>WBMZ01008619.1:0-600000 GCA_013400975.1 Atrichornis clamosus | reverse complement strand
AATACCCTGGCAGATGGTCGAGCATTCTCTCTCCCCAGATCTCACTCATCACTATCCCTGCTGGGTTTCTGCCACTTCTTTTAAAGCCAGTCTGAAGTGACAATCCAAAGCACAATTTGCTTTGGCCAACTGCGCAGTGCACTCACAGACCCACCCCGGGAACAGCACAAACTCACTGCTGTTCCAAAGGCTTTCCCAAGCTTTCCTAAAAGGCCACAGCACTTCTTGACTTGTGGGGACAAGAGGGGAACTCATTCACCACCAAGTATTTTTCATACTATTTCTCAGCTATGCCCCTGTCAGAGTAAATCAGGGACTCTGGGAAAAAGGCCCTGAGGTGCTGTGGGTGCTGACTGACCTCGGCAGAACCAGCTGGAGCTTTGGTGGGGATGACTGGAGGAGCAGAGACAAGAACTTGGATGGTCTTCAGCACTGCCTCCTCTTTAGCTGATCATTTAAAATGGGAGAGCAGCAACCAGCCCAGGGCAGCTTTTGAGGAACACAGCTCTTGGCCTCCAGCTCACTTGGCCTTGGAGCAGACAGGCACGAAACCACAACTTTGCTGCTAAACCCAAAATTCTAAGTGACACTAAACATGAGATATTTTTTTCCTTGGAAACTCAGAGGGTAATTAACTTTACAGTGTCTTCCACCTCCTTGTGACCGACTGTGAAACCCTTTAGCTGTCTGGTTTTCAGGTTGCTCCACAAATGTGTTTGGTGAAAAGGCTATGGCCAGGCAGCAGCTCCTCATTTTCCTGGTCCTGCCCACTGTGCTTTGGTCAGAAGAATCTAAGGAGATCTAACAAATCCAGTCAGGGAGACCACAGCCTCACTGTCCCCTGATTTCCAGAGCAACGGCCTCAAACTCAGGTACCACTTACATCCATCACGCCACGAGGGTGGGGAGGCCCTGGCACAGGGTGCCCAGAGAAGCTGTGGCTGCCCCTGGATCCCTGGAAGTGTCCAAGGCCAGGTTGGACGGGGCTTGGAGCACCCTGGGATAGTGGGAGACATCCCTGCCCAGGGCAGGGGGTGGGATGGGATGATCTTTAAGGACCCTTTCAACCCAATTTATTCTGTGATTCTCTGATTCACTTGGATTTGGCAGTGATGGTTGGACTCAATGACCTTGGAGTTCTTTCCTCACCTAAATGATTCCACGGTTCTAACTCACAGGCTGCTCTTCAGCTTTGCCATGCCATGCCCTGGCTCCTTGCTGCAATCATATTCCCTGCAAATGTGTTCAGGCTTGCCCACCTTTTGTCCCATCTGGATGTTAAACATTTAGCTTCCCTTAAGAAAAAATTACCCAGGAGTTTCTGGAAGTGCTCAGCATTGTGATACCCATAATTATTTTCTACACAATGCACAATTTCAACAATTAAATTGTTTTTCCAAGGAAGACTCTGTGGTGTTTGCATTAACAACACAAATCCCTGCAAAAGCTATCAACTATCTGCCGTGATCCTGCTCCCTCCCGAGATGTTTTTCTGTTAAAGACATTACTGTCTCACAGGAAATCATTACCCTCCATGCGTACAGTACCTACCTCACACTTTTTGGTCACGTTACTATCAAAAGCTAAACTCAAAATTCTGCCTAAGCTGGGATGGTCATTACCTGTTTGTACAGGCAAGGTACCCTATTCATGTACTGACCACACAGAGACATCCCCTCTGGTACAGACTGGAAAATGCAAACACACTCAAACTCTGCCTTGTTTCTTGTAAAAATAGGAAGGAATAAAGGGCTCCTTCATTCAAGGCAATACCGAGGAAATGGGAGCATTTTGTGCTCCTTTCCTTTGGATTACCTGCTAACATCTCCATTTCATTCAGAAAGCTGCCCTAGGTTTGGGCAGCAAGGAATCAAATTCCCCCTTCCGAGCAGGAAAAGCAGCAGTGGAGTCCAGAGATTAACCCAAGGGAGCCCCAGAGGAAGCTGTGAGCACACCTGGAACCTGCACAGCAGCAGCAGCTTCACATAACTCCCTGTGCAGCCAGTCCTTGCCAACACTGGCTCTACTGCTTTCCCTCCTTACCTGCACCACTTTTTGGCAGGGGAATGGTGAAGAAAGTACTGAGAGCAAGAAGCAGCTCCATGTCCATGATAGCATCAGTCTGTACCCGACTCACACAAGAACCAGGCAGGGCAGAGCCTGAAAACCAGACTGAACTTGATGGATCCCAAACCTTTCAATGAATGTTCCTTCAATCATTCACATGTGCAAGTGTTGTGTGTTTTATCAGATGTACTTAGAATCACTGAATGGTTTGGGTTGAAAGGGACTTTAAAGCTCATCCCATTCCACCCCCTGCCATGGGCAGGGGCACCTTCCACTATCCCAGGGTGCTCCAAGCCCCGTCCAACCTGGCCTTGGACACTGCCAGGGATCCAGGGGCAGCCACAGCTTCTCTGGGCACCCTGTGCCAGGGACTCACTTCCTTCTGAGTAAAGAACTTCTTCCTAACATCTGATCTAAACCTTTCCCTTTTGCTGTTTCAAACCACCTCGTGTCTTCGAGCAGTTTTGGGAGCTGAGAGGCAGGGTTGTCGTTGCTCACTGAAAGAGGGAAGTAAAATGATTCAAGGTGAGGTCATGGCATAAAGGCCAACAGCAAATCTTTACTATTAAATGTGTTCTTATGCAATTTACAAGTGAAAAAGGCTGAAAGGGAACAAGCAGTGCAGTGTGAAGTGGGATTCTGAATAAACTTTCTCATATTTCCATTCATGTTCACCTTCCTCTGGTAAAACTGAGCTTCAGGAGAGCTGCCCCTCCCTACAGCATCACAACTGCCATCAACACCAGGAGCTGCACCACACACCCAGGGAGCAAACTAAACCTTTGTGGCTAAATCACTGCAATGCCAGCACCAGGAACCAACGTGTAATTCAAAACACTTCATCCCATTCCCTGTAACTTAAGTTGGACTGAAAGGTTTTGCCGGCTCTTGAAAATGTCACAGTCCAAAACAGCCTGAGGACAGATAAAGAGAATAAACCGCATTCTTGAAAAGTCTCCACTAGAGAAGCAACACTGCAAACAACTGCCCCACCTTCATTAAGTACTAAACCAAAGACTGTTTCTGCCACCTTGCCGTCTCTGCAAATCTGTTTCATCAATAAAATCCCTTCCCAAAGCACTGTTGGCCTCAGTAAATGCATTCACCCATTTTTCCCTATCTATGCAAGTGAGCCAGAGGAGCAGCATCTCATTTCTCAGCTTGAGAATCTCCTCCATCAAGAAAAAAGTCGATTTCTGCTAAACAGAAAACAGTAAAGCTCATAAATCCCTGCTTCTACAGTTTCTAGGAGACAGAATTGAAAATGAAAAAGTTTCTTATAAAGATCACAAGTCAACAACATTAATTATTGTATTGCAACATCAATGGCTCATTAAGAGAAACATTTGTTCTCATATAGGACACATTTAACATCCCTTGTATGTATGACCATGAAACAAAGAAAAAAGCCCCAAATAGTCAGATTCTCATTACCTCCCTGGTTTAGCCCTCCCTCCCCTCTCACGTTCATGCCCTTTGTGCCTCCTTTCCATCTCCCTTCTTTGCCCCTTAGGGCAGACATCAAAATTCAGCCATCAGATTTGCAGCTGGAAATCAGATTTTGAATCCTCCCAGGAATGGGGAGCCACAGACCCAGTAATGACTGAGACACTGTTCCAGGGAGTCAAAGGCAGCCCTTCTGGGGAGGCAGAGAGAATGCATCTCCTTTTGGGAAGCAGAGGCACGCAGAGGTTGGATGTTGGGTGTCAGACATCTGGCCCACTGAGTCACTCCAAAACCGGAGGTTGGGCTGGGAGCCCCAGACCTCGTTCCCCTGCTCTAATCAATTACCCACTTCTCCTCTTCGGGATTGATTTTGTCTTTCACGGCTGATGACTCAGCTGCTGTCTGAGGAGGGCATTGTATCCTACTCCATGGTGAGGGGCTAATTCCTCCTCGACACTTGCTGCTGGGTATAACATGACCCAGTGTTACCGAGATAATCAGGCCAGTGTCTCACCACGTTAATTGAGACAAATGGCGGTAATGAGTCATGTTGAGGTGTCTGCTTCAATGTTTCCCTTTTGTTTCCTGCTCCCAGATTAATGCTTTCATTCCCTGGAGGTGACTGCTGATGTTCCTCGCCTCTGAGCGCTACTGCTGCGATAGTGCCTGTGCTTGTGCTATCTCACTTGCAAAATATTCTGCTTATTCAGATTTGCTATTTTCAGAGCCTTTGGGGAATTCTTTTTCCATGCCAAGTGGTTTTGAGGTTAAAAGCAAATGAGAAGAACAGAATGAAAACAACAACTCCTCTTCCACCCCCACTCTTTACACGTGAATCAAAAATGTGAACCCATCATTTACAAGCTTTGCCATTTGGGATTATGTTTAAATGAATTTATCAGCCAAACATGAGGCAGCTGTTAGCCAGTGGCATTCCTGCCTGAGCTTTCCATATGGGAGCCAGGAGCATTTACTTACAGTGCCATGGATGAGCAGAGGACAAAGTGGTACCTGATTTCTGTACAGCAGAGCCTGGCACTTGGCAATTGCCAGGTTCATATTTTCACCTTTGCAGGGGATTCAGCTCCTCACAAGCAGCTGCTTGAAAAAACACTACCTAAATCTCTCCTCCAGAGAGCAAACCCAGAGCTGACAACACGGGCAGTTAAAATCCAAGCTAAAACCCTAAGCCTGAATTATGTGACACTTCCTCTCTAATGGATTGCTGAAACCTGGGATCTGCTACTTTCTTTCCCCTTTTAATCCCAGGAGGTAGCAACCAAAGCACAGCAAAAGGGTTCCTTGGAGCTCTTTGGCTGTGTCTCAGGCACCTCTCAGTCCACAGCACAGTGCAGAGACACTCAGAGAAGTTCTGGGGTTTTTACCCCACGCACAGGACCAGAGCTCACTCTCTTCTCTTGCATTCACTGAAGGCTCATTCAACTCTTTGCAAGCAGCCTGGACCTGAATGTCAGCTGGATGGACGGGGCTGGGAGCACCCTGGGATAGTGGAAGGTGTCCCTGCCCATGGCAGGGGGTGGCACTGGGCGATCTTTATGCTCCCTTCCCACCCACACCATTCTATAATTTTATAATTCTGCATTTCTGTGTTTAAAATTGGCTAGACATGAGCCAGCTCCAGGCTAATATTCCTACAGACCCTTTTCCATGCCCCTCCAGCCTCCAGGCTTGTTGCCACCTCAGCAGGGCTGCTCAGCTTCTAAACAGAGGCCAATTCATACACAGGTGGCTTAAGCAGGCACTTAAAAAGAGTCATAAAGCCATAGACCCAGACTCTGCTTCTCTTTAGACAGATCTATTTCTCTGTTTCACCAGGGGGGAGGAAGGAAATAGCCCTTCTATAGACCCCTGCAATTTTTCTCTTTGAGGGCTATATAATCCCACATATCACTTGAGCATATTCAGCAAATGTGGCCGAGTTCAACAGTAGCACATTTTCCCCTCAGAGGTCAACAACTGGTTCTCTCAAATCAAAATATTGTTTAGTGTTAAAAGCAGAAGCTAAACATGATATTAAAGCTTGAGGATTTTTAGCACAGTGAAAGGCATTGAGAGAATGCCTCCTATTCAGTGGAAATTAAACTCTTCCCTGAGACATGCACTGTGAATTAAGCCAAAGAATGCACAGAAGAAAAATCTCCCACAGAGCTGCACTGTAACCATCCATGGTCATGCTCAGCATCAGTAAATTACTGCGTATCAGGCACAGCCTCAAGGGACTTTAGCAAAATTGTTTAAGGACTTAACAAAAGGGCACAAGTCTGGGTAAAGGCTAAACTCAAAGCAGGGCTGGCTAAGTCAGAAGGGTGGAATTTATTCCCAAAGGCAGCAGCAAAGATGGTGAAAACCTGTCTGTTTTGGCAACGTCTGAAAAAATTACCACATTAACGTAAGATCACATGTCATCAGACACATCTGTGTCCCTACCCAGCCATCTGCAGTCGGGGGTTCCATGGGATCCCTCAAATGACAAAAGCCACACACAGGACAGGAGATAGGCTCATATGGAATGGCTTCCAACAGGGAGAGAGCAGGTCTGGATGGGATATTGGGAAGGAATTGTTCCCTGTGAGGGTGGGGAGGCCCTGGCACAGGGTGCCCAGAGAAGCTGTGGCTGCCCCTGGATCCCTGGAAGTGTCCAAGGCCAGGTTGGACGGGGCTTGGAGCACCCTGGGATAGTGGAAGGTGTCCCAGCCCACGGCAGGGGTTTGGGGATTGGATGAGCTTTAGGGTCCCTTCCAACCCAAACCCTTCTGGGATTCTGTGATGTAGGACACGATGTGTCTGGAGGCTGACACAGGTACAGCTGACGTGGCTTTGTGAGAAACAAAGGATGGAAGAAACAAAACTGGGCTCTGTTTTTTGCACTCTCAGCTGAGAGAGGTACGCGGAGGAGGCACCAGAGAGGGGAGCTGAGTGCTGCTGCCTGTGGGTGCAAACAGGAGTTCACGATGAGGCAGCACATCAGCAGCGAGCCATTTTTACACAACTTTATTCTCCAGCATCGTATAAAGGGGTTGAAATCTAGTTGTAGTGACAAAACTTGGTCCCAAAATTCTTTAGGAAGGTGCTGCCCCTGCCCTCGCCTCCATGAGGCAGAAACCCCCTGATTTGGGTCAAGATAAAAGCTGCCACCTGGGTGTCTCTTTGTCGGCCCCAAACACATGGTTTCAGTTATGCCCTTCATAACTGATTAAATTCCAAGCTCGTTTGGATTTTGTTTCCAGCCTGGAAGTACAACACAAAGACAAGACAAAACAATCACACTGAAATGAATTCTGATAAAGAAGTTTGTTTCTTGCTGTGTGGTTAAACTGTCACCGAAATATTTGGCTGCCACTGTAAAGAAAAGGGGCTTCCCCTCTGTGCTGGGCTGGCTAAAGCAGACAGGCAGATTTATGGGTTCTTTCTGAATGTTTAAATAAGGACACATCAGGATGTTCAATCTGAAACATCAAGAAAACACTTTTTCCCCCTCTCCGTTGCAGTTTTTTGTAATTTCCATCTGACTGTTCCAAGCTGATCCTCTCCCAGGACATAAATTCCCAAGGGAAGCTCTAAATATCCAGACATTGCAAATAAAATAACTTTGAAAGGCTATTATTGAGCTGTTTTTATACAGTAGAGAAGACCAACCCTGGCCCTTTACTGCACAAACAACCCAACTCTTTCAGTTTTGTCCCTACAACTGCACTTCTCTTGCTCCACAAAGCTAAAAATCTGAATTATGTCAACAGACCAAACTGAGCCTTAGTGCAGCTGGGGAAGAGCAAACACCAGAGGAATTGAACTTGAACTCTATGATAGCAAGTTAAAGGTCACATTTGACATCTGGAGTTGAATCAGTGGGATGAGGGAGAACCAGGCACCCCAGTACCCACTCCTTCCTTCAGCCATTCCCTCGTGAAGGGGCTGCAGCACACACAACAAGCAGGGTACAGAATGGAGATCAAAATATCTCATTTCTATGTCTGTAAGTGTTCTTCTCGCTGGTTTTGTGGCCAAATACGCCCATTTAAGACCTCTCCTTCTTGCTGCCAAAACAAACACAATTCCTGTTTATTTTTTGAAGAACAATCAAATTACACATCATTCAGTTTTCACTGGGTTTATCTGATCCTACACAATGGCTTTAAAACAAACCAAAACAACAAAACAGCTAAAACAAATTATACCAAAGGATTCAAAGTGAAGAGATGAATCACAAGCTGGGCAGATAAAATAAGAGTTTCAAAGCCAAGACCAACATTATAGGAAGAAATGAAGGAAAAATCTAAACTATCTTCTCTTAGCTGCTGCCCACCCCTCTCTTGCCTCCTTCCCTGTCCATCACAAATCCTCCCGTCACATTCCCAGACACAATCCTGGGTCTTTCATTGAATTTGGGAGTACTGCAAAACCTCTTCAAGGAAAACTGAACATCCATGGTGAAACCTACAGCTACAAGACAGAATTTTTCCTCTTGGAAGCCCTTCAGATCCCCTCCTCTGCCCCTTTTTTCCCCTTTGTCTGTTTTCAATGCAAAAGCAGTTTTCAAAAAACAAAGGGTCCAGTGAATGATTTAATAAATTCTGGATTAAGTAAAAACTAAACTATGCCATAGACTTAATTTAAGCAGCTAGAATATATATATATATCTTTTCAATGGGCTCTAAGAGGAGTGGAAGGAATTTAGAAAGGGAAGAGAAAGTGTGTTCAAGACAGCAAAGCTCTGCTGCAGTTTTCCAGAACCTCCATGGGGAAAAATATATTCCCAGGAAGAAAGTGAATGAATGGGGACTACACACAGAATAATTTTATGGTGTGTGGTAGGGGAGGTGGATGAAAAGGTGTTGGATAACAGGGACAGAAAGGGAAGAAAAGCTCCAGGGAAGAAGAGATCCCCAGTCAGACGCTGACCTTGGCTGTGCAGAGCAGATGCAGCAATTCCTGCCTGGGAGATCAGCGCTGGGCTTTGTAATTGGACATTGCCGGAGGGGTTTGCACAGTGGGCTCTTTGTAGTGGTGCCTTTAATAGTCTCCTATTCTTCCCGGGGCTGCTCGGGAGGCTGGGAGGGAGGCAAAGGGCAGGGAAAGATGGGAGAAACATTTGGGAGGGCTGAGAGGCTGAAGGGAATAACAGCAAGGCAGATTTCCCCATGGGCTGCACTGCGAGAACACAGCAGAGACTGGAGGGAAAGTTGAATTGGGAGATTTAAACTCAAGGCAAGATAACATCTTCTTTGAGGTGCTCAGACTATTTACATTCCAGCTGCAGCTGTGAATGGGCCTGGATAACCCCCTGCCCCAGCGCCCCTCCATCTTCCCGGGCTGACAGGCCCAGCCCGTGCCAGGCAGGAAGTTAAAAGTGTCATTTATGTTCTGCCCTGCCGTCACCTCTGCCCCGGGAACAGCTGTGTGCAGGTGACCACTCTGCCAAGCTCTCCAAAGAAAATGCTTTATCTTTCCTAGTGTTTGAGAGCCAAATCTCCCAAAATGTAGCTGTACTTCTAAACTGGCTCAATTCCTTTTTTTTTTTTTCCCCTCCTCCCAGATTTTATCTCAGTGAAATTGGGGAAGAACAGAAGCCTGAGGTCGCTATTAGGTGTGTTCACCCTTAAAGAGAATTTGATAAAATGGATAATCCTGCCACAGACGGCTGGGAGTTTGTTCAAGAAACCACACACACACTTTACTGTGTTTAGGCTCTTCAGCTGTTCACATCCCCTTATTTTCATCCTTGATAAATTCTGCAAGACACTCTGGTAGTAACAGATGAACTCAGTTTCTTGCTTCCTTTAAGGCATCTGTGCTCTCTGCTGCCTTCTCCCAAGCTACCATCCTAAAGAAAAGCATTCAGAACAACTCCAAGAAGACAATTTGGGAATTGATGCACGGTTTCCACATCCATCAGCAATAAATCACCAAACCTGAGAGCTGTTGTACCTAAGGATACACCAAAATTCCTGGAGGAGCAGGTCTGGTACTGTGGCTATTCATAAGTAAATTTGAACCATCAAGTGCCACAGCAAAGTTTCCTGGTCTGCAGGAAGGAGACACTGCTAAAGCTGGAGTCAGGTCCTGTCATGCCAAGTCCCAATTTCTTACAGAAATGCCTTCTTTGACCTCCTCCTGTTGGGACATCCCCTGCCTTTAATTACTCTTTCCTTTCGGAGAGAAAAAACCAGCAAACTCTATTCCCAGTGAACACTGGAAACCTCAGCCTTAGGATCCCAAGATTTAGTCAAGCTCACCAAATAGAACCAGCTGAGGGGGAAAACACACAAATCCCTCCTGGACATGTTAATGTTTGTTCCCTCTGATATTTGTCCACAGGCAGCTCAAGGTAAAGGAAACACACGAGTGGTGGAGGATCAACATCCTTCTCTGTCCAGGCTCCAAATGCCTGTTTGAGGTGCTCACTGTGTCCAGCCCAAATGCCTCTACATGCTCGGCAGCTCTTCCACTTGGAAATCTTCCATGTTCCACCTGATGATGTCCCAACTT
The DNA here is from genome assembly GCA_013400975.1 of Atrichornis clamosus. NCBI lineage: Eukaryota > Metazoa > Chordata > Aves > Passeriformes > Menuridae > Atrichornis > Atrichornis clamosus. The sequence continues at coordinate 589,980 of WBMZ01008619.1, read as the reverse complement.
ATAGAGAAAAGGGAGGAACACCAGCCTTATGAGACTGTTTTAGTTGGACAAAACCACAGCAAGTATTTGCAGTAAAATAAGTTAAGGTTTCATTTCAGAGAGAAATGGAAAGTACTGAAAACATAATTTGATTCAAGTAGATACCTAGATCTGGGCAAAGAATAAAGAGGAAAACAATTGCTCAGACAATTTTTATATTTAAACCATCCTATTCCTGATTAAAGTGTCTTGCTTTTTTTCTTCTACTTCCAACCCAGTTTCTTTCTCCACACTCTTCTCCCAGCTCCCTCCTGGTTTCCTCTCATTCTTTCAGCTTCCTCCAGGGAGCTGGGCCAGGCCATTGCAGCTGGAAATGAGGGGCTGTGCCCTGCATGGATGCATTTTGCTGTCCTGGTAACAACCCAGGGCACCCTCAAGAGTCTACTGGACTCAAGCAAAGCCTTGACCTCCTCTGCTGAAGCAGTGCAGAACCTGAGCAGCAAAAACCTCCCACTTCACTGGACAGCTCAGTATCTTATTTACAGGGGCTGATGGCAGCTTGAACATGCAGCAATTGGAAAGACAACATTTGTACTCTGGGAACAACAAAAGCTGCTTCCTTTGCGCTTTATAATTAGACCTCCAAGTTGGCCTAATCCTTGTGCTGCATAAAAAGACTTTTTCTTCTCAGCTTCCACCTCTCCTGTTGGAAATAGAGACTTCCAAATTGCTCTAAAACCTGTCCTTAAGCCTGTTTTGGGCATAAACCCCAAAACTTCCCAACCAGTGGATCCCACAGAATTGAAAGGGGTCCAGCAGGGTTAAACACTGCCTGGGGATGACACCAGAACAGGCATGGCACTGCAGCTCTGGAATGGGAATGTTGTGAACCATTTGGAGCCCAAAAGCAGGAATCACCTGCACCTTCCCCCAGAGTCAGTCTCATTCCCAAGACACAGAAGGTTCTAACTCTTCCCACTGAGTTTTGCATGTCCACAGAGAAGTCTAAGCTCCCTCCACCCTCCGTGTCCCAGCTTCCCAGCAGCCTGTGGAGGGGACACAAACAAATCCAGGGGTCTGTGGGTGTCTCCCACAAAAAGTGTGGATGATGGTGCTCATCTCTTTCAAGAGCTACAACAAAGACTGGACACAAGGACAGCACTACCAGGGCAGAAATCCTTTCTAAATTTTGTCCCATGTTTTACAAGAAAACTGTTCTGTAAGCTCTGGCTTGAAAACACTTTTTAATTCCAAGTTTGCTGTGAAATACAGAAAGAGCAGAGCATCCCATGAGCCAATTCTCCCATTTTGTAAAAATAAATCTCAGTATGAAATCCACATGGACTACATTTCCTCCTGGGCCATTCTTCCCCCACTGGGAGCTAAAACAGATTTCTGAAATTCTCCCAGCAGGAAACATTCTGTGATGTCTCTACTCCACCACAGCACCATCACATCACAAACCCTACAGTCCTTATGCCTAATTTTGTTCTAACAAAGTTTATTCATAAACTGTCTTATCTTCATCAGCAGAAAGAAATCCTTGAGAGCAACTCTGCATTGACAAGCTCAGTGTGAGATCATCCCCCTCAATAAACTGTTTATAATGTCCTGGACAGAATTGGTTTGTTTTTTTTTTTACCATCAAAATTTAAACTAGGTCTGTGAAGTGATCTGCAATTAACTGACCTAATACATGCACCAGGGCAGAAATCCATACTGCCTCTCTTTGTGATTCCCTTCCTCCCCACACACATCCCTGCATTGTTCTGCTGACCTAGTTTAGAAAATCTCTGCCACCAAAAAGTTGTCCACTATGAGTAAGGACCAATTCAGCAGATTGACAGCATGTGGAGCTGGAAAGTGATTTTATCGTGAGCTTTCCTATGAGAGGAACCTTAACAGCAAATCATTACTTTTAAATTATCCCAAAGTCCTGAAATACTTGAAGAGGTTTGGATGTATAATATCTTGGGTTGTAGGCACACAAATAAGTAATTACTAATTCGTCATTAATAAGACACAGAAATGAGTAACTGTGCTTGCACTATTTAGCAGAAACATTTTGAGAAATGCAACAATTTATGGAACCTCAGAGTACCAAATGTTCATAGTTTTTCCTAAAATGTCTGTTTTCCAGAGAAGTTGAAATTTCAATTAGAAAGCTGAAAACTTCCAAGAAAAAGTTTTATGTTCTATTTAAAAATATGTCATTCTTCCTAGAGAACTATTGTCAGTGCTTTTCAATTATCTGAGAAAAAAGCTTTGGTGGAAAAATATCTGAGTAGAGGCAGTAATAACACAAATCTGTTATTAAATAACACAATCTGTATTATTAATACTGGAATACTGGAACAATTCCAGTGTTCACTGGGAATAGAGTTTGCTGGTTTAATTAATAACACAATCTGTGTTATTTAATAACACAAATGTGTAAATAACACAAATCTATTATTAATAAATGCCACACCTGCCACCCACAGGACCTTAAACCATGGTCTTTCTTCTGCTTAGGGAAGAAGTCACTGTGAGAGATGCAACAGCAACATATGCAGAAAAAACTCCACAAAACCTCTCAAAAAATGCAGAAAAACACCAAAAGCAAACCATCCCAGATTTACATAGATAATAGACCTCACAGCAGCACTTGAGCTGATGGTGCACAGGAAGAGATATCCCTAAGCCCCTTTTTGCCCTTATCAGGAGGTTTTTATAAAGAGCTGTTCATTATTGCCAGCCCATCCTATTCCATGAATAGATTTCATAGGGGTGCACATTGAAAAATCAGTTTTTTCTTGCTTTATTTCCGACTTCAAAAGGAAAAAGAAAAAACAAAAACTACAAGAACTCAATGAAACATCTCCCAGCCACCACATTGCGGGCTTCAGATAGTGCTTAATTTTAACTGCACCATTTTTATCTTTACTTGATTCCATGCAAAGTCAAGTAAAACAAAGCTGAAAACACCCAGGCCTGTTGTCTGGTAGCACAATAAATGAATATGCATCCTGCAGCACCGGCTGAGTAGCACGTTTTAAACCAGAAACCAGGAACTTTGCTCCTAGCAAAGGGGCAAACCCAATCACCCAGCTCGAGTTAAGTTTGGGAGCCTGTTTTGGTTTCAAAAATGTTCGTGCAACTATTGCTTCACATCTCTGGAAACCAGAGGCCCGACAGCAGGACATGAGGTTCAGCTCTGATTTCAGCTCTCTGCCAGCAGCCCAGGGTTTAACAAAGAGAATTCCCTGGCCCCCAACTTGTCCCGGGGCCGAATCTCATTAGCTCGGTGTCGTGAGAGCACAGAGAGGAACAGAGGTGGCTTCAGAAAGGGCCCAAAGCGCTGTAAGAACCAGAGCAAATCAGCACAGACGAGGGGAGGACAGATGCCAAAGCAGCGCTGGAGTTGTTCTCCCCTGACTTTGGGTGGCAGGAGGAAAAGATTAGCTCATCTTTCAGTGACAGACAGCAGCTTGGCCTGTGTTTTATCCCAAACATCACCTTTCCCAAGGGAGAGAGAACTGACACCCTTGTCTGTCTCCAGCAATAAGTGTCAGTTATCAAATGCAGACCTTGCAGGCAGCACTTCTCCAGAATGACAAGCAGCTGGAGGGAAACAGCACAATGAGCCATTGAGGGGGAAAAGGAGAAAGCTTTCTGCCACAGGGCAGTGTTGCAGGTCCTTGTGAGGCTTAAGGAAAGGTAATTAGAGGTCTTGTGCAATCTATTCCCCTCACGTCACTGCAATGGAAAAAGGAACCTCCACGGCTTTTCCAAGAAATTTAAGGTACTGCTGAAGACTCCCTTTCCTTTAACCACATGGCATTTCAGTGTAGTCAAGTGTGAGCATTGTGTGAAATAATTGCAGCGCTGGAGAACCTTTGCTGTACAATGGCTTTACAGCTTTTTTTTGGTATTTCAAGTACATCTTAGTTTAATGCCTTTTGCCACCAAAAAGCTGAACAGCTTTCAGTCAGGTCAAACTTGGAGTGTGAGACATGAAGAACACCAGCCTGCTCTTGGGATAGAGAATTAAACATTCCTAATCTGAGTATTGTGGCAAAGAAAAAAAAACAACCCCCCCAAAAAAACCTATTTCAGAGCCCCAGCCTGAAGTAAACATCTAAAATAAAGTCGCAAACTGAAGCAAAAAAACCAGACAAAAGCCAGTGTCACCTCAAAGAGCGCTGCTGTAATCAACGTTTGCAAAAACTATCACAAAGGGAAAAGTTGTTCTGAAATAGGAGGATATCAATCACAGTGGGAAAGGCAGTTGTCCTAGGATGAAAACTCGTTAAGAAAAGAAGAGGTGACAAATTGATGAGTGAAGCAAAGCTAAGGAAAACCATTTTAGAGAAGTGGCTTATGGCAGGCTGAAAGTGTTTGATATCTGCCAGGCACAACAGGTGCGTGTGGGAAGAACGATGTGTGTCCTTAAATATGAAGGAGAAGGAAAGAGGAACAAAAGTTAAAAAAAAAAAAAAGGACAGAAAACACGGAGCTGGTGGCTTCCAGTGTTTCCTGCAGAAGTAGCAGCGAGCTGAAGTGACAGATCCCTCTCAAGAACTTTTAAACACATTGGAAGTGACTCCCTTCCCAGGAACTCAAAGTCTAAGCAGACAAGGTACACAAAGCAAGGGGTGGAAAGGAGAATAATTATCCAGGATTTGTAATGAGGAACAGAGAGACTAAGTTACTTGTCACACAATACCTTGTGTTTCAAACACCTCATCTCACAGGCTGAGCAATAAAGACCACCCTTTTTCCTGACAGTGTATATTTTAATTGCACTCAATTCAAAGGAAAGGAAGGCTCTGTCACTGAGAAGTATTAATCCTCTTAATTAAGTGGAGCAGTTGAAAAGCAGTCGAGAAAACAAGTGAAAGAGTGAAAGTAGCTGAACACCATCAGAAATAAACGCTAGACTTCTTGCTAAATATGACACTCCCATCAGTCAGAGGCCCCAGGGAGAGCAGTGCTGGAGACAGACTGGTATTTCTCGAGGATCATTAAAATCCTGAGGAGCATTTAAAGCAGTGCAGGGTATAAAAGCACCAGGGAGCCCCACAGGAGTGGGGCACAGCAAGTGGGAGGTCTGAATGGATCCCTTCAGCTCCCACTGCCTGAAGTCATTTCAGGCTCTTTTCTTGGCTCAGCATCTGCAGGAGAAACGACCGAAATGGAAAACTCACCTTGGGATAAGAGTCTAAACTCAAGGCATGGAAAAATCAGCAAACATTTTGTAAATGCTTTGCTCTTTGCTTCTGCATCCTGATCCATAAATTAAGAGCGTAGAAATCACTCTCTTCATGAAGTGGTCAGACATCTGATGGCAGAGGCAGCAGTGGGATGCTGCCCTGCAATTAAGAGACTTTTAACGCTCCATTATCAGTGCACTTGCAGATCAGCAAGTCAAAGACATCACAAATCAGAACATTAAGGAGGTTTCCCCAACTTGAATGGGAATAAGCATTTCCACAAACAGATTCTGTTGATGGTTTTTGGGACTCTTCCTCTGCCACTACAAAGCACTTGGGAGTTCCTCCTCAGCAATATTCATGATACCTTAGCTATAACTTGTGTCTAATCCTCTTTGTTAAGTAAATGAAGTTCACATTTTCAAGTCATATATTTAGTTTTCACTGTATGGTTATCAGACTTCCTGTTCTCATACGTTGCCTTTTTTTTTGTCCCCTGTCCTTTCAAGTTTGGTCCAAGCCTTCCTTTCTCCATTAGTCCTTTTCCTGTTAGTGCCTGACATCTGCAGCAGCTTTTCCCCAGTGCTTTTGGGCTCTGCACTTAACCCCGCTGAAGGTGACTTTATCACCACCATTTATGTTCTGGGCTTCTTTATTTTCCCAGCTCCCTTTAACTATTTATTCCTTTCCCCTCCTTCATTTATGATACATATTCCTGATAGTTTTAATATCTTGAATATGAATAAATCCCTGTCCTCTCCCATACTCAAGTCTTTGACCTCCACAACCACAGGAGTTCATTCTCCACTTCCTTTCACATATTTATTTCTTCTTTTAAAACCAGTTTAAACTTACTTTTGCGTCTTGTATTCTAGCCCAAGTGCCTGAGAAAATGGAATTGCTTGGAAACTTTTCTGCAGAAGGCATAAAAGCCTTTAAGTCCTCCATTGCCCAAATCAAACAATGGAATAAGGAAAGCCCTGTTGCCTCAGCACTGTAAAGGCAGCAATTCACAACATTACAGCAGGGAATGAAGGTCAGTAATGCAGCCAGTCCTCCTCAGCTGGAATTCCTGACACACAGAAGTCATTGTCCACCAGAAATGAGTAGAAGAAAAATTACTGAGGATTTCTTCCTCTTTCTGAGTAAACAAGGTCAGATATGACATCCAAGAAAACCCCTAAGTCAGCAAAACAAAAAGTAATTGTGTTCTTCCAGGACAAATATGGTCAAAAGGAAAGGAGGAAAAGGCCTTTGGACCATGTGAAGAGAGAGTTGTCAAAGGCAACTTTCATTTCATTGTGATGCTATTTCAGCACAACTCTATCCCTGGCATTTCTAGAGGAAAAAAGAATTGAAAAGACAAATAATTGCCAAAGAACTGAAGTTAAACAAACCAAATACCAACCCACATTCCCAGAAATGGATTTCAGTAAACTTTTTATTTGATCCTCTGAACTTGGAGTGATAAAAAGCAGAAAAAATGTCTTCAACTAACACATTCCGGACTTTTGAATCCAGTGGTCAAAAGAACAGAATATATTTAACTACAGTACTTCATTTAACCTCAAACACTTGGTTTCATCAGTACCTCAGGAGTTTTTTCTTTCAGAATGTGGAGATAGATTTATATATATCTTTATAGATATTTGAAACTGTATTATAAAAAGAAGTCTTAAAACATTGTTTTGAAAGTAGCAAGTCTTTTCTAAAACAGACGTTACATGAACAGTGTTGGTTCTCCCCATCTGAACAGATGATCAGGGAAAGGGTCTGTTCTCATTAAAACAACCCAGTATTGGAATGAGGAGCAGAGATTATCAAAAAACCACATTCTCCACACACACACACAAAAAATCTGTAGCTGAAAAACTGGTGGAATTGTGTGACACTACAGAAAAACTCCACAGCCTTCAATTGTTGGTATTTAGTTTGTATTATTTTTAAATGCTATTATAAAAACCTTTGGGAGATGTGGGATGAATTTCTATTTTTCTTACAGAAAATCAATTTAATCAGCAAGGCATAAAAAGATCAAATTAGAGTATGGCATTAACAAAAATTTAAATATCTTTCTAGCATAACCCCATTTCAGAAAGCAGCACTGCACTCCTCCCAGGAGGGCTGACATTTCAATATTTATAGGATCAAATGCTAATGACAGAAGATTTGCTCAGCCTTCTTTCCTTGACAAAAAATGATACAGTTCTATAATGTCCCTTCCAGTATTTTAATTGTGCTTCTTTTTTAGTGACAATAATCAGGGATTTCTCCCATTTTGCCTTTAGTTGAGGCCAGCAGGCTCAGCCCCATCAGATCCTTTATCTACACCCTCAGTGTGGGTTCCAATCCTAAACTGGATGAGGGGCTTTACAATAAAAGATATCAATGAAGCAACAGCTTCCTTGTAGCTTGTTATATCAGCCCTCCAACTGCTCTTTTGGATCACGTTCTCCCTGAAATTAAACATCTCAGCTGGTCTTGGAACATCCTGGCAGTTCAGCTGATTTTACACTGATTTAACACAACGAGATCTGAGCACGCTGGGTGGGCAGGGATTGCTCCAACTTCAAATGGGAGCTCAGGGTGGTCGTAGATACATCAAATGCTAAATAAATTCTTTCATTATCGAACACTGGAATGTTAATTTAAGCACAAAATGAGGTTTTAGGAATACATAGTCACAGAATCCTGGTTCGGGTTGGAAGGGAGCTTAAAGATCATCTTGTTCCACCCCCTGCCATGGGCAGGGACACCTTCCACTATCCCAGGGTGCTCCAAGCCCCGTCCAGCCTGGCCTTGGACACTTCCAGGGAAGAGGCAAAACTTCCTTGGTCCCCCTGAAGAAAAATACAATCTTATCTTAAAACTGAGACCAGTTAAGACTGAGGTTTTACACACATTCAATGGGCAAGACACAGCAGGTGCTGAGCCAGCAGCTCTTCTCTGCTGGAAAAACTTGGAATTATCACTACAGGGAAGGAATTCACCACATCAGGGAGTTGTTGCTGCCTGAAGTCATCATGGCCAATGAAATGGCACAATTTGGTGTCTCAGGGCATGTTGGATAAACAGCACCTTACAAAGTGGGGCTTTGCCCTCACCTAACAGCAAAGGTGGCACAACACCCTCCGTGTATCCATGTATTAGCCCTTTCTTTCCCCACGGGAGAGCCACAGAAACAGTCAGCTTCCTGCTGATATTATTAAAACATGCATTTAATGAGCCGAGTTTCTCTTTAAAACACTTATTTCTCATGGTTATTTTCACTTTTCTATGGTTGCCTCTGCAGGAACTAGGAATCTGCTGCTCAAGTCCTCTGATAGAGTTATGTTGTGTGTGGTAAAAGTCATCAAGTATCTGCAAGAAGCAGTGGATGGATTAGAAGAAGCAGGTAAAACTGTTTGAGTGTTTCCCCTCTCTGATCACATCTGATCCCTTCTTGCTTTCTCCACTGAGGTCTCCATCAGCAGACACTGCTAAGCTTTCCCCCAAAGCAACAACAGCCTCAGCTGAAACAGTTCTTAACCACCCTTTTGTCATTCAAAGCAGCAAGTTCAGCCCCTAAATATCTCCAGGACCCTGGACTGGCACTCAGAGAGGTGCCCAGCAACACCTTATTCAACCCAGACCACTCTTCCCCTGGGTTAACTGGGGCTTTTATGGGTCAAGGCACAGCTCTGTGTAAAAAAACTTGCTCATTTATTCATCTTGAACATTGTGATTTTCCAAGGCTCTAAGCATGTTTCTCATTAGAGGTGACATTTGAATTTCAGGGGGTGGTGGATGATGTTGCTTTGTTTTCTGTTTTAATTTTATAGCCATTTCTGGGGAGCTGTTGGTTAAATTGATTTTAGTGTTGGATGTGTTTAAGCAGGACAACATGTACAGTACAATGTATGTACGTATATAAATGTATATGTCATTTCTTGTAACATGTTCCAAAAGACATTCACGTATCCCTATCCACTGTTAATTCTAAACACAAATGTAATACATTAATCAATAACAGAGGCAAAAGAACCCAACAGAAAATCCCTGGCTGCATTACAGAGTGATTGCCCCCCACACCCTGCACACAGAGGATGAGCTTTTCCTTCTCCTGGCAGACCTCATACAAGGACTTTTATCACAAGACAGGATGTCAAAGGGTTTCACATGATTAAAGGTAAGAACAAATCACAGCTCTTTCTCCTTCTCCCCAAAAAGATTAATGTAAAGCACCTTGGGATTTGTCTGCATAAAAAGCTTCATAAAAAATAGTTGTTGCAAAAAGGCTTGACAGCATTTGTCACATGCTGTCCTTTGAGTAGATGACATCTCTATTAAACCCCCTCTCCATTAGTATTCCATTCAGCATTGGTAAATGGTAAGTGTCAAGCAGTCACAATACATTCCCAGCTGATGCAACTGAAAAAGAATCTAATGCAAATTCCAGCAGCCTTCAGATGGAGTTTTAAAACACTTTCCTTAGAGCCTGGCTTTTTATTTGCTGACAGATGCTTTTATAGACCTGCTAAGTTCTGAGGCTGGCAAATAGCAATCACCCAGGCAGAGGCTGCACGAGCAGAATAAGCACAGCAACAATGAATAAAACCTTGTATTTTGAATGAAACTTGAGCACTTTTGCCAATATCAACAGGTACCACACCATTGTTTTCTCAGAGATTCATCTGCTTGTATAAGCTGTCCCAGTTCTCTGGCAGAAAAGGAAAAGCTGCTTTCAGATTTCACCTACATCAGCACCAATGAGGAGCAACACCACAAAAACAGAATTAGTTCCAGTTTATATCAAGATTCCTGAGGTTGAAGCCCTTGAAATTTCAATTTTCCAGTCAGTGAAATGAAGACAGGAAGTAATACTTGCCTACCTTAAGAGGGATTTGGGCTGACACATTAACATTTACTCGGCATTCAAAAACTTCCAGCTCAAATAACTCACATTTTCTAAATTTGCCTCAAGTTCATCCTGTGCCTAATGCCAGTGATTTCAATCAACTCACACCACAAGATGTTTGGTCAGGCTTTTTTTTTTTTTTTTTTTGCCTGGAACGCACTATTTTCTGCTGCTGTGGCCAAACACAACACAGCTCCCGTGGCACACAGCCAGAGCCAGGTCTCCTTACCTGGCAGCAAACCCCCATGCCAGCTCAGCAGCCTGAGCCCATCTTCCCACATGAATAACAAGAAACCACAAGGAACTCAAGCTAAATTTCATTTCCCTTCCCACTTTCCAGCCTGGAGGAGCAAAGGATTTTTGCTTCAGGCTTTTTAATGAAAACTTCCCTTCTACAGCTGCGCTGGGTTAGCGCTGGCCTCGTTATTTGGCTTGCAAGGCACCTGTAGAGCCAGGAATTGGAGACATGGAATACAGGAATGTGTCAGACTGGAAAGGGTGAGAAGGATGGCTGCTGGTGAGACTGGGATTGAAGCAGACGCGAAGGTTAAACTGCATTCTCTGTTGGCCATGTGCATAAGCAGGATCAACAGGAGCATAGGGAGGAGCGGGAATCAAGGATCAGCACTCAGGTTAAGAAATCAAAGTCACATTGGGATTTGGAGTCACACAACCATATTAAAAATGTAATTTTCTTTGTGAAAACTGTGGTATTGAATTACTACCATTGGCTGTTGTTGAAATCCCGCCATCAGTGCCTCAATTTACCTCTTCAAAATTCAACATAGGCTTTAGCTTTTCCTGCACTTGCACGCTGTACCAGAACCCCCCAGTCAGGTTACTGAGCAGTTCCCTGTGTGAATGAGATCCCAGTTCTGCATAACAGAATCCCAGGATGGGTCAGGTTGGAAGGGACCACAGTGGTTCATTTGGTCCCACCTCCCTGCTCAAACAGGGTATTCCCAGAGCACAGGGTTGCATCCAGATAGTTCTGGAATACCTCCGTGAGGGAGACTCCACATCCTCACTGGTCTCTGTTTAGTGCTCAGTAAACATCTCTCAAGAAGACAGAACTACACATTTACAGGCTGTTCCTGTGCTATTTTGGAGGTGTTCTTCATTAGCTTATCTATAAAATTAAAAATTAAGAGGTTTGCAGGAGCTACAATAACAGAGAAGAGTCGATGGAAATAGGGTGTCCCTCTGGAGCTGGTTGCCAGCTGAAACCAACAGCCACATTTAATTTACTTTGCCGTAAAATGGCAAAACAAGCCCATTACAATTTTTTAGCAGAATTTTATCGAGAAAGTGACGTGTGTTGGGGATTGAAATCAATGAAAGAGAACCAAAACCTCATAATTTTGGAACATAGTGTCCTGGAACACAAGAGAAAATTTAGACCTAAAAATCAAGATTCATTTTCACAGCAAGTATTTCCCATTTTCTGCCAAAGAAGACAAAGAGAAAATAGCAGATTTAATAAAAAATAAGCCAAAGCCCGCAATGTCAGTACAAAACAGGGACATGGATGATACCTAAAAGTGAATTACAACTTTTTGGCTGTGTTGTTTTACAAAAGAGACCACACATGAAGCAGCCACACAAAAGCTGGGACTGTGGCGCTGCAGAAAACAGATGCAATGGAAGGGCGAGGAATGAAGAAGGGCTGGAACTTTTTACTGAGACATAAATACTCTGCAGCTGGGCCTGGTGAACCCCAAAATGTAATTGCATATGGACCTATATATAGTACCAGGCCATTAATAAATTGGGAACGCACATGAATGCAGAATTAGCATATTTAACAACAAAATTATGACAAATTCTCATTGTTTAATGGGAGGTCCTGACCAGTTTCTCAGGCTTTTGAGCCCAGATGGTCACAATTTACACACAAAGCAGTAGAATTTTACCCCAAAAATACTGCAGGGATTTACCTTCAGACCAAGCTGAAGTCCCTCCATTCCCAACCAAAACACTTTACATATCCCAATCCTTTCTTTCCCCCTAGAAATATCCTTTATTTTTCCCATTTAGAGGAAAAGCTTCAAAGAGTTGGACTGACAGATGCAAGGAATATTCAGAGCTATAATGAGGAGTTTTGTCATAGGGCCAGTATTTTTTGAACAAGGGGCTTAAATTCCTCATGGGCTAATTCAGGAGTCAGCCAGAGAATACTGAGTTAGGAACACCCTGAATTACTCCATAGCTGTCTGCACACATCTCTTTGAAACAGCTAAATGCAGGTGAGGGTAATTCAGTAGAAGACAAGCAGGTCCGTCCATTTATACATGAACCTCTATACTTTATAAACTCAAACTTTTAAAATAAGATTTTATACCCTGAAGAACATCTGTTCTACTTATAACCCTTTCCCATAAATCATAGAATCCTTTAGGTTGGAAAAAAACATCTGAAATCGAATTCAGCTGTTAATTCAGCACTGCGGCACCATTAAACCATATATCCATGTGTTTTTTGAACACTGGACTGGTGATTCCACCACTCCTTGGGAACCCCGTTCCAATGCCTGACCACTCTTTCAGTGAAGGAGTTTTTCCTGATATTCAAACTAAATCTTCCCTGGTGCAACTTGAGGCCATTCCCTCTCGTCCTGCCACTTGATCTGGGAGATGATCTCGACACCAACCTCCCTACAACTCCCAACTGCACTCTGAAGTAAATCATTAACCCACAGTGCCTAAGTTCAGTGTCAAATTGCCGACAAGGGCAAAGCTTCACCGGGAGAAAAAATGAGATCCTGGGTTCGTCAAACATCCCGAAGTCATCCGTAAATCTGGCCAAGAGCGGAGGAAACAGAGCCCCCTTTGTGGGAAGGGCCGAGCAGAGGCGGCGATGACCCCCGCGCGCTCCGGCCCCGCTCCGGCCGCAGGGCGCTGTCCACCCCGCGGTGCTGAAACACCGAGCGCTGCTGCCACCGCGTCCCCGTCACCGACGGGACACCCCGGGAGCTCCGTTAGTCTTCACTAATCTTCATTAATGAACATTCATCTGCACCCCACGGTGACGCCCCCCAGTTACCAGGGTCGCGTGCCCGGTCTGCCCCAGTTTCAAAAATGGGACCCCAACACATTTGCCCCCAAAAATGAACTGCTGAGATGAGGCAAGATCCATCTTTTTCCATGTCGTACCTAGAAAGGGATTCCTGTGACTCATCACCAGAGGTAAAACGGCACATCAGAGGCTTCATCCCCATCCCAAATTATGTAATGCACCTGAAATGCCCATTTCCCCCCAGTCCTGCACAGTTCTTGAGAGCAGAGAACCACTCACAACATCATTCTTGCTTTCAGTAAGAAATGTATCCACATCAGCTTTAAGACGTGGCACTTGAGATAAAGCTTCAAGGGCCATATGAGCATCAGTAAAAAAGTGAAATTGTCTTGCTGCATGTTTAACATAGGAAGAGCAGAAATTAGAATCAGTCCAGCTTTTCAACTACAATTCATACTGTAACACTAGCAGTAGTTCTGGATATGCTCCCAACTTACCAAAGGTCTTAATGAACCTATCACAAGCTCAAGATTTAACTGAAAACAAAGACTTTTATTAACTGGCTTAGAACCTTAAGTTATTTTCATTCCAGGCTGAGACAAATACTTAAAATTTTGCTCTACCGTTAAAACATGTGTTGGACTAAAGATGAGCAAAACTCCAAAATCCAGGATGGAAAATCAGCTCAAGCAGATATACGAGGCAGTTCTAAAGTGTACTTCTGCTCACTACAGTGAAAGCACCAGGAGGCTGACCAAGCACAAACACTTTGACACTGCAGCTACTGTGGTTTAAGAAAAAGATTCATTAAAACCATTCATGGAAAATTCACATCTGCTCACAGTGATAAAAATAGAAAGGCAAGAAACAGCTTGTTCCTAATTCTTTCCCTGTTTGCCAGCCAAACCCTCTGTAGTTCAAATAACTTCTCTGAACTCTGCCTTTAAGCTGGATTTTACATATTCTTCTATCACAACTGCTAAGAACCTGCTTTCAATATGATTTAAATTACCCGGCTGAGTGGATACACAGCCTGCACATGCTGCTGATGGCTTTCTCTTGCTCGTGGGCTCTGCTGAGAAGAACTTTAAACATAACATCATCACAGAGTTCCATCAACTGAACAAGACAGGATCCCCTTTACTTTTTCCTGTTCCTTGTGGCTCTTTGGCACCACTTCCAGGAGCTTTAAACAAAATAAGTAGATCTTGAAAGACAGAAACTCCTTCAGAGACTTGAAGCACTGAAATTAGAATCTCTGAAGAAATAAATAGGTATTCCAAAGAGTTTTTCCTCACCAAAGAAAACAGAGCTCCATCTCCTGCTGTGGTAACCACATGCCAAGGACTGTGATGAAGACATCTGTTATCTGACAGGTTACATTTGCACCTAATTTCATTAAATTATCTTTCTCCAGCCGTTTCACCTTCTCATTACTGCACTAGCTGAACATCTGTCTCTGCAGAATTAATCCTTGCAATGCCATTAAAAAAAAATAAAAGCAATAACAAAACATCCCAGCATCAGACAGAGCTTACCAGGAGTGTTTCAAGGAAACAAAAATTCCTTGTGAAATGTCATTGAGACAGATTTGTCTCCCTCTCCAAAAAGGCACCATTTGGTAAAACAGACTTCTCAGGTGCAAAGCTGTATTTCTAGTCATATAAAGAAATACAAATGTGCAGATCAGGAAGGATTGCAAGTGATTATGGCACATGTCTGATATTAGACATGTGGCAGCATTTTCAAATCCACAGAGATGTTTTTTCCTTTTATTTGAACCTTAGGCCTGGAATCAAGATCCCAGAGATGAGGAATTTTATTTGATCATCAATTCTTAAAAACTCACTCTACCCCAGACAATCCCACACACTTGGAATGGTTGAGAATTCTTACAGGAAAGGATAAAGGCAGTAGCACAGGGTGTTGGACAAGAATTTCTGCTCAAGTTTGGAGGTCAGAACTGTAGATGCTCTGAAGAAACAAAGCCCAACTTAAATGCTATATTTTCAGATTTTTTTTCTTTATATCTCTACTCTCCTTCGTAAGTCACAGTATATTCTTCCCTCTAAACCACCTAAATATTTTCCAAACCCTCTTTTTTTTTGATTAAGCTTTTCAACACCTCTCAGCTGTGTCCCTAAACACAGATATTTGTTTAATTTCTCAACACGATCAGCCCCTTCATCCTCCCGTTGGTTCATTTTTCCACAATAATCACTCCACAGATAATCTGGCCAACAAATCCTAGAGTAGATCTTGGGTGTGCTGCCCCACAGCAAGAGACAAGCTGGAAAGCCAACAATAATAATTATTTTTCCACAGGGAAGATATCAATTGGAAACCAAGCCAGTTATCTTCTGATAAACAAGAGTAGCTCCTCATCCTGAAGTGAGGAGTTTTATGGGACTTTATCTACACCACTGCAAATCACTCCATTTGCTTCATTCCAAATTAGTTTTGACTGAGAAAATGAATGCTTTAAAGATAACATTTGTGGTTATAACCACAATCTCTAGGACCTCACACATACAAATATTTGTGGTTTCTTTAAATAAGTGCCCTCCTGACTTGGACACTGTTTGTGCTGCTCAGGCAGCAAAGATGTATTTGCCAAAAGGGCTAAAAACAACCAAAAAACATTTCCTGTCAAAATCTGTGATCAAACATGATCAAGGCTCTTTACAGGCCTTCAGAGCTAAGGACAGATCAAAAAATGGCATAAATAACTTTGTGGTAGAAGAAAAACCCCTAGAAATAGCTATTCCTGTGGGGCTTTTTCAGTTTGCCTCTTTTTTTAAGGGGGGTGGGAGAGTATTTTCTTTTTTTGTTGTTGTTTTCCCTAGAGAAGGAATCCTGTGGTAACCAGGGCAAGACCCCACAGCAACAAACTCCAGGCTTAGAACTTCCACAGCCATGAGTCCCCTTGGAAACGGCACATTTATATTTATTATACAACAGCTTCTGACTAAACTACGCAGGACTTAAAATAGCTGATCCCTCCCCACTATAGGGAGAAAAAAAAGAAAAAAGGTTTTTTTATCAGCTCTTCTCCCCATATCATCTCTCCCTCCCAAACTTTTATCTCCTTGTCTCCAGCTGCAATAAGACATTTCTGTATGGCCACAAAATTGGCCTTCATTTTTCTGCTAAACCCAATGGCTGCTTCGAAGCCAGGCAAGGTTGAACTCAGTGAGCTTAAGAGATCTTTTTCAACTTTAATGATTCTCTGATTTTCTGAAGGGCCACAGCTCCCAGAAGCCAATTAATGATGGCTTTGATCACAGGTTTTTGAAAGTGCACCTCACTAGAACAGTGTGTGTGATTAAAGATCCATTACAGTGACCAGGCTTGCTGCCCTTTTTCTGTTCACTTAAGCCACCAAAAAAGATGGGAGGACGGGAAGTGTAAACAGTCATGGCCAGGAAATAACTCCTGGCAAGCTCCATTCAGGGCTTTCAGCCACACTGGGAACTCTGCAGAATGAGAAAACTTGTTCTCATTTGGCACAATGACATTTTATCCTGATAAAGAAACCGAATCAACCAACAAAAGGAAAAAAAAAAATCCCACAAGAACAACAAAACCAAACCAAACAACACTCCCCATCACCACCAAACCTCTGCTGCCTGGGACAAATATTGAAGTGTTATGAAATATTTAGCAGTCGGTAATTGTGTCAGTGCTCTGAGGGCCTGGAGAACACATTTCCCCAGTTCTTGAGGACAGTGAAACCACACAGCTTAAGGTTACAAAAGTCGAGTTTTGAAACTCATGGAGGCTTTACTGTGATAACACAGCAGTGCAGTGGGGAGGGAGTGACGGACTCAGTGATGTTATTAAAACTGCACACATTTATAGAGGTCAAAGATCTTGAAAATTCATCAACTGCACTGAAGTTGATTCCAATTTTTAACCTCCAAACTAGGTTTTTCTTCCAGAAGTTCCTGCATTTCTTTTACCTTAAGAATGGCAGCTCCATGGAGGTAATTCTTTAGCTGTGTCTTTTTTAATCCACAACAGCTGAGTGACTCTGATTGTTTGTTCCATCTTCTTTTGCTCCAGTGAAATAGCTCTGGGCACATTTTCAGCAAAATACAGCAAAAATCTTCATCTTCATATATAGTAATTACATTCCATTCTAAAGAAACTGCCTTTTTCTTATAAAAAATAATCAAAATCAACAGGACATACATTAGGAATTAGAATTATGAAAATGCATTTTATCTCCTGCTATTTTGAGTTATTAGTTATTAAAGGAAACTTATGTTAACTAACAGCTATAAAAACAAGTCCTGTGTGGTTTTGCACCAGTTGAGTCCGACAAAGGGAATAAAGAACTCAGGAATCCTGATCTTGCAGGGCTGCGGACTGGAGCACTGCTGAGCTCCCCCAGTTTGGGTTTAAATTGCTAAAGTTTGTTACCTCTGCATTTTACACTACTGTGGACTCCTGTGACAGAAGGCTGCACAACTCTAATTCTTTTTCTACAGGAGAAATCTGCTTTACACACAATTTCTAATGAAAAGCAGGCTCTAAACTGCTTCCATAAAGCAGGAAGGAAAAAATAGATCAGACTTCTAAATATCTAAACTCCTCAGACCTACTGGGTAATGTATTTCTAGTGTCTCACTGGCTTTAGGCTCTATCTATATGATAACACCAAACTGGGCCATCGCCTGCCCTATTAAAATTTAATGCTGACTACGAAGACAAAGTACACAGGAATTGAAGAAATCTGTCTATTTCAAGGTGAAATTCTAGCCCAAAGTCACAAACAAAAAATTCTGACTAGAGTTCAATAGAATTTCATCCTTTTAATCTCAACACCTTACAGATATGTGAAGGATTTCTTTCTAGCAATTCAACATAATTCAATGTCATCCTCTCTACAGAGGAGAGAAGCCCTTGGAGCATTGGTAGATTTCCAAAGTGAATATACTCTGCTGCTGCATTCATGATGGTATCAAATGTGTAAAAGTCCTCCCCGCAAGCTTTTAAAACTTTTAAACTCAGAGACTTCCTACTACAACCACTGGGTCCTACCCGTGTCACCTTTTCAGTGAGGTCAGTAGGGAATACTCTTCTCCAAAGTGTTTTAGCAGGGAACAGGGAGCACTGAACTGGCTGAAGAGAGCTCCATGTGTCCAGCACATCCTCCAACAACACACAGACTCCAAATGACCTTGTCATTTATGCAGCAAGAAAGAAGAGGAGAGAATGATAACCAAGCCAGGGAGGCTCTCTCCTAAAAGACCGGGCTTTCCCAAAGGAAGAGTAGGCCAGCACTGGCTGAATAGCAAACCCCAAAGATTTAACCAGTTAGAGTATTGGCTTTGATCTCAAATTTGCTTTCAAATTATGATCCGCTCTGAAGCTTTGTTTTTAAATGCAGTTTCTGGTTCACCTCTAACAGTGAGATAGTTTTAAAATCTTAAAAATATGAAGTCTACCTGAATCTTAAGACTTTCTTTATTCAAATGAACCCTGTGCTAAAATGCTTTTTAAACAGCCAAAGAGGTTCCTGAGTCTACTTACACTAAAGGCAGTTTAAACATACAAAAAGGGGGATCTAGATTTCTAGGTAGAGAAAACAGAGGACTTTTTTTTTTTTGCTGTTTTCTGCTTTAAAAACTTCAGTCTGCAGCCACAGTGAATCAGTTGATGAGTTGCATAAAATCAGAGTCACAAGAATAAACATGGAATTTTAAGAGAGAAAAGAGGTGGAATCGGTTTGTTCAATACCTACAAACTTCCTGTCAGAACAGACCATTTTACTGGAAGCACATCTGATATGTCTGATATTGGTAACATCTGATAGGAATCCAACAGTTTTAGAGGAATGGTAATCTTAAGGATGAAAGGGTAGCCAGTGTCCATTAATGAACTCATACAAATCATGATTTCCTGAACAGAACCAGTCTGTGGTGTTACTGTAACTAGTATTAGTATTCCTGATATAAAATGCAATTAACTCTAAAATGAATCAAAGTCGTTGATTTTATTGTAAGTATATAGTAGCAAAAGCTTGTGGAAATCTGGGCTCCGGCTTTCATCCTGGCTGTTGAGATGCAGAAGCTTTGCTTTCTGCAGCTCCAAAGCCAAGGTGAAAGTCCAATGCAATAAACTAAACCACTGGGTCTGGGATTTTTAACTACATTAAAGTCGAGACACCGTGGAATCCAGTTGGAGCCATTCCAGCCTCTCTGCTCCATCACTCAGGCTCTAATCAGAACCAGTCGAGGGGAACCTGACTGCACAGCTCTGACTCATGCCCGTGGCACGCACAAAATAAATAAAAAGTAGCAAATTATTAACTGAAAAGGCAAGCCTTTGGGACAGGTGAGACCTTCACAAACACAGGGCAATTCCAGAGGGATGTGTGTGTGTGCAAATCCCCCAGTTGCTATGGGAAGGACACATTAGAAATGCAGCAAGGATAGCTCCAGGGCTCAGCACACCTATTTCTTTCCCCACCTTCCCCTCCCTCCCTTTTTCTACTAATTGTCTGACTATGTGTGTCTGAGGAAAGACTTTGTCACAGTTTCCCATGCCAGAAGCCAAGATCAGCAGCAGCACATACGAAATATTCGGGATATTGCAGCAGAACTCACAGGCAAGGACACAAAAATTGCAAACCTGAAAGAGATACTTGGACACAGGCCTTGTTCACCAAACATCAGAAGAGCTTTCTTCTAATTATGTGTTCCTTCTTCTCATCAATGTCCAGAGGCACCTGGACAAGCTCGAGAAGTGACCCATGGGAATCTTATGAGGTTTAACAAGACCGAGCTCAAGGTGCTGCACCTGTGTCGGGACAACCCCTGGGATCACTCCAGGCTGGGGATGGAGCAGCCCTGGGAACAGGACCTGGGGGTGCTGTGGGTGAGAGCGGGACCTGCCCCAGCCCTGAGCCCCCCGAGCCCTGGGCTGAGCCCCAGCGTGGGCAGCAGGGGAGGGGGGATTGTGCCCCTCTGCCCCCCCAGGTGCGACCCCACCTGCAGAGCTGCCCCCAGCCCTGGGCCCCGCACAGGCAGGGCCTGGAGCTGCTGGAGAGAGCCCAGAGGAGGCACCAGGATGGTCAGAGGGATGGAGCAGCTCTGCTGGGCGGAAAGGCTGGGACAGCTGGGATTGTTCAGCCTGGAGAGGAGAAGCTTTGGGGTGACCTCAGTGTGGCCTTGCAGGGCCTGAAGGAGCCACAGGAAAGATGGAGAGAGACTCTTTACAAGAGCCTGGAGAGACAGCACACAGGGAATGGCTTCCCACTGACAGAGTGCAGGGCTACATGGGAGATATGGAATAGATCCTTCCCTGTGAGGGTAGGGAGGTCCTGGCACAGGGTGCCCAGAGAAGCTGTGGCTGCCCCTGGATCCCTGGAAGTGTCCAAGGCCAGGTTGGACGGGGCTTGGAGCACCCTGGGATAGTGGAAGGTGTCCCTGCCCGTGGCAGGGGGTGGAATGAGATGACTTTTAAATGCATTCAAACCCAAACAATTCCATGATTTATGATATTCCCTGCAGTGTGCTCACAGCTTAAGCTGTGCATTGAGGGCTCTGCAAATTCCCAGCACAACTTCTGCACCCACCGCAGCACCTGAAGTGCCCTTATTGCTCAGGTTCTACTGACAGGTGTTCCAAACTGCCTGTCCCGGGCTGGCATCTGAAAGCAAGGAGATGAACTTGGAAATTCAACCAGTTCCCTGACAGAAATGAACATGGAACAGCTTGGCACAGAATTCCTCCATTCTCTCTACCTCCAGCAGTGACTTCTGTACTAAATTAATCACATCCCAGCAGAGTCAGATCCAAGCTGAAGTCCACTCTTTTCCCCATGAGCCTCCCTGCTGCTGGAAGACTGTATTTCCCCACACACCTACGTGCTGTTCCAGCATGTCCAGTAACTACAGATTCCCACAGCAGCACACGTTCTTCCTTAGTGTCCTGGTGTTCCACTGTGCCCTTGGCAGGGCCTGCAGGGGACACTGCTCACAGATGTGTGGGAGTGCTGTGTTTACCTCCAGTGGACACATGGATCAGACAGGCTAAATACACACAAAAATACAAACATATGCTCATTTGGAATTGTACACCCTCAAATATCTGGTCTTGGCAGAAGGGGAAGTCACTTCGGGAAGTTCCCTCCCCAAAGGAGGGAACCTGGCTGAAAAATCCTAAGCCTGGAAAGAAAAATAGATTCTCACCATCTCACCTAATTATAGGAAGCCAGATTCAAAACTTCAGAAAAGGAAGTCAAGTTTCCAAAATTAAGGGACTTAAAACAGAGGATTTCATCTGGCAGTGCCGGAATATCTCTGGTATTTCTTGTCACTACAGATTACTGCACTTACTGTGACATGGAAACCCTTAAATCAGGATGGATCCTGTTGCCATGGCACACACACATGTGTAGGTACACACACTTGCATCCTGCAAAGCACTGATTTGCCTGGCAGGCTGGAAAATATGGGACAATGGGGGAATCTTTCTGGATGAGTCACTACAGGCACTGCTTAGAACCTTCCAGGGCGGTCTGGGTATTCTTCTGGCTTTTCATGTATTCCAGCAGAGACTGGGGGGGTTTGATGCAGTCTTAATGAGCTTCTTTCCCTTGGCAGCCTTCCACCTTTGTGAGGTAAAGACTGAGGTTTGCAGGAGCAGCAAGGGAAGAAGTATTAGTAAGTTATTCTCAGTAACTCCATAACCTCCTCCATTTTTTCTCCTCTTGGCTCTCATCATTTCTTTCCCTACCATCCCTCAAAATGCACTGTAATTACTCCATCACTGCCAAACAGAGCCACAAAATCCCCGTTGACTGGTGTTCCACAATAAAACCCCAACACACACACATATAAATACATACACGCTCTCTATAACAACCCCTTCAAATCTAGAGCTTGCAGTGACTTAAGACATTCTAAATATAGCACTGGCTGTGGCTGGAAACCCCAGGGGTTTTATATTTTCCAATCTAGGAAATGAAGCTTTCATCAGTCTGAAATGCAGCTCTAATAAAACCAGGGAGTGCCTCTCACGCTTGACATTCCCACAGTGCCCCAGGTGGTGCTGAGCAAGGAAGGTTCAGCACAGACACTTCTGGGTGAAAACTGAAAGGGATCCACAGCTTTGGTAGTAGGACGGAATCTGGAGAGTTTCTGAGCCTGCTGGAGGCAGTTTTACATGAAGTTGCTGCTCCATTAACTGGGACAGCAAGGACATAGACAACCCACTGGGCTGCCCTTGGAAGGGATAAGGGTATATCTTTCCTTGGATAAGGGATTACACTGGAGAAAGCGTGAGCAAAATAACACTGCTGAACCCTCTGGAGCCCAATCTGCCACTGCTCCAAGAATATATAAAGGCAGACTAACTAACACCATATATTCTGAGAGCCATAATGAGCAGGAGCTCTGCTGACCTGGCGTAGGTTAATTTAAATCTTTTGATTTGCCTTTAGTAGGTGACTCAAATTTCTTGTACATTCTGCCCATCCTGTGCCCATGACCAGGACTCTCTCATTACGTATTCTCAAAAATCCTTCTAAAAGTGGGGATTATCACATGAGGTTGATAAGAGAGCTGGGAGAAAAAAAAAAGTATAAGTTATTGGGCTGTTGCCCTTCACCACCTCTTTTCAACTTTTCTAAGCAAGACAAAGTGCATCCAACGGATTCATGGATCTGTGCTTGGGGAAGAGCTTCTAAGGAACAGAAAGGACCATTAGGTTACTGAAGACCCAGAAGCTATTAAATGAAATCATGAAGATGGGCTGTCAAAGTTAGGCTTTCAGGACAAGTACAGTGCCCAGGAAGTTAATGGTGAGTGACCTTTCAACCTTCTGAAAACACCCTGTAACTTAAATTTTCATGGTTTCTCCATCTTGTTAATCCTCAAGGGCCACATGCAACTGATCTTCTACACCGAACTAAAAAGGAAACAAGTGCAGACCAAAAATCCTCCCCTAAATCAGTGTAAGAGAGACAATACCCCTGCAGCACTGAGTAGCACCAGTTGAGGCCTAGCAGAGCAATGTGCAAGACAAAGGAGGTGCCCTGATCCCGGCTCCCTCAAACAGGGGTGGAAGCAAACCTCAGGCACAAGAGGCTCCTGCAGGAGCTTTGAGAGGGCCGACTTTAAAACCTGAGTCTAAGCACCACCACTTCCCAGCAGGTCCCCCACCATGAAGCAGAACAGCCAAGCCCTGCAGTTCCCGTGCCTGCAGCAGCTTCTCACAACCAACACATTCCCACTTCTAGTCCTGGCTTGTGATCAGGGCAAAATAAAAGCAGGATGTATCCCCCTGCTGCTCCTGAGTGTTTTGTCTGCCTGTTCCTTAACCTCACTGATGCAAACCCTGTATTTCTGCCCCTGCCCTTTCAGTGTTTAACTCCTATTCCAGCCTAATGACCAGCTCAGATGCATGTTTGCTTTTACTTTGATTTATTGCCAAGCTGTGTCTGAAAAATGTAGGGGTGATGGAAATGTTTAAAAACCTATTAAAAGCTATTAAATCTCATTGCTTTTGCATGTTACACGGATTGTTTCCCTCTCTGAAATGAAGTTAACATTGTTTGAACACTGTTGCCCCTCATCCTGCCTCCCGCTCCCGTGCCACTGCAAAATGCAGGTGTGATCCTTTGGTGAGATGCTGCATGAGGCCAGACCATCTGAGTTTGCCTAAAGGAAAAGAGACAAGCAAGCCTCATTCCCCCTCCAAAAACCAAGAGTTTTAGGGTGCAAGAGGATCACTGCAAAAAGGGTCCTTATTTTTACCAAGCTGGGGCTCTTGCACAGCAACTCCTGAGCTCCAGCGGGTAAATATCCCTGCACCATCCCCAGTTAGGGGACACTTGCACCCAGATTAGTTCTGAGACATGCTAACCCACAAATATATCTATGCTGAAATGGCCAGAGCTGATGGGAAGCTGCACATGTCTACAGAAGGTTGAACTCGATCTCAAAAATCTTTTCCAACCTAATTGATTCTGTGTTCCTGTGATTCTGGTTCAAATCTCAAGCTTTTAGACATAAGAAAGTGACAGAATGATGCCAGATTTCTCACACAAGTAATGACCAGAGAAAACCTGCTCACGAAGAGCAAATCCACAGAATTTTACAAAACAAATTCCAGTTTCATGTCCCTTTGTAGGAACAATAAAGGAAACTAGAGGGCTATGGCTTCACTCCACTGACTTCAGTAGTAGTTTTTGATTTACAAGCAGTGTAGGTCAAGATGGAAAGAGGATAGAACAAAAAGGTGAAGTTTTAGGTGTAATAATAGAGCTGCTCTTGTGACTTGTGTGCACATGGCAAAGCTTTAACCTAAAGTTCTGCTAAAAGAGTAAAGACAAAATTGCAGCCCCAGGACCAGCCTGAGCCTTTTACACACACTCAGAAAACAAGCAAAAACCTTCTGGTGTAGCCTTCTCTTTGTAGCACCACATTTATATTTAAATAATGCAAACAGAGTAGAAAACACTCCCAAAACACACACCGCTGTGTGTACATAGTGCTGCCACTGGAGGAAAGATGAGAGAGCAAACCATCCCAGAGCCATTTGTCATGTTAGGCAGTGACACTGGTTAAACACTGCAGAAGTGAAAGTGCACCAAAAAGAAGCTGCTGGACTTGCTTTAAAGAAAATGCTATCCCTAAACAAGGTCCCTCTTCTTTGTCTTTCATCCCAAAAGGAATAAAAGAACCCAAACAAAGCCAGGCTGGTGTCCAAGATGTGCACTCTGAGCAAACAAGTGGCTGTGAGCACAGGAGGGTGGTGGTGAATTGTCAGAACATTGGTTTTTGCTGCATGGAGAGCTCAGGGACAGGCAGGGACAGTTTAATCTACTCCCCATCAGTGTGTACAGCACAGACACCCTGAATTCAGAGAGGGAGGATTCCCCAAGAGAAGTTTCTCAGAGGTCTGGCTCTCAAAAAATCCTTTACTGGGTGAGGATGACAAACATTGGCTTGTGCCAAACACATGGAACTCAAGTTCCATCTCCCAGAGCTCTTTTTAGGACAAACTGTGTGGGGCTGAAAAGATGGCAAAGCAAGAAAAAGGGGTCAGTGCTAAAAGCTTAACTCCACCTGAGTCAGAGCCAGTAACAGGAGGGAAATGATGGTGGAAAGCTTCTGGAATCAAACCACACAAGGTTTTCCAACAGATAACAGCAAACCCAGGTCTGTGCTATTCCCCACTCTCATTTACTCCCATCCACAATTCTAACTTGAGGCACTGAAAGTGCTTTAAGGCAAATGTGGGTCCAGCAATTCTATATACACACACAAAATCCAGTCTTATATTTCCTAGATCCATTATATTTGGAAATATTTCCCACAGTGGGCCTAACTTCAGTCCATCTCACCTCACAGGCAGTGCAGGGCACAGAGATCCACAGGTAAAAAGAAAAGTTGAGGCAAGAAGGGAAAGTGAAAGGAATGCAGAGCAAGAATCACAGAATCATTAAGGCTGGAAAAGACCTTAAAGATCATCAAGTCCAACCACCACCACTGTGTTCACCATTAAAGCGTGTCCTCAAGTGCCATACCCACATGTTTCCTTGACATTTTCAGGGATGGTGACTCCGTTTCCCTGGAAAACCTGTTCAATGCTTTACAACAATTTCTGTGAAGAAGTTTTCCCTAAAAAAAGCAGCTTTACGTCTTACGAAATAACGCAAATCAACTCACAGCAGCAGGAGTATGGCCCAGCAATTATTACAACTGAGAGAAGTTAAAAAAAAAAAAAGCACAAAAAGGAAAGACATCGCCAGATGAGACATACCCAGATGACTTGTTAGGGTTCTGTGAGATGCACTGAGCAGCCTGAGGCAAGAAAAGTGCAAAGTAGGTCAAACTACAAGGCCACTTAGTCTCTCCAATGCCTTTGCAGTGCTGTTTCAGCACTTTCTCACAGTATTTTTACCAGCCAGCTCTCCCTTCTGCTTAGCAGCACACACTGGTAGTAATAAACACCAATTGTCTTTGTAGGTCAGCATTTCCCTACTTCCCTGCTGCAAGCACACTGCTTAATTGCTATAACTTGAATATTCACCTCCTCAGCAGAACCACCGAGGCCAAAGCACCTCTTCCTTTGTGCACACACAACTAGGAAGCAGACGTGGCTTTGAAAGGCCAATCCTCGCATAATGCCAGTGCTTCCATTAAAAGCTCATCATTTCAAGTGCTATTGCTAAAACAAAGTTGTGAAAGTAAATTGTAGAACACTCGGGAGAAGAGAGCCATAGCGACAATAACCTGCCACACAAAACCAGTAACCAGAGGGAAGCAGCAGGGGTACATCAGGACAGCCACTGAGCCACGGACCTTTAAGTCACTACATGATACAGCTCGAGCACAGCCCAGGTTCTCTGTTCCCCCCGTTGTCAGGGCAGCAGCTGTTTAGCAGCCTTAGGTATTTTTCCACAACAACTCAGAGTAGTAGGAAATATCCCATCTCCTTGGAACAAATTCTTCGCCTATTCCACTCAGTTTTGCAAAGAAATCCAGCACAGATACATTCTTGTCATACCCTGTCCCTCCCAAGCCCGGGCATGCACCCAAATAAAACCTGTGAACTGAATCCAAATCTGAGGGATTCTCCCTCAGACCCTCCCTCTGGACTAAACCTGTTCTCTAAAAGCAGTGACTCCACCAGAGCCCTTCTAATCAGTGAGTGCCAGTACCTTCACGTAAAACTGCCAGATGTTTAATGGCTTTAACCTACTGCAAGAACTGACAGTTCAATATCAAGCCAGAAGAAAGAAAAGCTTAAAAGGCAACACATTTTCTTAAGAGAGGTGGATAAACTTCAGAACATCACATCCAAACAAGTGGCAGGATCACTGCCTCAATACTCCACGGGTGAGGTCAGCATCTCTCCCTTCATACAGAATCCCAAAATGGCTTGTGTGGGAAGGGACTTTAAAGAACACTTTGTTCCAGCTCCCTGCTGTGTGCAGGGACACCTTCCACTAGACCAGGTTGCTCCAAGTCCCATCCCTTAAACACCTCCAGGGATGGGGCATCCCCGACTCTTAGAGATGCAGTGCCTTCAGAAAAAGGTGCTTTAACAAAGGAGGTGACAAGATTCCATACAGGAGGAACAGGGAAATGTACAGCCTGCAACAGGTACCATCTCTGAGCTCTTACAGGAGCTCCCTGGAGCTCAAGTCTTCCTACTGTCTTCTTTCTTTCTGCTGACTTTCTTCCCAGCTCAGGCATTTGCCTCTGGAAAGAAAAGTCTGGACAAGAACAGCATAGAGTCATAAACTGAGCAAACATGAGTCTGGCCAAACCAAAGGACCAGTCCTTGGTTTTCAGCAGCAATTATGGTTTTCCTGAGGATTTGGTCAGCTTTGGAAGGCCCGACTATGCTTAAGTCCACCTCCTCAGGCTTTGCCAGCCTAATTATGCTTCTTAATCATCCCCGTACTCTCCATGGGCAGCTCCCAAAGCCACCCAGTTGTCTGGGGCCATGTCCCTCACCAGCCACGACTAAATGACAACCTCCTCGGTGGCATTTCCATTTCAGCCACAGTCAGCACTTCTCATGTCTGCCCTGCTGGCCAGGCTCCCTGCTGGCCAGTTCTGCACACATCCTGCACGTCAGCTGGGTTCAGAGCTCCATACCCACACATTTCCATCGTGCCCGCGGCTGGCAAGCACGTTCCCAGGGAAACCAGGAGGACAGGGAAGCAGTTCACCTCCCAGCTTCCAAGTGGAGGAGCAGCAGTGAAGCTGAGTTACAATGGTGCAGTTTGTTTATTTCTTCAGAGTTCTTTGGTCTGGACTCCTAAACGTTCATAATGAAAAAATTAAAAAAAAAAAGAAAATTTTCTTGGGCCAAATTTAAGCTGTACAGATATGGCAGCCTAAACATGACTTCAGGTAATACAATTACCTTGAGCTGTTCCAAGCGCCCAGTGTTCCCAGGGTAACCAAGGAACGCTGGCTGTACCCCCTCCAAGCTGTGCAGCACCCAGGAACTCACCACAGCTCTGGTATGTCACAGTGCTGATAGAATTTGATTGTCACCGCTCCCAGAGCCCCACAAAAGGCACCTCATACTCAGATCATTGTTTTACACTCCGTGGCCAACAGCCCTGACTGTGTGCATGGACCCCGTCAGTGCTGCTCACTCTGAGCTGCCAGGAGTAAGAAGGGACCCCCGGCCTTGGCTCCTGTAGCTTTGTTAATCCAGGATTTGTCACCATTTACCAGAGGCAGAACTCACCAATACAAGTCAAGTCACTCCATGTTTCCTCTGCTTCAGAGCAGGAGGTGCCACCCCTGAACCCAGGGTAGCCAGACCACCCTGGTTACAACTGCTCCACGTGCATTTATAAATTAGTTTGCAGTTAGTATTCACCTACTGGATTACTTTTTTCCTTCCTTTTGTCCATTATCACTTTCAGCTCACACACAAGATACTGCTTTTCATTCACTCAAGGAAGGCAGTGGAACTTTCTCTTCTCAAAAATCATGGCTTTTCTGTCTCAGAACAGCACATGGACTCTTGTGCTAGACCTGCTCCAGGAATAAACAGAATTCCACTTCTCTGCTTCCCTTCCACAAGGGCTACCCTCTGTGGCCTGAACATATATTGCACTACAAAGCGAAGCTGTCAAGGCAACTTCTGACTTGCTTGAAGCACAATCCCAGACTCTCACATCACTCCTGCCTGCACCAGATAAGGGCAGTCCGTGTGTTCCCTTGGGAGAAAGTCACCTGGGGCAGACAGAGCTTCACAGCCCAGCTGACTCCAGCACCTGGAACTGCTACAAACTTCTACCTTAGGCCTTTCATTATTGATAGCTGCAAACACCTCCTTTAGCTCAGAGGAGGCATTATCATAGAATGGAATCATAGAATACCTGGAGCTGGAAAAGACCCATAAGGATCACAAGTCCAAATTCCTGTTCCTCATAGGACTACCTAAAACTAAACCACGAGTAAGAGCATTGAGCTCTGACAGGATTAGTACTACTGACACATGAAAGAATTTTAGATTTGGGTTTTGTTTTTAAGAACAACCCTTTTTTTTTTTTTTACTGCAGTTGACAAGAGATTTTTGTTCAAGAATTGTAGTGAAGCATTTTAGGCCCAGAGCACAGCAGGGAGGCAACTGTACCACAGAAGTTCTTATTTCATGTACAGAAACTCCCAAGATGTAACAGATCTTGGACAAGTGTTTCAAGTACGAGTGACTGAACCTCAGGTCCCGCTGCCAGTGAAACCAAGTGGAGCTGACTCAGTCTTGAGGGCAGATGATATTTCACCTTCAGACCATAAACCTTTAGGCAGGGTGGAAACAGTAACTGACTCCAATTCAGGAAAAGGATGTTCAACCATCTGAAGATTAAGATGGATTTGAACATTCCCCCTGTTCAGCACAAATACAGCTGTTTGAGAAGTCAGATCATGAAAGCAAACAAAATTCAGTTCTCATCTGAAGCTCAACGTGCCTTGCCTCCTCCTGAGCCTGCTCTTTCCAAGACCTACTTAGAAAAAAATGTCTCCAAGCAGAGTGATTCAGCTCCAGTGAAAATAAATTCAAGTGTGACTTTCTGCACCCAGTTTACATTGGATTGGACCCTAACCTGGATAGCCAAGTGGCCCAAACCTACACTCACAGAATCATTCAAGTTGGAAAAGACCTCTAAGACCATCGAGTCCAACCTGTGACCAACCCCAACCTTGTCCCCAGCCCAGAGCTCTGAGTGCCACGTCCAGGCCTTCCTTGGACACCTCCAGGGATGGAGACTCCACCCTGGGCAGTCCCTTCCAATGCCTGACCACCCTTTCCAGTAAGAAATTCTTCCTGATGTCCAACCTGAACCTCCTCTGGCACAGCTTGAGACCATTTCCCCTTGTTCCATAATTAATTGCCTGGGAGCAGAGCTCAACTCCACCTTGAAAACCTTTCCCTGTTTTAAGGAGCAAAATTTTTACTCCCACATGTAGTAAGATAAATCAGAATAGGTTTGTAAAAGAACAGGGTTGAAGAACAGCTATATATATGGAACACTCCTGCAATGCAGATAAATAATTTTTCCAAAATGAGAGGGTGATTGGGCAAACAGCAAGAACTTTGACAGAGATCTTTTGTGGAAGGGCAGTCATTTATCTCTATTCTCTCTCTAGAGCTCCAAGAGGAGCAACAACCACCAGGATTTATAACTGGCCATAAAAATGCTCAGTGCCACTGTACTCCTATGGCAGCCCAGAAGGCCCAGACCGGGCACTCAGGATATTTGAGACTTCCCAAAGCAAGCTTAGAAATCCACACAAAAAAGGCCCAAAGCTGCAACAGCTCAGACACACTTGAAATTTTTTTATAATAAGCTACTACCACCTCTGTGATAATATTAAGTTACCCAACAGCCTTATTTCAAAGCTTTTGGGAAGGGCTCTCTTCCCCCCATCACTTTTATCTTTTTTTCCTTGGAAAACAGCCAAGGTTTCAAGGACAGCACTGATGAAGCATTAACTCAAGTGAAAACAAACTGGCCCCGAACAAAGGCTCCCTCACATGCTGCCTTCCCCAGTGGGATAGAGCCAAGGTTTCTCATTTCCTTAGTGGCTTTCAACTTATGAAGCTCCCACTACAAAACAAGATTTGTTTCATCACTACCCAACTGCTTCCACCAGCTTTGGCCTTGGGAGTTCATCCCAGCCTTGCCTTAAAGCTCACCCACTGACCAGCTTCTCCTCTGGTCCACACAGATTTTCATCTATCTACTTTTCTATTTCTCCAGCTTTAGAGTTACGCAACTCCCAGGTTCTGCTCCTATTCCAGGATTTCTGGGTTTCATGTCCAGCAGACCCCACAATCAGCACAGACACACCTATGCTCTCTTGGAATCACCGAAAGTCCAGAGCTGAGAGGGACTCACAAGGATCATCCAGCCCAGCTCCTGCACAGACACCCCAACAGTCCCACCCTGTGCATCCCTGGGAGCGCTGTCCAAAGGCTCCTGGAGCTCTGGCAGCCTTGGGGCCGTGCCCATTCCCTGGGGAGCCTGGTCAGCGCCCAGCACCCTCTGGGGGAAGAACCTTCTCCTGATCTCCCGCCTGACCCTCCCTGGCACAGCTCCAGCCCTTCCCTGGTCACAGAGAGCAGAGATTGGAGCTTCCTCGCCAGGTGCAGGACCAGGCTTAAGGCTCAAGGACTTGACAGTTTCCAGCACAAGTGTCCTTCCAGAGGACTGAAAGAAGTAGGAAGAATACATCCCTTATGAGACCAGTCCCATGTGCAGGCACAGGGAAGCCTGGAGTCTGCCACATTTCCAGGAACCTCCAGGAAAAGGGTAAAAGCAGCCAGCAGAGCAGTGAGCTGAGTTCAGCACAGAGCTGAGCAACCCTCAGCACCAGGCTCAAGTTTAGAATCAGAGCTTGGGCACAGGGTGAGGGGACAGTTATGAGGCTTTTAAAAATGAACCTGACTTTGAACTCCAGACACATTCACCACTTCTGATTTCACAAATGGTAATTGCAGCAGGGGGATATCAGGGAGAGCATGGATCAACACCCTTTGCCATGAAGATATGAAACTGCGAAGTGCCCAACAGCAGCTGACCTACCCACAATGGTTTAAGGTGAAAGAGATGCCAGTAGAGTAAAAACAATTGGTTGCTTTCACAGTAACATGGGAAGGACCTTTCTAATGCCCAAGTTATTGAAGGATCAAACTTCTGTACATCCTGAAAAACTGACCTACATGGCAGGGAGTCAGGATACCTCAAGGTCCAGTGGATGCTAATTCACCCTTCCAAACTACAAAAATAAGAGGCTGTTCCTGTTACTGACAAGCCTTTGAAAAGAACTATTTAATTAAACTGTGCTCAGGGCACTGCTCAAGTCTTCTAATCTTGTATTCTGAATGGTCAGCAAACCCTGTCCAGCCTCAAACAACACATATTTGCTCTCACATCTGTCCTCACATCATTGGGAAAGAAGCGGGCTACAATAGATGTATACTGACTTAAATATGCAGCTGCCCTCATGGTCATCCCATAAACATATCACAACATGTGCAATCCAGGCTTGTCTTAAAGCAGTTTGCAGAAAATTCACTTCTCCCAGTGACTCCTTAAGAGATTTTCCAGTTGCTCAGCCCATGGCTCATCAGCTCTCAGCCAGGCTGTTCATCTCAAGCAAATGCTCCTGGCTCTCCAGTTTTCATTACCCAATTATTTCATGGCAGCCGATGACTACAGGAAAAGTGACTGTGGTCTGCATCACAAAACTGGGCTTTCAGAGGTGCTCAGCACTTACAACTCCTCTTCTAGTTGGGAAAAATTGAAGATAACATGGAGAAGTCTAAGTCTGTAAACACTCAGTGCTAGATTTAAGCTATGACACAACTCAAAAGATACAACTTGAAAGCCTAATATTATTTTCTGAGGGTCTGTATAACAGTGGTTTAATTCTCTAGCATATAAATATATATATGCATGACAAAATATCAAGGGGTTTCTTCACATATAGGATTCTTTTTAATGTATCAATAAATCCCAGCATTTCTATCTACAACAGGAGCTCTGTGCTCTTCTCACTGTGAAAGTGTCACTGGTGTTCTGTTAAGAGCCTTCTCAGGGTTGCTTTTATAAAACAAAACTATTAACTTTAGTTTAGCCACTAATTCGATTGTCCTAGAAAGAAGTAGCACTACTGGTGAATTGCTACTTCTATCTGGGGACTTGTCTAGATCAATTTTCTGTTAAAACACAAATTGTGTAGGACAAAAACATGCCACTTCCACTTAAGTACCACTTAAGTCTTCCAATAATATTGTGACAGGGTTTTGTGTGCCCAGAAAAACAGACAAATAAACCCATGAGTTGCAAGTAAAGTATTCAGAGTAGCTGAGCTGACTGAAGGACAGCCTGCAGCACTCCCCAAAATCCAACAACAGACCTATGAACCTGCACCCAGTAATGCTGGGCTCAGCTGCTTGCTGGTGCGCTCCAGACATCTCACTTGGAGGAAGAACTTCAGTGTACATAAGTCAGGTTAACTCCTAAATGAAGAGATTCTCTGCAAAAGTATGCAGTGGTCACTCAGCAAAATACATCCCTCTTTGAGAAGTTTAACTCATTAAATTGTAGGTTCTATCACCTTACTCAGCTGGTCATCAGTTGTGGGTAATTATTTAGAGAAGCCTTTTGGCTCAGTGAATTGGGACAAGTAGTAGGAGAACAGGATGGATGGAGACACAGCTGAGTAGACAAAGCCTGCATCATGGTCAAACAATGCTGTTCCACCAGTGAAAATAAAGTTGGCCAGAAAATGAAAGCCATGGAAGTCATTGTTTGACATTTATTTACATAATTATATGAAAGTTCTTTTCAGGAAGTCTGTTTTCACCTTTAAAAATTTGTTTCTAGCCCTGTATATCCTCCCTCCTCCCACCTTCTGTTTGTTTTCCCTCCTAAGTCTCATATTTTCTTCTCTGCTAATAAAATAAACAAGAGAAGACAGAGCAGCTTGTGACTTTGCCAAGATTTCCAACACTCGACTTCCATGAGAGTCCAAAATGAAAGAGAACCTTTTTCAATCTAAAAATCCTTAGAGAAGCGCCTTTCCAAGCCTGGGACCTGCAGCCCTCTTTGTGCCAAGCAAGGTAACAAGAGGCACACAGTAGGCACTTCCTCCAGCTGCCCCATCATCAGCTCCCTGTCCAAAGAGGGGGATGAGGCTCTTCCTTACACATCCAGCAGCCTGCTAGGGCAGGAAACCGAGCCAGGCTGCTGAAGTGGGAAGAACCAAACCTTGGAGAAGGCGACTGGCAGGGCTGTGCTCAAGGGGGAAATGCAGAAGGAGATGTATGAACTCCTTTTCTGGTGGGCCTCATGAGCAGGCCCTACGTGCTGCTCCCACCCTCAGGACAGGCTGTTCCATGCCCTTCTCCACTCAGGATGCAGTGCCCAAGGTTGCACAAGTATCCTGGAGACTTGAGGCTGGAAGGAGAAAGAGGGAGGGAGAGATGACTTATGAATAGAGCTATTCACCAAATCCCACCCTAGGCATTCTTTTCAGCTTGGAACAGCAGCTGGGCCCTCCAACACCAACCACAGATGGAGGCTCTGCCAAAAGAGATGCTGAGAAAGGGGAAAAAAAACCCCTTCTGGTTGATTTGTATTTAATCAAAGTCAGCTTCTGCCAAGCCTCACACCATACAGGGACTTCAGTGCCTCTGTGTTTTGAACAGAAGACTTTGCTGTTGATAATTAGACCTGGATTATTTTTTTTCCATGCAAAAAGAAAAGGAGCCCAAGGCCAACCAGAGCCATCTGCAGGTTTAATTCCAAGATGTGGGAGTAGCTGTGGACAATTCTATTTTTAATTCAAAATGTCAATCTGTCCTATGGTTTGAGAGCTGAAGCCAAACCAGACAGTACAGTAATGTCAGGTTGCCTGAAATTTTAAGGGCAATAAAACCAGAAGTATTTCTTAAAAGCCTGTGATGTTTATCAAGAACGGCTTGATCCCAAAGGATTTTCATTGTAGTTCAGGAATAAACCATAAAATAATTGATCTGTGCAACTCAAACACTTGACCAAGAGATCAAGAGGCAGGAAAGCAGATTGCCTGAGCGCCCAGCTCCTTCACGTCCTTCATGTCTGAGCAACAGCCCTGAAAGGCATCATCTTCCTTGAGTGGTCTCTTTTCTCCCTAGAATTTCTGCTTTTCTCACCCAAGTCAGATTTTTTGGAATGTTTTGAATGTTCAAGACCTGAGAGTTCAGCTGTTTGTGGGATGTTAACAACTGTGCTGCTCCAGACAAAGCTCTGAGGGACTCGTCAGGGCCTTTGGGGACTGCAAGACATCTGCTGCCTTGGTAAGCTCAACTACCACAAAGACGGTTTATAAATTTCATTTGCCTAAAATAACAGATTCATCAGGCTATTTCAAGAGATATATGAACAGTGCCAAAATGCCAAATATTTCTACATAAAAGCCCCATGCAGAGCTGGGAGTTCCTGTCACAGCCCAGGAGCATCTCAGATGTAGCTCATCTGGGAAGATCTTGCCTTAAAGTACTGTAATTATATTTTCCAAAGTTCAGACTTAAAAATTCAGATAAATATTCCTTTGAAGTATCTTGTTAGCTCAGGTTGGCATAAGTGTAATCTAAGCAGTGGTACTCCTATTGCCTATTTACTGTGTTGCAGTATAACCAATTTCATCCAAAGTGAGCAAATTGTACAGCCTGGCAGCAGAGAGCTTTGCCTGATAATTAAGATGTGTCATGTCTGCACACCAGAGTGGTCCATACAAAACTGTCCAAGGTGCCAAGCCTCTTTAAAGTGTCCAACTAAACACTGAACTTCTTTGGCAGACTTCAAAGTGCTTGAGAGCAAACGTCAACATCGGAAACAACAAACTGATGCACCTTTAGCAACTCCACCATTTCCAGTTGTATTGGTGCCACTTCACTTCTGTGATTCAACAGGAAAATCCAGAGCCAGAGTTCCAGAGCAGCAATTGCAATTTCAGCTATATTTTTGTACTAATAAGAAAGTTAAGCTTGGAAAGCAGAAGCATGTGCTTAAGAAGATGAAAACCCACATTATCCCCTGCTATACCCCATGCCGTAGCCCCTACTGGATGCAGTCAGGAGGCAGGAATAGTGCATTTGAAGGATCTAGAGGAGTGGAAGATGCTTTGTTTCCATCCCTAGATGGAGGATTTATTATAACAGGACTTGTCTCTTCGGAGAAAAAGCCTTAAGGGAGAAAGACAAGCACACACATGCTCCTGCTCTGGAGGTTTGTCTGATGGCAATCAGCATCCAGCACGGAAGCCAGAGGTTGTTGTGCCACTTGGATCCCTGGAGCTGCTCCATGCACTGAGCTGGAGCCTCAGCCCCTGTGCCCCAGGGCAGGCAGCTCTAATTAGCACAGCCCAGATGTACCCAGGCCTCCCATCAGATGGTTCATGACCCAGAACACAAACAGCTTTAACAAAGTACTAATTCCACTTCAAAAGGCAAGGCCTTTAATGAATTTATACAAGCCTCGAGGCTAGAATTACCATTCAAATATTGCTGGTCTTAAAACGGAGGAAGTGAAGAAGGGAGGAGGTATAAGCGTGGGTAAATAAATCATAGCCAGGAGCACTGGCACCAGACATGGCCCGGACCTGGTGGTTGGGACAGTGAAGCAGCTGGGGAAGTCATGCAGAACTGCTCTAAGACCCCATTGCAGCTTCACTGCAAGTGCAGTACTGCAGGCAGATTGTAGCTGTCAAAAGCAAGAGTGGGGCTTTAGAATGGTTTAAGACAAACAGTGACACAGCTGACAAAATGACTCACCTGGGCCTTTAGCTCCCTGAGTGAAAGGCAAGGCAGCTTTGCAGGTGAAGCACAGAGGAGAGCCCAGGGCAGCACCCCTGACCAAGGCTGTTTGCTGCGGCTCCATCCTACAACTCACAGACCTGTTTGCTGTCAGGGTCAGTCGAGCACAGCCAACCTGAACCTCCTCTGGCACAGCTGAGGCCATTTCCCCTTGTCCTGTATTTACTTCCCTGGGAGCAGAGCCCGACCCCCCCCGGCTGCCCCCTCCTGTCAGGGGCTTGTGCAGAGCCAGAAGGGCCCCCCTGAGCCTCCTTTGCTCCAGGCTGAGCCCCTTTCCCAGCTCCCTCAGCCCTGCTCACATGACTGACTCTCCAGACCCTTCCCCAGCTCTGTTCCCTTCTCTGGACACACTCCAACCCCTCAGTGCCCTTGTTGCAATGAGGGGCCAGAACTGGACACGGCACTATCTCAGTCCATTAACTCCTTTAAACACTTAAATCCAGCTTTAATGGCAGTGATCTCCAGCACCATCTTCATATCCCTCAGGGGTGGCTGCTGGGCAACACCACAGCTCCGTCTCCACCCTCAGTGAGCCAGTGTCCTGCCAGCCCTGCCTGTGCTCCCAGCCTGGCAAACCAGCTCTGATCCCAAAGCCAAGCAACTGCAGGATTGCTGCACCCAACCTGAGACAGCAGAATCTGCCTCAGGTGCTGGCAGAGAATTCAGCCAGCCCCAAGGTACCAGGAAGGCAGAACAGGCAAGGTACCTCATTAAGGTGAGGTTAAGTGAAAACAAACTTGTTCTGGGGACAGCAAGACCACTACAGGCAGAGTGAAGGATTAAGTAAAAGCAGACATTGTCAAACAACTCCTAGGTCTTACTGAGTATGAAATTTTAACATCAGTCTTCTGGGATGTGTGAGCTTGCCCTTAGGAGATGGCAGGTTTAGAGCCCATCTGTCCATAAAAGTGTTTCTTCCCAATACTGCTCAGGCCTGTTTGCCTTGTAAGGTCAAGGAAAGCAGGAGAAAACAGCTGTTAAATGCAACTGATGGATTGCACTCAGAAGTTCCTGAACTGTCTGTATGGAAAGTCCAGAAACTACATGGATAGTAAGGCAGTGAGCAGAGGGTGGGTGGTGAGGCTGGTTCTGAGGAGCTCTGGCACACAGGAGGAAAAAAACCCCAAATTCTATCCATCTATAGAAGGAACTTGACTGGTTCTCTCCAGGGCACTGCTAGGAGGGGCTGCTGGTAAATGCATCTCTTCTCCTTTACTATTTACGCCATACTTTATTCCTACCTTGCTTTAAAGAAAAGCTTCCTTAAATTTCTAGTACATGGTTGCCTGGCTTTTCTTCCTTTTCATGGGAGAACCTTGAGAACTGCAAAGTTGGGTCCACAACAGGTTCAGTGATCTCTCTGCAAGGTCATGAATAGTCCATCCATCACTCTGCCTCAGCAACTTGCACCTCCCATATCAGCTTCACTTCCTTACTATTAGACTTGAACCAGATTTGGCCCAAAACCACAGGGATTACCTCCAGTTCCATTTCTGCCCATTCTTTGCACAATCCCTATTAATGCAGGACTTGCAAGCCACTGTATTTGATGTGTTGCAACTATTGAAATGCTCTTACAAGTTTCACCAGCAGAAAACCGAAGTGGAGAATAAAGTGGAAACCCAAAATCCCATTGAAAATACACACGAAATAATGGCTTAAAGTCGTTTAAGTCCCATGAAACAGTCACACTTACTCCAAGCTCACAGGTTACCATATTGGATCCCTTCAGACTGCTCAGGTGCCTCAAATCAGCCACATGCTCAAAGTTGGTGGTAAGAGACACCCCAAAATATTTCATACTCCTCATTCTCTTAAACAGCCCTGAGCAATGTACAGAGTCCTGTCAATCAGGTACCAAGCAGCTTTTCCTGGTGGCAGTCTCACCGTGCCTACATCAGGATCCAGAGCAATCCCCACAGGCTGCTCCCAGCGTGGGCTCTCACATCCCCCACACCCATCACAGCCAGGATGGCCCAGGGTGGGCACTGCACACTTTTAACACTTGCACCCAGTCACAAAACATCCCCAGGGGACAGAAACAAGGCATTTTCTGTCAAGACATTGTTATACTCTGCATCTGATCAACACAGCCTGGCCTGAAATAACTCACAAAGCTGGCTGACTCAAAAAATAAGTTTTCTAAAAACCCCTTCTATAAAAGCACATGCCTTTGTCAGGCTCCTCCTGGTTGCAGTGTACATCTCCCAGGACTGCTCTTCATGAAGACAAAAGCAAATATAACTTTGGCAAGAATCCCACCCAGCCTGTATCTGTCCAAATCATCAGCTACGTTTTTGATTTAGCTGCAGTTTAGACAGCCAACTTCAACATACTGAACAAGGCAGAGCTGTTTTAAAGATGCTCTGGAAGCAGAGGGAGAGAAAGACAAACCAGTCAGCAGCGAGGGCAGCGTGGCCAGGCACGGCTCCCGGGATCTCTGTGGAAAAAGAAAGTGTTTGGTGTCTTCAGCACTCACGGATCCAAAACGACTTGGGAAGGTGGGGAAATGAACTGAGCTCTTCCTGTAAAGCTAGGGGATTTTTCTTTTCTTATTTTGGAACAAAACCAGCATTTGTCTTTGTATTTGTCCTTGAAACTGTGCAATTCCTCTTTGATCAATAGTTTCTCTTTAGTTTGTCTTCTTTAGCAGTGTCAAACACTTGTCTTTTCTCCATAAAACTCTGCTTATTTCTGCAACAGCAGGCAAGGAGCTCACATGTCCCTACGAGCACAGGAAAAGAGCGGTGTGAAAGTCTAAAGGACTTCAAACAGGTAAGCAAAATTCACCAACAGAAGAGTGGGAAGGTGAGTGTTACATGTGGGTGCTCTTGACTCACCAAAGCTCAGATCTCACTTCCTGTGAAAAGGTTTAAAATTCACATTTTGACCAAAAATTAACTAAACAATTTGCTTTTAAGAGAAATTGAAAAAAGCTGCTTCTGAGCTTTTTTTCCCTCTAAATGATAAGAGTATGTGTAAAGCACAGCAGAAAACTTACACTGATTCAGGTTATTGGTCTGACATCAGTGTTGGATGTGAACAAATGGCAGCATTGCAAAGTATAGGGAAAGAAAGAACATTGGAGTCACAGAACCCCAGACTGGTTTGGGTTGGAAGGAACCTTAAAGCCCACCCAGTTCCCACCCCCTGCCATGGGCAGGGACACCTCCCACTATCCCAGGGTGCTCCAAGCCTGGGACACTGCCAGGGATGGGGCAGCCACAGCTTCTCTCTGCACTCACACAAGTGACCAAAAAAGTACAATCTCAAAAGATGATAAAAGCTCTCAATCAATCTTGGAAGAGACTAAAAATCTAAAGCAGAGAACTGTATGTGTGAGGGAGGAAGATCACACCTGAGGGAAGGGCTGGAGCTGTGCCAGGGAGGGTCAGGCTGGAGATCAGGGAAAGGTTCTTCCCCCAGAGGGTGCTGGGCACTGACCAGGCTCCCCAGGGAATGGGCACGGCCCCAAGGCTGCCAGAGCTCCAGGAGCCTTTGGACAGTGCTCCCAGGGATGCGCAGGGTGGGATTGTTGGGGGGTCTGTGCAGGGCCATCCCTGACCAAGTTCCTGAGCTGGGAATCCCTAAAACCTCAGAGCACCAGCACAGAGCAGCCCTACTATGGCAGGGGATGAACTGATAAGAAGCAGTGATGCCTCTCTGACTGCCCAGGCCCTGCAGAGGAGCTACCCACACTCATCACAAAGTGATCAATATCAAAGCACTCCTGTTTCTTCTGAAAGCATTAGGGACTGGCCATGTAATGAAGAACAGACATTCCTAGATTTTATCTCACTGCTTTCTCTTCAGTGATCAGTTTCCTATTATAGCATTAAAGCAACCTAAATGCACCAGTAACTGAAGTAAATTTAGGACCTGGAGCAGAGTTTCAGCTACTCTAAAAAGGCTTTTAACAAGGAAGATTTTCTTTTAAAGAGAAGCTTCTAAAGCTGGTCTTAATATTTATTGTTTTTAGTAACAGGGTAGGAAATGGATCCAGATGCACAATTTCAACCCAGAGAACTCTGTCAGAGTTTTGGGCCACGTGCTGAAGTGAAGCCATGGTCCATCTAACACCATCAGCTCTTTCAGACCTGTAACTAAGGCATCCCCTCCTGGAGCCAGCACCCCATGGAAGCAGTGGGCTTTCAGCTCAGCAGGCAGAGCACAAATGAAAGCAAATTTATCAGAAGTGAAAGATTTGAAGATATCTCCTCAGCTGGGTTAGCCATGGTAGCCTGTAATGAGCTATTAATGCTCAGGCAAACATCACTGAACACCCGCGTGTGCAGCCCCAGTGCACTGCTGCCCTTCCTGGGCACACTCTGCTCACAAACCTGCCTGCAACGCCACCTTCTGACCCCTGATTCCAAGGAAAAACGGTATTTATCGGCAGCATAGATATTCATTTACCATTTTCATCTCCATTTCCTTACTCCCAGGTATAAATTATCTCGTACAGTTGACATAGCAACAGCTGCCCAACACAAGCAGCCGCCTTGGGGAGTTCTTACATCTGAGTTTTACAAGCCAGTGTAGCCCAAAAACACTGGGAGTGACCTATTCAAGCACGTAATTTGTTCTAAAATAACTCTACAAGAGGTAAAAGTCCGACCTTCACACTGTTCCTTCCTACCTTTAGCTCCCTTGCTCTTCAAAATCCACAAAACCTTTCACACTGCTTCAGACCAAAAGCTCATCTGGACAGAGGGAAAACAATACCACCCTGAAGGCTCCTCACTGGAATGTAACATCCTGTGAAGATACTCAGGGATTCTTTAGCCAGTAACCCATCTGAAAATTCCAAATTGAAAAAGGAAATTAATTGAAGGGGCTGGGCAGGAGAAGGAAAAGCCTACCAAGTTTTTATACACCTCAAGCGAGGTACAAGCAGACCAGGAAGGTTAAAGGTGCCCAGCAGCTGATTGGGATCAATCCAACACATTCCAGAATGCCCCAGGCACTGAAAGGACTGACCCAAGAGCTACCAGCAAAGCCCAGGGCTTTTCCAGTAGTTTAGTCTCTCAGGCTAACCTGGGTGTTGGCCTTTTGGACAGCTTCTTCACTCTTCTGGCCCCAAGTTTTACAGGGTTTTCCAGAAAGGACTTGCTTTGTTTGAAAAATCCTCAGTCAGCCCAAACAAAGTAACTGGAAGCAGCATCTTCTTTGTGCGAAGTGATGAGTCAGCCACTGGCTTTCAATACTCAAAAATATTGAATCTGGTGAGTGCTTCTTGAATTTAACACCTGGGTGTGTTCAGAAGAGATGCATTTTTCAAGAGAAGTGAGTTTGCAAGACATGACTGATGAGGCACTGCTGGAACTGATGAAGTATTGCCCATCAAGTCAGGTAAAGAGGCAGAGGCAGAAGGGTCACACAAAAGGGAACCCAGGCAAGTAAAAGTAAGAACTTAGATAAGAAAATCTCCACTAGGCTCACAAGTGAGGCCACAAGCACTTAAGGAAAAAGGCAAGTCCTTATAGCATTCCTCCCCAATATGCTCCAAAATTGGAACTGTTTTCCCCTCAGGAACTCCCCAGGTTTGATGCTGTTTCGTGAGCCAGCTGCACAGGCTGCTTTCTCCACCCCAACCTCCCGAGCTGTTGCATCTCCCTGTCTCACCCTGGTGCTGAATTATTGTGGCTTCTGTTCTGGAAACAGCCTCTTTGTTTAGAAGGGGAATAATGTTTGTAAACCTTTTGATTTCCACAGAATGATTTCTCATCTCACTCTGCAGCTCCTCAGAATCCAGTGAAAAATGTGTGTTTGCATGCAGGTCCACCCCTTCTCGGAAATAATTTCCCTTATTCCCATAAGTTGCACATTTTAGAGTCTTCTTTTCTTCAAGTTTCCTACGTAAAACTGAACTAAGCTTGGTTTTGCCTTTAATTGATGTTTACTTTCTGTTGGTTCACACACATCAGTATTTCCTTCAGCCCCTCAGAGCAGCACGAGGAATTACTAATTCTGACAAGAGGAGTCATGAATCTCTTATTTATACCAAGGCACACACACGTCACTCATTTTCAGCTGTTTGGTAGAAAAAGAGAAATCAAAAAAGGTCCACTGAATAAACAAAGTGTCCAGTAGCATAAATATTTCGCCTCAAGGGCTTCAAAATGTTTGACTGTGAGATAAGAAGCAGCTGTTTCTGCTCTCCACAGCCTTCACTGGGAACAGGAGCTGTCGTTCTTCAGATCTGGTGCTGTTCCTTTCACAGCCTGGAAATGTTCTGTTGCTTCCCTGCCCAGGCACCACCAGCCACAGTCAGCAGGCACAGAAATGCAGTTTTTAAGTGCACCCGACACTGAGACATGCCAGGTTCTTTGACCTGTAAGGATCAGCTTTCTGGATGACTTCATTGCAGGGATAAGTTACCCTTCCCTATGCCAAATAAACCAGATTGAATGAAATATGTGGAAGTTTAACAACTGGCACAAGACTTAAGGGCAGTAAGGAAATCCACAAGATAATGCAGCAATTCTTTGTATAGCCCCCACTATCAGAATAAAAAAGTTATCATCTCAGGGAAGAGCAGGGTAACATCCCTAAGAACTGGCACACTTCCCAAAACTAATGCAAGTGCCACAAGCAGAAGCAAATGATACCTTCCCCCCCCCCCTCAAAATTAATTTATCAACAAGAAAAGATTCTGAAGACTTAAAAGAAGCCTTGCTCATTTTAGTGCACCTCTTCTGCCTGATCCTGCTCTACTGATCAGGAGCCACACCTGCCTTTCTCAGAGCCAGACAAGTTTCACTCAGGTCTGGTGGAAATGACTTCAGCTATCTCCTCCCTGCATTTGCCCTGTGACCGATTGCCAAGACTTTTGAGCTGTATCTGGTCATTTTAACCAGACATTTTATGACTGTAAGTTCATTTTTCCCAAAGACAGAGCTTGAATTTTTATTAAGGATTCATCTGCAAAGTGTGAACTTGCCTGGGGCATTTGGGTCACACCAGCAGTGATGTACTCTGGCAAATAAATCATAAAATATTTCTGAAGCACCAATCCTGCTTCTTCAGACTGCTCAGCAGCCACTTACCCAGTGTCCTCATCACCAGTCCAGGAGCACTGATCATTGTTTTCCTTGGTGTTGAAGTTAGCAAATAAATGCTCTTTTCTTCTTTTTGTTACAGATTTCAAAAGGCAAATTGTTCTAGAACTCTACAGGTTTTAAGCCAGAGAACCAAACCAAGGATGTTTTCAGCTTCATCTTGAGACAATTCCCTCCTCTTTTCCCTGTTTTCAGCTCAAACACATCCTTCAAACACACACTGCCTGTTGTGCACACACCGTGCATAGAGGATTCCTACCTGGGAGTTACAAATCAAGCTCTTAATTCTTCACTGATTGGGTAAGAAATGATCATGCTGAGGTTTCCACACAAAG
Organism: Atrichornis clamosus; assembly: GCA_013400975.1. Lineage (NCBI taxonomy): Eukaryota > Metazoa > Chordata > Aves > Passeriformes > Menuridae > Atrichornis > Atrichornis clamosus. Next base: position 546,141 of record WBMZ01008619.1, on the reverse strand, counting down.
TATTTCATAACCATTAAGTAATGAGTAAGTTTTGACCCAGGTGGGAGGCAGAGACTGACTGCACATGTGTGGCTCATATCAGAATAGAGCTCCCTCGATGCTTAGAACTGCAGACAACTCAAATGTGGAGCTTGGTTTTGGACCCACACCTGGTTTTTAGTGTAATAGTTTGCACCATTTTAAGCTTTCCTAAAATCAGCTTCCACAGAAAACTACTCCTTTGACACAACTACTCCCATGGACTATCCCAGGGCCACATCCCAAGCTGATTTACTGCCTTGGCTCCCATAAACCCTCTAGATATCTTCATGGAAACACTTCCTAATGTGTAGCTCCAGATGGGAACCAGAGGGATGCAAACCTCTTCTCCAGTTCTGCCAGTGCCCACCTGGGCTGTGCCAGTTGTCCTCAGATTCAGATGCTGCTGCTCAAGTGACAGATGGTGTCACTCCCAATAAAAAGCAATTAGCTGTGAAGAACTCAGGGGTGGTTTTTGAGAAGCATGAGACACAGAGAAACCCTTTACTCAGTCTGTCAGTTATTATAATACAGTTCCAGGGATCCTGCTCCCACCTGCCTCAGTCACCAGTGGCCGAGCCCTTGGGAAACAAACTTAGGCTGAGAATGTGACCAGTTCCCAGCCAACCCCATTTACACAACGCTGTCCAAAATTCAGGAGGGTGAGGAACGCAGAGCTCCAGACATCCTTTCATGCTGTTACAGCTGTTCCCACTTTCCCCTCAGCCAGAGGATGGGGATGAATTATTCCCTGCAGCAAAGCAACTCCAGTTCCTGACACTGCGCTCTGGGGTCAGAGCCCTGGGATGTTTCAGCAGTCCTACTAAGAGTTCCTGAAAGCTCTAACAGCAGCTAATGGATCTGCCAGGCACAGATTCTTAAAAATATCATCAAGTTGGCTGATGGAAACTCCAGCCTTCCTCTCCCTGTTGTTTCATACATATATTGTAAGTAAAATTTCACTCGTGTTAAGCCTAAAAACACTGTCCCTTCACTCACTTTTGATTCAGTGCCAGATCTCCAGTGCTGCTGCTGAGGCAATAAATTAAGCATTGATCAAGTTATGTTTGCATTACTTCCTAAGGAAACATGGGCGAGAAAAACCAGTAACAAAATATGGAGTCTGCTTTCTAAAGCAGAGTTATGCCTCCCCTTGGTCTGGAATAATATATATAAAATATTGCTTTGGGCATTGGTGCACTGGCTGGAGGATAAGTTTGTTTTTATTATGACTAACTACGCTGATTTGTAAGAAATACCTGACATTCACCTAAAAAATATCCAGGCAGTTCTCCTGTGGCATTCCCTCTGTCCACCCCACGCTCAGAACAGGAACACCAGAAGTCTGTTTATCTGTGGTGCTCACCTGAACCACACCGTAGCAGAATGGAAAACCAGGCTGCCTGAAAAAACCTGCCCCAAAAAAACCTGCTCTTCCACCTCCCTCACAACAAATCTCTGGTCAAAAAGGCTTTTCAATCCTACTTTTATGTATTTATATTTAAGTGTGCAAAAGAATCAAAACAAATGAAAGCTCCGCCAAGGAGCCAATACTGGCACAGCCTGCTCCAGTAGCTGGTCCACATCACTCACCAAGGAGCCAATTTAGGTACTTCTGTTATTTAAGATTTTCCATTAAAGGAGACCTCAAGCTTCAAGCACTCTCTGAATAAACCATTTCTTCTCAATATCTAAACTGCCCCTGCACTTTCTCAGTTTACAACCATTCCCCCTTGTCCTGTCCTGTATAAAAAGTTCCTCTCCCTGCTTTTTATGAGCTCCCTTAAGGTACTGGAAGGTCACAATGGCCTAGGGTTGACAACACCTTCACTGGAGGACAACTTCACTGAGTTTCTCCTTCTCAAGGAGGGAAAAAAGCATCTTTGAAATAGAGCAAACAGAGGAACATGCCTTTCAAAAGAGAGGCCTTGCCATATCCAGGAACTCTGTCCTGTGATTACTGTCCATGTCAAACGCCTGCCAGGTTAGACACATGGAAAAAACAAGTCTTTCAACACTCACTAATCCAGTATTTATAGTTCAAACCCCTTTTTCATTTTCCATTAACCACCTCTGATCCCTTGCCATGGGTGGAGCCCAGCGAGTCCTTCCTGCCCTTGTCCTTCCCATCCCTGCTGTGGCTGAACACGCGGCAGTGGGAGCAGCAGCCGTGGGCACATCTGCACACCAGTGCAGCTATCAAACCCCATGGGAATCACCTCCTCCGTGCCAGGAAAAAACAGGGAGTTGTCAAGACTAGGCATGTGATAGGGTGTTTCATTGCTGCTCTAGAATCATCTTTGAGAAAGCAAGGACAGCACACATGAATTTGTTGACTTAAAAATCAAATCAAGGGGAGCCCCAGCTGTCTGTGACATTCCACAAGTGCTCTAGGGCTGCGTCCCAGCTGGGAAGTGTAAGGTGATGTGATTATCAAACTAAAGTGACTTAAAATTACTCTGAGAACCCAAACATGCCAAAGAGAAGCAGCACCAACCTTTCCACAGGGCCATGTGAGTTCACAGCATCAATCCTGTGCTTGCCAAGAGCACACGGCAAGGATGGAGAGCAGCCCTCCCTCACCACGTACCACGTTCTGAAAGTCATTTTTCTCATTTTACCCACTGCACAATCTCACCAGACACCCACAGGTTCCCCTGAAATCCAGGCAAGCTTTGCTAGCGTGGGATGGAGAGCACACAGAGCTTGGAGAATGCTCTGTCAGGAGCTGACCTTGGGGCGGGGGAACCCACAGCCACTGCATCAAACTTCACTTCAGAAAAAATCCTTATGAGGCCACTGAGGTCACTTACACAGTTTTAACCTCACATGACAACAAAACACTTGAGTTTTCCAAATATTCACATAAGATGTTATTGGTTTCTGAACTACAAATAACTGTAGCCTGAAAACAAACAGAAATTGAACATCTTAAGGCAGAGTTCAGCAGGTCGCAAGGTTGGCAGTCTTGAACAGGCCCTTCTAGGCCAGGCCCAATGGCAAAAACAAGATCTCAATCAGTACTCAAGAGGGACAAAGTAACAGGAATCCTCACAGACCACACGAAGGATGGAAAGGAAAATACTTGAAGTAGTTAACTTGCAGACACATGGACCTTGTTGGCTGTAGCACTGGCAGAAAAACAAACAAAAACCAACGAAAAAACCCCAACCCCCAAAAATAACACCCCTCCAAAAACCCTCCTGAAGAACATCACCACAAAGCTCCCAAGCACAGATCACTGGAAAATATGAGCATTCCACTGCATCAAACCTTTTGGCTGGAAAAATGGAATTTATTGAGTCCTGATGATAGAACTGATTAAACATAGTAATCTTTCTGCTTGCAGATAAGCTATTGAACTCAAAGCATCTTAAGTCCACAATCATAGTTACTTATATAAAAGATGCAGATCTTCACTAAGAAAATAGTTACAAAAACAGTTGCAGAATCAGAGTTAGGGGAACTCTTGTTGATTCTGGGACAACAGTATTTGAAAAACCTCCCTAAATGTGCCATGGCAGAATCCTACAGAAAACCCTCACAAAAAATGCACTGGAAAACATAAATAACCTGCAAATAATTGTCTAAAATACTGCACTTATCCCTCATATTTCCACCAGGTCACCCTGGCTGAGGTGATTTGTTCTTTGAGAGATGAGGGCGAGCTCCTGGCAGTGCTGACAAATCTTCTCTCAGCCAAAGAGCTCTTCCTGAGGGAATCACGGGCAGAAGGGAAACTCACAGCTGCACAGACACCTGTGCACATGGACGGGGGAGGATGTGGAGGTGGGAAGATATGGATTGGCAGTGGGGAGAGGAGACAAAGCCGAGGAGGGAAAAAAATTCACAGTTTCAGGCTCACAAGCTGGGACACAGTGAATAGGCATTACTCTTTTTTTCTGGAATAAGCCTTAAAAGATTCTCTAAGCTTGAGTCTATTCCATTCCTCTGGGCAGGCGGTTGATGAAAGTTCCTCTCACATGAACAAGCACATTTGCAGGATTTCTTGTAAGTCCAGTGACTGATCACCACCCTGCTGCCTCCTGGAAGTTTGGCTTTCAGTTTTAGTGGGAAGCAGCTTACCACGAGTGTGCCCAGAGTGGATTTGCTGGCAGCATCAGCCTTTCAGCTGCCATTCAATAAATACAAAAGCCCCAAAACAGATCTTCAGCTGGAGAACCAGTTTGTTTTGCCCTGCCCTGTATACCTATGCAAACCCTCCTGCCTGGAATGGTTGTGCCATGCACATCTCCCTAACCCTGCAGCAGCAGGAACCTCTCAGAAGGGAGAGGTGGGAGCAAACCTATCCCCGGCATTTTTCACATGTGGCTGAACCCTCCTGCATTCCAGCCAGCAGCACTGAGTATCCTGGAATGTTCTTCCAAGGGCAAGCACTGTCCTTGGATGAGCATGAGAAACCACAACCTGAAAAACAATCGTTTCCACCTTCTCATGTTTATATATATTTTTTAAAAATTCGGTTGCATGTGGGTTTTGTTGTGCCAAAACTGCCACCAACATAATGAAAGAAACCAAATAAATATCATTAAAATTAAGGGGCCTCAGCAGTACAGATCCCAAAAGAACGTGCTGTGCTCCTCCTGGAAATTATAAAATGCCACACATGCACCTCTTGGTGATACAACCAGGGGTTTCCAAGGCACACAAGTGAGCTGTGCACATATCTTTTCATAAGATCCTACAGCCACTCTAGCTTCTTATCACATCTGGGGTTCTACCCTGTATCATATTCTGCTTAGTAAGCTCATTTTAAATGAATATACTCAAGTTGCGTTTTCTCCCACTGCTGCCAGGTTAAAGTACCTCTGCTCTTGCTGTGACTCTCCCATCACACCACACAGAAAGAACAATTTATTTTCAAACCCAAGAAAAATCTATCTACTCACTACAACAAAATAATGGAATAGAAAACATCTTCAGCAGGTTTATCAGCGCCAATAGATTTGATTATCTATCAAAATAAGCAAGAGCAGGCACACAAAAGCAGCTTGCATTAGCAAACTTAATCAGAGTAATCTGAAGTGCTATGATATTTTAAAAAAAGACTTGTAGTAAAAGAATTGCAAATATCACAGTACTAGAAACTACACAGTCAAGAAGCGTAGAGGGAAGAAATGCCAGAACTCAGGAGTTTTCCAGCTTTGCAAGAACCAGGCACTGCTTGTCACAGTCAGGAGTGTGTGAATGAAGAACAGCTCCACAAGCATCAGGGTTTATCCTCCTTTCAACTCTGACAACCAAAGCTCATCAGGAGCTGCTTTAAAACCAAACCAAACCCCCAGAAATCCAATCAGAGACAAGACCTTTTCCTCTGTTAATGTCATTTTGTGACAACACTGAAGCAGTCTGCCGACAATAAAGCAGACAGGTAGCTCTTCTCTAAGGTTTTAGAAAGAAGATACTGATTTCTAGGAATATCAACAAAAACTAAGAGATTTTAGGCCTCCTTATATACAGCCGGTTATATCAGCTCCATTAATACTTTTCTTTCTCTGCTCTTTCTCCAGTTTTCAGTTGCTCTTGCTTGGGTCCAAGGTACAGCATGAGATAAAAAGGCACATCCAAAGCCAGTGCTCAGTTTTTCAGACAGATTGGCCATTCCTGTGCTCTATTACTGTTCATTGCCCAAGGTAATGGAACAACTTCTTTTCTGGTTAAGTCTATTTACAGAACTCTACTCATCCAGGAATATTAATGACACTCACTGTGGCCAGAGTGACTGCAATAATGCAAGAGAACACTGAACTTCAGTGCACTTACGGCACAGATGCTGCAGTCTGTCACCTCGAACACGTGCTGTCATTTCACTCCCACACAGAATGCTACCCGGCAGAACGTTTTGCACCTGCTTTATCCTGCCCTTACTGTGCTCTGAAGTGGCATGAGGATCCTGCCCTCCCCTGAAGCACCCCCATGACAATTTTCGGTGCTGAACACCCACAGCGGCAATCCCCACAGCAGTGAGCATCACTCTCTGCACTGAAAACAAACACAGAGCTGAGGAGTCACAACACACTGCTGTGGCTCTGAAGGTTTAGGTCTGATAGAAGCTTCAGAAAGGAGATATTTGGGCTTTGGGGAAAGGCACATCCTCAGGCCCTTTCCCCACTGAGACTGGAGCAAAGCAGACAAACCCCCCGCCCCCGGTCCTGGCAGATGAACAGAGCAGAAAAATGAGCCCAGGCAGACAGCACACAGCTCTTCTGTTCCTCTCCGAGGTTCAGTGCTGACTACACAATGTGATTCACAAATCACCACAGGAGTCACTCAGGCCAGGGCTCAGGACATGGAGACTCTGAAAAGAAACAACAAAGCTGCTCCACATGGAGCTGCCTGGTAAAAGAGTACCGGGAAGGGAGGGAAGGGACCCAACACGTGGCTCACAGATGCTTGATGCTCTGCTGATTATTCAAGAGTTTTCCTGCAACACTTAAGGGTTTATCCTACTGACTTCCACTGAAAGTTAATGCTCTAAGTGCAGGAGAGTGACTTCTGGAGGTAGCTGCCCAGTTCTGGTGTTGCCATACCTCAAATTCAATTAAACTCCATGAGAATGAGCATTGCATCTTGTTTAATGTGTTATTCCTTTAAGTGATGCTGAACATAGAAAGGATTTTATCCAACACAGAACTGTAAAAATAGAGAATCTAAAGTTCACTCTGCTCCTGCTATGGCTGGGAACATTTCCAACAGCACAATGCTTTCTTGGAAAGTCGTAACTGAAGAGGTGACCTGAGGTGATAATTGCTGAGAGCAAGCACAACCTGAACATATTTGATGATAGACTCCCAGAAGAAAGCAGACAGTCTGCTGTGCCTTCTGCCATCCCTTCAGAATGTCCAAAAGGTGAAATGGAATTAAATCCTTAGAAAAGGAGCTTAGACACAAACCCAAGGGAGTGCTCAGACTCCCAAAGTGCTGCAGCTGAAAGCTGATGAACTACTCTGAAAGCAGTTGCAAATTCACAGCCACTTTGCCTGCTGGATTAATCCCGGGTATTCAGTGTCAGGAGAGAGAGTCAGACTGAGGAAAGACGTTATTTGAAAGAAGAAACTCACTGATTATTTCTTGGTTTATTTATTAGTAATGCTGTGGCTTCAGAGGACAAAATACTCAGTCCTGAGCCCCATTCAGATGCACTAATGCACAGTTGTACTTAATTTTACACACACCAACAACAGAAGTTGAGCCACAGACCTGATGAAATATGGTTTAGCACAATCAGTTCTGGCAAAACAATTAATTAAGAATAACCAGAATAACTATCATCCCAGTTTGGTTATAAATAAAACCCTGATACACCCAGGAAATTAATAAAATGAAACTTATCAGTATTACAATTCTAGGAGGTTTAACACCTAAGTAATGCTCACAAGTCATTTTAACCAAAACATTCCAACATAGGAAGTAGCAGACAAAGAAAGTAAAAACAAAGAGAAGCAAAATTTCTACTGTATATTCCCAAAGTAGGAGGAAGGAAGATTACAAAGAGTCCTAACATAACAAAGGAGAGAAGGAACCTGCTTGGAAGAAGACAAAATGCAGAAACTTGCACCGATAATTATCATCTAGACATAACTGATTAATCCAATCCTATCTCATAAGAGATAAATACTTAATTTGCCATCTTCCAGTATGTGCTGCTTAAATATTTGCAAGAAATTTAGACATGGCATGGCTTTTCTTCAAAAGGATTCTCAGACCACTAAAGACAAAGCAAGGACAAAAATGCTAAATTTATAGTCCTAGCTGGAAAGACTTTTGAACAACTCTGACAGATCAGAAATAAATTACCATTATCTGGCTGCATATTCCCACCTACTGTCTCATGTAATGTGGAAGGAATGAAAAAGAATACCGGCAGAAAGGAGCAGCACATAAAAACAGCTCCCTTGAGAGGAAAAACAAAATGCCTCAAGAGTTGTTTTGCATGAGCAGTAGCCACGTTAAATGCACCAACATATCACTGTGATGGACACTGCAAAACTTACACAGCTTCAAAACAGCACCTCCAGCGAGTCCCTGAATCCATCTACACAGCCAACACTTCCCTCTCTTTGTCAGGGAACAGCCAGGGTCAGTCACTCCCCAAAACACAGCCAGGAGCTAAAGGAAAATAAGGTCAGGGATGGCTCTGGAACAAGGAAACAGCAAAAAGCCCTTCCAGGACACAGAGCCAGGAGTGGAGACAAACCCGGGGCGCACACCTAAGAGCCCTATCTGGAGGTGACCAACTCACCTCCGCATGGCACCGAGGAGGCAGGACCGCGGCAAGGGCTGAGGGCACACCTAGGACACAGCCCCAAAAAGCGTGAGGAGCCAGGCTGCAGCTTAAGTAGGTTTCTGGCCCCTGGGCAGGGTGTTCCCAGGGCTCCCAGGTGAGGGCTGTTAGGAGCTGCTGGGGCCCTCGGAGCCCTGACACAGCCAGGCCTGGCTCGCTGCTCAGCCCCAGGTGCCTCTGTCCCAGCCGCAGCTCAGGGGCTGCTCCAGAGCTCTGTGGGTTTGGTGCCCGCCCTGTGAGGGAGCCCCGAGGGCACCAACAGCCCTGACCGGCCCCTCTGGGACTCCCAGGACTTGTGTTCCCTCCTGGAACCCTCAGCCCAGCCCCGGCGGTGCCGTGGGTGCCGCTCTCCAGCTCTGCCTCCAAGCGCGGCGGCTCAGCCACCTCCACCCTCCGCCCTCGCCGTGTGCGAGCGCAAGGTCACCTTCCCTCTCCGGCAGGTAAGGGACACTCGGGGGGCTGCTCTGGGGTGGAGGCTGTGCCCAGTGCTGGGGCTGCTGGGAGCAGGGAGCTCTTGGAGCAGGCAGGAGGAGCAGCATCTTCTCAGGGGGAGATAACGGAGCCTCCGCGCTCCTAAATCCCCAGCGCCTTCCAGAGCACAGACCAGGCTGGAACCGGCAGAAGTACAAAAAAAAAAAAAAGGGATGGGATGATTTTCTAAGTGTAGCAGGGCTGAAGAAAGGAGAGAAGAGTTAGCTCAAAGGGAGGGAAAGGTAAGAAAATGTCTTTTGTGTGTTTCACACCAGCGCAAGAAAATTCACTTTGCGTCAACCTACAGCTGTTCTCTCAGACTTGAATCTCTTCAGTTCTTGTAGTTATTTCATCTTTTGAATGCAAAAAAACCCCAAAACCAAACATTGACTTAAGGGATTTCTTTTGAGTCAATATATATTTATTTTCAAACCAGAAAATACAGAAAATGCTCTTCAGAAAACAAAAGAAAGCAAATCAGGGTTAAAACATCCCATGACAGCGTTTTTATCTTTTCAAAGGTATTTCCCAAACTACTCTGGCCCAAACTACCTATGAAATTCAAGGTGCATTGGCAAAGAGCTTCAGCATCTCCTGAAAATCCTCTTCTTCTTTAATATTGGTCCCCTCACTTAACCAGTTTCAAAGCCAGATCCTTATTCCAACGTAACCACTGCAAAGGGAAATTTTAAACCCTCCCAAAGCGTTTTCCTCCTAAATCACTAACTAGAAAGGAAGACAGTGAAAAACAAAAATTATTGAATTTATTACCAGCAAAATATATCAAATGAGAAGGCTTCTTGTTATCTGCAAAAGCATTTATCTGAGAGATTATGAAAATGTCATTTGTACTGGAAGCCTCTCCACGCTGCAACTGTGTCAACAGAATTCTTACAGCATTTTTCCCTTGCTTGTTGGGGGACCCTTGAAGGTGTTGCCAAGTGTCCTTGTCCCAGCCAGATATAAACCCTGAGCTGTTTTCCTTGCAGAAGGATTTCCTGTAACCCTTCCCTCTGTCCTTCACAGCTCTGAAGGATGGGCTGTGTGGCAGACTGGGTGTGACAGGTTATTACTAAACCACTACATAAGCAGTCAAGCTTCTGGAAATGTGGCAAGAACAGTGTTCTAAAGTTCATCATTTAACTTATTTTTCCTGAATTTCTCTAACTTCCCAGCTCCCACAATCTATCCCACATTGCCTGTTTGAGCTTTGCCTTCCAGCCCCAACTGTTGGAGTATTTGAACACGAATATCTTGTTTGCTTCCCTGATTCTAGGCATTAAAGCTGTAGGGAAAAGTCTTGAACAAGGAGAATCCTAAAATTTCAGAAGCTAAAAGAAAAAAAAATCTAGTGATTAAGACAGTCTTGTGATTAAGTTTTTTTAATGCTTGGGCAAAGCACCACTGACTCACTGTAGCCATGTCAAATATCCCCAAACACCCCTGACAAGCCTGGCCAAGGTTTGTGCTTAAAAGTTCCAGCTGTTTATGAGGTATTTGTGTGGGGGAAGTATGTGGCAATAATTGTGTGGCCTCTAATTGAAAAATGGGTGAAAGGATTTTCCTACAAATTCCCCAAAATAAGTGAGCAAAACCAACTGCGGGCAGGAACAAAACAAGACCAATTCACAACAAAAATAAAGTTTAGGGGTGGAATCTTTCTGCACCTTCAGCTGTGGCTGGAGCTCCCCTGGGTGTTCCAAGGGCAGCCTATGGAAATAGGGAGGGTATCAGGTTTTCATCACAGAGCTGCCTCTGTGGGCTATAAAATTCACTGATCTGTTATTGTAGACTGGAAACATTTTGCAGAATTTTCAATGCAAAGACCAAGGGTAAAACACCAGTGATTGATCTCTAAAAGGTGAAGCCTAAAGTAGTTCCTGTCTCATCTGACTCCACCTCATCTGTCCCTGTTCTTAAAGCCACCAGTGAATCTGCAAGATTGTTGTGGGATTCTGGGGAAGATCAGGAGGAGAAGCTGTAAAATGGATGGCCCCAAGGTATTTCCATGGTCCAAATGCCTCTGTTTCCTTCTCTTCCAGCTCGGAATTAGGCTTTAGTTCAATCCATCCCCATACAGCAAGATAGAGACACTAAGATAAGCAGTCATTGTAATAATTTTAAAAATTTTGCATCTCTACAAATTTTTTACTTCTCCAAAATCTGTTCATGGATAGTTTTGCAAAACCCAGTGAGATATCTTTGGAATATTTTCTAGCTTTGCTCATTTGTGCCTTTGCATGTTCATTTGGTTTACACTTGCTGCGTATCTTGCACAAGCTGTGCATCTTGCCTCAGCCCAAAATAGGTTCTCTACACAGGCTTAAGCCCTGGACTGAAGATATTTGGTGCACAAGATACGATAGTTTGTTGTCTACTTAGGTATTAAGCCTAAGTGGAATGTGTGGCTTGTACCACGGCCAGTGAAGATAAAAGTTCTTTAAAAGAATGATCTGCTACATTGAACTCACACTACTGCACTAGGTAGGAGTCAATAAAAAGCAGTTTTCTGCCACAGATTATCCAGCAATAAGAAATGATGCCACAGTGGTTTAATTTGCCCTTTCCAAGTGTACAGATAAATATAAACCCCTCTTCAAGGATCACTTTGATCCCACAGGGATCCAGAGTCCACCCAGTGAGGGTTGTTGGATGTGCATTTGAAGTGTACATCTGGGTTTAAGAATCCCAGTGTGCAAATAAAGCAGCTTGGCTTGAGACTCGCAGGCAGAAATCCCACAGCCTGTTCCTTGCAACAGCTTTTTGGCTCGAGTTTGTCTGAAGAATCCCACTTTTGGTTTAATTACATTCTGTATAAATCATAAGCAAAGTTATATTTAAAACTGGAGAGTTCTCCTAATGTAGAACTTTCAGTGTAGAATTTTCAAGGGTGCTGCAGTTTGTAGAGAAGGAGCATCCACCAGGCAGGGCAGAGTGAGAAAAGCAAAATCTGAGCAATAACTGGGACCTCTGTACAGTCAAAACTCGTTCCAGGTCCTGTTGGCTGCACAAAGGGCCCAGAACCAAACACTTTGGAGTTCCCTAAGGAAATGTAAATTACGATAAAGTCTGTAATTTCTGGAGGTGCTTTTCTTGGCTGTAAGATGTGCTGTCCTGGGAGCTCTAAAAGCTTTGCCAAAGCTGCAGTGATTGCAGGGCCACTGTGAGACAGAGAGACTCTCACCTAAAACTCTCCTGTCCCTGCATGTGATTTCTGCAGAGAAATGATCAGGGCATGCAGGGATGGGCTGGAAATTTCATAGTGCAGGGACACCTTCAAATGAGTGAGTGAGTGAAAGATCTGACACACAGCAGAGTGCTGAGGGAAATAAAGAGAGTCCTCAGGCTGTGCAAGCTGAAAGGCAAAATACAGGAGTGGAGTGGGAGAAAGTACAGCAGGATACATTCACAAGGCTGGATCTTCTTGGAGCTTCCACCTCAGCCTTCACATAAAATGCCAAAATCACAGAATCATCAAGGTTGTAAAAGACCTTATTACTGTGATTGTTCAGCATCTCATCCTTGACAAATTTTTCTAATGTATTTGTTATAAAAATGCATAGAAATCATGCATAATTGGCTAAATTATCTGCTGCCTGGTACCATTTACTTTTTCCTATGCAATAGAAAGTGCAAATGGATGTGAGACATCACCACATCAGTGCAGGAGTCTCCAAGATCGAATTTGAGGATCTCCATGTCAGTGGATCTATTATTTCCTTGCACAATACAACAGTAGGTTGACTGTCTCTAACAGGTTTCCCAGAGAAGCTGTAGCTGCCCCTGGATCCCTGGAAGTGTCCAAGGCCAGGTTGGACGGGGCTGGGAGCAACCTGGGATGGTGGAAGGTGTCCCTGCCCATGGCAGGGGGTGGGATGGGATGAGCTTTGAGGTCCCTTTTCACCCCCACCATTCATTCCATGAACATAAAACGTAAATCCCTGGCATTTGGGGAGTTAAGGAAGGTGCTGTACTGAACCACTGCCTGCCAAGCCCGGGCACAAGGTATAAATCATGAATTTCCCTGACCTGTGTTTCATTCATCTCAGAAAACCCTGAAATGCAACTTACCACTTTGAGAAGCTGAAGGGGGAAAAATCCCCAAGCCTGGTACTAAACTAAGCTGGCCTTTTTCAGCAGCTTAAGCAAGCAGAGGCCCAGGAGAAAAAGCGAAGCACTTTGAGTGACCTAGCCCTGGCTGGAGGTTATGAACAGGAGCTCGGGAGAACTGGCATTAAGATGTTTAGGAGAAAATCTTGGAAAGGGCTTCTGTGGCCAGGGTGAAGGCACTGAGGAGGGATAAAAAAAGGTGACTCAACCAGTGAGTTTGAAGGCAAGCTTTGCTCTGACTCAGAAAAAGAACTAAAACCAGTTCTTGCAGTTTAGTCAATATACCAATGTTTTGGAAAGAGCAAATGGAAACTTAGAGATCAGGAGCAGTGCAGAGGGAGCTCAGGCAACTCGGGCTGCTGAAGATGGATGTGTTTGGGCTGTGTGGGGAGTTAAGGTGAATGACTGGATCCCCAGAGCCTGCAAAACTGTTTACATTGATGCTCCTCTGAAGGAAACACTCCTCCAGGAGTGTGTTTGTACACAGAACTCCACTTAACACAGTTATGGTAAAAATTATGTTAAAAACTCCCCAAAAATTCATTCTAAGCCTGCTTGTGATGTCTCTGTGAATGCCTTTAGCAGAAGGAAAGCAGAACTTGATGTGAAAAGTGTGTTTTTCTGTCCCCTCTTCCTTCTCTTTCCTGATTCAAATCAGTGTGATTGATTTGATGCTTAAATGTACCAGGGTCTGCTCTCCCACATGCCTGTGGAGCAGGAGAGTATCCATGTGGTCATGGCATCCAATTTTCCCAGTTCTTCTCATGTAAATGAGAAAGCCTCACAGCCTCTGCTGTGAAACGATGACAATTTCCTCACCCCTAAACAAGGTTTCCTTTTCCATTGTCTAATCATTGTCTCCTTGGGGGAAGAATGGTTTCTTTTCAGAAGAGAACGAATAGGAAGCAATGAGGAGAAACCCATTCTGTGGTCAGTGGCCTCCCTTAGCATTTCGTTTCTTCCCTGAAATCTGCTGATATTTGCTTTAGGTGTATATAGTGGGGTTTGGCCTTGTAACTTTTCTGCATTGCTTAAATCTCATAAAAGGGAGTAAAACCCAGATAATCACAACATTTACCTTATACTTGTTCCATGTTTATTGTTTATTTCTATTTGTGTCTGATCCCTTTGTCGCTCACCCTCATCCACCTTGTTTATAAATCCTGATGCTCTTTTGTGCATTATTTCTTGCCTCTCCTCACCCACTCCCCCCATAATAGCAAAGAAAATCTGTGGCATCTGGTCTTATGTTCTACTTTTTAAAAAAAGAGAAATCAGGAAAGATTAATTGCATTGTTCAACCAGCAAAAGGGGAGAGGAAGGGAAGCGATAGTGGGACACACTTGCTTCCAAAAGTAAAAGATTGACTTAGCCAGACCTATCTACTGTTGACTTCAAAGAATTTTGGACTCTGGTTAAAGAAGCTTTGACTCCATGCTAAAAATGTGCAAACACTGAGATAAGATAAGCACCCTGAGCTCTTCGTAGTCCTGAGGGCCTGAAGTTGTACTAGAATGAGGAGTGCTGTGAGCAAACATCCTCCTGATGGCACAGTTTTGTTCTGAGGTTTTATTTGTCCCAGTGCTCCTTGCCTTCAGAGCTCCCATATCCTGGGCTTCCTGCTGGGCAGGACTTCATGGATGCACTCAAGGGGAGATGAAGAGCAACTGGAGGAACCCTGAAAGAGAAAAACAAGAATGATCAAAGGTTTGAAAACAACCGTGACCTTTGGTGTGTGATGGAATGAATGGGGGGTTATGAAACGTGGAGAGGAGTAATGAGAGAGACATGTTGTTCTTAAAATACATAAAAGTTAGCGGCAAAACATTAAAATGTTCTCCATGTGCAGTATAAATAAGAATAGCAGTGAAAGTTTTAAATGACAGGAAAGGAAATTCTAGGGACTGTTACAAAATGTTCCGAGGAGACTGAGGCACTGAGTTGCCATGGGCTGTGTGGCATTGCTGCCATTGGGGCTTTTAAGAACAGAAGAGTCTGACACTTTTTGGAAATGAGGTTAATTAACTCCAGTACCACGTCTCTAGGGGAGAAAATCTGACCCTTTCAAGTCAGTGGGATATTATGAAGAACATCCTTATGTGGTTTTCCTTTCCAGTCTCCCTGTCCTAAACAGAGGAATTTACTATAATAAAAACATTTTAATGGCAAAAAGCCCTTTAAAATATTGACATATATTATCCCAAGTTTCGCAGAGATGGTGTTTTGTGTGTTCCTCAGCTTTTGGTGAGAACTGAATTGTTGGGTTCTTTTTCTTTTTCTTTTACCTGAAAGAGATCATGGTCTTATATCCCAAAGGGAAGCACATGAGTACTTTGTTGGGGTGGGACTGGGTGATTTTTGATCCTTTCCAACCCAATTCTGTCTCTGATTCTGTTGTTCTAGCAAGACTAGAGAGAACTCAATTATGCAGCACTGGGAATGGACAAAAAGTAGCACAAGCCCAAAGCTCCACCTACTCTTAGTGTTTAATTATCACTGAGGAAAATGCTGTTTCTGAATCCATGTCATTAAACCCATTTTGGGTGCACCCCACGTTTGTGTTGGGACCAGTGTGTTTTCCTGCTTGCTCTGGGCATCAGTTCAGCAAAGGGGGGATTTTCACCCATCTAGAATGAGGTTGGTGAGCAGCTGGCAGGATCTGTGATTCCTCCTGTCTGCTCCCGTATATCTGGGAAAGCCCAGACGCAGTTTGCTTTATTTGTTGCATGTCACTGTGTTAGAAAGTCTGTGTAAATAAATGATATATGTCTGACCAGTGTTTGTGGCATGAAGGATAAACTACAAGGCCCAGCTCAGAGCTGAAATCTGCTGCTCTTCATTAACTCCTTGATGTGCTAGCAGAGAAGAATAAATCACATATACCTACAATCTACTGGACTAAGAGAAAAATCCTCTGCCTGGACACTCCAGAACAGCAAAGTTTGTTTATGCATAGTCTTGATGAGGCACTTACCTTCCACTCGAGTCCTTCTGGGGAATGCTGGAGCCCACAGGGCTATGCACATCCAAATTTTACAAATCATCCTCCTTTCTGGATGGGCAGGAGCAAGGCTATGAAACCAAACATTTGTGACCTTTGCAGAAAGAGGCAATTGAAATGTAGCTGTGGAAAGAGTGCAACATCTGAAACTCGGCCCTTCCGTGTGGGGAAGCCTTTCCAAAGCATTGCTAAAAAATTTGTTTTATGGAAGATTTCAAACAAAGCCGCTCTGGCTGCTGGATGAGAGGCCTTTGGGTCTTGCATCCAAACACGAAAGAAGGGCTGGTGCATTTCCTGTAAAAATGATTTTGCTTTTTATTCAGCTGGTGGACACAGGGTTGCTTCAGTGTGGGGAGCTGGGAAGAACACAGTGCTGAGGTGAACGTAGACATTGATAGGATGCTGTTGGAGGGAAAAGGGCTGGAAAGGTCTTTCAGGGTCATGTCCAGCCTCTGTCTCTGTCAGGCATCCGTATCAGAATGGCATTCATAAATACATCAACACAGATTATCAAATCCAGCCTGAGTTCCACTACTTCTGGGGGGTTTTTTTCTTTAAAATCTTATCCATGATGGTTAAAATCCTTCGTATCTCCAGCCTCATCGTGTTGTTGCCCAGCTTGTGGCCATTTATTAACAAAAGCTTTGAGCAAGGCTCCCAAACTTCATTTAATCAAGGTTAGATTGGCTCTGCCAACAGCCATTTTTTACCTGGCTCTCTCCCTTCCTGACATTTATACCCATAAATGCCACTCTAAATATTATTCCTCCATGTTCCACTGCCAAATGCCATTCTCTGCCAGAGAACTGGATTAATAGGGCAGGCACCCACTTCCCTCTGCCTTGTCATCTGAAACAGTTTTTCAATCCTCTCAAAAAAAATTATTGCTTCTTCTTCCTCATTAACTTTATCCATGTTTTCCTCATCTGTTTGTGGTCTGTTCCAGGCCATCCTTTCTGGGATATGAAGCATCCCTATCACATTCTTTTAGCTCTGGCTTTGCCAGGACCAACTCCCCCTGGTTCTGAGTCACTTGTTTGCCCCCTTTCCTCAACTCATTACCAGGAGTCCTCTGGGATGGACAAATGCCTTTCCAATGTAAAATGATCTCCTGCTCAGTCATTTTTTTTTCTTTTTTAATTGGAAATATTGCTAGAAGGGATGAATTTTTTCAAGGCATCTTTTACAAATTCTAGCAGATTTTTCCAAGCTGTGTGTTTCATTAACTGGAATATTCCTTTGGCTCCAAAGGTAGGACTTTGTGATGTTTGCTGCCAGCATCTTGGGAAATTCTGGATTTTTCACTGCCATGGATTTACTTCTAGAATCTTTTGCCTCTGTTAAATCAAGCTGGAGCAGTTTACTTTCCTCTAGGCCAGAGTTTCAAATCTTATTTGTAATTCCCGGAATATCCTATGGATATCCTGTAGCTTCTCTGGATAAAGTTTTCTTTTGTTGATTTTTTTTCTTAAAAACTGCACTTTTAATGCATTTTCTCAGTTTTTCTCCCAAGTATTCCCCCAGTATTTGATTATTCATGCTAAGGTGGGCAACGTGCTTCTGATAGGAGCCTTTATTCCCAAAGATTTATCATTAACAGGGAGAAACTGCAAACACCAGAACAGTTCTCTATGGCAGAAATCCCTTTGGATTTGCCTGCACTTTGCATTTTCAGAGAAAGAATCCAAATGCAGTTTGTACTGATGGAGTGGCAGCCAGAGCTGGGAGGATTCTTCTCTCTTTTGTTGCACCACGTTGGAGGAGAAGCTTCTCCATCCCACATCCTCCTTGTGAGGCTGCACGAAGGGAAGCTCCGGAGGGAGAGTTCCTCGGGGAAGGAATGCGGGAGAACAGCCTCTTTCCATCCCCTCACTCCAGTGCCATGGTACAGAGGGAATCTGTGTTGGGATCAGGGCACAGAGAGGCAGCAGGACCTGGTGGTGGAGTTTCAGATGTATTTATGATGCTGGAATATTACTGGCATCCAGCTGTTGGGATGTGGCTTCCAGCCGGGATCCTGGTACTGCTGAGCAGATCCTTGTGCCACTGCTGGCACAACTCCTGTGCACCAGGATTGGGATCCGAAATATCCATGAATGCTCACAGGCCGTGGTCCTGGGGATGCTGGATGGGGCCCTCTCCTTGCTGTGCTGAGATCCGAGGACACACTGCCCGCCTTGTCCTGGTTCTGGCCTGCCTTGGTTTGTGCAAATATTAACCTTGGCTGTTCCCTTGCCCAGCCTCCTTCCTCACAGGACGAGACACCACCTGTGTGAATCGTGTGAGAAGCGTTCCTATGGTGGGGTTGGAAAATGCAGCTTTCCTCAAGTCAGATCTGGAACTGGCAAGAGCCACTCGGGTTTTGGACTTGGCAGAAACCTCACTTGGGGCAGAGGGAAGGGGGTCAGTGGGCACTGGAGAGTTGTAAGAGAGTATTTCCTTCAAAACCACAAGGCACTCATGCTGCTGAGCGAGATTCCCTCTGTGGGAACTGCTCTGGAGCACTGGGATCCGGGCAGTCCCAGGGTGGCTCCTCGGAGGTGTCTAAAGGACATGTGGGAAGAGTCCCCTGCTAAACTGGGAGCCTAAAATTTGTATGTGGATCTTACCCTGACCAAAGGGGACTACCCCGGCTGCAGCATTTAAAAACTTTGCTGGTAAAAATGGAAAGGCGGTTGATTAATTAGAAAAAAAGCTCAAAAAGCATATGACTATTGTATTCATAAATATAGAACAAATCTTGACATCTCATCCTAAATCTAATTGCAGCCCTCTTTTTATAGACTGCGTAGAACTTACTGAAAACGAAATTAAAGCAGCTTCGATTTTGGCCCAAACATAAAGCTGAAATACTGAAATAGCATGAAAAGGCATTTTTCTTATAGTAACTTCTGACCACATGAAAATAAGGAAGTACTACAAATCTTTCAAGAAAGCCTGACTTTATGAGATTTCCAGCTTGGTTTCCAGATTAAACAGATCTGGCTCAATGCTCAATCTTCCTCGGGTGCATCCCAACCAAACATATTTGCTGAGATTTATGTCAGTTTGAGCTTTGCTCCTTACATGAGTCTTATTGCAGTTTTTTGAAAACTCTATTTACGGGTATATTTAGGGGGAACTGCAAATGATTCAGCCTGAATCTCCAAAGCCTGGATTCAGCTTTCAGCAGCGAACCTGGGATCACTGACCAGATCAGTGAGAGTCTAACAAACTCTGGACAAAGTGGTGGTCCAGGCTGGATTTTAATTTTGACTTTATTCAGCTCAGAGAAGAGAGGACACTGAGCAGTGGGAACGCTGCTGTAAAGATCCCCTGCTGTCTCAAGGGCAGCTTTGACTTCTATCTGGCTGTGTAACTTCCCAAAGCTCTTCAGCTGTCCAGGGGCCGTTGGTTTGAACCAGAAGGGAGGGAAATCTGGTGATGGAGCTCTTGGCTTTCCGAGCCGACGTCAGTAAGGATTCCAGGAAAATGCCTGAGTTTGCAGAGCGTGGCTGTGGGGAACATCCTACAGAGGTGCTGCATTGTTGCTTGTCTGCACAGAGACGAGATTCCAGCTGCCCCAGGAGTCTCTGAGGTGGGATGAGGCATAGGAATGAGGTTGAGGGAACTCCAGCCCCAGTAAGGTCTCTCCTCCCAGCTTCAGCTCGGGATGGGGGATACTACCAGAGCAGAGTGAAAGGCTGTGAGGTGCTTCTGTGCCACAGGGATCAGTAGAAGCATTTCAGGATTTTTAGATTGTTCTGAAGAAAAAGTGACTGAATTGAGACCTGCTGTTACAGGGAGATTTTTTCTTCTATTTGAATATCAGTGATATGCAGAATTATTATGTTTCATCTAGGAAATCAAAATACTACTTCTTTTGATGTCTGTCGAGGGTTTTTTTTTGCTTCTCCAGGTTTATTTGAATGTGAACGCACCGAGGTCACACTGTGGAAAGGCTGCATTTTACTCCCCTAGGCAGTGATCAGCAGCATTTTGTTCTCAGAGCAACTTTCTGGGCTGTAACAAAGGAGAGGAAAACACAATTTTCTTATGACTACTGAACTTGATCTACTTTCTTTCATGCTGCTTTTTACAAGAGTCAGATGAAGCTGGACAAGAGGTGTTTTGTTCATTTTGTAGGGAAAAAGATAAAATAACTGAAGGTCTCCAACAACTTTAAACAGTAAATTCTTGCAAAAATTGAATTGTCCTAATTCAGGAAAAAGAGACTTTCACCATAGTGCCCACTTGTCTGAAAGCAATAATGTGTACCAGATTGGCATTTTGGGGATTTTGTTTATCATTAAAAGCAAAATAAGGTTTCTAAAGGAGCTTCAGCAAAGAAGTTACCCATGACAAAATCTAATCACTTGAGATATTTTTAGTATAACGAGATCCATGCTTCTTTCAAAAGGATTTCTGGGCTCCCAATGGGGAGGATGTTTACAGTTCTGAACCTTCCAGGTTTTAACTTGATTATTTGCAGGCAACCTCGTCTGCCTACTTACATAAGAGCCCAACAGTTGTGTAATCACCAGTGTGAAGTGAAAAGTCACATGATTTGGGTTTTGTTTAAACTCAGCTGGTTCTGCTTTCTTAATGGCTTGCCACTCTCTTGTCTGCACCCTCGAGGAGACTGAGTTTGATAATTTGAAACAGCGTTTCATCCTGGGCCTTTTCATGCTTTATAACTTTGTTATGGCTTTCCAAACCTCCCAGACTGCCCGGGAAAGAGCTTCCAGAATGAGTTATCTGGACTAATTACACTCTGCTGCACGGGGCTGCCCTGGCACTAATGGTTCAGCAGGAGTTTTCCTAGGGAGCAGGTCTGCCCCGGTGTATGGACCGCTCCCCATGGATCAGTCTGCAGAGCTCAGCCTTTAATGAGCCCCAGAGGCTTGGAGAGCTCTCAGGAACACGGTGGATGCAGCACAGAGGACAGGGAAGGATGGAGGGTCAGAGGCAGCACTCACAAGCAAACATAGGTGTAAGTGTAGGGCAAAAAATAGATTTCCCGGAGAAAACAAATCTGGATGAAGTTCCTGAAGAATTGGGAATACAACAGCTCCCAAAACAGGGTCAAACAATTTCAAATGAGTGCATGGTTATGTATTCTGAATTTTAATGCCTGTGTTTTGTGCCATGCTGGTTCCTCTAAGCTGTTCTTCCAAACTGCAGCTCCTGGGAATAAAAGAACAGGAGAAAACCATCTAATTTGCCCTGGATAAGAAATGGTGTATTTCCTGTCATGTGCCGTCTGATGACTTTTTGTAGTTGTAGTAAAAACCATTGTTTGAGAGACAAATTGAGAGTGGCAGTAAACACAAAAAGGTTAATGAGATACATGATTTCTGGCTCACTTGTTGGAACAGGGAAAACACGAGGGGTTCACTGTTTGGAATTCATAGGTATTTCCATTACCTACCCTGTGCCTCATTTTTATTTCTCTCCTGATTTAAGATTCTCTTCTTTCTTTATTGTTTCTTCATCATCCTCTTTTTCAGTACTCCCATGGCCTCAGAGCTTCCTTGCCCACGTTCCAACTACTCAAGGGCCAGCAAGTCCTCTTGGCTTTTTGTGCTCAGCCTTGTGCTTTAGTGGCCATTCTGGCTGATGTGTTAGAGCATCTTTCAGATTTGTTTTCTCTTCAGGACTGTATGAGGAGAGGTAAATAGGCATGGAAAGGTGTCCTAGTCTGACTGTGGCACTACCGTGGTTCCCCTGGGATGTCTGTAGTTAGAAAATGAGAGTAGAGGTGATCTCCCAGTACGGGCTCTGTCTCCTCCAGGATACAATTCCCCATTTGGAGAGCTGGAAATTGCAGAGCTTGGCTCTGTTCCTAGAGACAGGGTTGGCCTGGAGAGGCTGTGACACGGCTTCTCAGCAGGGTGGAAGTGCCACCTCCCACAAACAGACCTTCCCTTCTCTGCAGGATTACAACTGCAAGTATTTCCCATCATTTCTCTGCCACGTGGCTGTTGCATTTTGTTGAGGGATGATGATGACGGCTATGTGCATGTGCAAAATGTCTTTTCTTTAAAGTCTCTTACAAGCTGGTTTAGATTTCCCTTAATACAAAGCAAGCAGAGAACAATGGATCGCATTGTGCCTGATTAAATGTTCTGAGCAAACGTCTTAAGGTCCCCTGTGCACTATCTCAGCCAGGGTTACCTCACTGGAACCACGAGAGAAAGCTGAATCAGCCAGTGGGCTGAGCCACAGGTAGTGTCAGAATCCAGCTGCTGGTGGGAAAGGCGTCTTCCTCCTCTTCCCAAGTCTTTTCCTGCAGCACAGTATCCATGGGGATATGTGGGGGCAGGATTACACTGCAAGGACATGTGTCTCATTCTCTGACAGTCTTCCATGACTTCATCACTTGCAGTATAATAAAGTGAAAATCATATGTTGCAGTTGCCCCTTGAAGTGGGCACGACACCCCAGCCCCTGCCCTGGGAGGCAGGACAGCATCTCTGATTTCAAAAATCACTTGGAAAAAGATTCCAGAGGATTATTTAGTATTCTATATATGGAAAGAAGCAGAGTCACTATCGGAATGAGAAAAGCAATCTATGAGTGCAAAAACGCTAAAACCAAATTGCCTTTTGGTGTATATGCTTGAGAGAGACTTTATCCTTTTGTTCTTTGTCTCTAATGTCTGAGGAATGGTTTTTAATGGAATGGGGCAGACAGGGTCAAGCTGATGGATTTAATTCCTTACATCCATAAACAAAACCACATTTCTTGCTGAACTCTGCATGATGAGAGGGTGGGGGCAGGAATTTCAACATTACTCTGTGTTTACAGAAAAAGGGAAGGAAACTGTTCACAAAGGTGATGCTGCTTGCAGGCACTTCTGCCTTTGCCTGGGCACTGTGTCACTAATGAGTATTTGCACTTTTGCACTTGGCCTGTAGCACCACAGACGGGATTATCCAAGGATCTGCTTCCCCTTGGACACAGCCACAGGCCAGTCACACACAGACACTGTCAAACGCACATGGAAAAGTGGGACACGGTGGGAAGGGGCTCTGGAGGCACAGGTTGAGACACACTGTGGGAAGAGCAGCCTGGGGCTGAAGGCAGTGGTGACAGGGAGGGGAGTTTGTTATCCAGAGAAGCTGTGGCTGCCCCATCCCTGGAAGTGTCCAAGGCCAGGCTGGACGGGGCTTGGAGCACCCTAGGATAGTGGAAGGGGTCCCTGCCATGGCAGGGGGTGGAATGAGATGAGCTGTAAGGTCCCTTCCTACCCAAACCATTCCATGATTCTGTGATTTGGTCAATACAAAGCTGGAACTCAGAAAACATTTCAGATTTGTCCGATCAGTTGCTCTTGACAAACAGAGTGATGGCCCTGGGAATAAATGAGCAAATAATCCCTAACCTCACACTCATGAGAAGCAAAAAATTTAGTTTTTTGAATATTTGTGGACCTGCTGGATCTTCTTGTTCCATCAGCCTTGACTTTTGGGGTCCCCCATGGTGTTACCAGGAGGGACTGAAGATGCTGCAGCAGTTTGGGGTACCTGTGGCTGTGTTATTCACCAGCATCCTGCTCCACAAACTTTTGGTGCATGACAGCTTTGTCGTGCACCTCCATGAACAGATTTGTGCCAAATATTCCATTATACCATACATCTCTACTGGGTAAGAGAACTCTATTTATTATTGCGCCTTAAATTACACTCAGTGACTGATGAACAGGGTGTCCAGCTTGGCCTGGTGCAGGTAAGTCACCTGTATCCTAAGCACATCCTTGACAGCCATTTTTACCAGGCTTAGGGGCATGGAAAAGAGCCCTAATTTTAATGTAGAATAGTCTGTACTGGTAGTTATTCCACAGCTATGTAATTCTTGTCTAACCCCTGACTAACCTGTGAACACAGCCCCATTTCATGTCACACTTCAGGAAGTCTGAAAGGCTCCCTGAGAACTGCGGAGTTCGAGCCACCTCAGGATTTCCTCAGTGCAGGGAACTTTCCACCATGGAGCTTGCTTGGCTGCCCTGCTCTCTCCAGATATATTTCAGCTGCTTCCCACTTCTTAGCTGATGCAGGCTCTTGATACTTTCAGAGTTAGGTAAAAGAAGCCAGAAAATCCTTATTCCTTTTGCTTCCCCTTTCCTCACACACGCAGGACTGACAGGAAAATAAGCACTAATATGTCATGTTTAAAATAAGAAGGGGACATGCTTTCCCTATGAAGTAGTGGAAGCAGTGACATCATGTTTGGAACAGCTTTTTTCCCCTTTTCCCTTTTAATTGTGCTGTGTTTTTTAAAGCCAGGGAATAAAATCTTCCCCTCTGGAGTGGGGGAAGGCTCCCCATAGGCTGCTGCTTGTCTGGGTTTGGTGTGATTCACGCTGCTCCTTTTGCAGTTCATTGACAAATTACCAGAACCAGGAGCTGGGAACTGGGGCAGCAAAGGAAGAGAGCAAGGAGTGAAGTCAATTGGAGAAAGACTACGAGGAGGAAACATTTTTTATGGAAAATTCAACGACTGGTTCCTTATTGCTGTGTTATATTCTTTTTCTTTCCACTTGAAAGGAAATGTCTCCTATAGCAGGAGTGACTCACTCACTCACAGATGTTGCCAGTGAGGTGGCTTTGCCAGTTTCTGATTTTATTAACCTTTTATCACAGCATGGTGCAAGTGCACGTTCCAGATAAGGTGACAGATGCATAGGCAGAGAAGGGAGACAACAGGGGGTGGAAAAAACATCTGGTTTTTTTGGTCAAGCATCAGCCCTGTGTGTCTGCAATGAAAATCTGCTCTTTGATGGCCGTTTGAGCTGACCTGAAATGGCATTGAGGGGTTTGTCCTGACTTTCACAGGGTCTGGAATTCCGTATCCTGACGGAGCAGAGCAAACTCCACCAGGCACAGTGACAAGGCAGGTACAACCCTCTCAGCTTTCCCTGCTGGATGTGACGCAGTTTGGTTGGGATGGCACCTTCTTCCCAGCCCTGCAGAGCCCCTCACACATCCCCAGAGGGTCCCTGACTCTCCCCTGGGGAGAATTCAGCCTTGTGCCAGCAGAAATAAGGGAAGGAGAGAAGAAAGTGATGGAAGGAAGCCATCTTTCTGGTTTCCCTTATTTCCTCTCTCTCTCTGCCCTCACTTGACACAAAGTGACAGTGAAATGCAGGAAAACAACACCTGAATGGATCAAGGTCTGGTGTCTGATCATTCAGTCTTATGAGGGAAGCCCAAAAGTTGCCAAAGGAGTCTGATCTCAGCAGAGAAATAAAATAGGAAAAGACTTGAAATCCAGATGATTTTCTTTTGTGTCTGTGTTGCCTGTTCTGAACTACTTGTTCTTGCAAGTAACACTTGAATTTTCCCCATTCTGAAATACTTGCAGAGAGCAGGTTTTAGACTCAGCAGTAACAAGACGAAGGCTAAGAGGGTTAGTGCCAGAGACGTGCTGTCACACTTCCCCAGTCAAATCAACCCCAATAAAGCCTCCCAGCAGAGCTGTTCTGCAGGAAGAGCTGCTGCTGGTGCACTCACACATCTGCAATGGCCTCTGCATTGGACACTCTGTTGGTACAAATCTGCTGCTCTGTAAAGGAGCTCCGGGAAGGGAGGAGGGCAAGCAAGCAAGGACTCTTTGCTAAGCCTCTTTTGGGATCTCGCTCGGACCACGTAATCAAGCCCTAAGATAAGTCTGCCCTGCAGAGCCCTGGCTGTCAACAGCGTGGGCATGAGCCAGGAAACAAATCTGATGCTAGAGCTGGGTTTTGGTTCCTGGTCCTCTCCACTCAGCAGGATAAACACAGCCTCTGGAATAAGAGGCAGAGTTGGACTGCTCTGCATCCCAACAGAGGCATCCCGGGGGCTGCAGTGATTTGCTCTCTGAAGAAGAGAGGGTCACTCAGGACCCTTTGTGCTTATTTTTATGACTACCTCAGACACACAGGGGAATTATCAACACAGACCGTGGAGTTCAAAGTTTGCCGCCTCTCAGATGTGGGAGAAGATCTCCGAAGTGGATCAAGGAAGTGATCAGACTTCAAACAAAAGCTATTAAACCCAGATAATTTCATGTAATTGCTTTAGAGAGCACACGACCACATCTGCGAAGAAGGTACAGAATGTTTCTTTTGGTGCTTTAGCCTTACTATGTTTTATACAATAATCAGAAAGGAGCAGAGCATGTAAGGCCGTGATTGCAGCTAAATCTGCTACAGAAAAAGCCCCTTGATTAACTTTCTCAGCATGCCCTGGTCCCATTAGCATTAGTTTATGGCTTAGATATCACCCACACGTCAGAATCCTGCACAATCCCCTTGGTTTAGACAAAGCAACCAGGAGACATGCAAGCAGTACACAGCTCTAATCCCTGTATCCACTATGTCCAAAGTTTGGGGTTGTTTTCCTTTGAGTTGATGAAATGGAAATTCAAATGTTACTTTGACAGTGCCATAGGAAAGTCTAAAGTAGGGACTGTAAATAGAGTTTGAGCTGACATTTCAGCTTGGAAGTTAGGGGAAGGAATGAAGGGAGGCAGCCAGCATGAATACTCACTTGAATCTTGAGGGAAAACTTAACATTTAAGAGACTTCTTTTTCCTACTGATATTGTAATTTGTAAAGCCACATCTGAAGGCCATTTGTTTTTGTACTCGAGACATCAGTTCAAAACACACTCTTATTTAACAGAAAGCTGCTTGTCACCCTCTTTCCTTACCCCATCTCCCCATTCCCTCCTTCGAATTCTCTGCAGTAATTCCTGAACCAGGTTGGAAGTGAAGCTATTTGCCAGCCTGGAAAGATGAAAAGGTTTGGTAACAGAGCTGGACTTGCCAAGCTTGGTGTGTGCAGTTGGGAGCACTCCACGTCACTGGTTTGTGCGCTGGCCTGGAGTTTTTAATTAAATCTGATCTAGTGGCCCCTGCAGCAGCCCTGCTGTGCCAGGCAGGATTCCATATCCAAAGGCAGCTGCTCTGCTTTTCAGGGCAGCATCCTGAAGAGCCTCTGCAGAGATGGTTTTTATAAGAACCTGCAAAGCAGAGCACTCTGAGGGGACTGAGACACAGCGTGTGTGTCAGAAAACTCACCAGGACTGGAAGCTGGGAGAGCTGCCCGTGGATCTTTTCCTTTGCATTCCCTTTCACTTTAGTATTAGAAACAATCATCAGTTTTAGTCCTGTGGTAGTTCTGGGAGATATCACCCTCATTTTGTGCATAAGGTCTGGGATGATCCATCTGTCTCGAGATGTACTGGTTTATGCTGGGAAACATCTGATCAAGCCAGGCCAGCAAAGATGAGCCTTTGGGAAGTTGCTCAAGCTGGCAGCCAAATGAAAGGCAGTATTTCCTCACGTGTCTCTAGGAAATCACCCTGTTTTTCTGCTCTTTGTGCTCCTGCAGCTTTGTGTTCCAGAGCCCTGGGTGTGATCCCAGCTCAATGCCTGCTCTGGGTTGTTCAGATTGTTATGGCAAACCTGCTGTGTGCTCCTGCTTGTTTACTTTGCTCTTCTTCAGCTCTTCTCCTCTTTCAATTCCTGTTGTAATAAGCCCACTTTCAATGGAAAGGGAAATCTGCATCCAAAGCAGTGTGGGCAGCAGGGGAGGGGGGGTTCTGCCCCTCTGCCCCCTCAGCTGAGACCCCACCTGCAGAGCTGCCCCCAGCCCTGGGCCCAGCACAGGAAGGACCTGGAGCTGCTGGAGAGAGCCCAGAGGAGGCACCAGGATGGGCAGAGGGATGGAGCAGCTCTGCTGGGAGGAAAGGCTGGGACAGCTGGGATTGTTCAGCCTGGAGAGGAGAAGCTTTGGGGTGACCTCACTGTGATCTTCCAGTGCCTGATGGAGCCGACAGGAAAGATGGGGAGAGACTCGTTACAAGCNAGAGAGACTCTTTACAAGCGTCTGGAGTGACAGGACAAGGGGGAATGGCTTCAAACTGACAGAGAGTAGGTTTAAATTGGATATTGGGAAGGAATTTTTCCCTGTGAGGGTCGTGAGGCCCTGGCACAGAGAAGCTGTGGCTGCCCCTGGATCCCTGGAAGTGTCCAAGGTCAGGTTGGATGGGGCTTGGAGCACCCTGGGATTGTGGAAGGTGTCCCTGCCCACGTCAGGGAGTGGGACAAGATGAGCTTTAAAGTCCCTTCCAACCCAGACCATTCCATGATTCAACAGCAACAGCCACAACGTCCTACCTGCAGCCCCAGGTAAATATTCAGAACTGCAATCTCTTTCACTGTGAGTTTCATTTAGTTTGAGCTCTTTTCACTCTGGGCAGACACACCCTACAACAGCCTGTGCTTCTTTTCAGAGCAGCACCTTGAGCAGCCTCTGAACATGATGTTCAGTGTGTTCTAGGTGGCAACATCTTCAAGTCCCAAAGCATTTGTTAACTTCTGAAACAATGACTAAAATCTTGTGCTCATTAATTTAACTCTGTTCTGACATGTCCTCTCCAATGGGAATACACGTGTCTGTCAGAGCTGGAAAGGAAGTGGATGATTTATATCACTCTGATCATTCATTCTGCTGCCAGTTTTCCCTTTCTGTAAGTGACTGCAAATATATTTAACTTGCAAGCAAAATCCCACCTCTAAGGAAAAGGCAATGTTAAATAGTCTACTGACATGGGTAGAGCAAGGGTTTCAACTACTTTCACCTCATTTTCATTTGTTAAACACAGGTGGTGTGTCAGGAGCTCCCTGAAGTCAGAGGACGTGCTCTCATTATGCTTGAGAGCAACCAAGTCACATTCTCTGCTGGTTGAAACCCTCTATAAAGTTGATGTGGGATACTTCCTTACAGGTTTTTTCCCCCTAGGCTGTCTCCTTCTCATGCCATTTCTTATCCAACACTTTATCGACTATTTTTCTCTTTTGTCTCTTTTCCCAGTAAGTTCAAAGCAGCTTTCATTCCCAAGGCTTCCTTCCAGTTACCATGACTTTTGGCCTTGCAACTTGAGGCTTTTTAGCCTTCATGAAACACTTGACATTTTTAGTCAATGAAAACAGGGACAATGAAAACATCAACACAGTGATGGGGCTTCAAAAGAATGCTGGGGCACAATTCCGTACCTGAATACTTTCTGGAAAACATGCTTCCAGGTGACTCTAGACTCTAAAATAACAAATAGCTCTTTCTCGGGATGTTGTTATTCCACGGACTGATACGCTCCACAACTGCTTCCTCTTGAATTTTAATGATGTGCTGTTTGTGAGTCTTTCAGTATCAGAGAGCTCAGTGCTGTCCTGGCAGCTCATCCATCATAGATCTGTGGATTCAGTGAGGGGTTTGATCTTCCAGCTATTTCAGCAAACAAATAGGTTACTGCATCTTTCATGAAAGAGGAACACACTGAGCACTCTCAGCCCTGTGCAGAGTTATTTCAATTCTGCCTTTAGTATCAGCTTAAAGTAAAACATGCTCCACTGGGATGTTTTTTTGGAGGTGAGTGGGATTAGTTCTTTGCACTCCTGGGATCCTGCCAATCCTGCAAATAAGAAGTTGTTTTCCCAAAGTCCAGAGATTGTTTTGGTAGAGGACTAAGCTGTCTTGGTTTTGACTTTTGCTAGATAAATGTGGATGCTGATGGCACATCCGCTTGGGTGGGGCTTTGCACCCTGCCAGGACCCCTCTGATCACTCTAAATGTCCCTCAGTACTTCAGGCTACACCCCAGCATGGACCTGTGTGGGTACCAGTAACAATTCACCACCACAGGCCAGCCTGCAGCAGAATAATCTACAATTATCATCCTTTTGTCCTCAATAAAAAAACCGCCACAAATATTATGGCCTTGGCTTGTGTGCGTGGCTCCACGTTTAGGCCACAGCCCAGACATTCCCAGTCCGGGGAGACCCCAAAGGTTTCCCATCTGCAGGGTCGGAGTGTGCATAACATCCCTGGATTGCTGAGTGGGGATCCTGCAGGATCTGATTCACTGTCTGCAGGCAGTCCTGGGGGGAGGAACTGGATCTTGCTGCCTCCTGCCTTCCTGGCTCTCGTTGCTCTGGGAGCCCTGGAAGCACGCTCACAAGGCCTCCAGGGGAGATCTTCTTTAGTATTAAAATAAACAGATGTCTTGGTGGTTTCTGATATCATAAGTATTCTTTCCTGTGAACTCATCCTACTATTAATAGTGGGTTCACATCTATTCAAAGAGCTCTTTTATTCCCCTCTCCTTTTCTCATCCCACATCCTTGCTGGTTTCTGGTATCTCTTTTACATGTGTAAAGAACATTGCTTTTCCTGTGGTTATGTCAGCACATGAAGCTGCTCCTGATGGGATTTCAGGGCCATCATGTGAGTCTGGGATGTGTCTACTTGGGGCTGTCATGTGTCTCTATTAAGAACTCCGCTGACAGCTTTAGGTTCTTGGATATCCTGAGTGCAGCTTTAGGCGTGGAAACATCTATCAATGCAAATATAAGGTTAGATGCCAAGTCAATGTGAAACTGAGTATCAGAAACCATTACTTGCAAAGCCATTCCAGGCAAGGAACATGCTGCTGGGCAGAATTTTTCCTTCTGGGCAGCTGTTTAAATGAAGGAAGAAAATAGGTATGGGGTGAGAATAGCCCATGACCACCCTCTCCTTAAACCCACACAATCACAGCTAAAAATTGCCTGAGGCTCTATTATTTTCCATAATTAGAACACTGTTTGAACAAGTTCTTCTAGGAAGGACCATGGGATTGTGACACAGGGGCTGCACACAAGGACGGAATCCTGTCTGTGGATTTGAGGTCCTGAAAACCTTGCTGTACCACCAGCCTGTGGTTGCAGGATGCAGCCTGTATGAGTGCCAGCTCCTGGATTTTGGGTCCAGGTTGAACTCGGTGACCTTGGAGGTCTTTTCCAACCTCAGAGGTGATACAGAGGCATCTCCTGGGCTGGAGTCACACTGTGCAGTGGGGAGCACATGAGGTTTATGGGCTAAAGACAGCCCCTGGCTGATGGCACAGTGCAGTGGCACTGCAGAGATATGACCCTGAGCTCAGCAAGAGGTTGCCAAGCAAATCCATCACCCCACTTTCCTTTCCTTCACCAGGGCTGGCCGACACAGCCGGACAAGCCAGCCAGTTTGTTTTGCTTGGGAAAGATGCTTTGTGTTGTACAGTAAAAAAACACTCGTTGGTCAGCTCTGTGCTAAATTCTTTCTCTCTTCTGTTCTTTCTGAAAACTTCTCTTGCGTGCTTTGCCACGACCTTTCTCTACTGAGTCACCTTATTCCCATCTCTCTCCAGCCGTACTTTTCCCTGGACTCTTCTGCTTTCCAGTACATGCTTCCAGTCACCATTTTCTCAAATTTGGCAGCCCTGATCTCTGCTCCCAGCCCACCCACTCACAAATGAAGCTGCCTTTGGGAGTACCTGCTGCCCTCACTGAGCAGCTTCCTTGCAGACAGGCAGGCCCCTGGGGAGCATCAGTGATCCTCTCCAAATGTTGGGAGGAATATCAAATTCTCATGTTCTCTGCTATGAAACAGCCTCCTACTAGAAAGGAGAAATAAACACTTCCCTTACAGGCAATGCATTCATTATTTGTGCCTTCTAGGGGTTCATTCTCTTGCTACCTGCCTTTGGGACACATAAATCATTAGTTTAACTTGATATGTGTATTTTCTAGTCTTCTATTTTCAGGGCAGTGAACATGCTGACATTTATCCAGTCAGCCTCCCCACAGCAGTGCAGATATTTTGTTTCTGCTCTCTTGAATGCAGCATCTGTACATTTGTTCACATATTAGTTTATGCTAATGTGAAAAAAGAAATTCCTTTAACCTTGTTTGAGCCGGGACTCAGAAGAATAGTCTGATTTATCTGCTTCATGGGTGGTACTTCAGGCAGTTAATTAACCCCAGCATAAACTGTGGTATTTACCTTGACTGTCTCTTTGTGTTTGCCAATAACATTCAATGATTCAAATTGAATTGGCCAGAGAAATGGAAGAATGTTCTCAGTGGCTTATTATCCTCTAACAGGACATTCCAGGTTTGTACCTTCATAGAAAATTTTGTTCCAGTCCTGAACTTGATGATCCGGGATGTAGGATTGAGACTACAGCTGACAGGTTACAACAAATAGTAAAGACATGGTTCTAACCTTAACAACTGCTCTACTCGGACCAGAGGGAAACAGCTGGAAATGGAGCATCCCTGGTTCAGCAGAAGGAACCAAAGCTGTGCTGGATGTCAGGAGCACGCAGAGGTCACTCTCCCTCCCAGGCTCCTACAGGGAAGCAGCAGCAGCAGCCTGAAAGCAGGAGATGTATTTCCCTGTCTCAATGAAAATCATGAAAGCAAATCTTTTAGCAAAATCGTGTGGATTTCTTCTCACATTTTGCTTTGTATCAGCATTAGTGAAAGTAGCAGCTCTGTGAAAAAGCAGTGGCTTTTTCTTACAGTGAAGTGCAAAATAAGTGTTTGGGAAGAGACTCTTTCTTACATGGCAATAAAGTGGAGATCTACTGATGTAATGGGAACTGAACTGAACTGGAACTCTGATCTGCAAGTATCAAAGTTTCCTTTAAAATCCATCTTGTGAAAGAGCAGTTCCCATGACTCTCATCCAGACTTAACCCTTCAGAAGAAAAGCTTCAGGATGCAGATTTCTTCCTGCGTGACTCGATTCTCTCAATGCAAGCTGCTAAGGTGTCTGCTTCTGAATCTTCATCCTCAGGGTGGGGCTGCAAATATGCCTTCCTCTAAAAATATCCCTTGACCTTGTGCAGCTAAGGAGGCCTCATCCTTCTGACAAGTTTGCTTCACATCATTAGAAAAAGCAACTTTGCCAGCATCGCTTTCAGAAGTTCCAGTGGTCAGTAAGGCTGCTTTAACGTGGATAATAAAAAGGTCAGACTCCATTTCTTTTAATCCCTAAGACTGAACTTCTTAGAAATGGGTAGGAAATAATCCCTGTCATCAGAACAAAGTGAACAGCTGAAGTGGATGGGAGCTGGACTGCCACCCAGGAGCACAGCAGGATCCATGGGTCAGACAGTGACTTCTTGTGCAACCCTGGCTGAGCAGCTTCACAACAGGAACAGCCGTTGTGACTGTTATTATTTTTATATATTATTGAGGTCACTTGATTTGTTCAGCCTGGAGGAGACTGAGCTCAGACCTCAGGGATCTGCAGCTCCTCCCGAGGGCAGCTCCCATCTCAGCTCCCTGGGACAGGGACAGGACCCAGGAACGGCTGGAGCTGTGCCAGGGAGGGTCAGGCTGGAGATCAGGGAAAGGTTCTTCCCCCAGAGGGTGCTGGGCACTGACCAGGCTCCCCAGGGAATGGGCACGGCCCCAAGGCTGCCAGAGCTCCAGGAGCCTTTGGACAGCGCTCCCAGGGATGCACAGGCTGGGATTGTTGGGGTGTCTGTGCAGGGCCAGGAGCTGGACTGGATGGTCCTTGGGGGTCCCTTCCCACTCAGGATATTCTATGACTCCATAATTCTATTCACCAAGGAAGTTTCTCCCTGACAAAAGTGCTTTGGGAGGACAGATGTGGTGATTTATAGGTAGCTGGACCATCTTTTGCTCCTGTAATTCTGTGGTAAGATAACTATTCTTCATTCAAGATAACCATAAAAAGCAGAGAAGTTCATTGTGGAAAGGAACAATTTTGCTGTAACAACAGCAGCAGTGACTGGCAGAGTGCCAGGTGGGCCAAAGACACAGAGCAGTGTTGGCATGTGGGCAGCACAGCCAGCGCTGTTCGGCCCCGCTTGTGAGGAACCTTCCAGAAAACCCTGTGCTAAAGTTGTTATGTTGAGCACGGTCCCAAACCCAAGGCATCTGTACAACTGCTGACTTCATTATTTGGCATCCTCCTGGGGTGTGACTGCAGAGAGCAGTCTCCCAGGAGAAGTAAACTGGGTGCCTTGGCTCCAGCTCCTTCCATCCAGGAGATGCTCTCCTCTTCGTTATCACTTGCACTGTCTCAGTCCCTCAGGAGTTCAAAAGAAGCGGAGAAATAAAGGGAGACAGAGCAGGGGAAGAAAGCCCTTTTCACCGCAGAAACCATTTGGGCGCCACAGATTCTACCAGACGAAATCAAAATAAGATCCAAGAGAAGGGAATCTTCACGCTGACATAAACAATTGGATATCCACTTGGAGCGTGTCACTTTAACTGAGCAGGATTTTGGATTGCTCTGCACTTACAGCTTGCCGAGGCCGTGGGTGAAAGGACAGCCTGGGAAAAAGATTGTTTGAGTTTCCTTGCTAACAGCACTTCAGAAATAATGGGCTGAGAGTGAAGCAGAAGGTTTGACCAGGCCTGTGCACAATCCACCATCTGATGTGGAGAGCCCTTATGTGCACAAGGTCAAATTAACATGAAGTCAAATGCTGAAAAGTGCTGAATGTGCCTTGGTGTCCCCCAAAAAATGGGTTAACTGGGTTAATTAAATTCACTTTTCAAGGCACTTTAAGCCTGGCTGGGACTTGAGTCATAATGACACAACTGGCCCACGGTAGAACTGCTTGTAAACTATCACATATTATCAGGAACTGCAGAATAAATTTTAGTGGAGTTTGTGGAAAATAAAATCCAGCTTTGAAAATGCAGAAAACCACTCTGCCCCCCCCCCCCATTTTTAAAGTTTAAGTACAGTACTTCACTACAGGTTTTATAATCCTCTTTTCTTGGTTTTGAAACTTATTAAATTAATGTAGCACAGAGCCTGACATCTTAAAAAAACTGATTGACTTGACATGGTGGGGCTTTTCAGACTGCGAGTTCCAAAAATTAATTACGATTTAAACTTTTTTCTAATTTTCAATAGGAAGAGCATGAAATGTATTTAATGTTTCGAATGAACAGTAAGGAGAGGTCAGGATAGAAGGACTGAATTTCTCATTCATTTCTGGAAACAGAAGAATAATCAGACAGTTCTCCTCCAGCAGCAAAGCTCATTGAGGAGAATTCAAATTCATAGTGCAGTTTGCTTGCCTTCAGTAACACAGAGACAACTGAGCACACAGAGTTCTGAACGAGAATGCTGAAATGATCTTGCCTAAAAAGAACTTTTAGCTTTCAGCCAGGTCAGTGTGTGGCTTCAGAAGGCGTTGAACAGCCACCCAGGGAATGGGAGTGGGATGGGGGCAGCGGCAGGGAGCAGGCTGGGTGAACACAACACCTTCCTAAACTGTCCAGAAAAAGCCACATGGTCTGACCACACTGGAAACTTCTAATTCTTAGGCAACTCTGAGCAAGTGGCTTCTCAGAAACTTGTCATAACACAGTGAACACATTTTGTGTTTGGAATGGTGATATATCTTCTTTTTCCTTATCCTGGAAAGTCATTAAAGTCACCTCGAGTCTGCAGTGTCACCGTGGCCCCTCTGTGGCCCCTGGGCTGGGGGTGACCCTGTTCCCCATCACTGGCCCTAACGCTGCCCTGCACTTGGACGTGCTCCTGCCTTGGCCCCAAACCTGATCCATCACTCTGGGTTTTGGTGATGGGGACTCCTGGCTGAACCCGGCCGCCACCCCCTGGCCTGTCCTGCTCACCTTGCCCAGGGACTGGGGAGGCTCCTGCTCTCCCAGCCTCGGGATCGCTCCGGCTCCCCATCCCTTTGGGAGCAGCTGGCACTGCTGTGCCCTGCCAGAGAGGACTACAGAAGCTCTTGGATACCCCTGCCTGCGTTCCAGTGACCTTGTGGACTCATGGAAGGAGTCTCCACCACAAGTCTGCTTGCAGGAGCAGGGAACCAGCCTTGATATTCCAGGTGATTCTTCCTGGTTGGATGCTGGTAAAGTGCATGTGCAGAGAACGCAGATGTATTGAAGGCAAATTCTGAATTACCCGGAATGTTCTAAAGAAATGCCCAGTGAAATGAGGGGAATGCCTCTACTGAGAGCTACCCCTTTAAAAGTGCGTGTTTGACAAATTCTCCTTGTGAGATTATGGGGAATTTGGGAATAACTCCTCTGGCTTGCTTAGAAAGCAAAAGCTCCAGCGAGCAGATTGGCAGGAGCTGGCTTTGCTGTTAGCCTTATTCAGGTTTCTAGGCTGATTAAAGGAGGCTTTGGATACCGGGTGTCCTGTCTCAGCACCGCGGGGATGAAGAGTTCCAGGGGCTCCGGGAGCCAGAGCAGACTTCAGTGACATCACAGAACTCGGGTTTCACTTGAAGGCAGCTCACCTCTGCCTCCTGCGAGTTGTTCCTGCCAGCTCGGTCCTCCAAAGGCATTTCTGTCCACAGGTCCTGTGGTCCAAGTGCCAGAAGGGACTGGGAATGCAGAATTAAGGGCTGTTTTTCTGTATGTTCACTGCATGGAAAGACTTTGATGCTTCACAACTGAGAAGGGGGAGAACAAAGCTCTGAGCATGGAGTTATCACCTCCAGTAAGTCAGGAAACACTGGGGACAGGCTGTGCTTCACATCTCATTCCCTTCAATATCTTGAAAGAAGCTCTTTTCCAGGGAAAACGAGCCGTTACTCTTTAAAAAATATTATTATTTTTTATTCTCTTAAATTGTAGTGTCCTCAGATTAGACAGTGCAATAGAGATCTGATTTCCTTCTCCTTCTCATCCTCACCCTCTCATTAGCGTCATCAAAGAACCGTAAATCTCATCTGCGAAGTGAAACACCTTCAAGCAGAAGGAAAGCAAAAATTCTTTGCCTCTCCCCTGTGGAGCAGCCTTGTGTTTCAGGCACTGCTCTAAGGAGGGAGAGCTCTGGTGTTCCGATGGCTAAAGTGAAATGAAAGATGAAGATAAATGAAATTTGGGAATAGAAGCGAGATTCAAGTCACTAAGGTTTCTCCTTTCACTACAAAATAGCTCAAGTCTTCATTATTTATTGTGCAGGAAGGAAGGAGGCAAACAATAGATTAGAAATGAAAAAACACAGTGGTGCCTTTCCCCAAAGAAGAATTAATTTAGATAAGGTGCTTGGCAGAAAGGCCATGCATGGCCTAATATGAGAAGAATGTCATTATTTAGCCCCAGTTATCTCCCAAATGCTGTTTTAAAATATGAACCTCCTGGTAAGTGAGGAGTAAAGACCAGGTAGCCCAGTGCTGAAGGTCACTTTGTGACACACTGTTGGCCTGTGTGAGAGTCACAGGATTTTCTGCGAAAGAAATGCATTTCTGCTAAACAGATCTGTACACGGAACGGATTGTTTTTGCCAAACTGGACTGGGTTTCAGAATCATAATGAAAATGAAAAGAAAAATCCTGGAATTATGGGCCTACACCCATTTCTGTGTGAGTATTTTGCATATAATGAATGGGCACAATTTGTCTACTTAGAGTGAAACCAGCAGTTCATTTCAAACAGCCCACCAAAGAATTGTTGGCTCATTTCAGTGTTCATGTGTTGTTTGCCTGTAACAAATTCACTGAGAACGTGCCTCATTTTGTTAATACTTTTGCTTTAATGTCTTTATAGAGCTCTCTGCTTAGAGGGGGGAATCATATAAGGCCAAATTGAGACATTTCTCTCTCTTTTTTCCTGTCAAAAAGTCAGGGTCTTATTTTTCTGCTTGTTAATCACTTATAATGAAAAGAGACTTTGCCTCTGATCCAGGAGTGTCTCACATGCCCCTTGTACTTGTGACAGAAAAGGCAAGTTCACAACCCATACTGGGTTTTGAGACCTGATTCTCTACTTAGGCTGACTTAAGTTAGTCATATCACAAGGATTATTCCTGATTGATCCCGCTCTTTCTGAGGGAAGAATCAAGATGGGTGATGTTTAGTTAAGCACAGACATGTAGAGGGAGAGAAAAAAGCAGGGAAATAGACTTATAGAGCCAATAATATATTAAATACTTGTGATCAGGCCACAGAGCAGTCACCTCACCTGCCACGGCATCAGACCTCCTATCACTCAGAACAAATAACCCTAAAATGAGATTATAATGCTTTCCTATTTTTTTTAATACTTTTATCCAAGAAATGCACAGCTGAAGGAATTCTCTGCTGGAAGGCTCCTAATCCCTGGAGTGATCTGCATTGTGTGTATTTCCCCACAATCATTTTCATATGAGTATCGGAATGCTTCATAAAATCCCTCTATTTGCCTTTGGGGATGTTCCAAAACTCTTCCAGAAAGTCTGAAGTTTCAGGGATTTTCTGGGATTATTTTGACTTCATCTGGAACGTGCCTCACTTGACTCCAGACAGAAGAGAAATAAAGTCGGCGTGTTCCTCCGGAAGCCGAGCCCGTGTGTGTAAACACGGCACTTCCACTGGGAATTCTGTGCTGGAGGAGCCTGGGAGTGTGTGTTTGTGCACAAGAGAGGCCCCTTTGTCACTCAGGTCACTCAAACAGTTACCATGACATGGAAAAATTAATAAAGTGCAAGGAAACGAGTTTGCAGAGCGAAGAATTCCTTGCCTAGAGGCGGTTCGGTGGCCGGTTGTTTTCCTGCAAACAAGGATGTCCTTGTCAGAGCTGCGTTACAAAATGGAAAAAGAAAATGGAAAGGGGAAAGAAATGTGCCAGAGGAATAACATACAACTGAAAATCTTGATGATGGTGAAGTCTAGGACGATGTGTGTGACGTTGGGGGACGTGTCCTTGCCTGCCAAGAGCCAGCTGGGAAAGAGACTTCCATGGGAGGGGATGTGAATCCAGCATTTTTAAGCAATGTAACAAAGCTATTGTTGTACCAAAGTCTTCCTCTCTAACAGGGGATGAGGCCCAATCAATCAGCAGGAAAGAGAGAGGGATTTTCATGTAAAACTGACTGTTCTAGAGGGAAGGTTTTCCTTTGAGGAAGACATCAGCAAGCGATGGAAACATCCACCTGTTGGAGCCAGTCCGGAGGAGGCACCAGGATGGTCAGAGGGATGGAGCAGCTCTGCTGGGAGGAAAGGCTGGGACAGCTGGGATTGTTCAGCCTGGAGAAGGGAAGCTTTGGGGTGACAAAATTGTGGCCTTGCAGTGCCTGAAGGTACAGGAAAGATGGAGAGAGACTTAGGACAAGGGTCTGGAGTGACAGGACACAGGGAATGGGTTGGAACTGACACAGAGTGGGTTTGGATTAGATACGAAAAAATCCTTCCCTGTGAGGGTGGGGAGGCCCTGGCACAGGGTGCCCAGAGAAGCTGTGGCTGCCCCTGGATCCCTGGAAGTGTCCAAGGCCAGGCTGGACAGGGCTTGGAGCACCCTGGGATAGTGGAAGGTGTCCCTGCCCATGGCAGGGTTGTGAGAATGAGATGAGCTTTAAGGTCCCTTCCCAACCCAAACCATCCTGGGATTCTGTGATGTAAAGAGGACTTTTTCAGCTGCAACCTGGCAAAATATTTGTATATTCAGCCAAAAATTCTTACTAGCTTTCATTTAAAAATGAATACTCTTCAAGAGGAAAGCAGATGAAATTCTTTTTTACAGTATCTTATTTCGCTACTGAAAAATTACAGGCCACCTTCCCTACTGAAATGGCTCTTGCTCACTGCACCAGGAACTGAAACTCATCAGGCAGAAGGTAAAACTTCGTAAGTGATCAGCACAAGCAGAGAAATATCCAAGCTAACTACTGGCTCCTCAGTGCAAATGTCTGGCCCCATCTAATTCCCTAAAGAGCTCCCTAATGCTGTACTGATTGCTTGAAGGGGGAAGTGGGAAGCATCTTAAAATCCTTTATCGTAGGAACAGCCA
This sequence comes from Atrichornis clamosus, assembly GCA_013400975.1. Lineage (NCBI taxonomy): Eukaryota > Metazoa > Chordata > Aves > Passeriformes > Menuridae > Atrichornis > Atrichornis clamosus. Next base: position 506,672 of record WBMZ01008619.1, on the reverse strand, counting down.
AGACAAATGATAAAAGATAATAAAAAGGCTTTTCAGTCTTATATTAAAAAATGACAATTAAAAAATGACAATTAAAAAATGACAATTGAAACTTTCTGACAGAGATGAAAGTCTCTCATTACAGTCTTGCTCCTACAGAATTCCCTGCTCTCAAGAAAAATGCGGAAAGGATATACAGATATGGAGAAAAACATCTCTTCTTTCTTCAGCAATGGATTATGTTACAAGACAAATTTTGGCAGCCTATTCATATTTCACCTGAATGGCAGCAGCTTTCATCTCTTATCCCAAAATATACGTAAAAGGATTTCAGAGCTTCAGTACTCTTATCTGAGCTGTACCTACTCTCTTTTTCTTTTATCACACACCAAACTACTGAATAAGCTTCTGTCTCTCTCCCTTTGGTAGTGCTGAAGGTCACTGCAATGATATCCCTGCAATTTCGTAGTGATCTGGAAATCTGAGCCTGTCATATCTTCCAGGTGCTCGCAGCACTGGCAGGAGCTGAGCCAATCCAGGGTGTGTTCCCGTCTCCCACAGTGTCGTGTGGGGATGGCAGATGCAGAAGGACTGACAGGATTTCAGGATGACCTTTGTGCCGTGCTGCATCCTGGCGTTCACCCCTGGGGCTCCCACAGGCTGTGCCACCCAGGCTTTTAGGTTCTTTGTGGTGTCGAATACTTTGGAAAAGCTGTGATGTCACAGAGCCGCGAACTCAGCCTGGTTCCCGGCTCAGAGCTGTTGGTTGTTAACGAGCGGTGATGAACGGCTACCAGAGTGGAGTGGTTTGATTATTTATTTCAAGAGAACCTTGGGTCGCTGGCATTTTGCGGATTATTTACCAAGTGGCTGACATGAGGAAGGGCTCTGATTTCATCCAAAGCCAAGTGCTTAAGGCACAGCTGAGGCTGAGCTAAGTCACAAGGCCTGGATGCAGGAAGGCTCATTGCAAATTCATCCCAGGACATGCACACACGTGAAAGATGGCTTTGAAGAACAGCATAAAACAGGACTAAGAAGGTCTCATTTGGAAATATTTCACTGTATTATGGCTCCTGACCACTGCACCCCTTGATTCCACTCTTGTGAGGATGATGTTTTCTGGTCTGGATCATTTGCATAAACCAGGAACAGCCCAGGCTGCAGTAAAGGCTGAGGGATTGCTAATTACCGAGAGCCAAATGCTAATCTCTGTTGGCATTCCCAGAAACATTAATGGGGATGGAGAGAATCTGCTTTATAGAGAAACCTTCAGCTGCAGCCTCTGAACATTTCATGAGCCCTGGAATTTTTCCTGGAACAAGGCAATTGGGAGACAAAGCTTGTTCCACTTTCTTCTTAGACATTCTGGTCTTCCTGAGATGAAACCAAAGATATCAGCAAAACAAATCCAACTAACATTTGTTTGTCTTACTGAGTCAATGGCATAAAGTCTGGCACAAGTAAGAGCTTTCTGTAGGTTATGTTGCCAAGTTTAAAATCCTCTTCCTGATGCACCATGGTTCCAATGCCTTTCAGAGGGCATTCCTTCCTCCCAACCACTTTAATAATATTTACCCAGAGGAAGCAGTGTGTTTTCCACAGAGTGATCTTAATTCGTGTCTGCATAAATCCACGGAAGTCAGTGAAATTATGTTGTCAACAAAGAAAATGGTCTCTTTGTTATTCACAAGGCTGAGAAAATTGCCTACAAGTAGGAGAGTGTATGAGAAAGATCAGGATGTGACCACTACAGGGAGAGTCCACCTGGCAGATTTGCTCAGGTTTTTTTCTCTGTTTCTCTGCTAGCCCTTTCTACCATTTATTAATCATGGCGTCTTTATATATTTTTATTTGTTCCTTATTAGTTAATATTTATCTTGTGCTATATTTCTCTGAAGGATGGAAAGAGGTTTTATTTATAGATGTGGCAATTCTTGAAACTGTTCTATTCAAAGCTGAGGATGTGGAGCAATTTAAGGCATGCACAAAGCCTGCAGGGATTCTGCATAGGTGTGTGAGGGGAGAAATGTGGAGGTTAAGCTGGTTGGCCTTTCTTAAGGTTCTTCCAAAGCAATATTGGCTCTGGCTGAGAGGTTTATTCTTCACTCTCTCAAGCTAAAAAAGGGCATCCTCTGGAACCAGTGAGTAGAAGATTGCATTGACAACCACTGTGCAGATCAGATTCCTGCTGTGGTGAAGCTGCAGCTCTTCTTTGAGATGAGTTTTTCAAATTAACCATAACAGACAATCAAAAAGGACAACACAGACCTGGTGCAAGTGGCACTGTCGCCTTCCCAGAGGCACCTTCTGAGCCCAGGCTCTGCTCAGTCACCTCTCACTTGCCTTTAACTCTTGGCTTCCAAATCCCAGCTGCTCACAGGTAACCCGGGTTGGGTCCTTCAGCCAAACCCCTCTTCCCAAGCAGTGCTGACAGCCCCGTGGTGCCTCCTACCACACACACAAAAGTAGGTCACTCAGCTGTCACAAGCATGAGAACATAATTCTGCCAGCATAGAAAACGAGCGTGTTCGCAGCTGGGGTTTTATACTTTGTTAGATTTCTGCACACAAAGCAACAAATTAAAAATAATAATAAAACCCCCCAACAAACTGTTGGCAAGTAACGTGACCAACAGGCTTCTCGAGCTTCACTGAATATTTTAATGAGCTCTCTTAAGTCTGAGAGAGGGAAAGCAAAGCTGTGTTTCCCCAAGATCTTTAGAGAAAACCCAGAGTACTTCCGATGGAAAGTACCAATCTAGGAATCGTTCCCTGAGGTGCATTTAGGAAGACTTGCTTGGACTGACATCATGGAAGTTGTCTGGGGATGCAGAGATCTGAGGTCAGAGGGGCTGATTTGGGTAAGGAAGTGTTTTGAAATTCTGCTTTTGGGAAACTAACCACAGCTGGCTAAGTATTAACATCTATTTCAAATGAGGGTGTTACCAGAAATAATTGGGATTAATATACTTGTCTCCATGCCATTGCTTTATCTCTTACTGATGGTTATTTCAGATGCTGGAATTCAAGTCAAGTGATTAGTCAAACAGAGTTTACTAAACAGAAAATAGTTTATAAATGTTTTATGAAGTCAGGCCAGGAGGACATGCACTGTGTGGGTGTGGGGATTGTATTGGTTCTCAGTTTTGCTACAGATTCATATTTCAGACACTGAAAAGTTGTAAAATTTGACTCAGGTCTTTCTAGGCTGCATGGTAAGGTGTCAGTCTTGGTTCCAGATTCATCAGAAAGGGGGTAGAGAAAGAAAACCTTTTTAAATGGGACAGTTTATTGAGCTGCTCTGTGTCCCTGGGGCTCTGCGGAGCGATGGGAAATGGGAGCTTGACACTCTCCAGGCACAGCACTTTGACATCCCGGAGTTCTCTGACCAGTGACCAGGAACTATCCCACATTCTGTGCTTTGAAATCATCCATGACAAGGTGCCTTGCCTTGGATTGTCCTGGATGCAGATGGATTTCCAAGGACAGTTACCCACCTGAGACCTCGGGAGAGGAACTGATGACAGCGCTGGTCCATGGCCTGAGCTGTGCACAGGGAGAGGAGCAGGAGGGTTCTGGGGGTTGCAGAGCTCTGCTGCAGACACTGGGGGCACCTCGAACTTTGTCATTTGAATCCCTTTTTTGCCTTTGATATTCTGGCTTTCAGGAGGCTGCAGGAAATCTGTGATGGAAACCACCCTCCTGGCTTAAAATGCACTTAGCTGCCCTCATTCCTCAATCAGCATCTTTCTCTTCTGTCCACTGTGCCTGAAGAAATTTTTTTAAGAAAAACTTCATCAAAAAAGCTACAAAAGAGACCTGAGATGCATTTCTTTGTTCCTCTAAAATCTTAAAGCCTGAAGCTTTAAGAGTGACCCAAGAGATTTAGTTACACTAGACCTACTATAGCCATCCAAGTACTCTACCAGAACAAGTATTTTTTTGAACTATTTTTATTTATTAAAAGTTGCAAGGCCAAACTTTTGGAAGTTGGCAGAAGTGGGAATCAGTTCCTGAGTAACCTGAATTTGGTCTTCTTATATTTCTTATACCTTATCTTTTTCTATATCTTAGGTAAGTCACGTGCTTTATTTACTCACTAATATTCAAGTCCATTGGGAGATTTTCTGTTTATTTCCCTGCTGTGCCCACTACTACAACATTTTACCATACACAAACCCCTCTTGTAGTCCTTTTCCTTGAATAAATGCAAGAATACAATGGGACCAATGGGGAAACAGGGACACAGGATGGAAGTAACCTTTAACTTTTGGGTGCTTATTGAGACATTCCCAAGGGCTGGGGTTTTTTCCCAGCACTCAGCAGTCTGGAGCACTGTAGTAATTCCCAGCTCCCACTGAGTTCAGCCACATCTGTGAGGATTTATCACTCTGGCACATCAGGCTCCTGGGATCCAGGTCACACCAGGAACACACAAGACGTGGCCACCTGGCTGAAATGCCAGAGCTCAGCGTGGTGGTGACAGAAGCTGATACCCAGCCTAAGTCTGCATCCAATTGCCAGAGCTGTGAGGTCATCTCTTCTTTTCCAGAAAATCCTCCCTCATGTAGCATGTGAGTCTTCCTAGAAATGAAGTAGGAGCCTAAAAGTCTCTATTGTTATGCAGCACTAATTCAGTGCAGGGCACGTCTGGGGTTTTTTAACCCAAATGGAGTAACTTGGAGTAGGGAGGGAGTGTGTGGTCATGGCAGAGCGAGATGGAAGTCAGCAGCTCTGAGGAAGGGAACCTGGTTAAGCACAGGAACTGGATCGATGCATTTTTTGGTAGGATTTGCTAAGAGAAAGGAGGGAAAAATGTCTTTAACTCATATCCTCTGGGTCCCTTCCAACTCAGGATATTCTACGATCTCTGCCTCGTTAATGTTGGCTTTTTTCTAGCACATCTTTGTCAGAAATACATTACTTCTTCCTAGTCTGCTTCCTGAGGGTTTTTTTGGGCAGGGTTCATCAATGCTCAGAGATGGAGGGCTCTGGAGACACTCACTAGAACCAGAACCATCTTCCCAGACACAGAAAAGCCAAGGCCAGCACACACCAGCTTCTGCAATTCTCTGTTTTCCTGGCTGTGTGTGCAGCTGGTTCCCACCACCAAATGCTGATGTGAAAGACATGGAAATGATTCACTGAGGACAGTGAAGCCTTCAAGTGACACTGAGAAAATTCACAATGACACCCAGAAGCTTTCTCAGAGGAGATATTTTGCTCATTCCGTCTGAAGTAGTTTTAAAATGGTTTTGCTCTAGGAAGGATGGAGAGATGCATGGACAGAGAGCCAGAGGATGTGTAAAAGGAGGGGACGCAACTTTCTTTCTATGAAAAGGATTGTGGATAAGAAATGTCCCTACAAAATTTCTCCTCACTGCCTTGTCTGTTTTATCAGGGTTTAATCTTTTGAACTAAATGTGGGACATAGCAAAGTTACACAGATGAGCTGAGAAGGCTCCTTTCTCTTTAATTTGGCTTAAAGAGATGCTTCCTAATCACCAGGCTCAGTTAGAGCTGTTGTGAGAAATCAGATCTGCAGGGTTTGCTTCAGGTGTTACTAAGGTACCCCAAATATTCCTTCTGCAAAGATGTGAGCGGAACAAAGTAAATGATTCTTCCTGAGGAAGGACTGGATGTACTCAAGGGCTTGTGTTGGTCACTCGCTTCAAGAATATTCTCAGAAGTTTGAATGAGCACTTGTTCAAGTGTCTACTTTCAAGTGGCACATGAATAAACTGCTTGGAGTTTTCTGTCTTATCTTGAGCCAGCAAGGGGCACGATGAGTCATCTCAGTATTCAGTTTGGACATCAAAACAAAACAAATAGACACAAAGGTGCAAATCCTGACTGTGGTTGGGTGCCTTGGAATGTCTGGTTCCATATCTCCAACGCCAGTCCTGCTGTTTACCTCTGCGATAAAACTCTGCTGTCTCTTCTTTGGGGTTTTTTATTCCTAAGCCTTTAAACCAATGACTAACCCACCTCTTCAGTGTCTGTCTCCTGGAGTTTGGACTCCTGTCTGGGAAAGCACTGATGAGTCAAAATGATTTCAAGAGATAGTGGTGGCCATGGAAACCGAGTGAAATGAAAACACTCTAAAGGTGGGAACACAGAGCCTGAAGAGCTCTTCAGGGAACCTGTTTATTCCTGGGTTTAAAACTACTGGTCAACAGGAGACATAATTAGGCAAAACTAGATTAAATATGTTGTGCAGTGTCCTGGCAGCGAGGCAATTAATCTGTTTCATAATTTACCATTGGCTGTGGTTGATTGTTTCACCAACAACCTTAAATAAAACTCAAGTTTGCAATTAATCTGCTTTAACTAAAACAGCAATTAAATTGTGGGCAGAGGAGATGACACTCACAGCTTCCAGCCACATCTGTGGTCCAGTATTTAGTAGCCTCAGACACTCCCTTGTTGAAGGCAAACAACTCCAAATCCAGGAAGGTTTTTTGTTGGCTTTGCACTCAGGTAAGATCAAAGGTGTTGGACTAGTCCTGGAGACCAAAAGCTCTCCAGGCCTGTTAGGTATTCCTAAAATATTGCCCACCCCAAGAGGCTCATTCCGTGTTGGCCTAGAGGTAACCTCTTCTTCAGCAATTAATAAAAAATATTCTGAGGCTGTTACTGAGGCATTTGAGCTACCGTGAACACTTTCCCATAAACAGCACAAGTAGACCTTTGGCTCATTCCCTTTTAGCAAATAAATTTCTTTCTAATATCTGTGCAATTATTTAGAAGTGAAAGTCTATAAATCCTGAGCAAGCTGACTGGGCAAATGTGCCTGATTCCCCAGGAACCTTGGAAGATGTCTGATTTTTGATTGTTTGCAAGATTTTCTAACCTATTCCATTTTCTTCAGTACCCAAGGATCTGAACAGCTTGAAAAACCAGAACAAAATCCGTTTCTAGTCAGAACCAAGTCACAGGGAGATCTTACCCAACATCTCCCTTTGCGTAGGAGCTTGGACCCATTCCATCATTTTGTCAGCCAATATTTATGGTCTTCCAACCTCTTCCCCGTGGCAGCTGGCTGAAGTTTGAAAGCAATTACAAGTCTGGGCTGATGTTTGCTGGTTTGTAGGAGGGAGGAACTAAGTGCTAACCCCAAAACCAATTCCCTTGCCCTGCCTGGAAGGGTCTGTTTGGAGCAGACCCTTTTCCCTGGGTTAAATCGTTCATCCAGTGTGAGCGCCAGGAACGGTCTGGGCGCAGTTCTGAGATGGAAAGGACTTTTCCCAACTTCTGTCTCATGTTTTCTTCTCCCAGAGTCTTTCAGAGAGGATCCAGCTCTTCCCTGTGAATTTTTACCATCCCTTAGATACTCCCTTTTCTGGAATAGCAACCATAACACTGCATTCTGTGATAAGTGGCCAGATAACGCCTTTGCCCAGGATGTCTCACAAGTGACCCCCTCGCCAGGCACACAGCAGCATTTCTGGGTTTGTAACTGGGTCTCAAAGGAATACGTTATCACCCCTTCATTTCAGAAGTCATTTGTGTGATGTGTTTGGCAGCCACAGCTGGTTTGGGATGGCTGGGCAGGTTGAAAGTGTGTAGGAAACAACTCATTCTATTCACCTTCCCATGTCACTTTTTAAAATCACCTTTTCTCTGTGTCCATATTTCTTTTCCATGAGCAGAGCTTGCTCTATAATAGGAAGGAGCTGTTACTGCTTCACAGTACAAAGCAACATGGATCAATTCATGCCAGAAATGCCTCATTTCAGTAGGTCTTGAGACTGAAGCCCTCTCCTTTCCAATGCACATGTCCAGCTCACATACGAGCAGCAGAACATCTTTTGTTTCCCTCTCATGGCTCTTTATTCTTGAAATCAGTATCAAATCAATAACAGAACAATTCTCTCTCCTGTCCTAATTCCCTGTGACACCCCCTGCTCATTTCTCACAAGCTTTGGAGTGATTTCTGGGATGGAAGCAGTTCTAAATTGGGGATCTGCATTCAGGATTTCATGCCTCTTTCCCACAGCCTGGAATGATGGCAGTGTGAGACTCTGGTAGGTACCACTGCCACTGCCTGCCCTGGTCAATCACAATTTCTCTGACATCACCCTTTCATAGTCTTGGGAAAGAAGCTAAGCATGATTGCAGGGTAGGAAAAAAGCCCTAAAAAAAAAAAATTTACATTGGTTTGAGGTTAAATCCATTTGTAGTCCAAAGATGCCGTAGGACTGACTGTCCTTTGTAGCATGATGTTGAGGGGAACAGTCACGCACAGATCTGGCAGACAGAGCAACCTTGAGATGGTCTGTGATAACCAGACCAGAAAATCAGGGAGTGGAGCCCATGGAAGCTGGCCTGGAAACATGCAATCTAAAAACCCCATGTGATTGCAGTAAGTTCCTTCTCCTGGCTGCATTCTTTAAATGCCTGTTTATTCAGTGCTGCATACAGTGCTCCACATTCTACACAGAACTCATCCTGCAGCCTGAAATAATCCTGCAAGGAAAAATGAGCCCCAAAGAACACTTACAGATGTAAAGCTTCAGTCTGTAGATTAAGGGCTTAGCACCAAACTGCTAGGCCAGACCACCTTGCTTGGGAGTTGGGAAGCATTTTGTGATGTTTTCATGTTATGTGCTTTTCTCTTCTCTTGTTATGTCCCTTTAGCTTCACATCTGGACCCCAGAGCACCTCTGGATGCCTCTTTGTGTCCCACTGAGAAACACATTTTTCACAGCTTTATTAAGAACTCCTGCAGTAGACTGAAAGTGAGGAGCTGGTATTTTATGGTGGAGCTGACAAGAACCTCACACTTTTTTTTTTTTTTTTTGAGGTGTCTTCTAGCCCAGAATTTTTACTGGTGACTCCTGAGTGTTGCAGGGTCTGTCCCAGAGCACCCACCAAGGACTGCAGGTGTGGGAACCCTTGTGAGCCCCAAACCTGCCCTCTGAGAGGCTCCCTCTCATGCACAAGGGCTGACTCCCAGCCAGTGTTGCAGGTAGGGAATAACATGGATAAGGGATGATGTCATGTCTTTCAGTCCTTCACGGAGCCTTTAAAGGCCTGGAGGATTGTATGAGTAACGAACTGTTAAAAATGGTTCATGTCAAGAGGTCGCTGCTGCTGCTGCTGCAGGATGTGCCAGTGACTCAAAGAAAAGGCAAAAGGCTGATTTCTCTGAGAGCAGTGACTCATTGACAGCTGCCTTTTTCTATTTATCCACGTGAATTCTCCCATTGACTTGCAGATTTTCCTTTCCATTCTCTTATACAGTAAGACTGTTACTATGTTAGCCTATTTTCGGTCCTTCTATAGGCAACTTTTTCCACTGCCCTCTTCCACGTCTTCCCTGGGAAGGAGCCGCTGCTGGAATTCCCTTTCAGAAGGACTCTCTGAAGTCCCAGTCTGTCTGGGAGGAGTGCTGTTGTGAGATCCTTCAGCACCAAAGCGCAAAGCATTTCACAGAAAGCTTTTCTCAGAGGTTTTTGGGACGTGGGGCCTGTGAGAGAGGTAGATCTGGAGGAACTGAGCTCCTGCACAGCCCCTGCCTCTCCTTGGACAGAGGTTTCCCCACAGCTCCACCCAGGCTGTCCAACCCCTCGTGCTGCTGATGCTGTCAATTTGGTCAGACCTATCTTTAGCAGAAATCAGTCGGTTTTCATGTTTTATCAAAACCCTCTGGATCAAACTCAAGCCTGTGATTTTGGGTTTGTGTTCTTGGCTGCCAGCAGGGTGGATTTCTGTAATGACAGCCTTGGTACAAGCAGCTGGGCTGTGGTGTTTTCCCCTTCCAAGAAATGCTGTGTGTAAGTGCTGGCAACGTCCCAGAGCTGAGGGTGAGCTGACAAGGCAGTGTCTCTCCTGCCTCTGTGCCACTGTGGCCCAAATTATGGTGGGCAGTTCTCAGAAATGAAAAAAAAACTCCAAGGCTGGGCACTGGTGGGCGTCACAACCCTTAAGGCAGCTTCAAAAAAAAAAAAGGTTCATTTAGAGTTCTTTAGTGCTGATGTTTGTCATGAAAAGGGCAAAAAGGGTTAAAAGGATAGAACCAAAGCTTTAACTCTCAATTCTCTAATGTATAAATGATCTCAGTCTGCATCCCCAGCACCTTCTGGACTCTGAGCTCCATTCAACTCAACTTTTCCAGACTCTTTTACATTCCTTCACTCTCGTCTTGGTTGACTTTGGCCAGGAGCTCTCTGCACTTCCAGTTTGTTCGTTTCGGACTCAAACTTCAGCCAGAGCTTTAAATGTTTTCTTAGAGGTGCTTGTATTTGTGACCACAACAAGGGAATCAGGACCTCCATTTAAATAATAAGAATCTGGCTGTTCATCTCTGTATTTTTAGATACCAAAATGTAGCAAAGGCTTGTGTGGATGGTGGGCAGGGAGGGATTGTGAGGAAACTGAGGGCACAAAAGTCATAGCAAGAGAGGAGTTTAAACACATCCTGTCAGGCCATTGTTTGATTATTTTACCAATAAAAGGAGAGATTTGTTCATTTTTTATCATGGTTTGAGAATCATTAATCAGTGCAAAATTGATGTTAAAGGTGAGTAGAGCATCTTCTTTTTTCGTTCAGAAAATGAAGAGTATAAGGATTAATTTATGTTTGAACAAAACAGTATTGAATCCCAAATAGAATCCTTGGACTAGAAACACTTTATCACATTTTAGCAAACTCGAAGAACATCCTTCCCTTAATTAAACTTTTCTTTTAACCACTTGGTGCACATGATTTCAATATTACATTAGAATAGCTTTTTTTTGCTGACCAACATAAGACATGACCCAATTTCCCTCCTGCAGCTCCCAAGGTGCAGTCACACTGCCCACTGCTGAAGGATTTCTAGTGGATGCTTTCCGTGGGTGCCTCCTCCCAAAACAGGGGATGTCCTTTCTCTTCCCGAAACATCTCTCATTTCTTACATGACAAAAGGAAAATGATTTGTGTCCTGCTGCTGGAAAGCTCCACACGGAGTTCAAAGAGATACAAATATTGTACAAGTGGGATGAGAATCTTTTGCTTGCTCTGCTTTTTGTACCACCACCGTGCAGCGGCGAAAACTGCTACCACAAACACGTGGACTGTCAGGTGGCACCTCTGCTGCCCCAGGGGAAGCTCCCAAGTGGCAGCCTGCCTCTTCCTCCTCCTTTCCCTTCTGGATTTTCCCAGGGAGGCTTTCCTGCAGGAGCAGATGGGAGACAGCTTTGTCATCTGTGGATCAACAGTCTTTGGTGATCTCATAGTTGCAAATTTCAGCATTTTTCAAACCTCAGATTGCTTCAGGTGCTTCTATCACCCACAAAGCAGGAGAAATATAAAATTTCCCAGGCAGTCTCCCACAGCTCCTGGCCCTGCTCTTCATGCAGAAGTCTCCATTTGTCTTGTAAACAGAAATTTTATAATGGGCTTAGCTGAAGGCCAGATAATTTGCTACAAATCTATGTAATTTGCTGAATGTCAATAGTTCTGCACCCTCAGCTCTTGTAAATTATTGCAGCTCCCCAAAAGTCCACTCTAATAGACATCAGCTGGGTTTGGGATGCAGCATTCCCATTTCGGTGCCAGCTTTCTCTCCCAGAGATGAGGGTCAGGGAGTTTTGTGGGGTTTGCAGGGAAGGAGGCAAAAGGAGATGAGTTTTAAAAGGTCTTTGTGCAAAATAACTCGCTTTAAGTGGTGCTGACCAGGATGAGACCATCAAGTGCTGCAGGACTGGGGGCTGTGTGGTGTGGGCTGGTCCCACCAGGACAGGGATGCTGCTCCACTGCACTGTCCTCTCCCTCCTCCTGCCTCTGCTCCTGCTTCCATACCCATTCCAGCCTCCCCGGCATGCAGACCACCTCGTGGCTTTGTGAAGAGCAGGGCAGCAACTGCATGGTTTACACCAGCCTGGGAGACAGAATCTGAGCCATCATTTCCAGGGAAAAGGAATAACTGTGGCTCACACTGCCGTGATGCTTTCTTTCCTTTTACTGAATGTTCTGGGCAGATTATAAACTTGTTTTAGAGATGTCACTTGGTGAATCAACACACTTGCAGTTGAATCCATAAAAGAGAAATGAGAGTAGGGCACGGCAAAGCCTTGTGATCTAAAAGAGATATTTTTCAAATGTCGTAGAGCCATAGAATTGTTTAGGTTGGAAAAGACCTCTAAGATCATCAAATCCAACCATTCCCCCAGCACTTCCAAGTCCACCACTAATCCATGTCCCCAAGTGCAATATCTCCATGTCTTTTAAGTCCCTCCAGGGATGGTGACTCAAGCACTTCCCTGGACAGCCTCTTCCAGAGTTTGACACTGCTTTTGGTGAAGAGTTTTTTCCTACTCTAATCCGTGATGCAGTGCTGTGATTGGCTGTGAGATTTTAGGCTAAAGCTGGTATTTAGTTGTATCTACATGGCAGCAGAATGGAGACCTCCAGGAAATGCCTCCAGTTATCCCAGCACCTATGGGAATGCACAAGCTGCTTGTCAGGGTAACTTTTTGAACCAAAACTTAATTAACTTGGTGCTGCTCACACACATTAACCACACAATGAAGAAGTCTCTGTACAGATGAGAGCACTGTCATATTCCTGAGTCAAAAAAATATTCTGGAAGATACACAGAGGTCACATGGTGCTGGTCTTTGTCCTGCTCTTTTCATCCTCCTCGGGCTAACAAGTGAAAAAAGAGGATCTTCCCACTGCAATTCACTTGCCTCAGTGGTGGAAGGTGGAGCGTGCTCTTTGAAACCTTCAGCAGAACCCACAGACTGAAGCAATGACCAAACAAATTATCCTATACAGCCAGGAATTCATAGAAGTTTAAAAGGGATGGAAAGACTTAACCAACATCCCCGATTTCCAGTGATATTCTGAAACTTAATTCCCATACACTCCAATAAATGTTTGGTCTTAGTGATCCAGGGAGGTCAAAAAATCAGCTGCTGACACTCTGCAGGCATCAGCTGCAGCCCTGAGGAGCACTCTTTTTGTTCCAGAGTGTGGTTATTATTTACTTGAATGCTTCTGAAATGAGACACACCTGGTTTTCCTGGACTCCCCCCAGGGACTTGGTACATATGTGAAAATACATCTTCCATCTGCTGACTACTGCCTCAGTTTGCTTCTGCTCTTTAAAGTCTCTCAAACTCACAGAACCAAAGTGCTTCATAACAAGACTTTCAGTAAGTGGTTCTGAGGAGGGGAGTTTAAAGAAATCCCAAAGAAATCACTTAATTATTCCCAGCAAGGAGTTCTGGATGCAGCCACTTAATCCCTGGGCTCACGCCTGGTGAGCGTTGCTGCCTTCCAATCAAGGCTTACATAAAACTTCCACAGTGAATTAATTTATCTGCTGCTCCGAACGACTTGTTTTGCTTTAGGAAATGTGACGACATTATCCAGAAATGTTCTCTTCTGAGCTGGTCCCAGGGATGAGCTGCTGGAAGGGATCAGGCATTTGCAGCTCCAGCGGGAGAGCGAGCTTTGTGCAGGGTGAGAACTGCCCCAGGCACTGCACACCTCTGCCACAGAGCGCGGGTGTCTGTGCTGGGTTAACAAATTAAACACGAAGTTTGTACAGCAAGGCCGTGGTGGGCCAAGCCTTGGCCCGGGGTAAAGCAGGGTTGCTGGGCTGGAATTCCTTCCTGATGGATGAGGGCTCAAGGGTCTGCTCTAAGGGCAACGGGTGAACAGCCTGTGCCAGGAGCAGGGATAGATAATCCAGCTCTCTTTATACAAATCTTTATTCAAACCTTTTCGAGATGCCAAACAATGGAATACACAGGATTTTTTTTTTAATAATTATTTACCTTTTTAATTCTTGCATTTTCCACGTGTCCAAATAGGCTGATTGGTTCTCAAAGGTTACATAAACTGTAGCAGTGGGAAGCACCTGGAATGCCAGAGATACCCACAAGTGAACTAAAAAGCCACAATCAATCAAGTGAGGCAGCTCAAGCGTATTCAACATGGAAAAAGCAACAGATTAATTTAAAAGTCGCTGGCTCTGATTCTGAGAATATTTTGTACTTCCCCAGTAAACACTCAAACAGAGTTGGACCTCAAGTGTTCCTAGCTACTGGCCAAGCTGCCACAGCCTCTCTTAGTTTCCATGATCCATCTCCTCTGCAGCTAATCCAGCATGTGCTCCCTGCTTTACTGACAGCTCCAGCACCTTTGGACTCCGAGTCTGTGGTTACCATGTGTGCACACTTCTCTCAGCAAAAGCACCAGGATTTGATATAATGCAGGAGGAGACACTTTTAATAAGATCCTTAATTGAGGCCCGTCCCTGTCAAGGCAATGTGAAAACAGATGCTGAGATTCCTCTGTTCCTTTCTAAAATCCTGAATCATGTCATTTTAACCAGGAAACATTTATTCTTCTAATGGAAAAAAAAATATTAAAAAACAACTTGTTTAACTAATTGACTTTGAAAATAGAGAGAACCAAGTAATAAAGCTTGGTGCAATCTTTAAAATACGAACCAAATGTATAAAATAGGGGCTTATCTTTTCAATAATCTAAACCGTACAGCTTCCAGCCTTCTCTGTGTGTTAATCTAGTCCAAGGTTAAAGGTAGCCAAGCTTGGTTTAGCTCATTATAGACACTTTTGTAAAACTTGGCTAGACTGCAAATGCCATGTGCAGTCAAATCAAGATCTTGATAGCCAAGGCCATGCCAACTGCTTAGTATTGGTCTTGTTAGATTTCTGTGCCCATGTCACTTGTCTGTCACCTTGTCCCTGGTGTGAATGACATTAAATAACCTACATTTTGTTATATGTGTTGCTGGAACTCAGGCTATGAATTGCTGCCAGTCACATTGTGGTTGCACATGCTTCGAGCGTCCGGGGGTCTGAAAAACTCATTTCACTCTTTTCTGTTTGGAAGGTTTTAAAACTCCTTTGGCTTTTGTGTTTGAGAGGGTTTTAAGTCACTGTGAACTGAGCAGAGGCCAAGGGACATCTCTAGCCTGAGTCTCTCTGTCACTTCTTGCTCAACTTGCCCATCTGGCTGCTAGAGGTGTCCACCCCTGAGGTGGACAGAGGTGCTGGACAGGGGTTCTGGGGTTGGTCTGACACCTGTAGTGGGACTCCAAATGCGTCAAGAGTAAGTCAGATGATTACACTGATAATGTGGCCTTCTGCCCAGGAGTAACTTTCCAAATCTCTGTATTTAACCAGAGCTCTTTTCTGGCAAATTATCACGGAAAAGCCAGGGGGTGTGAGAGGAAATGCATTTTGTTGCTGGAGTGGAACAGGAACTCAAGTTCCTTTGTTTCTGGGGAGGGCGAGTCAAAACCCAGCTTCTCCTCTTTTGCTCAAAGGTTGTATCATAGAATCTTTTAGGTTGGAAAGGACCTTTAAAATCAACAAGTCCAGCTGTTGAGGCTCAGCTCATCTCTCTGCTGGTAAGGCACAGGACTGGCAAGGACTGACAGAGTCTGTATAAACTGGAGCCTTCGAGTCTGTATAAACCACAAATTATCTCCCAAAGCCATGAAACATAAATCACACAGTTACAGACCCACAGTCATAACCAGACCGTAGTTATGACTATGGAAGAACTGAAATGTGAGGTTCATAAGGCACCATCCAGCTGGTCACAAACAGATCGCACCTCCATGGAATTATACAACTTATACTGACTTTGTGTAGAAGTTGAGGCAGCATCAAAGCTCAGGTCTGGACTTGAAAACCCACTCAGCCTTCAATGTACTTTGAAATCCCTGCAGGACTCAGTGCTTTGGGGCTGGATTTGGAGGAAAGTGGAGCAGTTGGCTGATTCTGGTCCCTAAAAGTCACGGGGCTCAGAGTTCCTTGGTGTTGGGACAGCCCATCCTTCAGCTGCCACGTCAGTCTCAGTGGCTCCGATTCACGCTACTGGCACTGCAGAAAACGCATCCAAACCTCACTACAATGATTTGTTTCCCTTCATTCAGTTTTGTTTTCACCGGTTTTATCAGTGCCAGCCCTTTGAACACTTCCTTTAAAAACCTTTAGATTGTGGGTGTTGGGTGTCCCCTCGGAGCTGCCCACTGAGCACCGCACGGGGCCAGCCTTGCCAAAACCCTCTGAGAAACTGCTCTTCCCTTCCCTCGCTCCCCACACTGCCTTTTGTGGCTCGCTATTTAGAGATCTGGAGGGAAGAACAGATGGAATAAATCGTCTGGTGGTAGCCAAGTGACTGAGCCACTTCTGGGAAACGCTACATCTCTCCCTCTGTTGGGTTTATGTGTGAGATGCCCAGAAGTCACTCCGGTGTCAGGAGCAATTTGCTCTGCAAAGTGCTGTAAATCTCCGGGTCTGTTGTGCTTCCGGGAAGGCTCCCCAGCAGAGAGGCCTGGATCCCACTCACGGGGAGTTTCCAGCCAGCTCTCCTCAAAACCAGCACCCGTGTCGCTGGAGCAGTCAGGAATGAGGCCAAGCCCCCCACCCATAGATCACCTCTGCGGATGTGGCAAATAAGCAGGGGGAAAAGGGGGAGGCACACATTAAATCTTACAAGTACCATTTTGTTTTCCCTTCCTCCTTCCCTTACACCCTCCCCCCCGTCTCCTCCTTCCAACCCCCTGCTTTTTTTCAGTAGCTGATGGGGGTGGTAAAATTCCAGGGGGCCAAGACAAACTGTTAAACATTGTGATTTCTAATGGTTCCTCTTGAAAATTGCTGACAGATGCTGGTCCTGAGATCAGAACTGCAGAGGCTGCCAGCACGAGGCTTGGGGCCAGCCATTGATTCCCTCCTTTAATAGTGCAATCTAAATCTGTGGTAACTCTCCAGGCAGACACTGTGTGCCACTTTTCTCAAAGTTTCTCCTTGTCTTCCCTCTTTTTTCCTATTCCCTTTCCTCCTTCACCAGACTTCACCCTTTGCTCTCCATTTTGTAATTTTAGTTCATAACTTTATGTGTCCTCCCCTGGCCCCTTTCTTCCTTCCCTGTTCCTTTTTTTGCTGTCTAGCTCCTGGACTCCGTGGATGTGTGCCCAGCTACAACTTAGAAAAAGAGAAATGCAGGAATTTGACTGATGCAGCAAGTTTCTCTTCTTTTTGGAACCTCCAGTTCACAAGACAGCTTATTTGTGTCTCAAAATAAGAGCTGGATGAAGCCAAGGAGGGAGATGGGACGGGGGCTCGCTCGGTGCTGGGGTCAGTCAGGGTCTTGCAGGAGGAGACAGGGAAGCTGCCAGCTTAGGGAAGGAATGCGCTCTGAGTCCAGCCAGTCGTGGGGCTGTGTTTGTGCCCTCTGTGCCTGAACTGCTGCTGCATCCATAATGTGCCCCAGCACCTGACACAGCAGTCTGGGCTTTTTCCTCACTTAATACCAGCTCCTTGTGACAGAATATCCCTGAGTGCGAGTCGTGCAAAGGAAGAGATTAGCCACGGTTTCAGTTTTGCTGGTAAAGCTTGGAAAAGCACTGACACAGCCCCAGACATTGTCATGAGTTTAAGGAACAGTAACAGGCCCGGGGCTGTGGAGGAGGGGAGGTGTTTGTCCCTGCAAAGGTTCATGACATTTGGATGGAATTGGAAACGGCTGCTCTGCAAGGCACACATTTCTGGCACTGTGCAGGGTTAAGTCCCAAATTTCCCCCTCTGTTGCTGTGATTGCTGTGGATGGGGAAGCACCAGAGGTGCAGGGATGAGTACCTGGGAACAGGGTCTCAGGTCCTTAATTCAAAGTAAATGCATGCGCACATTTGTGGGACCAAATCTGCTTCCTTTGGTTACTCTGTGTAAGTGTGTAAATTGTGGGGGGCAGTTTGTGCTGGGCATGGGGGGAAACCTCCTCACCCAGAGGACAGTGCAGCACTGAGCAGGTCACAGAGGTCGTGCCATGGCTGTCCCCAGGGCTCCCAGCCTTGGCTGCCCCGATCTAGTGCGGGCAGCAGTCCAACAGCTGAATGGCAGGTGGGATTTGGAACCTTCACAAATCCTTTCCAGCCACCACTCCTGTGATGTCAGGTGCCAGTCGGCCAGGCCAGGGTGCAAACACAAGGAGGCAGAGCTCTTTCCCTGAAAACTGAGTGTCACTGCTGAGGTACCCAACTGGGGTATCCCTGCTCCAACAACCTGATGGTAAAAATAGTGATGGCTACTTCTTATCTTTAACAGCACTGTCAAAGGACCCCCAGGTAGCATCCCACAGGTGCTTTGGGCCAGAGGTGTGACCCATTCAGAGCTGTGCTGCTTATCCAAACCCTCCTCTCACCACTGTAGCAGTTAATGCATGGAAAGTCCTTTTATCCCTTTTCCTGCCTGCAAGGGACTCCAGTGTCTCCCCTGCTGCTTATCCAACACACAAATGCTACAGACCCAGATCTGCCAGGGATGTGAATCCCCAGCTCCCTGGCTGGCAGCATTAGTGGTCATGCTTGGAGTGTTTTGCTGTCTTATTAGCAGCTGTCAGCACCACTAAGGGAGTGCCTCTCTCTCTCTGACCAGCAGCCATGGGAGATTAATGTGTGTGATCCTAAAGGAATTGTTTCTTCTGGCTGCTGATGGGCCACAATTAGCACCTTCATCTCTAAGCTGGTACTTGCTTTCTTACTAATAAAACGATTGTGGAGGATTTCCTCCTGGAGAGCTGGGAGAGAGCCATGAGAGGGAGGCCGTGGTGATGGATGGGCTGGGCAGAGGCAGAGCCTGGGAGCCCTGCAGATCTTGCATCCCTCATGTCACCACCTCATTCGTGGTGTTGGGGTTTATGGCACCACAAACACTGGGCTGCAGGCAGCGGCACAAGGCAGCTCTCAGCACCTCTCAACGTGGGGCAGGGGTGAGTTCAGTGCCTGCACAAAGCACTTCACAAAGGCAGCCAAGGAGAAGTTTGAGCATAAACATCCGTAGAATAAACCATTCATCCTCTCCCAAGGCTGGGGGATTATAACCAAGTTTTAAAAGAAAACATCTCTAGAATGGGGATGTACGGCACTGAAGACCTCTCATCTCAGGGCTCCAAAGCACGAGACACCAGATGCTGAAGGGAGTGTCTGTGAAGAGCAGGATTGTCTCACCTTCTTCTTACTCAGACGGGTTGTGGATGCCCCATCCCTGAAAGTGTTCAAGGCCAAGCTGGACGGGAGCAACCTGGTCTGGTGAGTGGCCTCCCTGCCCATGGCAGGGGTTGGAAAGAGATGATTTTTAAGGATCCTTCCAACCTGAACCAGCCTGTGATTCACAGCTCCATCTACACCATCACCACTGTGGAAGGCAAATTCTTCTGCTTTTTTAACAGGGAAATTCTGAAAGGTGAAGCAGCTACATCCGGGCATCCCCATGAGTGGTTAAACAAAGAAACTCAAGCAGCTGACCCCCTGATTTGTGTTTGTTTCCACTACAGACTTCCAGCACTGGGCAGCAGGGGAGCGCCTGCCATTCTGCCATTTCTGACCTGTGAGCCATCTCCAGTGAAACAGAATCCTCTCCCAGCTTCAAGGGGACCGTGTTCACCCTGCCACACAACGCTGGAAAGCAGGAACCACGGTGTTTGCTCTGGGTGAGCGTTGTTTGTTCTTCAGTGCTGTGTTACCTGCGGCAGGTGTGGGTGTGATGCTGTTCTCTCTCTTCTGTAGAAAACATAACCATGTGAGATCACAGTGCAGACTGTGGCTGTCACAGACATTTCACTCAAAACCTGAAGGAATTCTGTTGCTTCAACTCACCAGCTGCAGATGGACAGTTAATACCTAATGATGGAAACATGATTTGGGTCTTCCAGCTCTTAAAATCCAAGTGCTACTCAGAGACTGAAAGCACTTGCCTTGCCTGTAAAGCAAAAAAAATGTCAGTGGAGTAATTTAATTCAGTAGGAACAGCAGTGAAATAGCACATACATACAAAGAAACTCATAGCACTTTGATATTTTTGGCAAAACACAGGGCGTGTGTAATTGTGTTTTTCACTGCCGAGTTCATTGCCCAATCACAGCAAATAAGTAATGTAAGAGGAAGTGAAGTATGGTTATATATTTCTATAAATGTCTCTGTTACACTCGGTATTTATTATTTATAGTGTAGTAACAGCTAAAAATCCCATCAGGAACTGCAGTTCTGTTGTTTCAGGCACTGCACCCACCCAAAGTGTCAAGCACACACTTTGTCTTACAGCTTAAATAAGCCTTAAGACCTGAGGTGTGCTTGGACTGGGAGAATGATGATTATTCCTTCACCTTAAATATTAGGGCACTGATCTGTCTGCTGGGAATTCTTGTGGGGTCACCAAACTACATGTCCTGTGCCTGGCTGTGGGATGTGGGGTTTGGATGTGCACAGTGGCCAGAAAGTGCTTTATTCCCTACGGCAGCTACAGATGACACAGGTTCCAGATCCTCTTCTAACACCACATTCTCTGTGCACAAACAGGAGAATGAAAATATAAAGAGAAAATAGAACCCTGAAAAGCAAGTCCCTTAGTAAATGTGAAGTCAGTGAGGTTTTTATTTTCCTACTGATCTGGTTCTTTGCCAAGAGCTGTGCAGAATTCACAGAGTCCACCTAGGGCGCACCTACAGGAGGAGGACGAGGAAGAGGAGGAGGAGGATGGGGAACATAATGGTGTCTTTGCTTTGAAGTGTTTTGTTTTCTGCCTGGAGATACTGCCATGCCAAACCAAGCCGTGATGGGAGAGAGACAGGGAACAAATAGAGGTCCAGAATACATGAATAACCAGGACAGGGCCTCTACAGGGCCAAATTAGAAGAACTAAGTGAGATCAAAACACCCTTTAGGTTAAAACCCAGCAGACTGTGCTAAAGATGAGTTGTTATTAACAACACTTGTCAAAAACAAGTGTCTTTCCCCTCATTCAGGATTGAAAACACATTGGCTCCTAAAGGAGTTAGAGCCAAAATGTTTTCAGTACCTATTATAGAAAATAGAGGAGACCCCTGAGTAAGATATTTCTGTAAAGGAAGATGGGAAGGGTTTGGCTTTTTCTCTCCCAGCAATCAGGCAATTATCCAGGTGA
Source organism: Atrichornis clamosus (assembly GCA_013400975.1). Lineage (NCBI taxonomy): Eukaryota > Metazoa > Chordata > Aves > Passeriformes > Menuridae > Atrichornis > Atrichornis clamosus. The sequence goes on along the minus strand of WBMZ01008619.1, from coordinate 485,757 downwards.
AGGGTACAACAAGAACTCCTTGCTGGCATCTGTTGTCAGGCACAAATGGGAGTCACCGATGTCCCCAGAGCTCATATTCCTGTCGTGCACCAAAGCAAGGCCTGCACAGAGATCCTGGATAGTTTGGGAGAGGAATTCCATGGGTGAGATCAGCCTCAGGCTGCCTCCCTCGGACCCTGTTTCCGCACCTGTAGGGAAGAACAAGCAGGTCCCTGCCACTGAGTTAGAGCCCTGAGTTTGTGCTAATGTGTGTCTAGACATCCTCCCTCCCTCCCCTCTCCCGGGTTTCCCTGGCTAACCCCCTGCCTTTATTCCCAGCTCCAGACGGAAGTGTTGAAACGCGGAGCCGAGGAAACGGCGCTAATGTCACTCATCCCCCGATTATGTCACGGTGTGGCTGCATCTGTCTGGTGCCCTGCAATAAATTGCATTTCTGCTCCTCCTCGGGGGTCTGTAAGGCACAGCCCAGGGCATTCCCAGCGCCAGCCTTGGGTTCCTCCACATGGAAACTGCAGTGCAGGAAGGGCTGGGCAGGGTCAAGGCCCGGTCCCGCCACGTTGGGAGCTTTGCCAGTGCTCACACTTAGAGCCAGGAGCATTCCTGGATCCTGCTGCACTGCCTGGCTCATTAATCACGGCCTCATAAACCTGGCTGCGTCAAACACCTTCTTAGTTCACACCTGCACCGTGGTGAGGGAATTAAACATGCAGTGCCGGGATACGAGAGGGACTCGTCAGCCCTCTGGACGGCAGGGCGGTTCGGATGAAGCCTGCAGAGGGGAGCTCTGTGGGGCCCAACCTGCTTTCCATGCTGATGGAATTTTTAAAACTGGAAATAATAAAATTAGCACTGCAATGCTGAAAAAAAAAAAAATATCTTAAAGGTAAACAAAATAAGCCCAGGGGAAAAAAAAGGGTTATTTAAAAGTTCTGTTTTCCTGTTTTTAGCAATCTCTTTTAATGGCTGTCCCACGTGAACACCGTGGCTCAAAATCTCCACTTAATTTATCACGTATTTTGATCAGTAACCTAAAATCACACAAGCATCCTCAGATTGCTTCCTTTCTTTTCTAGAGCCAGCAAGTGAAGGAGGCACTTTCACTGGTCGTGGTGCTTGGAAAGAGCCTGTTCAAGTCTAGATTTAAGGTGACTTCAGTAAATGTTCAGACAGCATTTCAGTGCTTAGCTGTGGTTGATTTCCATGGGAATGAGGTGCCTGAACTCCTTGCAAGGGAGCAAATTACAGCATAATGCCTGGCCTCTGTGTGCTGTAACGCGAGAGTGGCTGAGCAAACCTTTGTGGGTCACCTTTCACCCAGGGCCACCAATCAGCCAACACAGCAATTTCTTGATGTGTCTGAGCCCTTAGATTGGTTATTTCTCTGTTTCCTACTGGCAAAATGAAGATTTCATATTATTTCCTCAGAATTAAGATGAGCACATCTGTGTTCACAGTTTGACCTACATTAAAGAAATAGAGGAATATGTAAGTGCCAGTAATGCAACACCAAAGGGGGTGTGTGTGACTTACTTTGTGAGACTTGCTGGTAACAGGGTGCTAAAAGCTGGGCCCACGTGTTCATCTGGAAAGAAAAGCTTTCCTTATTCATTATTAGTGTTTTCCTAAAGATTATCAGAGCTGCATAGCACCTTCTGGAGATGGGTGAGTAATTCCCTTATATGATGAGAAGACAAGTGATTTCTTATGTTTGCTATTTTCCTTTTCCACCCTGTTCTGTGCTGCTTTGGTAAAGGTTTTACAAAAGTGAGTGATGCCCTCAGAAATCAGCCACAACTCCAGGAGAGGCTCAGGTTTGCGCAGTTCAGCTTTTCTCAAATTCCTGTTTTTAAAGAGTCCCTTGGAGGGACAGCGGTTGTGGGGGACCCCAGACCTTTCGGGAGGGGCTGTGGGGGATCCTGACTGGTGCAGCCAGGGAAGGTACAACGAAGCAATAACCAAATACAGAGCTCAGAGGAGCAGAATGTGAGTGTGGGGTGAAGCAGGCAGTGGGGGAGGTTTGCTTGTCATTTCTGGGGCAGCACAGCTCCGACTGGAGAGAAGCCAGAGGGGTGCCTCAGGTGTAGCAGGCCATGGTGAGATGCTGCATGACACAGGACAGTGGGAGAGCACATGAGGGAATAGATAATTTCTGATTTAGAGACAGTTTGTGTCCTTCTTGCATCACAGGCAGGGCTCAAATCTGTCTGAAACAGGCCCTACTTTGCTGAATCAGTGAAGGAACTGTCTTAAAATCTTATGATTCTCTGTGCCAGAGGCAGCTGGGAGATGCCCCTGCCCTGGAAGTGTCCTAGGCCAGGCTGGATGGGGCTTGGGGCAACTTGGGATAGTGGAAGGTGTCCCTGCCCATGGCACGTGGGTTGGAACTAATTGATTTTGAGGTCACTTCCAGCCCAAACCATTCTGTGATTCTACAATTCAGAGCCTTTTAATCACAGCCCATCCACCCTTTGACAGCACCTCTGGGTCTTCTCTTCAGACACAATGCCCTCGACCCTCAGGATTCTCCCTTTTGTTTTCTCCCTCGAAAAACATTCCTGGTTTCCCAGCGTGTCTCTGAGGCAGAGCTGGGGCCCAGGACGTGCTGTGATGGCTGTGGGGACCACGCCGGCTAGTGCCTGCTCCATGAAATGCACTCCCTCCCTCACAGCTGCATCCCTTCCCTTTCCTGGTCCCCTCTTCCCACCAGTTCCCCGCACCGTCCTTTGTGTGCCATTAGAGAAGAGAGAATTAACGGGTTAATCACAGGAATGAAAAACGTCCCCAAAGCAGACGGGTCCAGTTAGCTGCACTTCTGAGCCTGCAGTGGTTTTCCAGGGCTTGGGACGAAGTTTGGAGCAGCAGGATCGACAGACCTGTTGATGTGGCAATTGCACACTGCTTGTCAAGTGTCAGAGAAGATACAGACCAAGCCTAGGAAAGAGAGAAGACATTTTATTTCATCTTCAGATTAGGAATAAATCAACCACCTTAAACAGAACAAAAAATTACCCCTGGATTGAGAGCAAAACGAAAAAGCCCTGACAAAACCCCCAACTGACCTTCTTTCTGTCCCCACAGCTTTTTACATTCTCTGTAAAAAAACTCACTTCCCCAGAACCTGTACAGTCAGATGTTGCCAAAGTGCTGGATGCCTCTGGGATGATCCATTGGAGATTCCTTAGTTTTTCAGCTGCCAGTCAGTTCTCTGAGTCTCCTTAGGGCTCAGTTTTGGGTCAGTCTGTGAGCTTGAACGTGGTGCTGTGATGCCCATCCATACCTAAATGGCCCCGTTAAATCAGTTTATATCAGTTTTATAACAGCTATATCCTCCTGACAATTTGAAAAAACCAAACCCGTAATGGGATCCAAAATGTTAATCAAGTGGAGGAATTCCTTAGTTTCATTCTGTGGTTCTTAACAGGGGAAAACTCTCCTTAAACAAGCACCCTGTAAGTGGAAGGTGTCCCTGCCCACAGCAGGGGGTGGAATGAGATGATCTCTAAGGTCCCTTCCAACCCAAATTATTCCAATATTCTATGCAGTATCTATTCTACAACACAAGGTCATGGAGAGAGGCCCAGAGGGCTTTGGCAGGGCTGGTGGATGCCCTCTCTGCTCCTGTGTGTGCTCCCAGGATCGCTGCTTGTTTGTTTGGGTATTTCAAAGCAGCCCTTGGGAATCGCTCAGCCTTGCACAGCAGCTCATCTCAGGCAAGGCACAACCATTTTTAGCCTCAACTGGAGGACGAGTCCAAGAGCTGAATCAGAAGGAGAAAAGTAAAGCTCAGAGAATAACTCCAGGGAATACTGGACATGCCAGAGATTAGAGGGAGCTCCAGAAGAGTTTAGCAAGCACAGAAGACATGACAGCAATGGATAGCAGAATTTCATATAACCTTTCTGGCAAAAAGCAGCTGTCAAAAATCTTCAGCACACACTATAAAATCTTTCATATGAATCTCACTTTTCTGCCAAGACAAACTTTCTCCCTTTGAAAAGCTGAGAGAGTTTTGAAAGAGCCTTTCTCCCATCATTTAGTTATTGTGATTGATTCACACATCACCCAGGACACCGTGCCCTTGACTTTTGTTGTATCAATAGTGACAGGCAGAGCAGATAAGGCAGCCAGAATATCTGTCAGGGTGTCCCCAGTGGGACGAAGTTAATCCTGTTGGTTGTGCAGAAGCGGAGCAACAGCAGGCCTGACAGGATGATTCAGTTCCTCTGTATGGCTCTGGTTGGGAACTTGAACAGCCAAGAAAACCTTTTCTTTCTAACCCCATCAGCTGATTTAATGAATTACATTATTTCTCCTCACGACATTTGCTCACTGATGACTTGGGCCATCACATCTCCTGCAAGGCTGTGCTCCTGTGACCTGTCATTCTGGCACTGTAGGAAGAGTAAAAACTTCTGAAGAAGGGTACAGAAGCTACATGGAGGCTGAGAAAATGCCTCAGAACAAGAACATATATTGGTTAAATAGATTTAATTGGTAAAAGATTGAGAAGTGAAGTAAATATGTAAGTACATTACTGGGGAAGAAAATAAAATACCTGGGTATGTTGAGCTGTTCAGTTATCCAGCAAAGCAAGACAGAGCAGATAGATCTGAAGCTGAAACAATTTGTGTGAGAAATTCTGTGCTGCTGGATGTCTTCACGCAAAGCCTTTCTGGAAGAGACATTTAGGCGAACATAAATTGTTTTACTCTGAATAATTAAGTGAAATGCAGTGCCTGACCCACGTGAAATGTGAGAGCAGCTGCTCTGGTGATCCCCCTGACCACCAGGTCTTTGCGGCTGCCCACACCACGGAGAGCTGTCCCAAAGCTGTGCAGCCAGAGTGGGAGTGGAGGCAGAGGAGGAGTGACTTGCCTGAGGTCACACAGTGGAGGAGGAAGGCAAAACCTCTGTCTCCTGCCTGCCCTGACTCCCCTGGGTGCTGGCCTGGCTTTCCAAAGCGTGTCTTCTCCTCCACACATCCTGCTGGGACACGGAGGAAAGAGCAGGCAGCGAAGGAGATTTGCCAGAAGGTCTGAGGTGGTTTCCTGCTCACATCATGATTTTCTGAGCTAATGGGGCTGCCATCCTTTCCTTGTGACGACTGGAAAATCCTGAGTGTTGATGTCCTTGGGCTGACCATCCCACCATGTGTGTGTTGGTGGCTGGAAGGTCAGGTGAGATACTTGCAGGTCAGGTGGGCAGGTCTGCACCCCCAACACCCCTCACTGACCCTCAGAGAGCTTGGACAGCCCCTGGATTTGACAGAAGATGTGTCAGACCAACACCTGCTGCTTATTCACACACAGCCAGTGGGGAAACTGAGGCACAGGGTGGCATTTGATGTTTCTGAGATGTGACATCAGGTTCCCAGCAGGCCTGCACACAACAACTTCCTCCAAATGGGCCTTTCCATAATATTTTCTAACTTCTGATCCTGACAGGAAAACTGGGACTTCCCCAGCAGAAAAAAAGGAATGAAGCTGAGAACAGAACAGTCAGACTTTTACAAGACACCATGATTGAAGACTTGGGATTAGTTTGCAACTAGTTTGTGGATGACTTAAGCTATTTCCCATATCTTACAAATGAAAACTGCCAGATATGCTTGACAAATGAAGTGCCAGTGCCAAATAATATACAGTAAATAATCACCTCAGCATTAATCCTTCTTTGTTCCGTTTGGCAGAAAGGCACTTTCTTTTTCTTGCTTTAAAGCTAATTGATGCTTGAAATTTTATGTATTTCAACATTCCAAAGGACCAGTGCCTATGAAGTCACAGCCCATAGAATTATAGAATAGAATCACAGAATGCTTTGGTTTCCACTAGACCAAGCCCCGTCCAACCTGGCCTTGGACACTTCCAGGGATGAGGCAGCCACAGCTTCTCTGGGCACCCTGTGCCAGGGCCTCCCCACCCTCACAGGGAAGAATCCCCCTGGTTTGCTCCATATTTCCACTCTCAATCTCCACAAATGCCCAGCCAAAGCCCAGGCTTCAATTCTGGAAGTGGGAAGCACTCGTGGAGCTGGTGAACTGGGCTGAAGATCCATCTTCTTGTGGGAGCTGGTACAAGAGCTGCCTGGGATGGGCCAGGGGCTGAGCCTGGCTCCACAGGGTCTTTCTCCTGAATTCCTGGGATCAGACTATGAACTGTGACTAGTTTTGACTTCGTGCCCTGCACAGTGATACTCACCAAACAGTTTCTCAAAAGATGCTTCAAAGCCTGACAGGCATCACTGTAGCTGTTGTTTTCTTTTCATTTCGTTTTGTAAACTGACTTAAGGCCAATATCAATATTTATCCAGAGCAAGGGAAGTGTTTTGCTGCCAGGAATTTGAGCACACTGTTTTCTTCTGACTATAAATGGGGCAATTACTAATGAGGATATTTCTAAAATGAATGAGTGGAACATTAATTTCCCCTTAGCCCCAGTCTTGAATCATCCCACAAATAACCCTTTATGTGTTTTTAAGTTTTATCTGATGGTTAAGATCCAGGTTCCATAAAAAAATATGATTTTATGAAGATACTTTGGGTATTGCTACCCTTCAGACTTCAGTATCTGGTTGTTTTGTCCATTTTAACTGTTGTTGATGGGTGGTTCTTCTGTGTCCTTCACTTGGAGTGAGAAAATAGTTTTTTTAATTACAGATCACAGAAAAAGTTTGAAAGGTACCTTAAGAAATTGTTCAGCCAGCCCCATGCCCAGGGCTGGGTTGGCTATACCTGAACTCTTTACAGACACCAGCCCAACCTGCTCAGGATCCTTGGCAAATCCACAGCTTCCTTCCATTATTCAGTAAATGGTTTATTCCTTTCCTTTTTGCAATTCCCTTCCACATATTTGAGCATGGTTATCACATCTCCCCTTTGCCTTCTCCAGGCTTAAATGGACCAAGCCTCTTCAATCTTTCATCACAGGTCACATTCTCCAGAGCTCGGATCATTCCTCTCACTTTACCTTGGAGTTCTTCCAGCTGATCTTCCCATCGTTTTTGATGTGCGCTGCTTCCAGTGGGAGAGCCTGCCAGCTGCAGTGGTGTGAGCAGGCTGCCAGGTGATCCATCAGCTCCCACACAACGAGGAGGAGACATAAAATAGAAGTCTCTGACTGCGTGTCATCGCTCGTGTCTGAGCGTCCCTGTGCCCTCGTGTGCCAGGTGACCCCGACAGACCCAGGGAGCCTCGTCCCTCTGTACCCGCGTCTTGGCCAACTGTGCTGGCGTTCATTTCCTACAGAGGGAGGGGAGGTGGGTTCCAAACCTGCTCCTTTCAAACCATCCGTCATTATCAGCCCACTAAGCCAAATCAAAATGTTCTTTGATGATAGCTCGTGGCCCAGGGGAGGAAAAGATTGGAAGTAAAAGTGGAGAGAATGAGGCATTTCATTAATTATCCCATAGCAACTTACTGGGAGGCTGGGTATTTTCCTAAACTCCCAAGCTGTTTTGTGCACACATCCTCCCCCACATTTTTGTCTACTTGGTACATAATTTCCATCTCTCTGCTGAACTCCTGGTGTTGCCAGTTGCCAGGGTAAGATCTTGCCAATTCTCCCTTGCTGTTGAAATCCGGGTCATTTCCATGAATCATCGGACTGAGAGCAGCTATCCCATGCCAAGATGCTCGTGATGGATAGACTTTAATGGAAGCTGTGACTTCACATATTTACATGTATAGATCAGCCTCCAGCTGTGGAAGGATTCCCCCTTCCCTATCGGTTAAGTCCGGGCTGCGATCTCACCACATTTTGCTTTCTCATGGCTCCAAGTCAATCCCGGATTACTGTGGGAAGCTGTGCTGTAGGCTGAGCAGTTGCCCTCCTCCGTTGCCGCTCCCTTCCTGTGGAGTTTGCACAGGGTCCCAATAAAGCACCGTGCTCGTGGCAGAGGGCTGGAGCCAAGCCCCACAACACCAGCATCCCAGACCCCCGTAACTTCTGCCCGTAAAGCAGCAACTTAACCCAGCAGTTACATTTCTCTTGCTGAAACACCGACCCAAGCTGCTAAATTAGTTCCTGATTTGCTATAAAAGTTGCTGCATTAGGAGAAAAGCCGGAGCAGCCGGAGCAGAAGGAGGCAGTGCCAGATTTCTGACACGCTTCGCTAAAGCTCACCATAAATCCCTTTTTTGAATAACGCCCCGAAGGAATGGGGATGATCCACACAAGAAGGAGTCTGAAGTTCTCTGTTCCCTGCCCTGTGTTGTCTCTGAGCTGCTGTTGGATGTAAAGCTCTTCCTTCCACTTCTCCTCGTGCAGTTCATCAGGCATTTAATACAGGAAAAAAATGTTATTGCTTAGCATTTTGTTTCTTTAGGTCTTTAATATGATGTACAGGGTAGGCACTATGTAATTGTCATTGAATATGGAATTTACACAGTTTAAAGTTTGAAGACCTGCTCTTAAAACAATAGACATTAAGGCTGGATTATCCAATGACTTTATGGAAAGTCAAACACTAATGGTCAATATTTGTAAGATTTTATCGATGTGCATTTTTTGATTACCAGTTAATTAAAAACATCCCTCTGATGCTCTTATTTATTCAAGTAGATTGTGGGCAGGAGCTGGGATTAAAAAATAACCTCTCAATAATTCAATACTGAATTCCTTATTGAAAATTGCCAACATGAGTTCATTGGTTAAATATTAATTTAAAACAGCTTAATTTAAAAAATTCTTTAAAGTTCTGAATTGCTAACAGTACACATTGCAGATTGGAAGGAAAAATCATTAACTGTCTACTTCCACAAATCAAAATTATGTTTTTTCAGTCCTAACAAAAGCTGAAAGGAATGCTGGATTGTGTATTTTTTGTACTCACGTACTTTCCACTGGGAGCGCTTTTCCCTTGTTGGAAGTAGACTGGCTCCTGGTCAGCCCTGTGCCCAGAGCTTCCAGCAATTCCAGATTTCATCTCATGGGGCCAGGAACCAAAACTGCACAGGAGATCCTGGCATTCAGGATCCTCAATTCCCTTCAAACTCCAAAAGGCAGGAATTCCCTGTTTTGGTTTGGACACCTCTCGCTTCAGGTGGTGTCTGTTTATTGGTGACTCTTTGAACATCTTTTCCACTCTACAATTTTCTCATATTTCTAAAGCATCTTTGCCCCATCTGCTCTGTGGACAATGCGTTAGAAAAACTTCATGAAATCCCAGAAACCAACCCTGTCCTGAGCTCATCCCAGGGGAGGGGGGATTGTGCCCCTCTGCCCCCTCAGGTGAGACCCCACCTGCAGAGCTGCCCCCAGCCCTGGGCCCAGCACAGGAAGGGCCTGGAGCTGCTGGAGAGAGCCCAGAGGAGGCACCAGGATGGGCAGAGGGATGGAGCAGCTCTGCTGGGAGGAAAGGCTGGGAGAGCTGGGATTGTTCAGCCTGGAGAAGGGAAGATTTGGGGTGACCTCAGTGTGGCCTTGCAGGGCCTGAAGGAGCTGACAAGAAAGATGGAGAGAGACTTTGGACAAGGGCCTGGAGTGTGAGGAAAAGGGGGAATGGCCTCAAACTGGCAGAGGGCAGAGATAGATGGGATATTGGGAAGAAATTCTTTGCTGTGAGGGTGGGGAGGCCCTGGCACAGGGGGCCCAGAGAAGCTGTGGCTGCCCCTGGATCCCTGGAAGTGTCCAAGGCCAGGCTGGACAGGGCTCGGAGCACCCTGGGACCGACGCACCTGTCCCTGCCCATGGCAGGGGGTAGAACAAGAGGCGTTTTAAAGTCCCTTCCAACCCAGAGCATTCTGTGATTCTATGAAAACACCCCTGTTATTCAGTGTATTTGCTGAAAGTTAATGCTTTCTCCACACGGGAGGCAATTTCTGTGTATGTGGAATAGCCTTGGCTTTCCCTTGCCTGTAAAACACAATATCCTTCCCTGCTCTGAACGCCACGTCTGGTGCCTGGCTCTGAGCTGCTCAGGGCAGCTGTTGTGTGCTCTGGGAGGCCATAGGCATTTGTTGGCATTCCCAGGGATTATCACCAAGGCAGGCACAGGCTGGGGAAGAACCAAGGCCTGGTTCAGACAGTTGAGACTTCTTTATCTGATACAATTTCGGTCTGCAGCCCAGAGCCCTCTCTGAACCTACCAGAGGTGATAACATCACAGAGCTGAAGGAATATTTGAAAGCATGTATAGTTAAGTTTTCCCACCCTGGTAAAGTTGGCTGCAGGAGTTCCTCTGCCATCCACAGGAGCACCAACAAGCCCTGTCTGGGACAAAGAAGGGCTGGCACCTCCTCAGGAGAGCTCCCTGCAAGAGAAACAATATAGAAAACAAGGCATAAACATGTGATTTACACCCTGAGCTCCCCAGAGTCACCCAGGCCTGAATCACTGCATGTGCAAAGGCAGACTAATTGGAAGGCATTTATTAATAATGTAAGAATAGGCTGACCCTTGGCTATGTGCTCATCCCTGGCAGGTTTTCCACACCAGCCATTCAGCCAAGTCCATCCCAACATGGGACACTCCACAGAGGTACTTGTTTGCTCCCAGAGTGGGAAATAATGCAGAAAAATACACCAGCCTGAGGGAATGGAAATGCAAAGCACATAATTTTACACTGTCACTTTGAGGCTGGGGTTGAGGCCTTCTCTCCATATTGTTTGCCAGCACTGGAAAGCTTTGGAGCTTTCCTGAGGATCAGGCTGGAGCTGCTCTGTGCTTTAGCTCTTCTTTACACATCACAAATCCAGGCCATTGGGCAACTGGGAAGTGGGAATCTGCTGCACAAAGCAGGAGAGCATCCTCTGTGCTTTTCATGTGGGACACTGCACTCCACAGGACCACCGACTTCTTTTGAAACTGGAATAAACTGGGGCTGAGCATTGTGGATAAAGCTGTGCTTGCAAGGGGCTTTTTTTTTTTCTCAGAAATAGAGGTTTGGATGCATCTCATGGTGACCTGGAGATTTTCTGAGCTCACCGAATCATAGATTGGCCCGGATTAGAAGGGAAAATCCCATTCCACACCATGGCAGGGACACCTTCCACTAGACCAGGCTGCTTCACAGCCCCAGGAAATCCAGCAGTGACTGTTTCTCCAGCCCCTGCTCTGATTGATATAAATGGTTACGCAGGCACAACACTGCACCAGCCTCAGGTGTGTTCCCAGTCAGCTGCTGAGAAATGCCCCTGCATTAAATGTGCTCTCCAAACACAGAGTGCTCCTCCTCTTCTGGGAAAGGTGTTAAACTGTGCATAAACCTCCTCATGGACAGGAAGTTTGCATCTTCTGAACCAGCTGTAATTACCTTGAGCACATTATCACTGCAAACAGCTGGAGGAGAACACTGCAGTCCACCTTGCACCACTGTGTCCCTGGGCTTTGAGCTCAGCTCTTGTCCCTTCCCCTGCTCTGAGCAGCCTCACTGCAATAGAACAGATCAGCTCCAGCATCAGTCCTGGAGCAGGTCAGAGCAGAAGTGAGGGCAGCATCCCTTCTTATGCTTCACTGTTGGCAGAAGAATACTTAAACCACATTGGCGTTCTTTGTGCTTTCTGTCCTTGTCATGTTTTTGAATGGTCAAGGATAGGTGGAAATACATATATATATTTCTTTTCATCACTATTATTGTTGCTCTTTCATTTCAAATTTTAGAGAGGAAGGGCTTTACAGGGTGAGTAAAGCTGTGCTCAAAACCTGGTTCAAAGCAGTCCTCAGAATTGCTTTCAAGCTTTAAAAGAAATGTTATCACTTCCCACTCCAAGTGATCGATGAAGAATAAGACAAACCCTTCCCTATCACACAACAATCACTCTCAAACTCTGTTTCCTTAATGATGTTTTGCTTTACTGGCGACTCTCCCACTTCCATCTCCTCCACTTGGCACTTATTCCCTGCCTTTCCAGTGCCTCAGGGACTGCGTTATCACGATCAAGTGAGGAGGAAATTACAAGAATGGCATCCTGTAATATTTCATGCAGGAATCAAATGCTGCTATACCATGAAGTCATCAGGTTTAGTCTATAAAATACAGCGCACTTCAGAAGTTGGTTTCAGTTCCTGCACACCACTTTTAGACTGGCAAAAAGATGTGCACGAGCTGAAGGGGATCTGATCCCACTTGGAAGAGAACTCCATGTTTATGTGTCACAGCTGTCAGAAATCCCGGTGCCTCTGGAGACTTGGAGTGTGTCTTTCACTCCAAGCAGTGACAGATGTCAGGATTTGGCTTCTCAGCTCCTGTATCACTGGGAATCTGGGCCAGAAATGTGCAGGGAGATGCTAAGAGTTATCCCTACTTGTGGAAAGGTGTCCTTGGTGCTTTGAATAAATCCTCTTGTTCATAGAACAGGGAAGCTCCCAGTTGCCACTTGGCTGAAGGATGGGAACCAGCTGTCTGCACCCTGGATCTGCATTGCCAAAGGAATGAGGCAGTGAGGACACCAATTAATTCCCACTGGGATCTCCAGTCAGACTGACCTGAATGGGCACAGTGAGCACAGAGAAGGGATTTCCCCTGGCACAAACACTGGGGTTGCTCTCGTGGGGCTCTGAGGACATTTCTCCAGGATTTCCAGATACTCTCAAGCTGCTTTCAGTGACTGCGCTGCCTGAGCTGTGAGTTATGCAGAAATCCTGGAGTCAGCCAGCGACCCAGTGCCTGGGCAGATGCTGAGGAAGAGGAAGTGTTTGTATCTGGGCTTCCCCAGACACTGGGTAACCTTTCAGCTGCTGCACTGAAGCCACGCATTCAAAATTCCCCAACTGGGTCTGTCTAAATTTTTCATTCGCTATAAACAGGCAGCACTGGCTTCCTTTGGACAGCCTGGCTGGATTGTCTTCCCACTGAGGACAAATAATTCTGAGGGCAATCACATTTGCTGATACCCCTGATGAGTCTGTCAGTAGCTGGTGCTGGTGCTTGGATCTGTTCTATGTCTATTAGGAAAAAGCTCCCAGTTCACTTCCCCCAGGCAGAGAGCCAGACCTGAGGACAGATGGAAGTGCAGACGCTCTCAAGTGATACCAGGGCAGACTCCCACCAGCCCCACTCCCTCAGATCCATCCTAAATTCACAGTTATTTGCAGGGAAAAGGCACATTCGGCACCTTGCATCCTCGTGCAGTTGTTAGGTGAACTCCAGCCCTGCTGCTGAGCTTTACCTTGGAACACAGATGGAAAAGGACAGATGATGTGTTTAATTCCCTGCTGACTAACACGGAAGAGCAGATTTTTCAACAGAGGTTCAAGCCTGGGCCAGGCAGTCAGCCCCCAGCAGTTCCATCTGTAAAATTTCATGGGCAGCATCTGAATTCATCTCAAACCTGAGTCCGAAACTACTGGGCGGCCTAAATGACAAATAGAATTTTTACTCCCCTTGTAGCTAAAACTTGCAATTTGCAGCCTAGCAAATGCACAGGCCAGGAGCCCTGGCGTGGTTGGAGTCACGGCTTTTTCTCTTCTTTTTTCCAGTCCCTCAGGGGCAAGTGAACGTGAACAGGGCTGTGAGAAGCCTGAGATTGTGTCTCTCCTCTGACTCGTGTCAGTCACCTGGGGAGGGTCCATCTCACAGCCCTTTCACACGACCCACTACATTCTGCTCTACTTTGGCTTCATCTCCCCAGTTTGGGGCTAACTCCTCCTCCTGTAATTTACCGAGATAGAAAAGTGGGGAGCAACTCAGTGCCAACGGAGGGACTGCACAGGGCAGGAGACTCTGCTCCACACCCCCTGCCCCGGGGATCACGGAGCAGAAGGGGGCCCGCGGTACTCCGAGCACCCCGGCTGATGCCGTGTCCTCTGGCTCGCAGACTGCTGCGTGTGGTAAGAGACGGGAGCGCCGAGCCCCGCAGGCACAGGAGGGAATGTGTGAGCTGCTGGAGGGCTGCCAGGGCTGCTCCCAAGTGTCTCATACAATTAACAGAACCAGCGTCTTGCTGCCACGAGCAATCCCAGCTCTCTCAGGCTGGGGTTGTCAGAGCAGCTCCGGTGAAAGTTGCCCCGCACCGGTTCCAAAGGATGATTTTCCAGCAATTTGAAGGGTAATTCCCTGCCTGTTATCAGCTATTTCTTTTGGTCTGCCCTGCTTATCTCTTCAAATAGTGTATTTAAAAACATTTTCCATCTGGGGAAGTTTTCATAAGGGTGAGAGGAAGGGTTTCAGGGAAAGGATGAAGATCTAAGAAAAATAAATTCTGTGGCTGTAGGAAGGGAAGAAGGGCTGGAGGTTTTATTGACCATGTAATATATGCAATTAGGCACCCCAAGTGCACATAAAGGCTGCAAGAATATTTTCGAGTGTCTCCAGCTCCACTTTCATGTTTGGTGATGTCACCAGCAGCTTGCAGTGGGTCAGAGGCAGGAAAAGATGGGAAATGGTGTTTCCTTCCTCATTTTGGATGACAAAGGAAGCAGGACTGTGTAAAAGTGATCCTTGGCATGGGGCTTTTATTGGCTGCGTTTGAAGCAACTGGAGCCACACTCCATGAGCTCCTTATCAGCCTCAGGAGGTTTAACAAGACCGAGCTCAAGGTGCTGCACCTGGGTCGGGACAACCCCTGGGATCACTCCAGGCTGGGGATGGAGCAGCCCTGGGAACAGGACCTGGGGGTGCTGTGGGTGAGAGCTGGACCTGCCCCAGCCCTGAGCCCCCCGAGCCCTGGGCTGAGCCCCAGCGTGGGCAGCAGGGGCGGGGGGATTGTGCCCCTCTGCCCCAGCCACACACGCTTGGGCACAGACTTTCACCGCAGGAACAAACAGGGCGCTGCAGTCCTCTGCTTCCCGCAAATTCTGTGCTTTGGGGAAACGGGTGGAAGCACAGAGCGATGTGAATTGAAAGCCTGCCACCTCCTGGACACCGGGAGTACCGTCCCTGCCTCTGGAAAACCCAGCCGGCAGCTGGAAGTAGGTATGGAAGTGCCTGTGACCGAACCTAAGGGATAAAAAAGGAAAAAGAGGAATGGAGAAGGAATGTGAGCTGTGTAGTGCAGCACCCTGACCCACCCTCCCAAGGGCTGGAGTGCTCATTTTCTCCCTTTGTTTGTGTATGGTGCTGAGCGTGTGAAAATAAGGGGTGGTACAGAATGTGCAATAAATGCCAGTATCCATCCATCCATCCCTCTTCTATTTTCTCAGCCCCACCTGCACACCTACACAATTCTGGCCATGTGCTGGCACCTTGTCCCCTCCCACTGCACAATTCTCAGCCATGGATTTCATACCTGGGGGGAAAATGCACCTGCCCTGGTGATCCCACACTGAGGGCTGGGGTGTTGATTCTTAATAAATAGGAACAGCAAAAGAAAATCCCATGGTAATAATAACAGACTCCTCCTCCTTGCCTGGGATTCCCATCAGCCAGCCAGCATCATCCCTGCCCGTGGCACTGGGATTGGAACTATGGGATCCTTGGAGGTCCCTTCCAGCCTGCTGCAAGGCTCTGAGACCAGCTGGGGTAAAGGTTTGTGTGATCTGGCTGCAGCTCATATAAGGCTCCCTGAATTAGGGAGAAGAATGCAACTGCTGTTACTGGACACTGCCACATCAGGCCCAGGTTGTTTTTCCCTTTTGAAGGAGTCAGGAATTGGATATCTGTCTCCCAGTGCTGTTCTCAGTGATCACAAAATTGCTGTCTGTCTGCACAGGCAGTTCCTGTTATCATTCAGCTTTTAGCAGGATGAGTAAAGTATGAAGCAATCAATCCTAGGTGAAAGATTGTCAGCTTTTGGGTTTTATCCCACAAAACAAGCTTCAGTCTCAGGATACAACCCATGAAAATGCAGCTGTGTAACCACCTGGAACGACATCAGCCCTTGGACTCATATTTTCAGTGTCTGCAGTGTCACCAAGGCATCCCTTTGGCTGTCAGGCCACCACAGCACAAACCTGAAGCCCACTTACACCTCTCCAAATCTAAACCTGCTGGCACTGCAGCTGAAGCTCCATTGCTCAGGTGACCCCGAGGCAGAAGAACCCCCCTGCCCTGCAATATTGCAGTGGTGCCTGCAGCAAAAGCCACCCCCGCCAGCCAGGGCCTGTGTCCCAGCAGAGGGCTGGGGATCCCTGTTAGACCGCAGCAACCTCACCACTTGCAGGTGTTCCCTAATTAGTTCATTCCCTGGATGTGCAGCACCTGCGTCCCAGTAAGGGCTGGGACTGTCTGACTGGGCTCTCCGGCCCAGGTGATGTCTGGCCTGTTCAAGGCTTTGATTGAACTCAACACGACTGAAGATCTCTTGAAATTTTCCTCTAGCTGCAGAGAAGACTTCAGCTTAAATCCTTGTAGTTCCTTTTATGTCTCTCTTCAGAAGACACCCTGAAATTACTGCCATTAACCCTGTTAGAAATTGTCTCCTACCAATACTAGCTACTGAACTGTGTGACTTGCAGCTAAAGCTCTGTACCTGGAACGAATCCCTTCCCTGTTCTCAGGATAAGACAGTAATCTCCAAAGCCCTTTGAACGAGCCCGTGCTGTGCAGCTTTCAGGCAGAGGCTCACACAAGAGCCCTGGCAGATGTACTCAGTACAAAACTGCAGAGACAGGTTGTTGCCTGAAATAAAATGTGCTTTTGTAGCAGAAATAACATATTTACCGTGCATAATTCCTGCACATTTATCTTTCATCTTTGACATCCTCTCCATACAGCTCTCTCCAAAATCCTACTACCAAGCACAGTCTCCTAATTATATCCATTTTTCTCATGGCACCTGCCTTTTTCTCACAATTCCACAAGTAGACTTGGCTGCTCCTTTTATATTTTGTCTCTCCCCTTAGCCAGGACAACCAGACACATTTCTGGAATCAGCCACACAACCCTGGAGCTTGGGTTCCTGTGGTGACATCAGTCAGTCCTGGGGACGAAATATGCATAGAATGGCTTGGGTGGAAGGGACCTTAAGGCTCATCCCATTCCACCCCCTGCCATGGGCAGGGACACCTTCCACTATCCCAGGGTGCACCAAGCCCTGTCCAACCTGTCCTTGGACACTTCTAGGGATGGGGCAGCCACAGCTTCTCTGGGCAACCTGTGCCAGGGCCTCACCACCCTCACAGAGAGGAATTTCTCCCTAACATCCAATCTAGCCCTGCGCTCTGCCAGTTTGAAGCTATTCCCCCTTGTCCCACCATTCCCTGCTTTTGTCAACAATCTCATTCCATCTTCCTTGCAGGTTTCCCTCAGGTATTAGAACACATCCTGTCTTATCCCACATTTTAGAAGCAACACAATTACCACCCACGGCCTTTTTCCAAGACGCAGCTTTTCCTCAAGCCATCGACCTAGGAATACATCTAGGACTTAATCCTGTAAAAGGGAAGAGAAGCACCCACCACCCTCCTCAGGCACTACAGGAAATGCCTTCTCTGGCTTTGTCTCGCTGCCACCATCAAACTCTGACCCTGGGCACACTGAACCCCACACCTCCCGCGGGAAGGGGGAATTTGCTCCTTTAGGAAGCAGGTGTGGGAGATACTGGGCCAACCCAGCTACGCCCAGTGCGGGTTTAAGGGTGGGCGTGGAGCTGTGATGGGTCGCACCTGTGAGGCTGGAGGGGGTTAAAGACCCGGCGGGGTGAGCCCTCTGCTCAGTTTGTGCTTCCCTGCTGGACAGCGCGGCTGTTTGGGATGAGGCTGGAAAGGCGCAGCCGCGGGACCCGCAGGTAGGACACGCGGTGGGCTCGGGTCCGGGCTGGGGGCCGTCAGACCCACTAGATGGCGGCAATTCCTTAAGTTTGTGTGTTTGGCGTGGAAAGGGCCGAGGATGACGCTTCCCACGTGGAGGTTGTGGAAAAAAGCTCAGCGCTGCAGCGCCCTGGCGTTCCCGCATCCCGAGGCTGCTCCCGAGGGCAGCCCCCGCCCGGGGTGTCGCTGCGGTTCAAAACAGCTCCTTAGGGGGGGATCTCGGCTCAGCAGGGGAAGGCTGACGACTTGGAACGTGTAATTCCTCAAAGAGATGCGGCAGACCCGTCTCTGAGGGCCCTGAACATTCCCTGCTCCTCCCGGCTGGGCTGAGCTCCGGGACCTGTGCGCTCCCCGAGGTGCCGGGGTGCAGAAGTTGAGCTCAAACCTCATGAAAAAGGATCACATGTATATAAATATTGCTTTATATATATATATGTGTATATATAGATGTGGTATCTACCCGAAAAGACCCGGGGCACGCAGAGCTGAAGCAGCCCCGTGGTCGCAGCTCGCAGCCAAAATGCTTCAGCAGCTCCGGCTGCTGCTCTGCCACTTCTGCTGTGCCCAAGATTAATCTCTGCGCTATCAGTGACAGCCCCAGCTCGACTGGGAGGTAGATTGCAGTACGAAGTCCTGGTTTGTGACAATATAAGTAACTCCCACCACTCTAGGGCACAGGATATTGTTATATCCTGAACCTACCCAGGCTGGGTGGTTCCTGTCTCTAGTCTTTTTTTCATGTAGGTCTGCTATTTTAGACTTAGAGCTTTTTCTTGGGAGGGGCTGCCAGAGCTGTTGATTGCTCATTTGACCAAGAGAATTAGGGGAACAGGACTCTAGCATCTACAGGGACTTCAGGAGACCTGGAGAGGGGCTTTTGACAAGGGCGTGGAGTGATGGGACAAGGGGGAATGGCTTCACATTGGCGGAACGTAGGGTTAGATTGGAAATTAGGAGGAAATTCTTCCTGATGAGGGTGGGGAGGCCCTGGTACAGGTTGCCCAGAGAAGCTGTGGCTGCCCCATCCCTGGAAGTGTCCAAGGCCAGGTTGGAGGAGGCTTGGAGCAACCTGGGATAGTGGAAGGTGTCCCTGAAACAAGCAGAGAGTTGTAAGAGGAGAGGGAATTTTGCAGCTATCTGTGGCCATGGTAAAAGCCTCTGCTGTGTAACAGGCTGCTCCAAGGAAGGTTAGCTTTGTCCTAATTATGCTGTTTGGTGAAGGGGAGCACTTATATAAGCAAACTTGTCAGCCTTGCCTCCTGCCCCTCCCTGTAGTGGCACTTTGTTGTGAAGTGTGTCCTGGTACTGCTCCAGGGAAAAGCAGCTCCATGTGTGCCTGGTGTTGTGTGAGCCCTGGACATGTTCACTGTGTGAAACCAGGCCTGGCTAAACCCCTCCCTCTGCAGAGGCAGCCAAATTGTTGTGTTATGCTATTTATACGCAGGGTATAAATGGCTTGATGAAAGTCAGGTGAGAAAGTTGTGGCAAAGCTGTGAAAAAACCAGCACTTGGTTCATGGGCAATGGCAAGGACACGGAGGACAGTGATGTTGGCTCAGTCATCTTAATTCCCTTCCTACAGCTGTGGCCATTAGATCAGGCTCTCCGTTTTGCACCCTCCTTTGTAGCTCAGGTGTTCTCCTTTCCCAGGCTGCAGAGCACATCGCTTTCCTGCTGCAGCTGTGCTACATTTCATGGGAGGGAGCAGTTCTGAGTGCTTGCCGGCTGTGCTGCCCCACTCAGGTGCAATGCTGGGAAGAGAGCAGCGTCTTTCTTTTCTGATTGGTCCCAGGTTTTCTGGGAAACTTTCAAGAACTGGGCAGATTCCTAAAGCCTGATGTTTGAGACTAATCTGTGTACCTTTGTAGCAGGGTGTGAAGTCACCTGGGCATCTCCAGGAGTTGTATGGGGCGAGAGGTGCCGTGGTTCTTGCAGGTGTCATTCCTGCAAGATGGAACGTGCTTCGTGGCAGGCCCATTGTGTGGAGACTGCTTTTGCTGTAAGGTTTCCCTGGTGTTGAAGGTGGCAGGTTGTGTCCTGCGGAGTCCACAGATGTGACAACACAACTTGAAGTCACAAGGTGTGCAATCTGCCATGTGCTTGTGTTCCTGTGGCTCCCCAGAGGGAACCTTTTCTGTGGTGCTCCTCACACCGTGAAGTGCTCACCCAGCTGTGCTGGTGGGGTTGTTCATCCAGGTTTTGCTTTGTGAGGAACAGCCCTGCTGAATTGGGGACAGCTATTCCACGGAGTTCATTTGTGTTCAACCTCCTTTCCATCTGCGCTGTGGTGCGGTTTAATTGGGATGTGGATTTTAACCTTTTTCTGGAATGCCATTTCCTTTCTGCTCTTGCACTCAGAAGTGCTGCTGTCCTCTGGCTGCAGTTACAGAGAGCCAGCTCCTTCCTGGAAGGCAAAGAGGAGCTTATTAAGTTACCTTTGTGCTTAATTAATGATCCGGCTTCGCTGGGGGGAACTGCTCCCTCCTGCCCAGAGCTGCTCTGTCACTGTCCCCTGATCTGTGCTTTATGCCAGTGCTAAAGTGGAGGCTGTGCCTGATACCGACATAAATGGGACAAATATTGGTGGCTTACATGTAGCTCCTGATTCCCCTTGTGTGTCTGCTCTGTGAAATGTTTGGAGGGCTGAGCGGAGGGAGGGAATAGGAGAGTGTATCTGAGGCCCTTTTTTTTTTTTCCCATTTGTTGAAACTGAATGACTGGAATTAAATGTGACCTGTCTGAAAGCCAACCTTGTTTCCAAACAGTGCATGGGGAGCTGAGATCAGAAGACACATTACAAACATTGCAGTAGCATAACTTGAGGCAAGTGCAATCATTTACTTGACTAATGAATCCCCTGGGCTGCTAGCAAGAGAGCAAATCTCTCATTCATCTTCTTAATTTAATAAGCAGAGGGGTTGGCCTTAAGGGTAAATGAAATGAGTAGTGATCCCATGAATGTTTCAGCAAATTGATGTACAATAAGATAAGGGAGATCCAGCAAATGGCCTGCTTTATCCTGAGAGACTGTCAGTGGGGCTTAAGGGAGAGGGAGAGGAGCTGAGGCTGATGGCTCTGTGAAGCTCTCACTGCACTTCCCTCCCAATCTCTCCGATCTGTACAGGCTGGGACACGGGATTTTTGTTAGGATATCATCAAGTGAGCTCAGCTCAGCAGTCAGGGCTGTCGTGCTCGGTGTTGCATGTAAGGCATCCAGCAGAGGGGGGCTGAGCAGGGAGTGCAGCCTGACACACCCCTGGGTACCTACAGGAGCTGCTGCACCTTGGGAAGGTTCACGGGGGAGCTGGAGGATGCCTGTACTTGTGGGAGTTAATGAGGCTCATTCCTGTCTTTCATGCTCTTAATTACTCCGGGAACAGCCCGGTGGTGTGAAACAATGAGAGGCTTTAATGGCCAGAACGGGGATTGTTGGTTCTGCCACCACCGCGATGACTGAGGGGTCACCTGGGTGGGTGTTGTGCGTTAGGGAAACTGAGGCAGAGATGAAATCACAACGTTGCTGTAGATAATAAAAACAGGGCAAGGAAGCGTCTGACACAGGCAATAAATTTGGTAATTCTTAAAACAAAAACCCCAGAGGGAAAGCCTCTTAAGCTTCTATTAAACCGTGAGCCACATAAAGTGACTTCGGGGAGGCTGACTAAAGTATAAAGAAGTTGAAAATGGGAATGCTTGTTCTTGGCTTTCGTTGGAGAGAGGATTTGAGGATTAGATGGTCCATTACTACTGAATGTACTTTGAGAAGTGCAATCTTCCAAGGCCCTTTACGATGAACACGCAGTGAAGAGCAGCAAACTGAGCTATCAAAAACTTTGTGGCTTTTGGAATGCCACGAATCTTGGAGTTCTTGAGCTCAAACTGGAAGGTCAGAGGTTCTGTTACTGAAGGTAAAACATAAAGTTGTAATGAAGGTTATGTATTGCATTGGAATCTGAAATGATTACATTTGTTAACTCGGCCTAATTTGATGGGATGGAAGCAGAAGAATATGAATTTAACTCAAATCTTCATGTATATGCATTAGTGTAGGTCTGTATTAGAGTAAGAATGGTTATAACTGAGGACTTCTGGCTTCTGGCCAGTATTTGCAGGGCTGCTCTCCTGGAGCTTGCTGGCTTTAAGAATAATGTGTAGAAAATTGCTCCTTTTAATTGAGATAAATAGTTGTGATGTGCTAAAAGAGACGCTGGCATAATGTGAGCAGTATTGTTCTGTGCTGGGGTTCAAATTGCAGTTCTGAACATATCAAGGATTGAAAGCCTTGAAAAATCTCAGCATTGCTATTGCTGCTAGCACAGAGCAGAACTGCTCAGGAACACCACGCTGGTGATGGGTTTGTTGGGAACACGCAGGGGGCCCTGTCACTTGGAAGCCAAGCCAAGAGCCAGCTCTCAGTGCCCTGAGTTCAACGTTGTAACAATGAAAATGTGACCAAATTGGGCTGCTCGTGTTCTGTGCCCTTTGCAGTCTCGTAGCTGCAGGAGATGGAATTTATAGGAAGTGTTTTTAGTCACAGGAGGGAAAACAATGATCAGGTGTTGGGGTTCCAGTGGGCTGGGGCAGGGAGGAAGCTCCCAAAGGGAAACAGCCTCATTTCTGCTGTGATTAAATAAGAGGCTTGACATTAAATGTTCTGTGCTGTCCAAACTGTCAAAACTAAAATTGTAGGCACATATGGTGTGATCAGATTCAGTGGTCACAGCTTCTGCTTCTTCACGGAGCAGATGGTACCAGGGGATGAAACAAGCCCTTCCAGGTGTGTGGTGTCTCTTCCTCACCTGAGAGGTGACCTTGGGCTGGGCAGTGAAGGCCAGTCCCACCCCCAAATCAGATTTCAGATGTGAGCACTGCTGGTACAGGAAGAGGAGGGAGAAGTGTCCTGGTCCTGTGGTTGGGTGCAGAGGTGGGGGATCCATGCTCCTGTCAGCACTCCAGAGGTCCAGTGACTGCTCCCTGCTATTCCAGTTTAGCTGTTGTGTCTTCCTCCCTTCTTGAGACAGGGAGAGTTTTATCAAAGGAGCAGCCTGGAGTAAAAGAAGGGACATATTCCTGCAGGAAGAGGGTAGGTGTGTAGCTCTGTTCTTCCTCCTGGTTGTAAAGTCTTCTCCCCTTCCTTGAAAGCTCATCAGGTGCACTGGGATGTGAATTTTAACCTTTTTGATTTTTCTGTTTGTGGAACAAACCAAATTGTCCCTCTTGGGGTAGACATAGTGGTAGTGGGTGTAAGCCCCTGGAAAAGGGACTTCACTCCTTGGCCCCCTTGGTTTGCCTCTTGGTGAGTATTTCAAAGCTGGTTATTGCTGTTGCTTCAGCCAGACTTAACCCTTTGATGCTTTAGCCCATTTTCACGGGAGAATGATTTTTGTGCTGTACAATAATGAATTTTTTGGGCTGTATTGGTTGCTGCCATTTCCTCCCCAAGAGTGCAGCATTTATGTAGCTGTGTTAGCTGGGGAGAACGGAGAGTGGAGACATATGAAGCTGACTCAGCCTTGTGCTCACCTCTGCACACCAGTGCTTAGGTAATGTCACAGTTTGTGTGTGATCCTGGTGAGAGAGGCTTGGCTGAGACATGGAATTTTCAGTTCAGTTTGGTGTGCACGGCTCAGTCCAAACTGAATTATCAGACTGGTGTCAAGCTCGTAAAATATAAACCCTTTCAGCTGACAGACCCCAGGAATTGGCCCCAGGTGTCCCAGCTCCCAAGCACCTCTTGCTGTGCTGCCTCCTGGCATCGGGAAGGATCTGGATCACTGCTCTGTGCTGTTGGGAGCTCCAGAGAAGCTCGCCTTGAAGTGGAAGAGCTGACTGATAGGCACATGCAAGTGCTGCAATACCAGCCAGGGGCTCAGTTTGCATCTTCCAGTGTCTCTGAGGGTGGCCAGTGCCAGATGTGTCTGACGGAGGTGCCAGAAACTCCTTTTAAAATGTCAGGCTCTTCTGTCTGTCCCACAGGGTGATGAGACCTTTCATGTCTTCAGCTGAGCCTCCATAATAAAAAGAGTAGTTCTGTAGCTCATTCCAGAACTTGCTGGGTTTTCAGCTGGCCAGAAGTCCAAATCTCTGCTGTACTCCTGCCCCGGGAGGTTTAGCATTAATGCATTTATCTGTGTGTACAAGGAGAAGGGAACATTTCTGTTTTTACAGATGGCGTGGGTTCAGGAAATCCAGTCAGCTGGTGTGGATCTGGAAACCATTCTGCCCTTATTAACACCCTCCGATGATATAAACAGAGAATCCCCTAAGCAAGGAACAGTCTAAATAAAACTCCAGGCCAAACCAGAACATCTAAGGTGTGCCAGATCTTGCCTCAGGGAAAGAGAGAGGATGGGAAGTGCCAGGAAAGGGAAGATCTTAATTTCTAAGAGAACAGCCCCATGATTAAGGAAAGTTTGTGTTCTTGCCTCTCCCAGAAGGGGAGGGAGGAGAGCTGAGGAAGGGATGTCCCAGGGAAGGGGCTTTTCTCTGCCACTGCCTTGTCTCTTATCTTGGAAAAGACTGGTGAGAACTAAGCCAGGGATTGTCTTAAGACAGAGGTTGGAGGCCAAAAAGTCTTTGTAGAGCCGAGCCTGTGTTTTCTGTCTGCCTCAGTTTCCTGTCTGTAGTACAGGAAAAACAGCTAAAACCACGCAGCAGCAGAGCAGTGTCTGTGCCTGTGGTGGGGGCCCTGAGGTCTTGCTGTGTGGGATGCCCTTCCCGGGTCCTGGAGGGGATCTGGTGGCTGCAGGTGGGCTGGGAAGGACTTGGGGATGTGCCACTTCCCACTGCATGGCTGCTACAGCTCAGAATAAATGTCCCTGCTGTGTCCCCTCACCTTGACTTGCATTAGTCATGGGCAGGGGACTTCAGGGCGAAGTGATATTGAAGGGGGTGTTTATGAGGCTATTCCACTTCCTCCCAAATGGGCCAGGACAGTTCTTCTGGGGCTGACATCTCTGATCAAGACAGAGATGGTGAAGGGGCTGGAAAAATGTCTGATGCAACTGTGTGAGCTGAATTTAAAAAAAAAAAAATCTTCCTCCTACTATTCTTCTACTCTCTCATCTCTTTCTACTTTCCTTATATCTTCCCCCGTTTTTGTTTGTGTCTGTCCTTTCCCTGTAATTCCTAACGTAAGTAAAGAAAGAATTTAATATGCTGAGACAGGAGAGAAGTTGCTCCATGCGTTGCAGATGCACAACATGTCTTCATTAACTCCCCATGACATTCAAAATAGCTCGAGATAAAGACAAACTAAATCTGGGAAGACAAATATAAATACTGTTCCCCCCCGCTCTCGCCCTGCGCAGCGCTCCCCCCCAGGGCATGCATTCAATTACTGGAGATGAATGGAGCAGAGCAGCCTTTGGGATGCTGTGCCTGGCGCTGCCTGCTCCTGCCGTCAGATGGCCCCACACTTCATGGAATGTGCTGTCCAGCCCCGGGAGATGCTCCGTGGGGTCTGCAGCCCCTCCTTTCCCTGCTGGCAGGGCGGCCCCCGGCCACTCGGGGAAGGCTGGCAAAGCCCCGAGCAGGGAGTGCTGCATCTCCCGCATCTGTGCCGGCTCTCGCTGCCCTGCGAGGGTGTGGGGAAGGGAACGTCTTGGTGTGTAAGGCACCAGATGGGGAGTGAGGAGTTGGGCTTGCTCCTCTTCACAGAATCACAGAATATCCTGAGCTGGAAGGAACCCCAAGGATCATCCATTCCAGCTCCTGGCCCTGCACAGACACCCCAACAATCCCACCCTGTGCATCCCTGGGAGTGCTGTCCAAAGGCTCCTGGAGCTCTGGCAGCCTTGGGGCTGTGCCCATTCCCTGGGGAGCCTGGTCAGTGCCCAGCACCCTCTGCCAGCCACCTTTTCCCTGCTGTGGAGCTGCGAGCCACTGATGGAGCTTCTCCCCTGGAGCATGGACACGGGCTGGCAGCAGTGGGGAGCGGGAGAGCTCACTGGGAGAGGCTGCACCTGTAGCTGCTTCTCTCCAGCAAATCTAGATCATGTATTATGGGGATTATAGAGAGCTTGAGGGTGAGGTTAGCTTTCATGCTGTGGAGTGCAGGCTGGAGCAGTAGTTTGGAGTGCCCAGGTCCACCCAGGCTGGTCTCCCCAGCACACACAGGGTCTGAGTCTCAGCTGGGCTGCTGTGTAAGGAGATGGTCAGTGTTAGGGTTCTGGCTGCCCCATCCCTGGAAGTGTCCAAGGCCAGGTTGGATGGGGCTTGGAGCAACCTGGGATAGTAGAAGGGGGGACACAGGGGGTGGAATGAGATGAGCTTTAAGGTCCTTTCCCACCTAAACCAGTCTGAGATTCCATGAGCGATGATGTGCAGAGGGTCTCACTGGGGAATCTGCCTGGCACAGGATCGTGTCCTGTAAGATGGCCATTAGCACTTTGTGTGTCCTGTTCACCAGCAGTGAGTGTCTGCACAGAGCTTCACAACGCCTGCACTGAAGCTCAGGGTGTTTTGGGGGGAAAGTCCCTCTGCCCTGGTGTTTGCAGCTGGGTACCAGAACCCCTCTGTGTTCTGACTCAGAGGTGCACAAAGAGCTGCTTCTTCATGGATCCTTCCCTGTTCTCCACCAGACTCCAGCTCCATTCAAGCTTTGCTCATGTGGAAGTGTCCCTGTGATCTCTCGGAGCTTTACTGGTGCTGCAGTGCTGCAAGAGTTGGGGTGAGCAGCTTCCCAAGGAAGGACTTGCCATCTCTTCCCATTCTAGTTTTTCAGTTCCCTGCCTCTCTGTGCACAGCAGATGATTATCTTGCAAAAGCATTCTGGGTTTTTTTTTCTTCCCCTATGTAGTTCAAATTATCCTTTCCTAAGTGCATTACCTGGCATTTGTCTGCACTGAACTTCATCTGACTTCATGCTGTCCATCCACCTAGCTTTGTTAAATGTAATTGAAATTGAGTTTGGGCTGGGGGAGGCCTGGGGTTGATGTAGCAGAAAAGCAGTGGCCTGTGCTTCCAGGACTAAAGCAATACTGTGAGCTATTGCTGTTGTTGAGTCCTGTTAAATGCGCTTGTGTTCATGTTACAGTGAATTAAGTGAACATCAGAAAGGAAAAGGCAGGGCAGAACCTCTTCTGTGCTATGCCAGGCTTAAAACCAAAATAAGTGAGCAACCATCCTTGTGTGGATTCACGTTTTATGTGAGGTCAGAATCTATCCCTTGGAAATTGTCTAGACAAGACAACTTCTTTCTCTGGTGGAAGCAGGCTGAGAGTGCAAAAGGTGGATTGTTATCTCCTGGCAGAGGACGCAACCCCTGAGGGTTCAGTGCAGCCCAGGTGGGGATGTGGGCACAGTTGGCTCATTAAGAACAGTGTCTGCTTGTGAGGACTTGGGCAAGTTCATCTACACACAGGAGCTGGTTACAATGTGCTCTCGTGGTTCATTGTGAATTTACTCCAAGTAACGGGCTGCTCCTAAATTAACCTTTTAATAGCAATGGTGGGGGTAAAAACCACAAGCTGCTGTTGAAATGAAGCTGCTTCTTGAGGTCAGAAAGACACAGCCCAGCCGACTGCGCCAGAGGGGGAGTGCATTCAGCAACCCAGGCACTATCTCTCCATCCCACGCTGTGAAAGACTTCTGAGATTTAAGGTGACCTCATGTTGAGAGGGACCCTTTGGAGAGGTGAACTCAACACTGTTCCCTGCGACTTGCATTTAGGGAGGATGAGATGATGTGTACATGTTTTGTTTTGGGGGGTTTTTTTGCAAGGATTGCATCAGAAATAAATCCAGAGTTCAAATTCTCTGCACTGCGATCAGAGGAAGGCATTTCAAAGGGTGCCCCTCCGATCCCATCCTTCTTACAGGAACAGCAGCCACAAATCACCTGCTCAAACGCTGGAACCAGCTTGGTGCTGGAATTTGGGTGGTGGGGTGCTGAACCCCCTTGAAACTCCTTTGGTTTGGGATTTTTAAGCCTTGCAGCCCCACTGTGAGGAAGGGGTTGTGTCATTGGGCTGCATTTGCAGAGCAGGTGCCTGAACTGTGGCGAGGTTCTGGTTGGATCAGGGATCCAGCACAGGGAAAGATGAAGCAGAGGGAGCCTGTGGGTGGTGTTTTGCAGCAGTGACCAGCCCCGTTTTGCTGGACATCTCCCTGCTGTTCCCTGCATTGCCTCACCTTTCCCTGTGTCCGTGCTTTGAGGATATGTTCCTTTCTCTCTTCCCTGTGTTCCTTTTAATGATTTATTATTGCCTTAGTGGGGTTTTTCCCTCCTTCACTGCCTGTGACTCTCACAATGAACAGCTCCAGCATCCCTGTACATAACCAGTAGCTCCAGGTAATGTTTAGGGGCAATTAAATACATTTCTCCTCCCCCACCCTGCCCCTTTGTCAAATGAATCTAAAAAGGCTTTTATGGGGGTGAGATGCAGGGGGGAAATTAAAATGGTTCATAAAAGTGGATTTTAAGAAAAGCCTAATGAAGGAAATGAACCTCCTGAGAGATCAAAGCTGAACCTGCTGTGCCAGTGCAGAGAGTTTCAGCTTTTTCTTATGTTTCCACTGGCATGAAAGCAACATGCACAAACATTTCTTCCAACAGCTTTAACTTTCAAAGTCCTGTGGGTTTGGCATTAATGGCCTACTTCTGCTTCGTCCAGTGCTGGGGCTCAGTGGTTTCCTTAGACATTTGTTTAAGTGAAGCCTCTTCACTTCTGCAGAGGAACTGGGCATCCCCGTGATCCATCAGATCCAACAGTACCAGGATGGCACATTTTTCTCTGAGGGCCAGTTCAGCTCTGCTTGGCTTTGTGGGTTGCTCCTGCCTCTTGCTACAGTGGTGCTATGAGGGAAATCATGGAACTTTTTAGGTTGAAAAAGCCCTAAAGGCTCTCCCAGGTAGGAGATGTGAAGGCAATACCCCTGTGTTTTCTGCTCTGCCTGATGAGAGAGGTGGTATTTGAAGAGGAAAATGGCCAATCACCTGCTCACAGCAAGTTATGGAAATGCTACAAAGTCTTAAAATTCCATTTCCCTTAAATTAAAAAAAATAGGGGTCTCAATAGGCTCTGAGGGGGATGGAAATGTTGACTGAGTTACATGTAGGGGAAGTTCCATTAATCATGCAAAGCAAACTGAAGGCTCTTAATATTAACCAATTTTTGTAGGCCAGACTCCCCATACCCGTAATTTTTCCATTACATGTGTAATCTCCTCTCTGGAAAAGGAAAGTTTTGTTTAGCATCAATTTTTTTTTTTTGGGGGGGGGCTGTGGTTGTTGTGGATTAAAGACTGGATGGTTCAAATTTGTCAGGGGCTGGCTCTGGTCTCCTCTCCTCATCTCGTCACTTGTCGCCCTTGCACAGGTCCCAGGGCTCTTACTTTTAAAGTGTTTCCATGTGTTTGAGAGCAGAATGAAAACGGGGCTGCACAGAGAGCCCTGTGCACTCGCAGCTTCCCCAGTGCTAATGAGGAACATATTGGCAGTAAGTGGCTGAGTGGAGCAGTTTAGCAGGAACAACAACGTGCACACAGCTTTATTTATTGCAGGCCTGTTTCTCAGAGAGAGGGAATGTCAACCTGGATTTGGACTTTCACCTAATCTTCTCGGAAAGTACCCGGAGATATTAAGTGACCACCTACTCGGCTGCTGGACTTCAGTTTAAAAGCAGATCCTGCTCCTACCAAAGCCGATTGCTCACAGGCTGTAGGTCGTGGCTGTAGGGCCTGGGCTTGGGGTAAAACCTTTGGACCTGCTCCTTTGATGTGTAAATGGAGGTGATTTTGCCACGGCTGGAGTGCTGCTGGCGTTGGACCGATGGCAAGGGCGGGAGGAATCACATCACAGGGAGGTGATCCTAAAGCTGCTGTGGGAGAGCTGGCCTGAGCATGGTCTTCCCACAACCTAGTCCAGGAGGAAACAGCTTTCCTCATGTCTGCATGTCAGGAAACAACCCTTCTGGCTTCCAGAGAAGCCTGTCTGAGCAAGGAGGTGGGGAAGGAAACAACAGGGACCAAAGTCCAAATGCAGTGATGTGTGCCCAGACTCAGGGAACATCGTGGACTTGTACACACCCGTGAGCAGAGCTTGATTTGTTGCCTTTTAGTAGGAGTAATGCTGCCTGAACGGACAAAAGAGAGGATTTATTCATGGCCCAGCAAATGTGCTGCATTGCTCGGGCTCTGTCATGGTTTAAGCCCAGCTGGCAGCTCAGTCCTGTGCAGTCACTCCCTCTCCTGCAGTGGGATGGGGAAAAGCATCAGAGGAGTGGAAATGAGTGGGTTGAGATAGAGACAGTTTAACAGGCAAAGCAAAAGCTGTGCAGACAAGCCAAGCAAACGAAGGAATTCTTTCCCTATTTCCCTCAGCAGGTGCTCGTCCATCCCAGGACAGCTGGGCTCCGTTGTGTGCAGGGGGGGCTTGGGAAGACAAACCCCAGCACTCTGCACCTCCCTCCTGCTCCCCCAGCTTTGTATGCTGAGCAGGAAGCCTTGGGGTGTGGGATATCCCTTGGCTCAGTTGGGATCAGCTGTCCCAGCTGTGTCCCCCCAGCTCCTTCAGCCTCTGCCCTGGTGGGGTGAGAGGCAGAAAAGGCCTTGACTCTGGGTAAGCACTTCTCAGCAATAACAAAACATCCCTGAGCTATCAACTCTGTTCCCAGCACAAATCCAAACACAGCCCCGTGCCAGCTACTGCGAGTGAAATGAACCCCGTCCCAGCCCGAACCAGCGTGTTGTCCTTCATCTCCCTGCAGTTTTGCACACAGTGTCCATAGCCTGGTCTGCTCTGGGTGTTCCTGGTATTGTCCTCTCTCCAGCAATAGTCCTTGCTTAAACAGACACCCAGGATAAGTATTCCTTCCTGCTGTTAAGTCTCTGTTTGTGGGAAAAGCTGGAGATGGCTGATAGCCCATCTGCCCTCTGCTGCTGGGGTGCTTCCAGGAATCTACAGCAGTGTTGAATTTGTCCCAATGGACTTTGTTACACTTGAAAATGCTAGTTATTGAATCAGTTGTGTAATTACTTACCTGATGGGAGTCATGATTATCCACGTACATCTAAATTGATTAAAATATCTTTGCACTGTGCTTTCTCTGCCTTTTTTTTCCCCCCCATCTATTCAGATTCAATCGAAGCCATGATGGAGAAAACTTCGGCTGTTACAGCACTGACCAGGTAGCAATTAGCTGAGAGTTACTGCAACCTAAACACAGTATATGGCTTAAAGGAGGCTTTTTCAAGGTGAACAAAAGAAATTTTTTAAGAGTAAAGTTTTTTTTTAAAGTCTGACCCAGCTGCTTCAATAGTGCAAAATTGACACTGCTCTGATTTACCCTGGCCGAGAACTTCACCCTCTGCATTAAATTACACAAATTACTCTGAATATTGCAAACTACAGTCAATCCCTTCCTGCCAAGGGATGAGCTCATGGTTCCTCACTTGTCTTGTGAGGGTTATGATGACCTAACCAGGACTGAAGATGCAAGTTTTTGCAGCATCTCTTGACTGCTGTTCATAGCAGGAACAGTGACTTCTCTGAAAACCACCACTCTCTCAGCAGTGATGTGGGAATGACAATTCCTTTGTTCTTGCTGGAGCTGGAGGAATCTGTGTGTGAGAGCAGGATGGGGTCTAAAGGCCAAGTCCATGAGTGTCTGGTCACATTATCTGGTTGGTAGAAGGTTATTTCTGACTCTGTGCTTAGCCTGTTTCTTGTGATTGCTTCCCCAGGGGCTGGTGGTTCTCACTCTTAACTGGGCAGGAGTTTTGTCCCTGCACAAACTCGTTTATTTTCCTCTCAGGCTTTTTTACTGCCTATGCAGGGAACGAGGGAGTCGAAGCAAAGCCATCACCTCACTTATGCTGAAAAACCTTGGAGTGAGGGAGGAAACAGGCTCAAATTGAAGCAGATGCTATGGTGGGAACAATTACCTGAGAGAAACTCTGGGAGGGAGTGGAAGAGATAATGAAACACCTAGGGATTTGGGAGTCAGCTTTCCAAGGAGCAGAGGGGTTAGCAGTTTAGAGTTGGAGCTTGCAGCTGTGGGGAGAATCAGTTTCCTTTCTCTCTGCTCCTCCTTTTCCCCCCCACTTTTGTCCCCCTGGGCTCAGGGAATGGAGGAGAAAGTGGCATTTGGAGCATGAGTCACGTTGCCAGTGCAGAACCAGGGCTGCAGAGGTGACGGAAATGCAACTTGCTGAGCTCTGCTGCTGCCTGCGGTGAAGGCAGAGGGCAGGGTGGGGGCTGCAAGGGGACGTCACGGGGTCCTGACCCCCAGATCCCTCCCTGCTGATGGGGTCACTGTCACCAGCCCCACAGCAGCGTGACATCCACGGAGAGCTGAGCTTAATGGCCCAGGGCTGCAGGAGAACAAGAGAAGGACAGGTGCCCAGAACTCATCCAGCCGTGGCTTCCCTGGAGCCTGAGGCTTGGCTGGCTCCCCTCCCCTATCCCTTCTCTTGCAGGGAGCACTCCTGTTCCATCAGCCCCTCTGAAAGGGCCAGCTTTGTTTCCAGTTTACCTCCGCGGCTTCCCGTGCCTGGGGGATTTAGCACACGTGTTAATAGGCTGAGCTGGGAGCACCAGGGGTTGGACAGAGCTCGCTGGGTTTCTACACCTGTCTTGCCAAAAGCCCGCTGTTAGTTAGGGCTGTTTCTGTTCAGTCCAGTAACAAAACCAGAGTTTGGACAAGTCTCCGTTCCTGCAGCACACCCTGCGCTGCTCCACACGAGCTGCTGTGTGAGCTCAGGCAGCATCAGTAGCTCAGTGGTGCAAGCAGCCTTTGCAATGCACCTGAAAGGAACAACAGGGACAATTTTTGGCAGCTGAAAGCCCTCAATAGCTCCCCTCACATCTTGGAGCCTTCTTCCCAGGCTGGTTTTAGGCTTTTTAATCCCACCCTTCTGTGCTTCAGTCCCTTTCTGTGTCTGGGGGTAGAAATGCCAATTGCTAGGGAACTGGGCACTGCACTCTCTCCTTCCTGTCACCTTGGTTTGAATTTAAATCCTGGTTTGAAGCTTTGCTGCTATTATTGAAAGACGTATTTTCCCAGGGAAATAGTTGATAGGATGAGGGGAAATGGCCTCAAGTTGTGCTGGGGAGCTTTGGGTTGCATGTTAGGAAAGTATTCTCCCTTGAAAGTGTGATTAAACATTGGAACGGGCTGTCCACGGAAGTGGTGGGGTCACTGTCCCTGGAAGTGTTAAAAAATGAGTGGATGTGGCACTTTGTGATAGGGTTTTGTGGGCATAGGGGTGCTTGGTCAAAGGTTGGACTCTGATCTTGGAGGTCTCTTCCATCCATAATGATTCCAGGGTGCTGTCTGCAGGTAACACTTCCTTCTTCTGAGCTGTGGCTCTCGGGAGCTGCCAAGAGAAAGTTGGAGGGTTAAAGGTTTGTGAGAGATGGGCTGTGGCCCAGAGGTTGGATGGGTTGAGACAAAAAAAATCAGGCCAGGAAATAACTGAAACCTCTGGTTTTCAGCCTGTGGTTTGTGACAACTTCTCAGGAGTTGCTCGGAGACTTTCAAGAAGCCTGTCACCAGTGTGCAGAGATCTGCCTTGTGGGGGAGAAACCTGTGTGAGGAACTTCAGAAATAATAATCCAGAAAGCCACTTTGATAATTTAGGTCAGTAATATGAATTTTTATGTAAATCTTTTCAAAAATGTCACGTCTTGAATGCAGAGAGCTTTGTCTTGTGTATTACAGGCCCACATAAAGTGAGATGTGTGTGGTTTGCTGCAGTCTGAGTGTTTTTAACCCATTCCGAGGGGTTCCAGAGTCTGTGCTGCCTCAGCCAACGTCCAGTTTGGCCCAATTCACACGTGGCTTGTCTTCTCCCATTTTACATTTAAGCAAAGACTATAAAAGCCTTGTTGGGTGCCTGCTGGAAGGAGGTTTGAAATAGTGCTTTACAAGCCGGGAGATCGCACCCTCATTTTCTCAGCTGTGATTAACTGGGGCTATCACAGGCTCACCTTGGCTCGGGGTAAAATGTGTCCAGCCAGCACGGGGAGGGCATCAGCGAAGGCTTGAAATGTCTCTTTGTTCGTTATTTGTTATTGTTTCACCTGCCTTGAAATGGTAATTGCGAGTGCTTTGATTCATGGATTACAATGCAATTTAGTTTCAATTGTTCCAGGCCTGTCCTACCCGCCCCTGAGCCAGGCTTTGGAAAGTTCCCCATCAGCACTTGGCAAATCCAAGCAGATCCCCCAGTCCTGCTGCAGCCAAGTGCCTTCGCGAGGAAAAGATATGGGGAAGGTTATCCCTGTTAAACCAAGGCATGGTGGTGATTTTGTCCCGTTTTTCTTTTTTTCTTTGTGAGCTTTGTTATTTTATATTTTCTTTTTATTTCATCCTCAGCAAGGAAGGGGCCAAAGCTGATCTGAGGGGAGCTCTGGCACTGTGCTGGCAGCAGCAGCTGAGGATCCTGCTTGCTATTTAATCTATGGATTTAGATGCTTTTCCGTACCTGAAATATTCTCGCACTGCTGCTGTAGCAGAAGCAGCTTTAAGTCGGGCTAAAATTTGCAGCTTAAGGCAGTGAAATGTGTAGAGATGTTCTGTTTTCACAGTGATGAGGAGCTGCAAGTCGGTGTCACCGTGGTGCTCCCAGCAGGGGACAGGCGGTGCTGGGACTGGGGACTGCCGGGGAACAACTTTTTCATTCAGCTGTTGGACAAGCTTGTGGGCCATCCCCTGAAAGCAAGGCTGGGTGTAAATCAGAGAGGAGCAGTTCCAGGGCTGAACACGATGGCAGCAAGCCTGGAATGGACCTCGAGAAATCACGTAATTCACTCTGCTACTTCGAGGCAGGATCTGTTCTACCTACGTTATCCCTGACATACCTGCCTAATCTGCTTTTAATTTGCAGTGAGGGAGTACTTTAAGAGACTGATTGAGGAGATTTTGTTTTTTTTTTTGTCTTCCTAATATTTCACCTTAATCTCTCATGGATCAAATTAGCCTGGTTATTCCTTGTCCTATCAACCAGGAGCTGAGAGAAAAAATTGGTTTTGTTCCCTCTTGCCTTGTTGAGGGCTGAGGGGAACTCGTTGATTTTTTTCCTTGGCAGGACACTCCCTCATGGTTCTGCTTTGTCTCTGTCAGTGTTTTCTATACCACTTATTCTTATTTCCTTCAAACTTGCTCCTGTTTTGTGCTTTGCTCAAAATGCAGCACAAACACTGGATGTGGCACCCTGACTTGAGGTAAAGAAATATTCCTCTGCCTTTGCCTCCCTGACCAGGAGGTGAAATGTTCATGTTTTACAGGGATCTTCTTTGTATTTATAAGTGTTCAGCTCTTTGCTCTCCCAGGATACTCTGAAAAGGGGCAGTTCAGTTCTAGCCAGGCAGATTTGTTGCATGCTGTATCTACCAAGTGAATCTACAAAGTTTCTGATACCAGAGATGCCCTGAGTTGGAAGGGGCATCAGAATCATGAGTCCAGCCCCTGGCCCTGCACAGACCCCCCAACAATCCCACCCTGTGCATCCCTGGGAGCGCTGGCCAAAGGCTCCTGGAGCTCTGGCAGCCTTGGGGCCGTGCCCATTCCCTGGGGAGCCTGGTCAGTGCCCAGCACCCTCTGGGGGAAGAACCTTTCCCTGATCTCCAGCCTGACCCTCCCTGGCACAGCTCCAGCCGTCACTGCGTCCTGTCCCTCTCCCAGGGAGCTGAGAGCGGCGATGCCCCTCGGGACGAGCTGCAGATCCCTGAGGTCTGAGCTCAGTCTCTGCTCCAGCTGAACAAACCCAGTGCCCTCAGCTGCTCCTCGTGTGGCCCCTCCAGACCCTTCCCCGTCCCCGTGTCCCTCCTTTGGACACTCTCTCACAGCTTTAGATCTTCCTTTTATTGTGGTGCCCAAAGCTGCCCCCAGCACTTGAGGTGAGGCCTCCCCAGCCCAGAGCAGGACAATCCCTCCCTGGCCTGGCTGCTGCTGCTGGACCTGAAGTCCCCAGGACAGGGATGTCCCTCCCGGCTGCCAGGGCACTGCTGTCCCAGATCCAACTTGCCCACTGTTGAACGAAACCCTGAGGTGACATACGCAAAATAGAGATCCAAGGGATCCCCAAAAGCCTGGAAGCTGACGATATTGATTCCTGCACAGAAGACCAGCCCATCCCCAAGAGCCCCCAGTGTGCTGCTGCTGCTGCGCCGCTGCTCCTTTTGTGGAAGCTCTGCTGCAGGAGAGGGGATTTGAAGGTCAAGTGCTGCAGAGCAATGAGTTTCCAGCAGCCAAGCCAAAGTAATTCTGACACTGTGGCACAAGAGGGTGCAATAGGTTTGTGATAAAACCTAGACACGAGGTGGGTTTGTCCCTTCTGCTGCAGTGGTGCCAGTGGAGAAGTTTTTCCCTGCTAAGACTTGTCTCACAAACTTAGCATCCTGTTAATTGGTGGAGTTTGAGCTGGGCAAGTGTGCCTCATTATTTTCATGTCCCTTTCACTCCCAGTGTTCTCATAATTATGGTAATTAAACTCTGTGGGTTTTTAATTATTATTTTTTAAAAAATAATCAGAACTACAGTTGAATTATGAGAGTGCCAAAATGAGCCTGGCAAATCATAATTTTAGTTTGCTGTGTTATAAATCAAAAGCAGACTTGATTTCCCAGCTTGCTGGATGTTTTGTTAACCAGATCACTCCAGCTCTCCTGAGGGCTCCTATGCCAAGAGCTGTCCCTGAAGGAACAATCAGGCTTTATAAATAGCAGCCTTAACAAGAGCATCACTGCCAGATGCTGCTGAAATAACTCAGGGACTCGTGCACAGGGGAAACTCCATCATCTGGGGGCAGCTGGGCTCCCATCCATTACCTGGGACACCCCCCCTGCTTGGGAGATCTGGGAGAAGCTGTGTTGGGATGCCTGCAGATGGAGTCACCAGCACTTTCCCTTGTTTCTCAGGTGCTGGGCTTGCCAGTAGCTCCTCCTGACAGGCTTTGTGTTTACTACAGGAGTTGGAGACGTGAGCTTGATCTGTTGCTGCCACTCGTGTCTTGTGGAGGAGCAGCAGTAACTCCTCTCCGCCTCATTAGCTCTGACTGGTCTGGAGCTGTGCATCCCACGGCACCGCAAGCACTGAGCTCACTTTGAAGGATCCCTCAGCGCTCAGCCACAATTACCAGGGCTGGTCCAGGCTCCTGCTTGCCCTGAAGAATCAAGTTTCTCTCTCAGAATCCTTTCTTGTGCCTATTACCAGCCAAAAGAACTGGCAACACCAGCCTTTCTGAGCAATTAAGGTGTGTGATGGACAACATACTCCAGTTTTTAGCTAAACACTGATTTTTTTGAAGTGTAGGCTATGTCTGCAAGTCTCCAAAGCAGTGTTATTTTAAAAGGACTGTGTGCCAAGATCTGTATCAGATTACAGTCAGAACATGCAGTGTTTTTGAGGCATCTGGGTGAGGTGATAGGGACCCACCGGTGGTTGAATTCTCCAGGGTTTCAGAAAAAGGCAGGTGCCTGTTTGTTTGAACAAACTTTAAAACACAGAGCAGCTCCTGGAGATGGTTGGACAGGGAAGTTTCCTGAACACTGATATTCACACCCCAGCACGGTTGACATGGCAGAACTGTGGCTTGCCCAGAAGTGTGCCTTGGCAGGAAGAGAGGACAGGGAAGCATGATGGAGATGAACTCTTTAGGGTCAGGCAAGTCATTTGGGGTCAGTGTCAGTTTTGTCTCTGAACTGAAGTGTGGTTAAATACTCTGGGTGCTTTACTCAGGATCTGAGTATGTGCATGGTTTCCTTGCTGTGTCTCACCAAAGGCATAGAAATACAGGGTTTGGGATGGGAAAACCGACCAAAACTTATACACCTCCATCTGCAGGCATCCCTGTGTGCTGGGAATGTGTTGCTTCATCCCCGTGTTCTGAAAAACAGGCTCTTCTCTTTCCAGAGAACTGAAAACTCTGTAGTTATTTTGGTAGCTTTTTTTTTTTCGGATTTATTTGAATGTGTTCCGTATTGTGCAAGCTATATAATTTCTTCTGTTTCCTGACTGTGCCTCTGCTAACTTGAGTTTTTGGATTTCTAGGTAGGGGGGAAAAAGGGAAACATGGGGGAAATCATCTCTAAAAAGGGAAGATGATGCTCTTTCACATCTGGAGCAGTGTTTCTGACAGAAGCCAAACAGTTTGAGGCTACATGATTCCCAGCATGTGGCATGTGAGGCTCCAAACATTAGAGGCACAGTGTATCCCCAGCAACTGCTGGTCATGTGCCACAGGGAATGTAAACACATCACCTCACAGGGGGAGATATTTGGCTAAGGAACACTTTTAGTTGCAACCCTTAAATACGTGCAATAAGCGCACCTTGTGTTCAGCAGCAGCTTCTGTACCTCTCCTGTCTACAGGAGGCTATCAAAAGGCTGAGGAAAACAAATCTCATTTCAGATGAAAGCCTGAAATGGGAGTTATAAATATACGTGGATAACATTTGGAAAGCTCTAAAGGCCTTGTGTGTACCGGGGGGTTCTGGGGTCACTTCTGGGAAGCTGCTGTCACCAGCAGTGCTCCATCCTGGCTTACCCATAACCACTGGAGCTGGGCGTGCTCTGCTGCTCGGACAAACGGAGCGGGAGTGACCAGCTGGGGCAGCACAGGCCTCTCAGGGCATCTGGAACTAACAATCAAATCCTTCTCTGCCTTAACTTCACCCCTGTGTTCATCAATGCCTCTGGAAGAGGCACTGCTTGCCCTGAGAGCTGCCTCTGTTCTGGAATGGTGGCATTGAGCCGTGTCCTTGGGGTGGGATTGGTGCCATCCTGCCTGTTACACAGGGCAGAAACAGATGTGAAGCTTCAGCCATCGTGCTTCAAGTATGTACTTCCAATGGAAGTGACTTTGGAAACTGCAGGGCTGGGAGATGAGGTCGTGTGAACTGAAGTCCTGTTTTTCCTGTTTGTTTTTGCCTGTACAGTTTGCCCACTGCCATAACCTACTCATAGACATCTGCTGCAAAGTGAAATTCCTGACTGGAGTGCGCAGGGGAGAGGTATTCCATAGGAGGATCCATGGAAACTGCTCCAGGCAGTTGGGAGCTGCTGGTGTATAACAGGAGTTGCACTGAGCAGAGGGAGAAGAACAGGAACTGAACTTGTAGCTGAATTGGGCATTATTAAACCTGTATGCATACCTGGTCGGCACTCCTGCTCTTGGAAAACTGAGCAGAGCAATTCCTTGGGTGAGTGAAGAGCAAATGCCAGCCCAGCCTGCCTCTCCAAACCCTGCAAGCTTTGTGTGTGTGTTTTGCAGGGAATGCAGGCACGTGTGAGGGAGAAATAGGGAGAAATGTATTGGCAGTTCTTAACTTCTCATCATTAAGAGTGATATATTCGATGAATGGTGTCTGACTCTATTTCTGCCTTTGCCTCGGTCTTTGTGGTGCTGGGCTGAAGTGATATTAGCTGGGAAGTTGCTGATTGTGCCCCTTAGTTCTCCAGAGCTGTTGTCATGGTCTGGGAAATGTGACTGCTTTCAAATTCTCCTTGTGTTCTACCTTGTCCTCGCCTCTCTTCCTGCAGGCTTGCACTGCTCTGTCCCTTTGATTTAGGGGTGATGTTAAGCCTGTCTGGTTTAGTCTGCGCCGCCACTTTGGTGATGGGGGAGCAGATGTGGGTGACTGGACCTGTGTGTGCTGGATCTGGGCCCCATGTGCCTTTTCTGGGGAAACGCCCGATGTTTTTGCAGCGTGGTGCCCTGGGCTGTGGCACGAGATGCCCCTTCACGCCTCTCTCCAGCAGCTCGGAGGGGCTGTGCCCCAGGTCAGTGGTGCTGCAGCTCCGTGGGGCCCCGTGGGCTGCACCTGCCCCGTGACGCAGCGCGCTGCACCGGGGACTCAGATGGACAATGAGCGCTCCCAGCGCTCTCCCTGGAACAACTGCTGCAATCCTTCCCTCCCCAGGGAAGCAAATCTCTCCTGCTCCATGCGCGGGTACCTCGGCCTGCGCCCCGCGTCCCTGCCCCGGGTGTCTCACGTACCTCCCTAGGCAGCAGCTGCCCCGCCTGTTTTCCTTCCTTCCAGCATCCCCAGCTCCTGGGACACTTGTTCTTCTGCCACCCACCTTCTGTTTGCTTACAGAATTCGTCTCGCTGGAAAAAAGGGAATATTGGATGCCTGAGCTCATCCCGGTTCAGAGCTCTGATGCAGCTGCCCTCTCCAATCTACCTCTGCAGCTGCAGATCAGACTCTGCTCACCTGCCCTGCACTCTGTGTCTTAGGAGCAGAAGGGGGAGGGTGGGAGAAGGAATTTGTTCACTAATGCAATCCCCAAGCTCTGCTTTTAAATGATAAGATGTTGGGGGCAACAAAAAGGTGTTGCCCAGGTGATGCAAGTTTTGATCAGCTCATGGTGGTTATTTTCTTCTTTCTTCACTACTCTCCACCTCCCACTTCTACTGCCCTTTAACCCAACTCCAGCCTTTCAAAGCTTGACAAAATCCCTGATGTGTTACTGTACGCAGCATTCTTTCGTATACAAAATATTTTTAGCTAAAAATACACTGAGTACTAAAATTATACAGCTCTTTCCAGAGAATCTTCCTCATTTCTGTAGATTTAGTACATGTCAAGAACCGATTTAAAGGTCATCTTACTTCCTCATGTTTGTTTAAAAAGAAGTGCTGAAGGCTAATGTTTTGGCAAATGCTTGCTGTGAGTTGTACAATTTGTCCTTGTTTTTTTAGATAATGGTGGGTTTCATCTTGTGGAAGCGAGCAAAATGGAGCTTGATTTGAAAAATAGGGGGTATTGCAAGTCTTGTGCAGATAAGTAAATATAATTCCTGGAAAGGCAAGATGTATTTTGTCAAAGTCTTGAGCTAGTTGGAAAGCATTATCTTTACCAATTTTTGTCTTCCTGCCTCTTTTTTTTTTTTTTTTGAGGAAAGAGATTTTAAAATGTCTTTCTAATGCCTTGATTTGTACAACATCTGGCTGCACAGGTGTGGGAGCAGAGCAGTTGACTCCTGATGGAAGGAGATGTCCATGGAAGTCGTGCGAGGGCGTTCCCGAAGTGTGGAACCTTGCCTTGAACTCCTCTTTACCCCCTGCATTTCTCATGCGCAGATGTTCCATCCATCTGAGCAGCTTAGGTGAGAACGGGCGATCTGCCTCTATTTTGAATAGCAAGAGGGATACTCAGGGAATTTATGAGCTGTTCAAACCCTTTGCAGTGGGGACGGAGCTGCAGAAGGGAAGGAGAAAGGCCCCTGTTCAACAGAGGAGTTTTCTGCAGATTCCCCGTGCCAAACCTGGCAGTGGAACAGGACCATGGGCAGCAGGCTGGGGCAATGCTGAGGCATTTTTCAGTGCATGAGTTTGATGTATTCCAGGGGTATTACGCCAAATTCTTCCTTCGTAGTTGGTCTGGAGTATAATTCCACTTGTCTTAATGGAGAGGGATTCCAGATTTATAGTGGTGCTGCAGAGAAAAGATGATGCGTAGAATGGGTGGGTCGTGGGAAGAATCCCCCCCCTTTTTTCTTGCCACAGTTTTCAATGAGAAATCATGTAGACAGCAGCTTCTAGCCTGCCAATGCAAATTGAGACAAATTAGAGTGTAGATTAACTAATTATTGTAATGTCACGGTAGCAATGCTACAGTTCAGGTTGCAGAAGGCTTTCAATTAT
Source organism: Atrichornis clamosus (assembly GCA_013400975.1). Lineage (NCBI taxonomy): Eukaryota > Metazoa > Chordata > Aves > Passeriformes > Menuridae > Atrichornis > Atrichornis clamosus. Next base: position 444,540 of record WBMZ01008619.1, on the reverse strand, counting down.
CGACTTTATTTTTCACAGTTACCTTTTAATTGGTTAATGTATTGGTATATAAATTAAGGCAAGCAAGCCTCTTGCCTTTTGTTTTATAGTCATTAAAGAGATGCCTCAGTGGGTTTTGGCCTGGGAGGGGAGAGGGACCCTTTGCAGTGATCGGAACAGACGGTGATGCCTCACGAGGGGCACATTTGGAAGGATGGAAATTCCTTTTTAGATCTCACAGTGGAATATGAGTTAGATACACATCTGATAAACAGGCTATTCTAAATCTCTGCTTGGGGAGATGAGAAAGTGAAACGTGCAGCTGGCAAGCCAGAGCTCCTCATGTTTCACTTCTTAGAAGTAGAGAGTGGCCAAACAAAAGGCCTCAGTACAGTTATTTTAGCAATAACTAATATACATACCTGTATGTGTATGTATAGCTCCCTTCAGAGCACAGCTGCAGGAAGAAGCTGTGCAAAAAGACAGTTTTGCATTTGCAGTGCTTGGGATGTGACCAAAACTCTCCACATCCCTAAGAACTTTGATGTGCGCTTTAGGTGTAAACTGAGTTTCAACTCTTAATAAATAATCACCTGTAAATAATTAATCTAAGATTAATGTTCTATTTGGGGAGTGCTATGACCTCCAAGATTTTTTTTTAAAAATATATATAACTGTAGAAAATCTGTGCTACAGTTTTGATTCTGTTCATATGTCATCTTACCTGTGTTCCTTTTCTTGCCTTATATAAATGAAACTATTAAGGCAAGCAGGGTTTTTGGAACCTCACTGGTGTGTTTGTGTATTGAAATGGTCATCTTGGGACCATTAGGTTTTCCTGGAAGGTGGATTAAATAACAACAGAACGGGGAGAAATTGTGTGGAAAATGAAATTTCCCTTCCAAGTGGAACCTCGGTGTTTTGTTTGAATATTCCAAGAGGTTTGGAGGAGCCTTGTACACCCTGCCTGTCCATCTGAGGAGAGCAGGGTGGCTTGGGCTGCCCTGGTGACACACCTCTGGAGCATCCCTTTGGGGAGTTATTTGGGGATGGAGCACTGGGGGATTGTTGGAGGTGAATCAGATCAGAGGAGATGAAACCTCCATTATTCTCACCTAGGATTTCTGCCTGCTCTCAGCCCGTCACACTTCTCTTCAAGGCACTTGGACCTGGCCGTCCCACCTCTCTGGGAGGTGGGAATTGTCCTGGTACAGCTCTGTGGACCAAGAACTGGTGACCCAGCTGGGCTTGAGGCTGCTCTGAGGGGACACTTTCCTGCTGTGTCTTGAGGAATCATTGATTTTCCTCAAGGCAATAACAAAAAGACTGTCAGCCCCATCCAGACTGTGCTTGCACTTGAACTGAAAGCACCGAGACCCTTTCCTGCTCCTGGGAGCTTTGCATTTGCTTCAGTAGGAAGGGCTGTTAATTTAAGTATGCCATTGATATATGTCATCCAAATCAAAACATCTTGCATGAATGTGATTAAATGAAATTCCTCAAGTATGTTCTTGCCATCTGGAACAACTTTCCCATATTTTGTTGTCTCATTGACTTTTCAAAATGTAACTGAAAATGTATTTTTACTTCCCCCCCCCCCCCCCCTTTGGTAATGCTTAGTTTTCCTCTCCACTGCACTTCCATAAAAATCTGAAAATCATTTTGGAATAAGCATTAAGGGGAGGGAGCCCTTTAAAGTCAGAGCCCAATCCTGTTGGGTATGGGAGGTTTTCATTGCACTGTGATCCCATCACATCCCGTCCCTGCCTCTGGGGGACCTGGCATCCCTCTGATTTTAGCCTAGGAGTCCTATCCAGCAAATTACCCTGTGCTGGATGGGAAGGGTGTGTGGCTGGTGTGGTGCCCACAGCCTGGCAGCTGATGCCACTTTAGCCTCAGACTTTGTCAGGTAAATGTGACACCCCCCCCCCCCAGGGCAGCAGGAGAGAAAGAAATCAGGTTCCCATTTGGGATCCCAGTTGTACCCTCCTCATGTTGGACCATCCTGTCAGGAGCAGCAGCCTTCCCCAGTCTGCTCCTGTGGAAATCAGGGTGCAAACACTCTCTGTGAATTCAGAGCATAAATTACCAGTGAGTTCCTAAATCCATGCTCAGCTTCAGGCTTGTTAAGACTTGGTGCAGACAAGCTGTGCATGAGATCGGCAGCTAAGCAGGGATGAAATTCCAAAGCAGATTTTGGGGTTATAAAATTACAGATCACCATGCTCCTTGCTTATTTTTAGTGATCTCTTTAAGCATAGAAATATGGAGAAATATTTGCAGACACACTGCTGAGCGTGAGCTGTAAATGTGCTGAATGTGCTTCTCCTCAGGTACCCAGCCTGAGATTTTCTAATTTACCTGCATTGTTTCCTTCTCACTTTATTTCTTTAATGGCATCTTATTATCTGACTGACTTGAGACAATGCAAAATTACAGATTTTCACGTTTTGGTGTTTCTTTTTACCAAGCTTTGTTTTGGATTATTTTCAATAAAAAATCAATGCCCTCCCAGTTTCAAAACTTGGTTTGCCTGGGATGCTGTGTGAGTGCACTCTGGAAATAACAAAATAGACACAGCAATCAGTCATTTAGTAGATAGAAAATACTGAGGGATTCTGGCCTCTAACATAAGTAGCTATTTAAGTACTTTTTTGGGGACTTGCTACTCCTGATGTGAATAATTTACAGAAATAATAATGAGGGAAGACTAAATAAGGAGAAGTACAAGACATGAAGAGGAAGAAGCCAAAAGTTAGGGTCAGCTGGAAGTGTTTGCAATTTGCAATGTCTATGGGTTTAGGCAACTAAACATTTAAACCACAAAGTGATGAACAACTGGCTTGAGAGTACTTTGAACCTCATGGAGCCCAATTAACTCTTGTTTGAGTTCTAGTCTTGGCCTAAATCTGATCCTACTGAAGAACAGTAGCAATGTCCCCATTGCTTTATGCCTGTACAGATAAAACTGGGTCGGTGCTGATGGTATGAATTCAGAAAAATGTTTGGGTTTTGTGTCAGAGGGAGAAATTACTTCCATATCTGCATTAATTTAATTTTAACTTTTGGCACTTGACTGCTGAGTTCCAGTTGCCTTGATGTCCTGGGAGAAATAAGAGGCATGTGGGTAGGTGTGCACATCCTGACCCCAGGGAAGTTCCCTTGGGAAGAGGTTTTTCCCCTCCACTGACAAAGGAAGGGGAATAAGGTGCTGCATGGGTAGGATGAATGCAGCCCTGTGCCAGAGTGGGCAGAAGTGGAGGATGGTCTGGAGTTCATCGCTGTCCTGGCTGGGCAGTAGGGACGGGATTTCCTGCAGAGCCTCATTTCCCTGGTGAGGAGACATCTTTTGATCAATCCCCAGTCTCTTGACTGCAGAAATTGATGCATATAAGGCAAAAATTTTTTGCAAGTTCTCCTGCCTCTGACCCCGGTGGGCGTAGGGTGAGTACTTCTGACATTCCCACTCTCCAAGTTCAAGCAGCTTCCTTTCTTTTCCCTGGAGCCCTCACCATGGATGTGTTGTGAAGAAAATGATGAGAAAATGTTGATGCATCTGAGTTCTTGTGGATGGTGGCAGTGCTGGAGCTGTGCTGGCCTGGTGGCAGGTCCCAGCTGGCATCTGCCAGCTCAGCTACTGGGAAAACTGCCTGTGTCCCTTAAATTGAGATGGCCAAGAATGGTTTAATTACAATTTTTATTTACTGCTTGAAGTCTCTCATTTTTATAAAGCATTAAGCCAGTTGGAGTAACAAGATTTCCTGAAATAAACATCACGAGGTTTCCCCAGGTTTGGGGTGGCTCTGTGGCAGGCGCTGGCCTGGGCAGATGGATAAGGTGCATTTGCTTTTCTGATTAAAGTCTCTGTTCTCAACCATGGCAGTCACTCTCACCTCCCCCTAAATCTCCCTGAAGAACTGTTCTCCTGGTGCTGCACCAGTGATGTGGAGGGAAGCTAAATTTCAAAATGCTGGAGGATTTAGTGGAGCACAATTGTTGTCCTGTAGCCAGTCCTGTAGCCAGGCAAATGGGCTGAATCCTGGGAGACGACAAATTCAGGCAGTTCCACATCCTTCTCCTGTGCCCTCCCCTTGAGTGCCTGCCTGAAGAGCAGCATGGAATAGGAAAACATTGTGGTGCATAAAATACTTACTTAAAGACTTTTAAAAAACAGGTTATGTATTAATGTTCCTAAATTGGGATTTAGGTGGCTCATGTTAAGCACTCATCTTTAAATGGCTGGCCTCGATGGACAAGCTGTAGGTTGGCTTTATTTTTAAGTGGAATTCTGTTTACCTGCCTGGTAACCTTGCAGAAAGAGGATGGCAATGCCACAAAAGGCAAGAAATGTTCCATCATTTGAAGGGTGACAACACCCAAGAACGGCTTTCCATGTAGGAACTTCCATAAATGACTCTTAGTGGTTGTTTGGCAGCCCCTGCCAAGCAGGGTCTGGATTAATGTGGTCATTGTTCTAGATTTATTATTACTTTTTCTAAAAGAATGTTCTTCTATATTCAAATGGAGCACAGGCAATATTTCTAGTTTTAGATATTTTAATGATTTATTTCTGTAAGGCTTATGTGCACTTTCACCTTGACCAAACTGACCTCCTTTATCAAAGTTCCCTGAAATTTGTGCAAGTTCTAGTCCAGAACTTGTTCTCAGCTTTACAGCTTCATCCCTTTGCCAGATAATGTTAAGCTTTATAAGCAGCACAAGTAGCTAGAATTTCCCTGTCAGTTCCTATTATAAGAACCTGATTTTAGTTGATTATAACTTTGCCAGACTTGTACTGTGGGGCTGACGTTTTCCATACTTGATCCTTTTTTTTTTTTCTGGTAAGCTGTAGTTAATATGGCTCGTCTGTCTCCTTGCAAGGGAGGGAGCTGGAAAATACCCTGTGTGGCTCATCTGCTCCTATTTGAACCAGCAATTTTAGAACTAGGGATTTTCCTGGTATAAGGAATTAATTCAGGTGTCAGCTTTCTCATTTTACGTGGCATGGATGACTTTATCAAGAGCTGGAAGTTGGGGCTCATAGAATTTCTGTATTGCTTAGCCAGTTTCTCAGGGGAATACAGGAGGGGCCAAATTCTGGTGCTCTGGCTACTGCTGTTCCAGAATATCAAATTTTTACCATGCTTGACTAAAGAACTTTAGCCTTATTTGCAGTTTTCACTTGAACTCTGGATTTTAAAAGGTTTGGGTAGGAATCTTATCTCGTGATTATTGGGTGTAAAATATGAAAGCTGGATGTCTTTTTTGGGCACGTGTGTGTTGATGTAGCAAAGTAATAAAGCGTTTATAGCCATAATCAGGATTTTGCTTATAAGATGTGTGTGTGTTTAAATCCTATTTTGTTTTCCATACTTTTTGTCTTGACTACGTGTTTTGGTGGTAGACAAATCCACTTTACATGTCTAGTAAAAACTTGAGAACAGCACCCTGCCTAGAACAATTCTGAAATGGATTTGAACCATATTGTGTTTACTTCTGTCTCTTAGGTTTTATTGCTGAATGCAAACACTTGTGCAAATGCAAAGCAGCAATAGAAGAAGGAAGTGAACTTACTTGAACTTTCAGGAAAGAACTTAAACCCCATTTAACTTATTTAGAACGTGAGATGAGTGCCCAGGTCTGTTCTGATGCAGTTTGGATAAATGTTCCTCTCCTTAATCACAGCAGAGATCAGCCACCAGTTCTTTGTATGTAAACTTGACGGAATGATGTTCCTGGTCATAAAGCAATTAAACTAATATGTCCTGGATGAGGATGGAAGGGAAGGGGGATGTCCTTTGGCTGGCAGTTACCATTCCAGCTCTGTACATTATATGAAATATTGGCTTTGCACCACACAGCTCGTCTCTTCCACTGTCATTCCTCTACAGTGCTCTTTAAAAGCTGAGAATAATTTATCTTAGCATATGTAAGTTTATTTTTTATGTAATTACATGTACCATCGTGTTAACTTTGTGAAAAGGTTGTGCCTATTGTCCTTAGGAAACCAAAGTGATTATCATTGGTTTGTTTTGTTACACAATTGTTTAAATTATAATAAGTTACCATCATTGTTTCTTGAGTCCAGCTGTGTTTATGGATTAAGATCTACTGACTCAAATATTTACAGTGTTCCAAAAATTATGAGAACATGCAGTGCTGGGGGTTTTCCATATGCTGCTTTATTTGACTTAGAGAGCTCTCCATCACAACTGGAAATGGAGTTTCGGTTCAGAATAGTTTGGTCAAAGTTGGGTACCTCTTGTATTTGCCTGGGCCAGTGCAGTTTGTCACTTTGGTGTTGGTGTGGAGAGGCAATTCCAGGTTTCCGAGAGAGATCGCATGTCTGGTGCTGATGGGGTGTTGAATCCTATGGAAAATGTGCCACAGCAGGGAGCACAGACTGAGCCCTTGAAACCTGGCTAAAGCCAAAGAGAACCACATCAAATTATTCCCCCAGACCACTCCAGTTGAAATATCTTCCTGTGGGTTACCTGCTTCTGCAGGGAGGGTGTGTGCAGGGATGTCCAGTTCGGGTCTGGACTGGGGCAGCTCCCAGGAAGTCTGTGGCTCTCTCCGGAGCAGATTTGTGTGTCCAGGTCAGACCAATGACATCTGTGCTGCCATTATGGCCCAGGAACTGGTGTTCTTCACCCAAGAGTTGTTTCATGCAAGGAAAGACCAAACCCTGATGCCCTGAGCCCCCTGAGCTGTGGTTCAGGACTGTGGCTCTGTGCAGGGAAACACTCCCTTCCTTGAAGCCTCTCAGATTTGAGCAGTGCCCATAAGCCCAGGTTTAATGCGGTGTTTGTGTTCAAACACTTCCTCGGGCCGGGTGTGAGCCTGCCTCTACAGGAGCCATAAGCCAAGCTCAAATGGCAAGAGGATTAGGAGGAGCCTTTCCCTCTGGACCGGCCTGCTGCAGAGCTGCTGTGTCTGGCCGCTGGAGCGCTGAGTACCAGCCACTGCGGGCAGCAGGTTATTACATTTGGGCCACTAGTCAGTCACCACGGCAATTCCTGTGCTTCCGAGAGGGGAGAGGAAGGGACGTGAGAGGTCGTTGTCCTTCGCTGTGCTCCTGCTGTAAATAGAGCAGGGTGAGTTTGTCGGAAGAGTTGAATCATCAGATCTTGTCCTGCTCCTCGAATCCTCCCTGTCCGGGCTGCTCACACTGTGGGCTCCTGCTACTTCCACTGCACACGACAGATCCCGTGTTGTTTTTGGCACTTCCTTTGTGTTTTTTGTCTTAGCAGTAATAAACCTCCCATCATTTTCCTGTCATTCATAAACACGAGCTGTTAAAGAGCAAAGCTGCCATGGGAAGCAGATGAGATGCATGCCCAGCTCACTCAGACACTGCCCCAGCATCCGTGTGTAGACTGATGGGATTAGAGCCTTGCAGACCCTTTAATGGTTTGGTTTTCTATGTCCTGGTCACACATCCGTTTTTAAATTAAGTTGAAGTGACCAGGGTGGTCACTCTTATGCAGCTTTTATGTGTACCTGCTCTCTTGAACTAGGTCATACAAGTGTGTGGGCTTTATCTTCAGGTCTGAAACCACAGATATCTTCATTACTGTGGTAATTTTTTTTTTTTTCTGGATATGTATTTACACACAAGTGTTTTGCCAGAAATTGGTCTTTTATGACCCACTCATGTGATAGCACCTCAGTCACGGGCAAAGCCAGAGAAGCAAAATGCTCTCACTGTGCTGGTAGCCAGGCAGTTCTGTGCACAGCCTGGGAGTCTCAGCAGATCAGCCCCTGGACTGTGCCCTGTTTGCAGATCCTGGTGTCTTTCCCAGAGCTGTGTCACTGGTTTTCCATGTGGGATTACCTACAAGTCAGTCACTGCCTCTCCTGACATGAGTTGTGTGCTCTGTTCCATGTGCCCAGCTTGTGCTTAAAGTTAGGTAAGAGTTAAGTCTTGTCTTGAAAGAAGGCCCATGGTGTTTTGTTTTGTTGTCTGAGGGTTTTTAAAATCTCATCTCTATTGCCTGTACTGGAATAGAAGTTATCCCCCTGAGCATTGGGAATATCACTAATGGAGCTACGGGTGCTTTATACTCCTCTGTACCTTGCTGAGAACTCACCTCAGTGTGCCTGCCTAATTATAGAGTGAAACACAATCCTCTGTCTGCCTCTATTGTTAATCACCGAGTTTGGATTAAAATATTAACCCAAAGCATGAAGTTGTGTAAGTATGAAAGCAGCATGGAGACAAAGCAAGAAAGCCATCTGTTCTCTCCTTTTCTTCCTTTGCCATATGGAGGCATTTTTTTTAGTGCTGAAGTCCACATATTCCCTCTGAGATGCTTGTTTTTGTTTCAGTTATATTTAATTTTTTAATCACGAGTGTTTGTGTGGCTGTGTAGGTGTGAATATCAATGTAATGATACAAGGGAAGGTGGTTGGTGGAGCTGGTATGCTGAACAGCTGTGCTCAGTCTCTGTTTGAAGACCCCAGGATGAAGTGTCCAAAATGTTTTCACTACCTCCGGGGCTTTGTTTTTAGTGACACTACTTTGAAACTACAAGGTTAAACTGAGTAAAAATGACAACATCAGCTCCTTTTAAGGTTGTTCAGTGCTGTTACTGATGCTGTCTTGTGCTTGGAGGCTAATAAATGTGCTGGAGTGGTAGTCACCGGGGTGAACGCAGGCTGATATTCTTCAGCAATCTTGAGGCAGCTGATCTGTTTCACACAGGGATGGAGAGAAGTTGCCCCTATTTAAAATGATATTTTCGACTTTGGGGATTGTAGTAATTGAAACAAGTAGAAGGCCCTGACAACTGGTTGTGGACTCAGTCCTGCAGATGTTCAAACGTGCACAGCTTCAGGCTCACCAGGGCAGGTCTGAGGCCAGTCCCAGCCCACAATTTCTTCTTCCAATTCCATTTAATGGAGGCTGCTTCCAGTGACGGGTATGATTTTCTGTCTTAGCACCAGTGCCCTACCTGAGTGGGTAGCAGGCCTTTTCCAGAGGTGCAGGAAAGTGCTATTTGTGAGTTTTTGCTGACTAAAATGATGATTTTCAGTGGAAAAGGCTGTGATGAAAACAGAGGGTGGAGGCTGCTGAGTGTGGAATAGATAAACGGTGGGGGAAAGTGGAGTGCTGAAGGAGGGGGAGAGGAAGATGTGAGAATTGTTAGCCCTGAGCCTGATCCTGGTGACAGCCACTGTGGTCATGTCAGAGAAGCTTTTCACAGGGGTGGGCAGGGCTGGAGGTGTGAACAGTCCAGCGTTCATTAACATCAGGAGCTATCACGGCTATTTTTGCATACGGTCTTAAAAATAAAGACTGTTCTTGTGAAATCTGGTTCTTTCATCTGGGGGATTACAGAGAGAAATATCAGCTTAACACTCCAGTAATTATCTAGCACACTTTTATTTTGCTGATTAGAGCTGTGAAACTTCTGAAAGTTTTGCATCAAATTTGACTTGTTCATTAAATCTCTGTTGGAAGCGTGGCACAAGTCAAACCTGAAGGTGACAGATACAGCAGTTCAGCTGTGCTTGCGTAAAACTTGTTTGGCTCACCTGGATGATATCAAAGTGCATGTATTTATTAAAAATATGGATATTTTTAACCCTGATGAATGTGTGAGAAACAAGCAGCTTTAGGAAAAAAAAAAAGCTATTTTGGATGATTCACTTAAACCTGAGCACTAATGAGCGTTATCGTGCCAACAGTGCAGCTGAGATAAAAGAGAGAAAAGAAAATAAGCTATAAATATCTGTGATAATTCTTTAAAACCCTGTTTTTATCAAGTTGTAGTGGATGAACGTTTGACCAGCAGTCTCTGTGAACATAAGACAGAAATAGCATTCATAGAAATCTTAGATGATAACACATCACTAGCTTCATTGTATATTTTCCGTTTCATGGTGACTACAGAGGACCAGAGTCCACAAAACAGTCTGTGCTCATACAAAAGGCACCCCTGTATAGCAAATGAACAAAATGTTCTTGGATCAAACTCCAGTTTTTATTTTATTTCTTTTTTAGGCCAGAAAAAGTTATTTGAATGCTCCCACAGCTTTCCTCTTCACCTCTTGTACTGTTACATCCTCTGACATCATACTGTGCTTCCAAGGAGAAGTTTATGGTGTCACGAAAGGGGGCTCAGAAGTTCAAGACGTTGTGACACTGAGAGAAAGTGTCTGTATGTTTTCAAACATTATGGAAATGGTAAGCGTGCTTTCCAAAGCTGTCAGAAATATATGCTTTGAAAAGATGAATGCCTGTGTGGGATTAACTCCTCATGTTACACATGTACTCTGGAGTGTGTTGTTTTCTCCCACTGGTCTCTGGAGCCCAGTATCTCAAATGGAATCTGACACACCACACCAGATGCTGAAGGAGGCCTTTCCAAATTGAGGTGTGTGTTTTCTGTGCTGAACGTCATCTTTCCAGACCCAGTTTGCGTGAGTCTGATGGGAGCTGTCCTGCTGTTTTGGAACAATTCACCTGGCTCAGCCACAGCCCGCCTTTGTGTGTGTTGGTGTTAACAAATATGTTGGGATGGGTCCTTCCTCCCGCTGCCTCCCAGTCACCCCAGCTGAGATGGCTTGCTGGTGTAGCTGGTGCAGGGAGCTGCTGTGCATATGGAGAGTGTTTCTAGGAAAAGTTACATAAACCAGTTCCAAAAAAGAGACAAGCATAGGAAAATGATATTAATTCTATCCCTAAAGCAGATAAAATCCATTTCATATGTTATTACTCTTCTTTTTAAGAAAGGAGAAGCAAATAATTCAAGCAGCTGTTTGTGCTATAAAAAGCTGGCTCTGTGTATTCCTGGTTAACACTGAGCAGCAGATCTGCTGCAGATCCCAGGACTCTTCCTAGGAAGATCTTGAAAGACAGGTTTGCCTGGATAGGAAACAAGAAATGCTTCACTAACCTTGGCACTCACTCCGAGTACAAATGGCAAGTCAAAATGAGCATAACCAGCTCTGACACAGATCTGGCTGGGGCAGGAGATCAAACTCTAATCCATGAGTTTAGGTACAGTACTGATGGTGGATGGCACAATGCTGGTGAGCTCCCTCCTCCGGGTTTGACACAAATGCTTTTGTGGCTCCTCTGCGGAGGTTGTCCAAAGTTTCTGGAATGAAAGAAACATGATGGTGATTTTCTTTTTTTTAATGCTTTTAGGCTAGTGATTAGGGTTCTCATCAAGCTGAGCTGAGCCCCATATTCCAGCCTGTGCCCCCCCAGGAGCTCCTAAATACTTACAGCTCGCTGCTCTTTGAGCAGTGCAGTGTTTGTGCCATGTTCAGTGTGGCACTGCATGAATCTGTCATCTGGAGATGCTGCTCTGTCTGTTAGGCTGTCTTTTAGATAAAGTGCTGTTAACACATCATCTCTTAAAGCATGAGGCTCTCACATGGCAGTGACAGGTAATATATACTTCTTTCCCTGGGAAAAAAAAGAAAAGCCTTTTCCGTTAGCAATGACTTGCTGATTGCCTATTTATTTTCACAAATCTTCTCCTGTCAAAATATTTTGATAAAAGTCTGGCCCGCATTAAATAATCAAGAAAATAATTACTACTTCCAATTTTATTTAATTTTTGACTGTCAAATAATCTAACAAGCTTATTTTTAGATCTCAGGAATGCATCTTTGTAAGGTGCTGCAGTGAGTGAGCAAAGATGGTTTGTACTCAGCAGAGATTGGGGAATGGAGGGAAGGGGCCGATTTCCAAGCCTGGCATGCATGAGGATGGAGAGGGAGAGAAGGAAGGAATACCTGGTGTGCAATCTTGACCCAGCAACATTGGGTTAATGATCATAAAGTGGCAGCAAAATTGGTTAATTAGAGAATAAGTGCCTGCTGTTTGCATCTGTCTCATTAAGTCTGAAGAAAAAACCTGCTGAGGAGAGGTACCAAGCAGGGCTGGGGGTGGGTTTGGAAACTGGGATACTGGAATTGTTTCCTGAGTTGCTGACTGACTTCTGTGGTTGTTGTGCGTCTTGTTGTGCACAGGGTCAAGCACTGACCTGTAAAACACATTTAGTTTGATATGATGGCCTGAACCATTACTGTAAAACCTCTTCATCTGAATATGCAGCAGGAATTTCCTGAATTTATGCCATTAATATTGAAAATGCAGGGAAAAGGACGCAAAGAGGCGAGGGAGTTAAGGGTGTAGTGCAGGACAGTGAAATTTCAGCGTAAGGGGTTGATTTTTAAAGGAGGATGTGGGCCATTGGAGCAAGGCTTTTAGGGCTGTCCCCAAATGGCTGCCAAGTGTGAAATCCCTCCTTCAACACCAACCTGGCACATTGGAGATTGGTGAGATGGTGTGGAACAGCCAGGATGGGATTTAAAGGGATAGGTCTGAGTAGATGGGATGTGAGACATCAAAGTGCTCGGGATGACTTGTTTTCTTATTTGTTTTGATTGTGTGTTTTGGTTTTTTGTTTGTTTGTGGGTTTGGTTTCGTTTTGGGGGTTTTTCTTGAAGGTGAAAGCCAGTGAAAGGAGAGGGATTCTGCCCAGACAGGAAACTCCCTGTTACCCTGCCAGGTTATGGAGGGGGACAGGAAGGGGAAGAAGAATTGGCGTGATTGTTTTGGTTTTTGTTGGTTTGAGGGTTTGGTAGAGCAGGACAGGTTAAGAATAAAAATTTGGGGAATGATTGTCATGTTTTCCCTACAGCCCTTGCATGCCCAGGATGCACAGGGTAGGATTCAGGCACTTATTAGATATTCAAGGTCTGAAGAGGTGATGTGGCGCTGGGGAATCCAAACTGGCAATGGCAAACTGGGGAAAACCAGTCCAGGTGGCCATTAACAGGGAGCTGTAATGTGGGACTATTCCCCTGGGATCCTTTTCCTTCCCAAGGCTGAGCATTGAGTGCATTTGGAGGCCTGATATGGGCAGCAAGATATCCTGCTTTATGAGAAAGATGGAAATACAGGGCATTTTCCAGAGTGTTCCAAGGCCTTTGGACACCTAATCCAAATGACTGCCTTTCTCTGTTGACTCTGAATCAGGTTGTTGCATCCTACAGCTGACATTTCCAGCCCCCTCACAAGGATTTTGGTCACTTAGTCCTCCATGGAAAATTAAAATGAGATTAGAGAAGCTCAGCCTGCTATTCTAAGTGGATTGAATCAAAAGTAGGAACAGGCTCGGAGTTTTGTTAACAATCAATTGAAACTTAATACTGCAATCCTTTTCAGCATCCACAGGGAGGGAATGCAATATCTCTGGAAAAAGACAGTATTGCATATCACAGAACAGAATATTCTGTATGGAATATTTATTGGAAAATGATTTACATTCCCTTAATTTTCCTCGACAAATGTCTGCTCTTTTCTGGCTGGAATTGTCTTCCTAGCCACATTCCTGTTTCTAAAACTGCTAATAGAGCTGATTTAAGTTGTTCATAGAAAGTGCTTTATGTGGAGGAAAAGAATTGTTCTTAAAGTGCATCTGACTAAAATATGCCAAGGTTATTAGTGCTTCACATTTTGCAAATGAATTCATATCTTATTTAAAATTTTAATAGAGCATATATGGCTTGTTTTTTTAATAACTTTTCTGAAAAGATTGTTCTCTTCCCAATAAAAACCAGACCGTGTTCAGTAAAGAAAAACCTAAGGAAAATTTGAGCTAAATTACCCTTTCCCTCAAAAAAGATGTTTGAAGAAATAAAATAGAAAAATAGGTCTCTTTGGGCCCTTTCAAAATGCAAATATCTCTTAATGGGCAGGTTTTGCTTGGCTGTTAAATAGTTGTAGCTGCTCTTGCTTCATTTGGTTTGCATAAACATGGCCTAATCCAAAACTATTTATTCCTCCTGTACCTGTTTGTTTCTATTATCACAGAATCCTAGGATGGCCTGGGTAGGAAGAGCCCTAAAAGATCCTCTTGTCCCAGCTGCCCTCCCCTGGACAGGGACATGTTCCACCAGACCAGGCTGCCCAGAGCTCCATCCATCCTGGCCTCCCTGCAGCAGGTTCCCCCTTGCTGTCCCCTCACCCCTGCCACAGAACCATTTAGGTTGGAAAATGCCTCCAAAATCACCCATTCCAACCCTAAACTGCCAAATCCGCCACTAAACCACGTCCCTCCACGAAGCTGTTGTCCCAGCAAGGACAAGGGACAAGGAGCAGGGGTTGAGGTAACAACTCCATGCCCCAGAGGGGTGGTGGAGGGGCACAGAGGCCTGGGGGGAGGGACAGGCACTGGAGTTGTGTGCTGGACCCTTGGGCACGTGGGCACCACGACCAGCAGTGATGAGCCTGGACATTGCAACTTACCCAAAAAACCTCATTTTTGACTCCACCAGCACCGTGGGGGCTGAGTCCACTCTTGTGTCAGCTCTTCTGGCACAGCAGTGTTTGAGTTCGCCTTTACCTGAGAATCCAGTCCCTGTTGAAAACCAGAAAGATTAAAGCAAGGAAAGCCCCAAAAACTTCGATGGCAACAGTAAGTATGAAGTTTCCAGAGAGTTGTTCTGGATTTAATTCTTGCCACACATAAACAAGGGCCCCACCAGTTGTACTTTGGTTTTGGAATTAGTTTGATTTGAAATCAACCAGAACACTTGTCCTGACAATGGATCACTTTTATCTTGCCTGTGGTTCCATTAGGAAAGATTTGATAACAGTGTCAGGGTAAAATTGCTGATTTCAATCTTGTCTGGTTTCCCTCTTTGCATTTTGGCAAGTAAAGAAATCTTTTGTTTTTCTGTGTAGTTTTCCATTGAATAACCAGGGCATCTCAGTAGTATATTAAAAAGAAAAGGCTGCTAGCTGCTGTCTTAATGTTCTCAAAGCATCACAAACATTTTTTCCCCTTCTGCTCACTTGCAGCTACTGTGTTCATTTATTAAGGTGGGCGTCTGTAGGATTTAGTCTTCAATTAAATTTTGAACAGTCTCAACTTTGTGAGACTTTTGTGGCATGGGTGCTGCACACTTCACCTGGATGCACAAGGCCTTGTCTTTTAACCCCAGCTCTTTGTTCCTGTGAAAATGATACCCCAATGTTGTAGGAAAGGGCAAACCCTCTGCCCTGAGGCCCAGGTTGGACTGAAAAATGAGCAGAAGAGGTAAAAGAGCAGCTGGAGAGGGGTGGTGTGATGCCATTGGAACGTGGTCCCAGTTTCAGCCCCAGACCCTCCTTCCTGTGACATTTTGGGCAACATTCATCTTCACACTGCTTTCTTTCCTCCCTCACATTTAAAAAGGGGTTTAATGAATGCAAGACCCTCGTTCATGTGGCATTGACCACTGCACTGCTGTGAGAATATTGGTCTTTCTACTCTGAGTAACCAAAGCTACAGTTCCTGCCCTACACAAAAATTAATGTTACATCCCAGGTGAGACTTAAGCATATTTTCCCCGACTCACAGGCACAAGAAAATCCCTGGAAGAGCTGGAGAGGGGTCATGTCATGGGAGGCAATGTCCTGAGTGAAAAATTCTGGTGTTGACAATATCTTTGTTAAAATTCTTCAGCCAAATCTATGTGGAATAGAGTTGGTTTGGATTTACAATTAAAACACAAAACTAAGTTGAACTCTGAATTTCTAATCATATTCTAGGCACTGATGCTTTTTGACTCAAGCTTAGCTCTTATGTGTCCCATTATTATCAGTGATATGTTAAAACTTTATGGCCAAGTACCATATTCCCTGTGATGCTGAAATATATAACATACTTGGAGTTCTTTGCTTTTCCTTCTAATCTTTCAGCAACCTAATACTTTCTGACTTCTCTCTCAAACCAGGGACAGCCTTTTTTCTTTATCAGGGAATTCTGTTTTCAATCAGAAGGTGTCAGCAGCTCAGACTTCAGGGATACAGACAAGTAGTGTGAGATTATTGATAATTTTGCAAGAATGATCACACCAAAACAATGTAAATGGTTGCAGATACTCCACGGCAAGCATAGGAATAAGTTTTAACATGCCATGAGGTTTATATGGGAGATGCCTTTACTTAATAAAGAAAACTAGAAGCTGCAAGACAAGCCATTTCTCTAAACTCATCTCTTTTTTCTTAAAGCCAAGTGCAATGTTGTGAGGTTTGGATCTAATAGAGACTCCAAATATTTGTAAATAGGGTGGAAGGCTTTCTTGGAGCTGAATACCTGTCAGGAAGCCATTTCTTTTCAAGTATTTCAGTCAAGTCTTCATCTCCTGCAGCACTTCCCCACATTGTACAGAACTTTTTTTGCAACTGCTCCTTTGCAAACACTATTATTTCTGTGTAGGAGCTCCAGACCTATTTTACACTTGTTCCTCTAATGCACCTGTGCTTCCAGGGTCCTCATAATAGGCATAATTTATACTGACAGCAACTGCTTTTGCTGATGTTCCCTGATAACCATTCAGTGTGTGAGAAGTGCTGATAAATGTGCTTTTCTGTGGCTGCATTGGAAGAGGTTTTACTGACACACAAAAGCTGAGCCTGTTCCTCGCTGGAGCTGACATTGATGGCCAGGCTGGCAATTTCCTTGTGTAGATTTAGGATCTGTGCTGGAGTCAGGCATTTCCCAGACTTTCCCCAAGGTTCCAGCTCTTAATAATTTGGTGGGGCTTTTTTTTCTTCTTTTAGAAAGCCAGAATTTGGGCATGGTAGGTGTATGTGTGGCAGTCCCTCTGCTTGTGCCAAGCAGGTTGGCTCCAGCTCTGCATCTCCCTGGAGGAGCTTTGGTGGGTTTGAATTCAGCACTTGGAAAATGTTGTGCTGGGGAGTGGAAGAAAAGGAGGAGCTGGGCATTTACAGGGCCTTGAAAACAAAATGCTCCTTTTCACAGGAGGGTTTTTAGGATTGGCTTGCGGGGAGGGCAGCAAGGAGCTTGTTGAGAGGTAAAGGGAATATCTCATTAATGATTTACTAATGAGCTGTAAAAGTTCTGACTCTTTCTAACATCTGAGGGTGGAAAATGTTTCTTGGAATGCTGCAGCCCCACAAAGGCTGGGACAGATCCTGGCTGCCTCTGTGTAGGGTCTTTGATACAGTCTGACTTTACCTCTTTCCTCCAGTCCCTTAGGCCTTAGAAAAGATTAATCACAGTGTGGTGGGAAGCACATGGAAATAGCAAAGAGATGAGAAATGAGAGAGGCAGAGAGGAGAAAAAAGCCCCAACATGAAACACTGTTTTCTTTCTGGTAGGGCTCGGGCAGGAATAAATTGCCAATGATCTCACTTTTGAGCAATGTCAGTTTATTTGTTCTGACTCTGAAGTGACCATTTAACAGGGGCTTCAAGGCTCTGCTTTACAAGGGAAGAGCCTTGCAATGACATGGGCTTTATGGACAACAGACCCGGGCCTTTGGGCTGGGGAGGTCCGGCTCAGCCCATGGACAGGGCTCTGGTTTAAGGCTTTAGAGCTGTCCCTGTGAAACCAGCTCGGATGTAAAGGTAACTCAGCTCATGTGCAGTCCAGGGGTGGGCACAGCACACCCTGCCCTGGGTTCTAGGGGAGAAATGGGGCAGATCAGAGCCCAGCGAAATAGAGATAATTAATTGAAACTTGATGGCTCTGAAATCAAAGTCCCTGGAGGGTTAAACAGCAAGGACTTGGGAAGAGCCCAGGAAGGGCCAGGCGTGGTATAAATTTGCCTTCCCTGCAGTTATAATGATTTGCTCTGTTGTGGCTCTAAGTTGGAAGACTGTGAGTGTTTTTCTGCAGCCACTTCGTGTGGCCTTTATTTCTCCAGCAGTAGCTAAGGAGAGTGCTGGGGTTAAGGAACGAATCTTGAAATTGGTGTGCAACAATTCAAATCCTGGTGCTGCCATTGACCTGTGCTCCCATCAGTAAAATCACTTACTCCCTCTGGGTTTCAACGTTCCCCCTAGGAAATGTGGTTAATGAGCATTTCTTGTGCCTGTTGTCAGTACAGGGACGGTGCCACTTGTGACTGAGTGCACGTGAAGTCTCCCACAGAACCAGGCTGTTGCTTTGTCCAGGCTCTGGGGGTGCTTTTCAACGACATATTAACAAGAACACAAGTGGAAACTCCTGCTGGAGTCAGCTGGGAAGTCTCCGTGGCTTCCAGCTTGCAGAGCAACCTTTGTCAAGCAAGCACAGCACGCAGAGAGGCTGTGACCTCCCCAAAGCCCTGCGTGCACCTTTCCTTGCAATAAAAATGGTGCCTGGGAATGTCTCTAACCCCGTAAATCCTCCTGCACGAGGCAGCACTCCCACCCCTTGCACAGGGAGGGAGAGCAGGAACTGCACCAAGGTGCTGCACACTCAACAACCTCGTCTTGCTAAGAGTTGGAAGGTACCCAGACATCTCTCTGAGCAGTGTTAGCACTTTGTGTTTTCTTGGTCGTAAAGCTCAAGTGTTTAGTTAATGTCTGCACAGGTGGTTAAATGCAATGGCTCCCTCTGCCAAGTTACAAATCTGAAATTTACTGGAAAGGGAAAAAAAAAATATCATAAAGTCCAAGTTTATTCATGGTTTTTGCAGGTTGTAAATGTAAGGAAATGAGACCACTCATGCAGATGGGCAGAATGTAAGCCTAGTGTGACACCTAGAAATGCCACTCAATAATTACACACCATGAGACTCAAAGCAGTGGGCAGAAGTCCCCTGTAACAGCGTGGCTTGACACAGTTTTTATTTTACAAACCATGTTCAGGCAGTGTAGCTATTTTCCAAGCACTGCTGCAGAGAGGCTGTGTAACAGCAAACCATATATAATTTAAACTGAGCCCAAATACCTTTCTGAAAAAGAGCTGTCATGCAGGAGGTGTGAGATTGGTAGGAGAGGATTCTGCATTTGGTTCATAACAGCCTGAGAGGTGGCATCCCAAATAACAGTGCAAGGGACCAGCACCAAATTAATGTACTCCCAATTTTGTGGTTCTGTCGTCTTCATCGTCCAGGGAAGATCTAAGGGGCAAACACAAATCTGAATATTCTTGGAGCAGCAGGCAAATTGTGATCTATTTCTGGATGCAAATACAGTTTACCATGAGTAGAGTGGACAGTTTTTTCCATACTGTTCACTCTAGGTGTGAGTTTTCTCCCTAGGAAAGAAGGACTTAGAAACTTGTAGGTAATGGAGTCCTGCCCTGTGTTCGAGGGAACAGTGATGGGATGTTCTCAGGAACTGAGCAGGTGCTGGGACAGCAGTGTCCCTTGTGCAGGTGGCAGGAGAGGGGCAGTCAGGGTGTACCAGGCAGCCGTGTTCACCTCCCCCAGTTTAGCACCATGGAAAGAGGAACACGGAGCTGCTGGGGATGCGTCCTCTCAGGAAATGATCTGAAAATCACCTGAAGCATGGCTGGTATTGCTGCTGACCTGCTGCCAGTTCTGGCTCGCTAAATAGAAAAAACATTGGTTAGGTTTGCTTCTTCATCCCAGTTTCCATGTCATCTTTAGGTCATTAGGAAGAGAATTTGCATTTTGCTTCTGCACTCTCTGTATGTTCATAACCTTCTTGCAATAGAAGTGCACTTGTACATTCGTGAGGAACACACCTGCCACGTGTGGCTGTCAGGCCTTTGGGACTGAGGCCTAATTTGGGAATACTTGAGGATGAATGTGAGCAGAACACCTTGACCAGCTGAGCTTACTCGAGGGAGAGAGCGGACCTGTTGTTGTTGTTGTTATTATCAGCAGTATCACTGCTACCTTTTCTGAAGTTGCAGTGCTCAGTGGTTCCATGCCCTCCCACCCCCTAAATGCCCAGCGAGGGGTGTGGACAAGCCCTTGTGCTTAGATGACAGCCAGGGGTGTTTTAATGATCAGCCTTCTCTCTGGGGCCGGGTTGGGAGGCAAGGAGGTGCCTCCCGTGCCCTGGTGAGCTTGCGCTGTTTAGAGATCAGAATCTATTTGAAGCACCCCCGAGGAAATTATGACTAAAGCAGCCCCCAAGTGACACATGTTCCTCTCTGCTGCTTCGCAGGGGAAGGCTCCAAGGTCTGTTGGTGAGATGGAGCTTCCTGCTGAGAAGACAACTCAAGCTGGCTAGAGATTAAATAACACTTTTAACTGCCTGATACTGTGAGGCTTAAAAGAAGAAAAAAAAGACGTGCAGTGTCACCTAGGGAGTAAACCAAAGCTTGAAAGGTTTCCATTGAATTCAGCAGGTATTGGAGCAAGCTGCCAGTATCGTGCTGGTGTGACCTCAGGTTGCAGCTGTGCCACTGCCACTAAAGGAGGTTGTTCAGGTTTGGAGCTCAGCATCTATCCCAGCAAAGGCAGAAAGAAAGGAAAAGGGGTGGGATTGAATGTAGAGCTCATTTCTGTTTCTTTCAGTTTATAGACTGGATTTATCACCCACAGCTGAAATGATTTCTCAGTGCTAGACACCTGCCCTTCCCCACGGCCGGCTCATAAATGACACTGCTCTTTAATATAATGGCTTTAAAGGTACAAAGGGCAAGTTCCAGCTGAAGCAATGTTTAATTTGGCTTTTGTGGCTCAGACAGCCAAGGAGCTGTGGGCATGTCAGTTTGAATTCCAGCTGCAGCTCCGTGTCAGGCACCTAAACCCAGCTCTAACATGTACCATGGTGCCCCCAGCCAGGGCCTCGCGCTTCAGGCAGCCCTGGACTTCAGGGAGCACTTAACATATGAAAGAATTCATTCCTGGGTTGAATTTGAGCAGCACTACAGTGCATTGTACTTTATTACAATGCTTCTGAATTGCTTTCATAATTTCCCCTGTGCCAGCACCCGAGTGTAATTCTCCTCCGGTGCGCAGGGCTGGCTGCAGCCCGCCCGCAGCTCCTCGGGATGCTTTGCATTCCCCGTCATCTCTGCACCAGCCTGAGTGAATATCAATTCACACCAGTCCTGTATGGGAACCAGGCGTGATTATGTCCTGGAAGAGAGGAAAAATAAGGGGGAGAGGGATGAATGCTGTGCATGAAGATGCTGGCAGTCCGTGGCAGGAGGGAGATGCCATCTCGGCTGCCCACTTTGTTTGTGCTGCTGGATTTTGGGTTGATTCGTGCTTTGTTAATTGGATTCCAGGGGGAAAAAATATGTTTTGACTGACTAAAGCTCATGGCCATCCTGGCAGAGGCAATGGACAGCCTTCAGCACTCCTGTATCTTCCAGTTTTAATTATGCATTTTTTTAGTTTAAGGGTTTGCCTTGAGATGTGCTTATTCTTCTGTTTGAATCTCTGGAAAGTGAGGTCAAGCAAAATGATGAGTTATCTTTAAAATAGATATCCTTCTTCCTGTCTTTTCTGGAGCTGCAGAGTCCTGCAGGGTGTTAAACAAAGCTATCAACAAGGCTCAGTCCCATCCCGGTCCCCTGAACAAGCTGGGATTACTGCATTAGAAAGGTGCTCAGCATCCAGAGAGCCCCATCCTCTGCTGTAATTTCTGAGAAGAAAACGGGATGCAAAGTTCCCTCTTAATAAATGTGTCCTCATTTATCATCACTTGCTGTCTTTGGAAAATGAGAGATTGTTTTTCCAAGTGATCTTGAAGCATTGGGAAGGCTTTTGCAGCTTTGACTCATTGTGATTATTCCCAAGTGTTGTCATCAGTTCTTCCTGTATTTATGTGAAATTGCTCTAAGCCTGTGCGTAGCTCCCAAAACTGATCAGTGTTTTGAATAGGAAAAAACCCCACATCCCCAGTCCCTGCTTCTGGTCAAAAATATGATTTGTTTCATTCAATGTCATACTGCTGGGAGATGCAAGACTGAACCTTCTACAGAGCCTAAATGTTCTACTTTTTAATTTGTCAGGCCATTGCCATGGTATAGGCTACATAAATTGGTTATAAATAAGGAGGGGCTGAAAAGAATGTAATAGAGATCACTGTGCAATTATCATTAAACCTGTACCAAGCTGTTCTGTTCTCTGAATGTCTAAATGTGCTCTAGACATGATTTTCTGCTGCATTGCATGGAGCAGTTGCATCCATCAAAGCAGAAGTGTTTCTAAATTTGACTGTGGATAATTAAACTCACTTTAATGTAAATGACTGTGAAGCAGATCCCAGGGTGAAGATGTGTCACTTATGCTCCTTATAAACATTAGGGAGAATTGGCCCCATGTAGCAGGTACTGATAGAAACTCCTACAATCCCAGCCTCAGTGGAGTCAAGGATTATCAAGGAAAAGTGTACATGCCTGTTAGTAAAATCCAGGAATGGTGCCTAATTGGGGCTATGCACATTAAGTAGTCAAAAGGCCGAGATGGTCAGAGGGATGGAGCAGCTCTGCTGGGAGGAAAGGCTGGGAGAGTTGGGATTGTTCAGCCTGGGGAAGAGAAGCTTTGGGGTGACCTCACTGTGGCTTTCTAGTACCTGAAAGGGCTACAAGAAAGATGGAGAGAGACGTTGGACAAGGGGGAATGGATTCACACTGATAGGTTAAGATTGAATATTGGGAAGAAATCCTTCCCTGTGAGGGCGGTGAGGCCCTGGCACAGGTTGCCCAGAGAAGCTGTGGCTGCCTCTGGATCCCTGGAAGTGTCCAAGGCCAGGTTGGAAGGGGCCTGGAGAAGCCAGGGAGAGTGGGAGGTGTCCCCGCCCATGGCAGGGGGGTGGAACAAGACAAACTTTAATGTCCCTTCGAACCCAAACCCATTCCATGAGTCTGTGAAAATGGGAGCCTTTTTAACCCCCAGCCTGCCCATCCCTCCTGCTGGCAGCCCCTGCCATTCCCAGTCTCAGGATGCAGCAGGATCCCAAAGCACGGGCAGGGCTGAGGCAACAGCTGAGGCCCTGTGCAAAGCCACATGTGAAAAGTGAAGTTTATTTCTGTCAGCTCAGTTTAGTTTGGAGCTGGAGTGTATCTGCCTGGGGCAGCCATAATGTGAGGATGGCAATAATGACTTTCTGTGTGAAAGGGGCATAAAAACTCTCTGCATTCTCTTGAGCAAGTAAACACTCTGTTTATGCCAGGGACTGTAATAAAGGCTCCTTTCTCTGATTCCTTCTCCATCCAGATGTTTCTCTGTTACCAGCATATCATAGAAACATCTTCAGCTTCTATGGCCACCATCAAAATATTCCCTACACCCCTGTCTTAATGTCATCTTTTCTGTTCTATTCATTCTATTCCAAGCATGTATTTTTCTTTTTAGAAAGAGTGCAACTTCTTCTAAGAAACTTTTTCTCCCACACTGAATATCTTTCCCAAAGCATGAGAACATTCTACCCTTTCATTTGCTCACCAGACATTGCACGATTTGCAATGGAAACTGGCAAGAACATTTAAAATAATAAAAATAAAAATTGTGCTCGTCTCAGAACTGGGAGATGAGTGCATTTGCTGAGAGATGTAGGGGTTTGGAGCCCTGTGATTGAAGTCTCCAGGAATGTTAACTGAATTTTAATTTGTGTTTTACAGAAGGATATGTATGGAGGGAGTGAATGAGAGGTCAGGGGAGGGTAAGAGAGACTGAGCCACGCTGGGTAAATGCATCACTTAGTGCACATTGAGCAGGTTTTTGGTTACTGCAGTTTTCAGATTTGTGCTCTAATCTTTATTGATTTAACAGGGGCTCTCACACAGTAATTAATGCAGCATTCGTTGTCTCCAGCACTCTTGGAGAAGCTGTGTATTAGCACTGCTCCTGCTGATGTGGGCTCTGCCAGGGCTGGAGGGGGCAAAAGTGTGTGTGGGTCCTCGGCTTTGGACTGGATTTTAAATAGTGGAAGGCCAGGGACGAGGTAAAGGGATGCTTTTTTGGAGGACTTTGTGGGTAAATATTTAGGATTTTTTTTTTAATGGAATGGCTGTTGACTTGTCTCAGTTTTTCAGGATCCCATATCAGACCTTTGGCCTGGCTCTGTGCAGGAATTTGTTTTCCCTAAGATCTCGTGAATTCTGGTCCAAAAGCCGTACATAATTTAGCTCCAGTCAAATGGAAATAAGGAATTCAAAGGAAGTCTTGGAGACAGCCCCAAAATTGAGGATTCCTTCTAAAATAATAATAGAAAAGGCTTGGGGTCCTCTCTGTTCCTTCCCTGGGCCACAAGACTGAGCTGGTAACACCAAGCCAATTTTTAAGTGCCGGAAACTTTCCAGGGAAACATTCTGTGTGTTGAGTGGTGAAAGCACCATTAATTGCTGTGTGTGAGACCACTCAAACCAGTAGTGAGCTGGTCTTTAGTGGAACTGGCTTTCCGCTGAGCAGTACTTGTTCTGCTCTAGTTCTTTTATAATACTTTTTAACAAATAGTTATTTTATAAAAATGCAGGTAAAATATACATCAATATAATTATTCTGTAAAAAAGTAATTGTTTTTAAGCTGGTCTTGCTGTAGGTTTCTGGTTTATACCAGGGTGAGGAGGCTGGCATGTAATCCAAAGAGGAGTTATACCTGAGATCACCATACTGAATCAGGCAGTGACTCTCAAATTTTGTGGGTTTATGTCATTCTTTTGGACAGAGACTCTTTGCTGGGGCAGATGTAGCAGAGCTCCGGGTTATTTGTTGTAGGTGGGTCGAGGTGAGTGCCTTCCCAAGTTTCTGTGCACAGCATCCTCCTCAAATGACATCATCTCCATTTTCATCTCTGAGGACACGAAACTGTTGTGTAGCCTGGGCATTTCTCCTACTGTTTGGTGCTCCTGGGGTGTCTCCTGCCACTGATCTCCAGCTGATAAAGCAGTGAGGAGGAAGGGTCACGTGGCCAGCCTAGATCCAAAGTGATGCACGGAGATCAAGGGGAGCAAAGGTTTGGCTTCACAAGATTGTCAGACCTTGTTGACGTTTCTCACTCGGTCCTGAAGCCATAAAGTGAGACTAAGAAACCTCCCTGCATGCTGGCAGAGCTGAGAGGGTGATTTCAATATCATTTGTGAGGTATTCAAGCGCAGTTCCTTGAAGAATTTCAGCATCTTTTTCCTATTTTAAAGTTGCTGAATGAAGCGTGGAAATAAATCGTTCTCATGCTTTGGGGCTGGCTTTATTTGCGACTTCTTTTTGCTTTTTGGGTTGGTAAAAAACCACGATAAACTCCTTTTGGATGAAGGCCAGGCTTCCCTTTGAAGCCCTGGGACACGAAGTTGTGCCGCTGTCTCCCTGTTCCACAGTAATGAGGGAGCAATGGGCTGGGCACTGCCAGCAGTGGTCCAGCTGTTCCCACACAAATCCTTCCTGTGGATGAAAGGAGACTGTGGCTGTTAAAATGATAGCAGTGAATGGCATCAGAAATGCGACAGACAGATGGACGTTACTGTAACAGCTGTAAAAGGCCCATATGAGAAAACTGGGATAAAAGACTAATTTATTCCACTTCAGCTCCATTGCATTGGGTTTTTTTTTGGGTTTTTTTTTGTGAATGGATTGGGTACTTGGTGATCCACTGGCAACATAATTCCAATTGTAAAATGATAATGCACAGTTACCAAACTGTCAGGTATGGCCAGCTGGAGGACTGGCTGCTGGCTTCCTACATTTACCCAAATTAAAAAGTGGGAAATTCGTTAGCAAGACACAGCTTCAGGGAGTGGGGGCCTGTTGCAAGCGTAGTTTCCTTTTCAAGTTTTCCCTGTTCTTCTGCAGTCCTTGGGCCCTGAAAACGGGGAGCTTCTGCTCTCTAAATGTAAGGGAGAGGATCCAGAACAAAGCCATGGAGGTGACTGGAGACAGCAGTACTGGGCCCAGCTGGTTCAGCTGGACTGGGAGGGGATGGAACAGATCCCGACAAGGAACTGGCTGCTTGGAGGGGTGTTACTGGGCTGAGGGAGGTGTTGCAGTGCCAGACGGTAAAACAGGGGCGCAGGGGCTGCAAAACAGCTTTGGGGAGCGTGAGTAGAATATCAGGAAGAAAGTTTTCCCTAGAAAGGCAGCACGGGCCTGGGATGGGCTGTCCAGACAGGCTGTGGAAGTGCCATCCTTGGAGGTCACGGAGGCTTGGCCAGACCTGAGCCAGCCCTGGCCACGGGCCCGTGTGGAGC
This sequence comes from Atrichornis clamosus, assembly GCA_013400975.1. Lineage (NCBI taxonomy): Eukaryota > Metazoa > Chordata > Aves > Passeriformes > Menuridae > Atrichornis > Atrichornis clamosus. The sequence continues at coordinate 418,705 of WBMZ01008619.1, read as the reverse complement.
AGGAGGATGAGAGGGCCCTCACGGCCAACACTTCTGTGATAAGAGAGGTTGGCAGAGAACAGCAAAAACATTCGTTTCAGTACTTGACATCGGACAAAATGAGTTGAGGGAGGGTGATCCTGAGGAAAGCATTTCTTGAATATGTGGGAGAAAAGAGCTGCTTAAAAATCTAATAAAAGAAGTCCAGATGCTGTATTGCACATCAGTCTTCTTAAAAAAAAACATTTCTGCAGCCTCTGAAGTGACAGCCATCCATCTGTGTGCATGTCAAACCATACACCAGTGGATCTGTCACAGCTTTTCTTCACTTTGAGACAATTAAGCATAGATTCCATGGGCTTCTTATTTCCAGCACTGTGTAAACAAAATTTGTTATATTATGTTTACTCATTTGGAAAACAGCTAATACTTTGGGTGTGTATTCGAAGATTTTTTGAACTCACTTCAATATTTTTTCCTGTGTCATAATAGTTGGCTTGTAGCAGCAAAGTGGAGTAATCAGTGGGTTGTGGCTGAAATCAGAACCATATACCAGAGGCTGGTTTGATCTTGTATGTCAGTTATTATTGCTTAAAAAAAAAAAAAACCACGAAAAATAGACTACTTGGTTGAATTTGAAGATAAGAGAAAAATCTCCTGAGAAAATAAAAAGGAATACTTGGAGCCAGTAGCAGGCTTTCGAATGTTCAGGATTTTTCAAAGCTTCCCTCTTCTCCCTGGAAGGTGTGAACTGGCCCTGATTTTGTGGAGTCCTGAGAGAAGCAGGTGGGCACAGGCTGGTCACATCCATCTCCAGGCAGTGGCACCTCAGTGCTGTGACGCCTCAAAGGGCACCTCTCCTACCCAGGGCAAAGAAACCCTGTCCAAGCTTGGTGCTCATGCTGTGGAGGTGATATTTTTCCACACTTAGGCTTCCTTAAATCCTGTATTACGTCTTCCCAAAGTGCAGAACAGGGAATAGGATTTTAAGATGCACGTGAAAGGGCAGAACTCCTGGGGCTTTGGTGGATCAGCTGTATTTCCAGTAACTCCCGTCCCCTCTCTGATTTTTCTGGTACGGGTCTCTTGAGGGCATGCTTGTCATGTCTGCCACGGGGAAATTACCTTGAAGGTGCTCTGCCAGAACCCTCATTCTGGGCTGTTCCAGTTTGCTTCCTGATGGCTGAACGGTTGAGTTATCGTGGGAGCTTAGTCACATCAAGATACTGCTCAGAGCAGGCCCTGATTCATTTAGCTGCACTGGAGGTTTTGGAGATGATGGCTTCATCATGAGTCAGTTCTTCATTATCACATTCCTCTGACGTTGCACAGCAATACTGGAGCTGCCACGAGCAAGCAGATGAATGATAGGAGATGAGATGGACCTTGTCTCTGATAATGGGGAACGTGTCATGCCTCAGACGGATGCAGACAGCCAAGTGCTGCATCAGGCTGCTCATGTGAGGCAGACAGAAGCCTTTCTCAGCCCTGCCTGCACTCAGCTTAAATACAGAAACGGGAAAGTGACTTTGCAGCTTGATTTCAGCTATTCCTATTCCCAACCATGGCTAATCATTCCTTTTGAAAAGCTTGTTAAGGTATTCTTGTCAATTAGCGCTTGTTTCAGTGAGCTTCATGGATTAATTAGATGTTGCATTACAAAAAATAATTATGCCTTTTAACCATTTTCGGTTATTTACTTCCTTAAATGTTGGGTTTGTGAGGCACACTGGCTTGGTGCCACAGTCATTTGGGTAGAATCTAACACAGATTAATGAGCAAACTTGAAACGCAAGCAGTGAGTTCCCCAGTGTTTTGTAATTAAGCAATTTGATTAAAAACAACTGGAACAACTCTGTGCACTGAGAAACAAAGTGGGAACAGCTCTGTGCAGGGAGACCTCGGTAACAAGAAGTATCAAACCCAGGTCTGAAAGTAATTTAGGTGGTTTGAATTTTTTCTTAGCTACCTGGTAGTTTCCTAGGAGAGGTTTTTGAGGAGTAGGCATTGCAGCAGTGCAGATGTTATTCCCCCCAGTCTTCAATTTCACAAACGTGGAATGACAAAGGGATAACACTGACTTTTTTTGAGGAAGGAACTCAAATGCTTGTCCCTGGGATGCTTGTCCTGCTCTACAGTCACAGCTCTTGTAGTTAAAAGGAGGGGTGGCTTTTTAACATGAGCTGAGAATTTGTGTAATCAGGTTTAATGGATTTCTGCCTCCCTGTGATGCCAGTGAGACCTAAACCAAGTCCTCTATACCTGTACACAAATGGTTAGGAAGGGTTCTGTTTCCTGTGTTGGACCAAAGGCTTAAAATTGCTGCTGGAATAAAACTCCAGCCCTGATTTTGGGGAAGTTTTGCTGATTTACACCACCTGCCAGGCTGGCTCAAAGTAAAACTGGGCATTAAAAGTGTCCTGACTGTGGGTATCCCAGAGCTTCATCCTGCTGGTCCCTGTGCAGTGTGAACAGGGTTGTAATTGATGTGAACAAGGCTGGGCTGCAAAAGCTGATGCTGCAGCTGAAGTGTGAGGCAGAGCTATAAATGTTGTTCATCTTGTGTTAAGGGCAGGTCATGTAGACAGAAAAACACACATGTTCTTCTCTTCCTGGCCCAGCATTACCTGCCTGACTTACATTTCTCTGGAAATATGCCTGTCTGAGGCCTCACACATCAATTTTATCTCATTTTTCTAACCCATTTTAGCTCTCTTTCACAGGCAGATCTTGCTTAGAATCAATAGCTCCCCACTATCAGCCCCACTTAGTGTATATTCATTTATTGGATTTTGAGAATGGAAAGTAATGGGACTGAAAAGAGAAAATGTGGGGGTTTTCATTGAAGTACAGCATTTGAAATGCAGAGCATTTCTTTGGGCTTTAAGTATTGCTGCGTTACAAAACACAGTTGAAATGATCCATTCCCCAGCTTGGCTTATAAAATCTATAAGCAGATTACAAAGATCCTTTCTTCCTAACCTGAGCCATCAAATGTTTCTTGGACCAAAATTTTAGACAGTTCTTTGCTCAGATTTTCCCTAAATTTTCCCTAAGTCTTTCCTATCTGGCCTCTACTAAGCTATGGCACAGAATGAATTCTTGGAGACCTCTGGCAGTGACCTATTCCTTCATTCTGCCCTTTTTTTTTTTTTGCAGAAGGGTGGTCACCTCCTGTTCTGAAGGCACCTTTGGCATCTGTGGGGTTATCATGGGTTGTAGATTTGCTAGTCCTTCTTGCAGAGAAACACTCTAAACAGGTCTTTTAGAGAGCCTGTTTATAATTGGGATGTTTGGAGAAAACTGTAATTCAGGATTGTTTGTGCCTTCCTCGTCCTCAGGACAGCGAGAACAGAAAGAAAAATTCAGTGAGGAAAATATGCTAATTTTCTGTCTGAGTTGGTGAAGTGCTTGAGGGAGTTGTGAGGGGCCAGGGTGCTAAGGAGGATGTATTTAACCTCATCTGCATGGGATGATCCTGGCATGGAAGTGATTCCTTGTGTAAGTGATATGTGTCTATTCCATTGCACATACCTGCACAGAGTATATGGATACTGCAAAACAGCTTTTCTGAGCCGACCCCAGCACACAGGAAAATGCTCTGTCAGACAGAAGGGTAACCAGGAAACTGCTCTCTGCAGTAAAACAAACATAAACAGCACATGTAGCTCTATAACCTGATTTTGGTACTGTTACTCCTCATTTTCCTGAGTAGAGACAGACCAGAGGCAGGTCAGTGAATTCTCTCCCCCTGGAAATGGTGACGGATTCCACACTGGACATCCAGTGAAGTTTGCATTGTTTGAGGAGGTTCAGCAACATGGGAGATGTTGTCTACAAATGGTCACTTGCATCACACACGTTTGAAGCCCTGTGCCATGTGAGAGGTTGAAGAAATAATATTTGTAATGGCGCTGTCTTAAATCTCTGGGGGAGAAATGTGCCTGTCTGTAGAGAGCTCATAAAAAATCCCAGGAAGGATCCAAAGAGCCTGAACACTTAAAGAAGTCCATGGTATCTGGATGCAGGGCAGAGCCTTCCCCAGGAGCAAGGCCAGAAGTTTTATTGTGGCATCAATGATCAAAAAGGGCCGGCACAGGTCCTGTCAGCAGCCTTCCTCCCCTTGGTGAGGAGGATACTTCCAGGATCCAGGGAAAGGAGCTGCTTCTGCACCTGCCGTTGGGCAGAGGCCCCAAACACACCCGGCAGCAGAGGGAAGACCCTTTGTGTTGTAAGTGTCCAAGCCAGCTGCTGGGCGGGTATTTGGTGTGGGAGGCTCCCTGTGGGTTTGAGTTGGCAGATAGCAGTTTAAGTTTGGGATAGAGAAGTGGGGACATAAAAATAAGTTAATTGAAGCTAAACTGAGCTCACAAAACAGGTTCTGTGTAGTTAGTACAAAGTGCTCTCTTCCATTTGTGTTGAAAGGGACTCGACTCTGGCAACAAAGATGCGGAGTGTCTTTAGTCCAGGTAGCTCAGGGCTGATAAATCTGGGCCTTAGTAGTCCAGGCTTCAGTGCAAGGTGCACAGAGCGAGTCTGAGAGGCTTTGTGCATGTGCGGGATTACTTTTGGCTGCTCCTGCTTCGCTGCTTCCAGCAAACCAGATTAAGGATACCCTGTGAATCTCTGCTCTGACACCTTCCCCATCACTGTAGCAGATGCACTTCCATGGAGACTTACAGTGGTGATTACTGTGAAACAAACACCATCACCTCTTCTTTCTCCTCTGTCTAACATACCTGTTTAACTGTGGATTTCTTAGAGCAGGGTTTAATCTCCTTAAACTTGCGGAAAACATCTGGCCAATAAGGGATGCAAGTGTGTACAAACAGGGATAAACTCCACCTGGGTTACACTGCTCTTCTTTCAGTGCTTTCTCCTCAGAATGGGACTCAAAACTGGGAAACATAAAACTTCCCCAAGCACATTTTATTTCCAAACTGCAGTACAGTGGCCCTGAACTCCTGGCTCCCAAACCTGCTGTTACCTGCACAGCCCTGGGAGTGCTGGGGCTGAGCAGGAATGCTGAGCTGCACCGGGTCTTGTGCTTCAGTGCTGCTGCTTGTGGCCCCCATAGGGTAAGGGTCCATGCACGTGTGTCAGGTCTGAGGCTGCACTGAAGGCTTGCACTGAGGCTGTGCATAAACTGTTCTGCTTAGTGTATTATTTTATTTATTTTGTTCATAATCTGATTGTATTCTGCTTTATTTCTACCTTTCCAATGGGTAATGTGACTTCTATTTTACTGTTTTGCTAGGGAATACACTGACGTGCAGCAGAGGCGTGAAAAATATTGTAAGAATGGCCATAACAAAGTTTCTCCCAAAACAGTAGAGTCTGCATAGACCAGCAAAAAGTTCACCTTTTGGCTAAGCACATGAAGCTGCTAAATGTGCAAAGGCTCAGCCCTTAAGCATTCCCTCAAGAGTAAAAAGCCCTTCATGGGGAGGTTAAAATAATGACACATGCAGGCTTATTCAGAGTTTAAATTTCACCTATGTCTCTCTGCCTAGGCTCTATCAAAATCCAGGCACTACTGAAATCCTCAGGAGACCCAAATGAAGATCTGAAGACCTGAATCTGAAGCCAGCCAAGAGGCAAAGGGACTCAGGAGAAATCTAGGCAGCCTGAATGTGCTCTTTAGTGCCTGTTCACATCTCATACGCTCCTCAGCCAACAACTTCCATCCAAGAATGTAATATCCTCCTCCACGCCTTCCCCTTTCTGTCCAGTCCTACAGCCCTTAGGTGAACTTTAAGTAATTCCCATCAAAGTCAGCTGGTTTGCTGAGTGAAGTTCAAATCTCCTTTGGCTCTGAGTTTGCAGGTTTAAGTCCTGGTAATAAAAGAGGTTGGGGAATCTGCAGACAATTAACAAACCACGGGCCAGCTCCATATCCTGCTCCCTGCCTCATCAGCCCTTTTCTGAAGGAAAGGGAACTTTCTGTCCAGCCTTCCCAAGTCCAGCAGAGAGACCTTGAACCTGCTACCTTCCAGCTAAAGATCTGCCTTGAGATCCCCTTCCTCAAAGCCTCAGAATAAATTACATTGTTCCTGTCCTAGCAGGGCAGCTAATGAAATATTCTCAAGATTGACAGCCTTTCTGACAGCCTTCATGGCATCTCCTTGATGCTCTCCTGACAATACTTTCCAAGGCAGTAAATTAGGAGTGGACATAAAGCCTTCACAGAGAAATGGAGGCACTATTTTGTGCTTACTGGCTCTAAATGCAGAAAGAGGCAATTTTAAGCAACACACTTATCAGGCTTAGCCTGAGCAATGATTCAGGCTTCCAAGAAAGATACTGCTTAAGTGGTTTTATTGCTCTAAATGGGACTAAAATTCACTTTTTATCAGAGCATTGACATCTCTAAACGTATCCTCAACATATACTTCATCAAGAATATTATCCTGTAGCCTCAGTTGTTCTCTTCTTAATTTCAGAATAGAGTTTAGGTGAACCTGGTGTGTGTTAAACCCAAAGGGCAAAAGCCTTGGAAGCCCATTAGCTGTAGTATTGTCCTGAATCCTGAGCTGCTTTTGAATTGTAGCTGTGCTTTTTCTCCCTGGAATGTGGGTCATTTTTGGGTTTGAGAGTACTGAATTTTGAGGTATCCTGGTCTGACAGTGTGCGTTGATGGGGTGCATTAGAGATGAACCCAGCAGGAATAGGTGAGAAAGCCCCCATTCCCAAATTTAGGGTCCTTTTCAGACAGGCTTGGAGCAAAACACTGCATTTCAGGCCTCCTTTATTGATGTGCCTGAACTGCATCTCTTACCCTGCCCAGGCTCAGGGAATTGATAGCAAAATGAATCCCTGTCTGGATCCAATATCTGTGGCTTAAGATCAGCTCACATAAATACAGGCGTTGCTGAGAGATGTGGTACCAAGGGATGAGCACAGGAAATGCCAGCTCTAATGCAGCTTTCTCCTCTCTCTACTAATTGTTTTAGATAATGAGGGAGAGGAAGCACTCATGATGTTCAAGCCTAGAGGGTTGAATCCCAGCAGAGTTGACTCAGCTACTCATCTTTGTACAGCAGGTAAGTTCGGTGGTGTGCGTAGTAGGAAATGAAAGAAAAATCTTTCCATGACAAAAAAGCCTGAATTTAAATAATAAATATAAAAATATCCCTCTCTCATCACCTACCCCAACGGAAGAAAGCTGGGAAAGCATTGTTAGAAATGAGGCATGTACTTGGAATTGCTATTTTAATGGTTTTGACCAAGCTAAAAAAGTATTAAAAAAAAAATATTCAAGAGGCAAAAGAATCCCCAGCACAAGGAGGGGAAGCTGATCTGCGTTCCCTTGCTGCAGTGCTGCCCCAGCAGCTTCACTGCGGCGTGAGTGCTGCTCTGTGGGCACTGCTGCTGGCTCGGGAACAGCTCCCACTCCAGCTTTTTAATTTCCTAGGGCTGGAGCTGCTGCAGGGGGTTATCTTGCTGCTTTCACACACGCTGCTTTTATTTACTTTCCTCAAATGTTTACCTTAGCAGACTCGTGTTTCCTGGCCCTGCTGGTGAAATCCACGGAGCCGCTGGTGTGGCGGGGCAGGGCAGCAGCTGTGTGGTGCAGCTGGGTGACAGGAGCCTGTCCCCCTGTGTGCCCACACCCCTGTGACCTGTCCTGCCAAAAATGAGCTTTTTGAGACTGCAGAGGGGGGTTGTACCAACACTGCCACGTGCAAATCCTCGGTGAAATCCGTGTTGTTGTGTGAATATGGTGTGAAATATGTCAGTGACCACCAGCTGCACCACGAGAGGTGATGGTGCGGGGTGGGTGCTGGCAGCCTGGTGCTTTGCGTCCTTAATCTGGTCTCATGCTGGTGCTGAACAGTAATTTCAGCATCTGAGCAAGCTGGAATATGCAAATACACAATATGCAGGCTGGACTGAGGGGTTACTGCTCAGGAAATGAAATCATGCTTGGCCGTGCTGGCTCGAAGCTCTGTTGCGTGAGGTTCTCCCTGGTTTGGGGGGCCCAGAGGTGAGTTCTTTCCCCATCCTTGCCCACAGGTATGGATATATGGCTTGGAGCAGCTCTGTCCAGCCTGCAGAGCCTGGGCATCAGCAGGAGGGTGGCACTTGGATGCAGTGGAAAAATGAGTTTTCTGTGTATACTCAGTTGTGCACATCTCTGCAGAGAACGGGTCAAAGCCTGGAGCTTTCTCCAGGCACCTGGGGGTTATTTTAATATCTTTTTTCAAGGATTTTTTTTTTCCCCTGAAGCTTTTTACTTTATCTGTATTTTGTAGCTGTAACTCTGTTATTGGAAGACTGGGGACTTCTCTAGCAGGGATCTTTCTCAATGGGATGCTGTAGGTCAGAGGGAAAGTCCTTTTCCCTTTATATTTTTCTTTATAAATATCCCATTCTGGTTATATGGCCTTTGCTCCCGAGTGCTGACATCTCATCCCTGTTTATTTTTTCCCCCATTTTCCTTAGGGACTCCCAGGAATGTCTGTTTTCAGTGGGGAGAGGTGCCACTGTAGCAAGTGTCGTGTTTACCCTGGGACTCTGGTTTCTGAAAATGGAAGAGTTTCCAAGGAGGAGCGGGGGTGTTGTTGGGGAATCCACTTGATTTGTCCCCATAGTTTTGATGTTTTTGTGTCCTGTGGGAGGGGGGTTCTCTCTCTAGTCAGAATTGCTGGTGGACAAAGCTATTTGTTATTTTTAGCTGCTTTTGAGAGAAGCCAAAAATGGTGGTTTCCATTAGTCATTTCCCATGTTGGCCATGCAAAGGCCATGGCAGGGCATGAATCTGACCCTCAGCGTCTTGCCAGGATCCGAAAATCGTGTGGGGGGCTCTCCCTACAGACTGTACATTAAGGGGAATTCCTCTTCATGGGTGAGAGTTCACATTTTTCCTCTGGAGTTGAGGAATCATCCTGTTCCTTCACCCAGAGGTTAAACTATGCTGGCCACACCTTCCTCAAGTTTGCCATGTCAGGGGCTCCCACAATTTGATAGACTTTGTGCAGAGTAAAAGAACCATGATGGATATAACAAATACAGAGTTGGGCTACTCCAGAATGGGGATTTCTTCCTCTTCTTTTTCCTGTTCTGATTGATTTATGTTCACAAAACTGTGGTTCATTATTCCTTTGTTTTTTCTCTGTTGCTTCCCAGTTCCCTGAGAAGAGGGGACAGGCACTAAAAGGAAGCTTAAAGATTGTTTGTCAAAGTCTTGCAGGCCAAGCTGGCAGACAGGAATGGCACAAGGGTTGGGTGAATATTCAGGGGTTTTAATTCTGTGAGCCTGATGATCAGTGCTGTGTCATTGAATCAGCAACCGCATGGAACATCCATCTGAGTAAAGGCTTTATTTGCTCTCTGAAATGCTCTGCATGTTCTAAAGCAATAATGGCATTAATAATAATCATAATAATAATTTTAAAAAGGTATATTAAGTTATGGAGATGGTCTTTTTAAAGCAGAGAATGCACTGACTGTGGCAGGGAGAACACTCTTGTCAAGTGGTAGCTTGGTATTCCTTGTTCTTCTGTTACTGACTGTACCTTACAGCTTTGGGTGTATTTTTCTTGCTTATTGCTGCTTTAACTTTGTCCAGAATGTCCACAACTCATTTTATTCACAGCTTAGGAGAATCCTCACACTCACCTCTTGTTTCTTGACACCGCCAAAGTTTGTTGGAGCTGAAGAGGCAGAAGTGCTTGGCCCGCAGCACTCAGGGACGCAGAACAGAAGTTTGGGTCACTTGAGGGTTGGAGCTGGCAGTGGGGCAGCTCCAGGCAGCCCTGAGCAGAGCAGAGCAGACCTACCTGTGCTGCTGCCTGGCAGGGGAAGGTGAATGTCCCCCTGGATCTCTGCACTACCAGCAAATTCCTGATTCTTTTGTATTCAACTGCATATTTGTAGTTCTGGAGCAATTTTGCTCTTTCCCTTACCTGCATTAAAAATGTGATGTTGCAGGTTTTGGGGTGGATATCAAGCCCTTCTCTATATTGAAAGTTGGACATATAAAGCTCTAGAACAACATAAAGCTGAAAGCCACAAAGGGTGGCTTCTGTCCTGGTGCACAGTTCTGTTATCCAGAAGTATCTTAGCACCGTGCAAAGAATATTTTTCCACTAATTCTGCATTCTAAAGAAGTTGTAAGGAAATTTCAAGAAAGATATGAAGCAAAGGAGCTTGCCAGAAGAGCCCCATACTAAAACAGATGATTTTGAGTGCTTAAGAAAGGGGGAAAAGTTTAATGAAAATTACCATGACGTCTCTGGAGTCAAATACACAATTCCTACTTCCCCTATTGCCCATCCAGGCCTTTCTTCCTATCCATTTCATTCGTGTTTGCTCTTTGTAATTCCTTTTAATAGCATTATTTACCTGGCCCTGTGGCTTGCTTAACAACTCAGAGCCACAGAAACTGTTGGGTCTGCTATTTTCCAGCCTCTAGCTGAAGCAGAAGGAAAACTGATACTCCTTGTAGAAGTGAGAGCACCATTGCACAGTGAGTTTCTTTCAGCCTGTGTGGTTCCAAGTCACCTCTGTGGTAAGCACAGCACCTGTGCCAGCTCCAGTGGGCTGTGAATAAGGGTATCCAGGGGGAAAAAAAAAAAAGTGGGACGTGAGCTTTAGCTCAGTGAAAATGCTTTAGATTTTCTGGAAGTGCAGAATAGAAGAAGTGATGAATATTTTACGTTTTAAAAAAGCCAACGTCAGTTCTCTTAATTTAAGTAATTTTTCATGTAGTTAGCATTTATCACAGAGAGCAAAGATTTCAGCTGGTAAAAATTAGTGTATTTCCATAGACAAATGAATCTGGTCTGGCTTATTCCAGCTCAGCATTTGACTTACTACAAGTAATGAAGTTGGGAGGTAGGGATGTAAGGAAGAAATTAGCTGAGCTGCAGCTTGGCAGGGATCACCGTGCTGTTTTTCAAGAGCCCTGAATGCTCAAGCCCAGAATTGGCCAAAACACTCATTTACAACCAGTATTAACAACTTAATGCCTTTCTGGTCGTTAAGAGGTTGCAAATCAAGCCTGCCCTGCTCTCAGAGCGTTTGTTCTTTGGCAGTTCCTGGAGGCAGCTCTGAGGGGTCCCGTTCCAGCTCCGGGCCCCAATGTGTTTCCTATTCCCATCAAGTGACGTGGGATCCTCTTTGCTCCCCCATTGGGCAACCAAAGCATTCCAAGCGTGGCAGTAATTAGTACCATACTGCCCCGTTACGCTAATTGGAGCTGCAGGTGCTTGGTGTTGCTGAAACCTGGAGTCCTCTGGGACACCAGCTTTTATTAATGTTGTCATCCTGAGGGGCTTTGGCCGTGGACAAGACCCCCGTTGAACTTGGCACTGTACAAACAGCAAAGAGATGCCCCCTGCTCCAAAGCATTTATGATCCCAGTGACTTTTAATCCCATTGTTAAAAATCACAATGCATCATGCCTTAGAACTGTAACACAATGTTCATGGGGCAGAAACCAAGATGCACTGAGAGACACGGAGCCCACTTGGAAATCAGGCATCTGTCATAAACACTTGGCCTGCTTTGTACAAGTAACCTTCAAAGGTGCTGTGGTGGATGCCGGGTTTTGGAGGGGTGGGGGAAGGAGGTTTGGCTTTTTAGTTTGCTCCTGTTCTGTCTCTGGAATCAATCAGTTTTACATCCAAACTCTTCGCTTCCCACCCTCATGATGTCCATGAAAAAAAATTCTTAGCCGTGAGTTTGATTCGTGATGCATCTTTCCAAGCCTGATGTTCTATCAGCTGTGACTCCTGCTTGTCGTGAGCACATCAAATTTGATTCTTTGTGTTTCCATAACAATATGCAACTTCCAACTTCCAATTTATTGCTTTTTTCCTGGTTATCGTTCACATTGTTTAGGGGAGTCCTTGTGACAAATAGTTCTGTGTTGTTTTTTGTGCTGAGTAGACATGGGGATTTCGGATTTGCTAAAGGAAATGTCCTGCTTAGTTGCCTTGGAGAAGCTACATGGATAAATCACATTCTCATCTCTTTATTTTGTACAAGTCTGGTATATTTATTTACAGTTGGCACTAAGCTGCTGCTCAAGTGGTACAACCTCTATTTTCCCCTCCTGAGACAGAAACAAACAACCCCAAATAGAAAAGAAAAAGGTAATTTCAGAAAGATTTCATCTTAGATGTTTTTGATTAAAGAACAGACTTAAAGAAGCACGTGTGGAAAGACTCACTTCTGGCCATCACAATCTTCTGTAGCGAAGAAACAGATATTCCATTTGTTTCATTTGAAATTGGTTTTTGGCCTTTTGTGTTTTTCACAGAGGCATAGAAAATGTCTTTTTTTACTCCTGACTTTTGTAGAAAGCTCTGTCTTCCAGGGCTCTGTGTTAAAGACACAGAAAACTGAAGATGGAGGCTCTTGAGAGTAACCTGTAGTTGGGAAACTCAAAAGCAGCCTTTAAGAAATATAGTTGCATTCCTTCATTTAATTAAATGCAGTACTTAAAATGAGGGAATCGGCTCTGTGAAGTATCATTTATCTGTCATGGTTTTGTAAAGAAATGAGACAACTTAAAGGTATGCTAATCTTTCCCATTATTCTGAAGCTAAGCTTTCAGCAAGAAAAACTGCCCTTCATAGGCAAGTGTCATAGTTAACACCTCTTTATAAAAGATAAATGATAATGGAAGAGGAAAACAATTACCGTGGTGCTTTCAGCCTCGAGGAAAGCCCTCCTGGATGAAGTAGAGGTTCTCAGTGGAAGATCATAACAGACAATGCATCATAAAACAAACAACCAAGAATGAGGAAAAGCTAAACTTAACAGAAAATTATTTCCTTTTATTTTCATTTCACTTGACTTATTTTCCACTGGCAGTCAAAATTGATGTCTCTGGTGGAATTAGCATGTTTGTGACTATCTTTTGCTGTTGTAAATGTACTTTTAAAAAGAGATTTAAGGGCCCACCAGAGCTCTGAATCACCCCCTGGACAATCCTTTCTCTTTCTCTATTGACTCTTAAGGCAGAGAAACTTTGTCTGGTCCAGGCTGGTTTGATGCCTCTATTGTGCCCTGCTGTGCAATCTTTGAGCTGAAATTTTCAAGAGACCCAGTGGGGATTCCACATTTTTTTGGCAAAAACTGGCCATAAAAATACCTTAGCCCCATTTGATGTTTCCAGCCTTTATGTGTTTCATTCTCTGTTATCTCAGCACGGAGCTGCCAATGGCAAGGGTCAGTCAGAAGACCCAGATCCAACAAAGTGCTCTGGCATTTGATTGCATTTAAATAGTGAACAGCAGTGGCATCAACTCATAGGGATTAGGAAAAGGGATGATGTTGATCAAAGCAATGAAGGCCAGTGCTTGGATATGGATGGTGGGTCTGCCACAGAATCGCTGTCCTGACCTTGCTGTGCGCACCTCTTAATCACTACTTTATATCTGTTTCTGAGGGATTCAAACCCAAGTATTTAGTCTCCTGTGAGCTGTATTAAATTAGATGTTTTTAACTGCAGTAAAGCACAGAGTTGTTGGAAAGTGTCTGCAGGCCACGTGTGCTGGGACCCTGAAACCCCCTGAGCCCTGGGCTGATCCCAGCGTGGGCAGCAGGGGAGGGGGGATTGTGCCCCTCTGCCCCCTCAGGTGAGACCCCACCTGCAGAGCTGCCCCCAGCCCTGGGCCCGGCACAGGAAGGGCCTGGAGCTGCTGGAGAGAGCCCAGAGGAGGCACCAGGATGGGCAGAGGGATGGAGCAGCTCTGCTGGGAGGAAAGGCTGGGAGAGCTGGGATTGTTCAGCCTGGAGAGGAGAAGCTTTGGGGTGACCTCATTATGGCCTTCAAAGACCTGAAGGGAGCCTGCAAAAAAGATGGAGAGAGACTATTGACAATGGCCTGGAGTGCCAGGACAAGGGGGAATGGCTTCCCACTGCCAGAGGGCAGGGTTGGATGGGATATTGGGAAGAAATTCTTCCCTGTGAGGGTGGGGAGGCCCTGGCAGAGGGTGCCCAGAGAAGCTGTGGCTGCCCTATCCCTGGAAGTGTCCAAGGCCAGGTTGGACAGGGCTTGGGGCAACCTGGGATAGTGGAAGGTGTCCCTGCCCGTGGCACAGGCGGTTGGATTGAAGATCTTTAAAGTCCCTTCCAACCCAAGGCATTGTATGATTCCTCAGCCCCTTCAGTTTTCTGGACAGATCAGTGGTGGAGGGAAGTCGGGCTCTGTCACAGACAGGCAGTGGAAGCTGGGGTGTGTGCACAGCTGGCATTCCCCCACAGGGAGCACTGGAGATGTGGCAGGTTGAGCTCCACGTTGAGATCTCGCTGAGCAAACTCACCCGAGGTCAGGCCAGGTGTGCTCTTTGGAATGCCGTGGAGCATGTTTGCTGGGATACAGCCACCTGCTCAGGTCTCTGCCAGGTGTGGAGTGTGGTTCCCAGAGGAGCAGTGACCTCTCCTGAGGGAATGCCAGCCCCTCTGCCGCTGTGCCTGCCCACCAACCACAGCCGTGGGCAGGGGTCTTTCCCCCTCCTTAAGCTCCTGCAAAAATCCTGCCTTTGGTTTGTGCTGTTGGGAGGTACAATACAAATAATGTAACAGATTATGGAAATGTGTAAACTCTTGTGATTTCCCCTGAGATTTTCCTCAGTGCAATTCGATAGAGCGACTGAAATGAAGCAATATTGCTCAGTACCCTTAAGCATGTGAGATCTGACCAGTAATACATTACCAAGATAAAACTTCCTTATCTCATACGTATGCTGGGAAGATTGATTAGTCTTTGCCTGTAAAATGCTGGGAAACTGGGAAATGTTATTTGCCACAAATGCCAAGTACAGCTCTTACTGTGGCATCTGTGACTCAGTTCCTTAGTTTTAAATAAATAAAAGCCTATGTCATTAACAACAACAAAATAAATGCGTAAGGGCTTACTCAGCTACAGATCAGGAGCTGACAAATTTGAATTGACAAAGCTCAAGTAATTAAAAGCATGAGCTGGAAAAATATCCTTAAACTTCCGAATAGGTCTGAGACCTGGAACTCTGCAATGCTGAGGACTTTTAGTTTTCTGTCTCAGTGTTTTTCCTCCAATTCCTTTGTAGCCAGGATGAATACCTTGGCTTTTGGATGAATAACTTTTGGCTAAAAGGATATCCCAAACTATGTGAACATTAAGGGTTTCTAAGGATCCCAAAGCAAGAAGCAGTAGATATCTGCAGGAGCCTGTTTGTTCTCTCATGTTCAGAGCTTAAATTCAGAGCAGTGTTGTGTTGAACCCTTTCCCAGCATCACCAGCCTGGAGGGTGAATGGGATGGGCTCAGAAGGTGGAAGGGTTTATTTGATTCATGAGGCTTTGGTGAATGCTGAGAGAAATGCCCCCAGGAGTGTTTCTTAGGTGGGGAAGGCTGATGAAGGTGATTTCCGTGGAACTTTTCCCTCTATCTAGGCTGAGATTTGCAGAGAGGAATAGAGCTGGGTGGCCAAACCTCACTGCAGACCCCGTGCCTGCTAGGGGATGTCTCCTTCCCAGCTGCCCAGTGTCTCTGAGAACACCTTTCATCCCTGTGCTCATTCCACAGGCACCCCTCACTGCTTTCTGTTGGCTTCATGGAGTTTTGTACTTCTCTGCCTCCTGGTTTGTGTCCTTTACTACCACATCAAGCTGTTAAGATCTAGTGGATTGTTTTTCCATTTTAATTCCATGGGTGAATCGACAGACAGATTCTACACACTCTCTCACGAGTTCTTAAGCGAGGAGATAAGCTCAGCATCCTAATGTGGTATTGATCTGAGCCCTCTGGAATTTGAATTTGCTTGACTTTGTAAAGTTTGCATAGGTAGGATATCTGAACATCAGATACCTGTCAAGCCTGAGACTGGCCTGTTTGATCTGGCTAACTCATAATTAATTGAGCTGTTAATGTGAGTATTTGATAAGAGCACCTGGGGGTGTTTGGCACAAAAGGTGCTGGCGATGTGGAGCTTGACAGCTGGATGCTTTCCAAATTTAAATCAGGTAGGTCTTAAACAATGATTTATAGCTGGGGAGAGTGGAATGTAAAGTGATGTGATATTTTCCAAGAGAAGCAGTCTGGTCTTTCTTGAAATTAGGATGCAGGATGGAAATGATCTGTCTATTAAGAGCCTTTGTTTCAGCTGGAACTGGCCTTTCTGTTGTGCTTTCTGTGCTGCGTCTCCCTAAGCACTTTGCTGTGACAAAACACGTAATAGATTAGAGAGGCAACAAACAGAGCAGCAACAATGCATGTAGCACCTCAGCACTGGTTTAGGGGTACACTTTGACTTGCCAGCAAACTTCACACCCAGGGAAAACTGACTTCAAGCCCACAAAGATTTCCTCTCCAGTGACAGAGACAGGGATTATGAAGAGCTCTTATTCTCCCTGAGTTGCATGCACAGAGATCATCCCTCAGGCACTGCCAGGATTTCTGTAGCAGCCACAGTGATGTGAGCAGCAGCACACTTGCATGTTAACCAGGCAGGCCAGCAGCACCTCTCTTCTGGAGCATAACAAGTGGGACTGGAGAAGGAGCATCACGTTTCTTTCAAGGGGCATGGAGGGCTGCTGAACCTAAAGCACACAGGGGCTGGAAATGCATGGCATGGTGTGCTTGGTTGCCTCCTTATTCCAGTTTTTCAGTTCCAAATGCTTATTTGGTGATGGCTTGCTGCTGTTGGTGTGAACACCCACCGCAGGAGTGCACCCAAAGGGTGCTGTGTTGTCACAAAGTTCCTTCTTCCTCCCGAGTCTGAACTTGCTGTTGCTGATTCCTCATCAGCCTTGGCTGATCTGGCCTAATATGGCAAAAGCCAGAGCTGGTCCTTGAACCTGAGCTCAGACTTTAGGAAAGGAGAGAACACTGACAGCCTCCACACAGACCTTCTTGCGAGGTGGGTGGAGGGGGATATACGGCAAGAACTAACTATCTTTATATTACATCATTCCCAAATATTTTTAACCTCGGTTGTGCTAAGATTGTACCCAGAGCAGATTGAAACACCTGTTTTAACACATTCTTGGCTTGTTTTGCTTCTTAGACTGGAAAGTTGCTCTGGGGAATGAATGTCTTGCTTGAGGAGGAGGAGGAGGAGGGTGCAGGGAGCAGGGGTTGTGCAATGCACACCCAGCACCACATTCCTTTCTGCACAGGACTTATATTTAACATCACAGCTCTCTGGGAAAGCTTGCTGTGGGCCAGCCTTGAGGATAGAAGCTTTACTGTTTGCTTTCTGATCAAACTCATCAGCTGCTGAGCCACCAGAAATGTTCATTTACTCAGTAAACGTCCTCCCTTTGTGTCTGGTTGCTGTTGAAGTGGAGCCAGTGCCTGCCCATGCAGTTTTGGACTTTGTGCTCTCGCTGTTCACAGAGGATCTGAACTAACCACTGTGCCATTGTCAAGCACATGTGAAAGTTGAGTTTCTCTGCCAATCTCTTCTCAATTGCTTTTGTTCGTCCTGTCTCTATCACCAAACCAAAGGCATCAAATTGCACTAGAAAGAGAATTCTTATTTCACAGGAGGTTCTGTTCAGTGTGCTCGCAGTCAGAGGCACTGCTGTACACTGAGTGACATCAAAGGGAGTGGGGGGGCTGCGCTGAATTGTGTTGTATTCAAGTCAAAGCATTTTCAAAATTCATTTCTGTTGCTAAAAGGCCAACTCCCTCTTTGGAAAAGCACTGTCTCAATAGGAGATGAAACATAGTGTAACTAGGTTGGGTGTGAGGGGGGTTTTGGTGTTTCTGGTCTGTCCTCCTGCTCACAGCAGGACCCCTGCAGCTCGATGGGGCTGCTTAGGGCTTTGTACAGCTGGGACTGGGTCATCTTTAAGGATGGAGGTCTCAATCTCTCTGGGCAAATTTGTTCTAGTACTTCTCTTACAGCTGTTATCCCCCCTTTCCTTGCTGAAACTCCTCTTGCTGCAACCTGTGTGTTTCCTCTTGCTCTTGGTGCATCTTTAGGAAGAGTCTGACTCTGTTCCTTTTTATTCCCCTGTTCAGTGCTTGGAGAGGGACAACATGTGGCTTTAGCCCCAGGCAGGGCAAACCCACTGCTCTTTGTACTTCCTGTGCTCTCACGTATGGTCTGTCACCATCCTGGAACTTGTCTGAGCTCGGTTCAGCTCAGCCTCCATTCACTGACCTCACTTTTCCCTCTATCTGTAGTTATGCCTGAGACCCATTTCTAGGTTAATACAACTTAAGGCTCTCTTGTTCTTTCATTTTGCAAATGCTCAGCTCTGCTCAGATTGTTTGAAAATGGCTGTTGCTGGGAGTAGAAATAGAGAAAAGAGTCAAATATAGAGGAAAATGTACTTAAAATTGTTTGTTCTCATAACTCAGTGCAAGCAGCCCAGGGAGGTAGGCATGAGCTTGCAGAAATGCTCTGGGGTTTTGCACGTAGCCAAACACATACACTGTTCCAGCTTGCTTGTCAAATTCTTATGTTCAGTATCCCAAATATCTCTTAATCTGATCAGATCTATTCTAAAATGTTGACAGTCTTATTTCCTCAGGCCCAAATGAGGTCAGTAGCCATGTATCCTTCTCGGAGACAATCAGGAAATAATTAAAATCTGGAAATGATCATTCAGGCAAGGATGGAAAATATTTTCAATTTCCTAAGTAGCTGTGACACTTTTCACATGAGTGCTCGCTTTCTTCTGAAACCCCTCGCTTTTCTCTCTGGCCTCTCAGTGTTCTTTGTTCCCCCTCAGAAAACTATATCCTGGTGGGAAGCAGAGGCAGGACTGGGGGAAGCATATCAGCAAGGCAGCTGCCTTCTGCCCTGAACATCCTTATCTGTCCTCATCTTCTTTCTCCCTGTAATATCAATGCTGCAGAATCCCTGAGCTTTTCTCCCCATCCATCTCCCACCTTTTGGATGAGGTGGGTTTTTCCCTCAGGTGCTCCTAAGGGTCGGAGTCCAGAGGCTGATGTAAAGTTCAAGAGGGAGATCAGGGATTCGCATTGGGGCATAAATGTGGTAAGATCCAGATTTTTGGGTGTGCTCTGCCTGGTCAGCCCCATGTATTCCTCGGATAAGCTGGCATGGGATTCCTGTGTGCAGGCATCAGCCTCCTCCAGGGTCTCTGCACAGCAGCCCCACCACGAGACCCAGTCAGGATCCCACTGGAATGATGGTGCAAACCCACTGGACTCAGTTTTGGGAGCTGAACCGAATTTCTATCTGTATGACCTTTATTTCTGCCTGCGCTTGTTGAGAGTGGTGGAAGGTGCTGTTAATTTTGGGAGTGACTTGGGCTGTGAGGAGCTGAAATACAGCTGTCCCTCATTTCAGCTGGGGGCATTTCCATAGAAAAGCTTCTCTAACTTGTCCCTGTGTTGTCAATTAATTTGGGGGGTTTTCACATCGAAGTCTGCCCAGTATGGAGTATTAACAAGTGTAAAATGTCATGAATGTGAAATGGAGGAACTGAGACAGGTAAAGGGCACTAAATGAATTTGCTTTCATTCTCTCACTGAAGGAACTGTTTTCTGTGTTTCTCCCCAGCATTTTATGCCACACATACATTATAACTTCCCACTCAGGCTACTTTAATGCATTCACTATTTCCAGTTCCTCCTTTTCTTCAGCCAGCAGTGTCTCGCTTAGCTAAAAATCAATTTGTTATTACATGAATTGCTGCAGGACATAAAGCTGTCTAGGTAACTAGCCCAATTAATTAATATTTTTGCACTCTACTTTAATCAAACATAATCACCAGACTTTTAAATATGACCACTCATCAGTATTTTTCAGTGGAGCTTATTTTTTGTGATTAAATTATTATTGCAGTCTATCCTTGTGTCATTTCACTACCTTCATATTGAAATAAAGTGTTCTCAGCAGCAGCAGAGAGAGCCTGGGAAGGGAGAATAGTGAGGAGATGATGGAGAGTCTGATGGATAAATCTTTTGAATGAGTGAACTAGTCCTTGGTAAATGTGTTACCCAACAGGTAGCCCTGAACCTGTGAGAATTTTGGTTCCATGGGATTGTTTGTCTCATAGAAAATCACTAGAGCTGTCTCCTGGGGTCACTTTAGAGCTGCCTTAAACATGGTTTGCTCCTTGCAGGACAGATGGAGACACCTGAGCTCTCCATATTCTGTTGGTGACTCTCGTTTTGTGGGATCACAGAGGGTTTGGGTTCTAAGGGATCTTAAAGTTCATCCAGTCCCACCCCTGCCATGGGCAGGGACACCTTCCACTATCCCAGGGTGCTCCAAGCCTCCTCCAACCTGGCCCTGGACACTGCCAGGGATTGGGCAGCCACAGCTGCTCTGGGCACCCTGTGCCAGGGCCTCAGCAGGGGCAGATTCCTTCCATTCCTTCCTAATATCTAAACTAACCCATTCCCCCTTGTCCTGCCACTCCAGGCCCTTGTGAGTTGTTTCTCTCCATCTTCCTTTAGGCTCCCTTCAGGTGCTGGAAGGCCCCAATGAGGTCACCCCAAAGCTTCTCTTCTCCAGGATGAACAGTCCCGATTCCACAGCATTCAGAGGGACACAATCCTGTTGGAGGCTGTGGCAAACCAAAACATTTAAACCCTCAGGTCTTTCCATTCCTCTTTGTCTCTTCTCACTGCTGAGATCAGGGCTGAGTTTACCCAGGCAGGAATGTGCTAATACTGGGCAGGCAGAGAAATAGGAAGGGTTTATTGTACCTGTTTGGTTATTTTCCTATCCCTGGTGAAGCAGGAGGGCTCAGACATTGTACCATGCTCTATAAAAATAACATTTATACCTTTTATTGTGCTTTCTCCTGCAAGGTGAGACACTGAGTTGAAAAATACAATCTTTGGGAAGTGTCTCTTTTAACATCTCAAGGCAAAGAGAGACCAGGGCCAAGGGTCCTGCCTGGTGGTGGCTGCTGGCAGCTGCTTGAGGCAATGGTGAACTGAATGGAGAAACAAGTTCCTGGAGACTGTCACAGAAGTTTGCACTTCAGCCACAACTCTTAATGACTGTCCCCAGTAACCCGAGTGCTTTTTGGATGTGCTAAATGCATAGGCCAGAGAACTGCAGAAAACCAGGGCTAGAGAGAGCTTTGGTAGCCTTTGAGCCTGACAATTCACCCACTATTTTGACTCAAGGACTATCTGGACTACTTTAAAAAAATATAAACTATATATTCATCAACTTTGCCCTAGTTGTTTATTGCTTAAGTCAAGCAAATATTAGTCTAAACTATAAATATTTATGCATTGCTCTTTATTTGCATGCAGATGTGCGTGTACAAGAGGTTTTTACAATTGCTTTTACCTACAGCTTCCAGCACTCTTGAGACACTGACTTGAAGAATTTCTGTGCTGGTAGTCTTTGGTTTCTTATAGTCTTTTTCTGTTCTCTGTCTTTGTTTTTGTCATGTCAGGAGTAGAGAAAGAAGGAAGAGATGCAGTGGTATAAAAAGAAAAAGGTAGGGAGGAGGAATCGATGCCCAACCTAGTCATTACCTAGAAGGAAAAAATCCGGTTCAAACCCTCCGTGTGTCCAATGTCTCAACGTGTTCCTTTTGGAAGCAAAAAGCAGTTTTGATTTTCAGGAAATGTGATGTTGTTGTATTGAAATTCTGAATGAAAAAAGTTGCTGGGAAGTGTGTAACATTTTTGCTCAGAAAAGCCCTCTTTTTGAAAAGTTCTCACACGAAAAATAACTGAATGGTGAGGGATTCACCTGCTGCTTGCCCATCATCTGTTGGTGCAGGAGGTTCCTGTCTGTGTGTGCATCGCAGGTGACTGGGCTGGTGGTTCAGCTCCTTGTTGCTCCTCACACCCTCCACAACCCCGGTGACAGATCTTGCATTAATTTAAAAAGTGACCTTTTTTTTTTTTTTTTGCTTTCTCCAGAAGTCCCCTGACTGTGCAAATGCAGCCTGAGGGATGTTTGTTTTTTCTCCCCTCTCCCAGCAAAGATTGCATAAGGATTGCTAGCACGTGGATCCAGTGCGTGGTGTGCGGCAGCCAAATAATCCTGGATTTAAGAGTCCCTCAGCTCTCATTCACACGCCAGACCGTAACCGCTCTGATTTTCCCCTTTCAGCAGCTGCAATACCCAGGCACAATGGGGTGACTTAAGGTTAAGGATGTCGTTTCAGCTTTAACTTGGAATGTCCTAGCTTTGATGGCCCCGAGCCAAATCCTTAACATTATTTTAATGTCGTTTTTCTTCTTCGTTTTATGTTTGCATACATTTAAAAGCGGAGCAGGGGTTACTTATGTCACAGCTGTGCATACTTTCTAAGGCCAGTGGATAAATACAGGCTTTATACTCCAAGAGGAGATTTTTTTGTAGGACCCAAAATACAAGTTGGTGGAGAGTCTGGTTGGTGGATGAGGTTGGCAGCAATGAGCTGTGTCTGCCTTGATTTTGATGGGATGGGGCTGATCTATCTCTGCCGAGGATCTGGCCCTCTGTTCCACTCTGAGCACAGAACTTTTTTCTGGCTACTTGACATATATTTTTGTTTGTATAGAATTTTCTATCTCTTCCCACCCATTTCCCTCTTCCTGTCTCTTCAAATTTAGGGTTTAATTTTGTACAGGCTGTATCTATTTATCTGATTTTTTTTTTTCCTAAAGAAAAATATTTATTTATTTTTAAGCCAAACAAGTGCTGCGTGTTCTGCATTGGTACCCAAGTGGCTGGGTTGAAATCTTGGCTGAGTGAAGTTTTCCAGTTTGTTTACTGGAGTCTTCCCCAGCAACTTGTCCAATTTGTCCTTTTCTGATCAGGATTAATGATGTGCTAAAAGGTGTTTTAGTCTATTTTTCTGGTGTCAAAGCACTGAGCCAATATCTATAGTATGAAGTGTCAAAGTACAAAAATGCTTTAGGAGAACCTTTGAAACAAAGTTCTTAGCCAAATACCAGAGAAAAGAATTGGTTTGTTTTCTTTGGGTTTGTTGGTTTGGTTTTTTTTTTTTCTCCCCCCCTGTTTTCTTTGTCACAGAGTGGAGATTTTTAGGATTGTCTATTTTTTTTCTTAGTTTTCTTCTTTCTATCCTGGTTAAAAGTTTCAACTCTTTGTTTTGCCTACAGTCAGACTGTCTTTGAAAATCTGGAAGCCATTTTTTCTACCAAAACAACCTGGGATTTTAGTAGAGGAAAGTCACAAGAACCCAACAACTACAACTTGAATTAAATACGTGAAGTTGCAATGGCAAAAATAAATGACAGTGATGGTAGTTGAGATTGGTGCTTTGTGTACCTGGACCAAAACTTAGATCAGTGGAAGGTTTTTTCCACTGACCTTAATAAGCTTCAGGTCAAGCCTTAGGCTTGTAAAATAAAGCTTATTTCTTTGGCATCCCTCTCCGAACTGTGCAGCCATGTCCTCAGCTTAGGGGCTCAGCCGCAGCACGTTCCCCCTGCCTGTTTTGGGGCTCTGGTTTCCTGCAGGTCCCTTTGGAGCAGCAGGAGGTTGAGGGCGACGCTCATTAAGAGCGCGATTCCACCCCGGAGCTCCCGCGCGTGGTTCCTCCTCTCCAGGGCCGCAGGGAGATGAAACATTCATGGCTCTTTGGTCCAGGAGTGCAGCTTGCTGCAGAAGGGGAGGCTTTCCTGCAGTCACGCCATCCCTGCCGTGCACAGACTGTTCAGGTGAGCGCTAATGCTCAGCCCCGGGACATAATCGCGGCGTTTATGGTCAATGTAATTCTGATTTGCCTCTCCTGGCAGATGGATTTCCAAAGTGTTCTCCTCCATGTCGGTGTTAGTGCAGCAGTTGCTGCGTTCCTGGGGGAAAAAAAAAGATGTTGCATACTCAGTTCTTTAGAGATCTGTATTATTAAAAATACATATTCTGTGTTTCTGAAAGTATGAAAGGGATGAAGAGAGCACAAAGCAGCAAGAGGGAGAAAAGTCCTATTCTCAGCACCAGGAGGATTTGTTCCTTTTGGATGTTTTGTGCACAATGAACCCTCCCTGAGCCAAGAGTGTGGAGCTGAGAGAAGCTGCAGCCTTGCCTGTGAGCTGCCAGCCATGGTCTGGGGGCTGTTAATCCCAATTCCTGTATTTTCTGAGAATCTGTGCATGAGGTAAAGCTTTCAGGGGCAGTTTCCTGCTTTGGAAAGAGCCGGGCAGACATTCTGTATCCTGTCAGGCTGTGTGCCTTTGCTCCTGGGGTTTTTTCCCCTCCCTGGTGCCTGAACTGCATCTTGCTCACGGGTCAGTGTTGGCCCAGGGACTGAAGCATCCCCAGGGTCAAGGCAGTGATGTCCAGGCAGCCTTGCCTGAGATGGTTAAACCCGGGCTGGTTTCACAGCACTGGAGGGTGTTGTCACTTAAAAGGATCCCATTCCCCTCACGAGCTATTCCCTGTTTTCCCAAGCAGTTGCCCTGTGGAAGGGTGAGGAGCCAGCAGGCTGGGTGTGCTGGTTATCTGAGATGTGCAAGAGCAGCTGGCTCCTGCCACCCTGCTTGGCCTGTGCCTCGGGGACTTTGTGACCCCACCAGCAATTCTGACAGCAGCTTTTTCTTCACATGCTTTTATAAAATGCACCAAAACTTAGATTTTGAGTGGTGAGCTGTGTGCTGAGAGCTGCATAGTTTGTGTGTGATGTGAAACTCTCTTCTGGGAGGTCCTAACCTGAGGCTCCTGCTCATTCTGGCAGACAGGCTGGAACATCCCTGCTTTTTAATGTGTGCACTGGTCATCTACAGGGCTCCTGTCCACCACCCAGCCAGTTCAGGGGAGGGACACCAAATTGATCAGAGATGGAGCAGCTCTGCTGTGAGGAAAGGCTGAGAGAATTGGGATTGTTCAGTCTGGAGAAGAGAAGCTTTGGGGTGACCTAACTGTGGCCTTCCAGGACCTGAAGGGAGCCGGCAGGAAAGATGGAGAGAGACTATTTACAAGAGCATGGAGTGACAGGATAAGGGGGAATGGCTTCAGACTGACAGAGGGGATATTTAGGTTGGATATCAGGAAGAAATTCCTCCCTGTGAGGGTGGTGAGGCCCAGAGCAGCTGTGGCTGCCCCATCCCTGGTAGTGTCCAAAACCAGGCTGGAGGGGGCTTGGAGCAACCTGGGATAGTGGAAGGTGAGGCTGGGAGGGGTTGATCTTTAAGGTCCCTTCCAGCTCAGGCCATTCTGTGGTTCTGCCTTGTGTAAAGCCACAACTTTCAGTGTCTTGACCCACCAGCTCACTCCAGAGGTGGGTGAGAGCTGGATGTAGAGCCTTGTCTTTTCTACTCACACGTGCACATTCACACTTGGCTTTAGAGGTTACTTTTTCCCTCGTGTACCCACGTGGGCAGGTACTTGAGCAATTCCCAGCGTGGTCACAGGTTGTGTGTGGGTCTTGTGTCACACTTGTCACAAAACCCAAGGAGAGTTAGAGCAGGTGAAAGCAAAACAATCCAAAATGAGCAAGCATGAAACCTTTACAAAGTTCTGTGCTTTGACTTCAAGGAGCTGAAGCTGCAATTCTTCCCAATGAAAACATTCAACAGTGTCAACAATCTTCCACAAAATAAAACGTTTGTGTTTGGAAAAGCGTTTTAGAATCACAGGATCATTAAGCTTGGAAAAGACCTTTATGATCATCAAGTCCAACCATCAATCCAGCACCACCACCCATAAGAAAACTGCTTAATCTGAGAAATAATTTCAGCCATCTCTGGTATGATACAAACTTGACTCTGCAATAACCTGTAGTAACCTGAGTGTGCTGGGAACTAAAAATTCTTATTATCTCTTCTCTGAGACTTCTGTGTGTTTGTTGAAAAATAAACAGCAATCTGTTATACCAGTGCAGACAACAAGGACAGGATCTTTTTACAACCCTGCAGCAGGGGTGGGTTTGAATCCTGAAAGATTGGTGCATTGTTAGTTTTTATCTGTTTTAGAGCCTTGCTCTTTAGCCTGGATAAGCAAAGCCACTGGTGATGTGAGAAGCAAAGAGAAAAGCCATTGGTGATGTGCAAATGCTGCTTGTGAATAGTGGACCTGGGACCAAAATTGGTGTCATTGCATCCTAATTTAGGAGGAGGCTTCAGCTGTTGTAACTGACTGAGTTTTTCCACGGCACATGGTTTGTGGGGGTGGGAAAAAGTATGTTACAGACATCGTCTGGTGAAATGATTGCTTCTCTTAGGCAAAAGAAATTAATGCTAATTTAGTGAATTCCACAGCAGTTCTCTTTCTGAAACAGCCACACTTGCGATGGACACAGTTTGAGCTGTTAGTAGAAATTGAAACTCTGTCCAAAAGCTTGAGGCCATAACTGTGAAGAAGAAACTAAAACCATGAATTACTTGGCTTAAACTATAAACCCTTTAGGCAGGCAACAGTAATGGAGTTGCATTTTCTATGGGATGGGCAAGTTGCACTCAGGTAGGTCCTGGAGCAAAGGTGTTTGTGGTGGGAATAATCAGGAATAAATCCTGTCCTCATGTGAACTAAAAAGCACCATCTAAAATCAATCTCCAGTGTCATCTTTAACTTGAGGAAGCAGGACCAAGGACATGCTGCAGATACTTCAAACAGGGCAATTTCAAATGTAAATTGTTTCAGTTGCAGTTGTTTGAGGCTGCTGAGCTCTATTATGACTTAAGTCCAAGTCTGAACAAATGCTGGGAGAGAATAACGTGAATATTTCTAAACTTGAAGAAGTATTATTATAATTCTCTTACATGGTAGCAAACAAATAGTATAATTAATGTGGCAATAAATTTTTTTATTAAATGATATTTTTATGGTGGTGAAAAGTGCCAATCATTTGCTAAACTAGTCAAGTCCTTTTCACAAAATCTGGTGAGATTTATGGCTATGGAGGGAATATTTGACTCTGATGATTGAATAAATAGCACCAGCAAACTTGCTGTCATTATAGCCCTCATCAAAACCTCAACATTTTCCAAGAAGGGAGGCAGATGGACTCACCCAGAGCTCCATCCCTTTGCATCAGAGATGGAAATGTGTCAGAGTCAGAAGTTCCATGGACAGAGAAATAACTCACTCCTTTTTTTGACCAACAATAAAGTCATTCAGCTGAAGTGGAGACAAGTCATATCTGATACCATATTTTTATATCCTTTTTGCTTATTATAACTTATTATTTTTTCAGATTGGTATTGCACAGAGAAATATGATGCATTCTTCTGAAATTAAATTTGAATCCGTATCAAGGCAATTTAATCCCACTCGGAGTTGGTGGATAAAGGAGCAAGCATAACTTTCAGTAATTCCCCTGCTCATAGTTGGCTTTTTCTCACGCACAACAATTTAAAATAAAATCACTTTCTCTAATGAGAGACTATAAATTACTTCTTTAATGAGACACATGAAGTTTGAAGAGTTGAATTCCCACGTTTCTCTTATCTGTAGGCCTGGGGTACCTCCAGGGATGGGAAAAGATCCATCGTGCTGAGTTTCTGTGTTATAATATTGCTCAGTATTAAGATGATTATTACAATATCATTGAGTCCCAGATGGGAATCTGGCCTTTGGTATGCTGAGTATTGTTTTCATCCGATGTTGAGAATCTTAAAATGCTTAGAACTGAAACAAAAATTGGGAGGGGAACTTGGAACTGCCCAAAACCAGAGAGCAATGTGGTGACATAGTTTCTCACAGTCCCTCCTACGCTGTTCCTGCAAGTGCACTGCTTTATGTTTCAGTAACTTATTTTTCGTATAGATATTGACATCTGCATTCTCTCTTGCAAGGAAAAAGAAAACATTTGGAAAGAATTACTTATTTCCTTACATAACTTGCAAGTTGTAATGTGGTATAAAGAAGCAAGGATTGAAACCCCAAAAGTCCCAGAATTACAGTTTGGGTTGGAAGGGACCTTAAAGTCCATCCAGTTCCAACCCCCTGCCATGGGCAGGGACACCTTCCACTATCCCAGGTTGCTCCAAGCCCCGTCCAACCTGGCCCTGGATACTTCCAGGGATGGGGCAGCCACCGCTTCTCCGGGCACCCTGTGCCAGGGCCTCCCCACCCTCACAGAGAAGGATTTCTTCCCAATATCCATCTATCCCTGCCCTCTGGCAGTGGGAAGCCATTCCCCCTTATTCTGTTGCTCCAGGCGCTTGTAAATCGTCTCTGTCCGTCTTTCCTTCAGGCTCCCTTCAGGTCCTGGAAGGCCACAATTAGGTCACCTTTTTTCCAGGCTTTTTTTTCCAAGAGTGATCGCTGTGAAGCCAGTCCCATGGACGTTCCACGGCACAGACTGTCTGTCATAGCTCCACAGGTTGGATCTTTTCTGCTCAGGAGTCTTTTTTTGACTGACAAACTGGTGGATCTTTGAGGAGGGGCCGTAGAGCCCCTGTGGCGAAAGAGGCACCTGTAAGAAACCACTCTTTGTGCACAATTATCTATTTATATATACATTTGTGTATGAGACACACAGCACTCAATGTATTGATCATGCAGGTGCTGTGCTGGCTTAGCCCAGTGTGTTCTCTGCTGTTCCTCTTCACCCCTAAATGCAATCAGGGCTTGGGCTGTGGTGGCTCAGCCATTTTTTTTTTTCTTAAGAAAAGCACTTTGTTTCATTTATTCTCTGTAAACTCTCCAGTCCCTGCTCTGATAGCAATACAATTTAAGGTATTAGCATATTTATAAACCAGCATGTGTTCTAACACACCGTTTCTGCTTGGAGTCAAATTTAATACCAGTCCTTTGCCTCTGCCAAGCCCAGCCCAAGGCAGAGCTGTCTCACCAGACATTATGGATTTGTCGTCTTTTCAGAAAATATGTCTTTGCAAGGTGGGCTTCCATTTATTATGTATTTATACAGCTCTTAGCATCATGAAAATCCTGATCAGATTGATTTCTAGGACTAGGGTGGAAGAAACGTTATGCAATAACAAGCATTGTCTCCTGTTTGCCTTTCATACTCTTCAAATTTTGAGCAGACTACATTCTTAAAAGAGGGCTAATTAAATAGAGTTGTTCTGCACAGAGAAACAGTGTTTCTCAAATGCTTTCAAAACTGTAAAACAATCTGTGAGTAGCCAACAAAAAATATGTTAACAGTGGCCAAATCAAACAGTGATTCAGAATTTGAATTAAAGGTCATAAAAACCCTGTATGCATTAATCACAGACCTCTGGTATGAATATTAATAGCAGCTGAGAGCTGTTAAATAGCTGGTTTAGCTTAATTTTAAGCAGTAATTAAACATCTATTAGAACTTAGCTCTGTAAATACTTTATAGATAAAAAGTCATAATAAGGACTAAGCTGGATCAAAGTGGGGGCTATTAGTGCCACCTCTTTTGTGTTAGATGTGTCACCAGCAGGACTCAGATTGGTGTGAAAATAAAATTTGGGAAACCATATTTGAAATATCTCAACTCTGTATCTTGCAGGAAGGTCTTTGCAATGCCAGACTTTCAGATATGTTTGTGAAAAGGTTAAATTTTCAGACTACTCCTGCTGCAGTTATCTAAATGATTTCTGCACTGAAGTTATATCAGGACATCTGTGAAATTCTTTGTGGCCAAGATCTGGTGCAAGGGATAAATGACTTCTGCTCAAGATGGATGGTTTAATGGCTAATTTGCTTCTCACCTTTAAAGCCATGAAAAATGCAAAAGAAATGCCAAAAAGTTTGAGTCAAACGCTGTCTAGTGTTGTTCAGGTTTATGAATCTACTGAAAATAGAATTCTAACTTGTTTTTGCAGACACACTGAACGTTTTTCATTGTGCAGAAATATAGGCCTAAACTATAGTCAAGTGTAGACCATCTCCTCTTTTTATTTCTACTGTTCATTGTTATGGCAAATAATTTTGCTTGATTTTGATATTATTAGTTTAAAGTTGTTCTATCAGAGGATAGAAGATATCCTCTGATAGAGGACAGAGGGCAGTAGATGGAAATGACCCAGGAGGTTAAAGAAAATTAACCAGTGGAAACTTCTTAAAGTGACTGGTAGAAAATACTGCCAGGGGAGCTGGAAGCCTTTCAGCCCTTCTCAGTGCACCTCTGAATGCAGGCAACAAAGGCCCTTTTCTGGGAGTTGCACCCATTGAGGGTAATGGTCAGATGAAATTACCTGATATTCTTTCTTTCCCTGCATTCCTGTGGCACTTACTGACACATTTGTAGGGTTCTTTCTGCAGTGTTTCCTAACGAGCTGGGAGAACGCAGAGGGTGCAAGTGATTCTTGGTTGACCTCGTTGGCCTGAATTCACGTTTGCTGGAGACGCTGTAGAGGTCAGGCCTCTGTTTCATTTCAGGAACTGCTCAATAAGAATTTCAGTAATTTACTGCTGTGAAAAGATGATTTAGTGTTTCAGATAAAAACACCTTGTCCTTAAAACGCACTGGATGCCTCTCTTTGCACGCTGTGTGATTCCAGGGCTCAAAGGCTTGCTTTAGGAAGCGAGGGATTTGGACGTGAGGGATTACATACCCAAAAGTCCTTATGCATCTTGAAAATCTCAGCTCAAACATCTGCTGGCATATGGCTGGAGCCAGGAGAAAATGTGTTTTGTTTTGCCTAGCTTGCACATGAGCCTGAACCACGGCCAGTGCAGAACTGGGATGGGAGATGTTTGCAGCATGAGCTATGGATGGGATGAGGGGAGCACGAGTTGCTGAGCAGCAAAACAATTTTCCGTCATGGTTTGATGCTCCATCAACAGATCTGGTGGTAGGAGTTACCTTGGAAATCAGTAAAATCACAATTCTAGCTCTAGGTTGTAGAGAGGTCTTTGCAAATGTCTTAGTCCCAGAGTACGTGCTGAGTTCCAGAAGGCATCAATTGTGTTTGGACCATGTTGCCTTGGTGCAGTTTCCAGTGGATGGGATGAATTTGATCCATCACGCTGTACCTGAGGAGCTGCTGCACTTGACCTTTATGGCAACTAGGTTTTGATGGAAAAATTCTAAATACGTTCCATGGGGGTCCTTCCAAGATAAAAATGTCACGGAAATTTATTCTTTATATTAGATTTATATATATCCCAGCTGACATGATAGCAGAGAAGTGGGTCCTCAGGAGATGTAAATTAGTGAATGCCCATTTCTGTCTGCCAAGAATCTGTCTGCGATGTCTTCAGTCATGCTGCTCACGCTGTAGGCAGGTAGCACATGTCTCTGGCTTCCAAGGTCTCTTTGTCAAGCATTTATTTCTTCCTTTAAACCACCTTCTGAGTCCAGAGGAGGATTTCAGGGCTGGCGTAAGAGACCTTTAAATGTGCTCATTCTCCTCTGTTTGCTCCTTGCATGTGTCCCCTGTGCTGTTGTGTCAGGTATGGAGCCAGTCCTGCAACATCCTTGTGTCAGGAGAGTCTGACAACATCCTACAGCAAGGCTGGTTGTCACCCTCCCATGGCACAGTGGGAGAAATGAGAGAATCATTCAGGTTGGAAAAGACCTCCAAGATCGAGTCCAACCTTTGACCAATCACTGCCTTTTACTAAACCATGGTACCACAGCCCCAGGCCTGGCAGAGCTCGAGAAGTGTTTGGACAATGCCCTCAGGCACAGGGTGGGATTGTTGGGGTGTCCTGTGCAGGACCAGGAGCTGGGCCTGGATCTCTGTGGGTCCCTTCCAGCTCAGAATGTTCTGTGATGTCACTGAGTGCCACGTCCGAGTGTTCTTTGAACACTGCCAGGGATGGGGACTCCACCAACACCTCCCTGGGCAGCCCCTGCCAAGGCCTGACCACCCTTTCCATGGAGAAATTCCCTCTGATGCCCAACCTGGCCCTCCCCTGGCACAGCTGAGGCCGTTCCCTCTCCTCCTGTCCCTGTTCCCTGGGAGCAGAGCCCGACCCCCCCTGGCTGCCCCCTCCTGTCAGAGCCAGAAGGGCCCCCCTGAGCCTCCTTTGCTCCAGGCTGAGCCCCTTCCCCAGCTCCCTCAGCTGCTCCTCACAGGACTGACTCTCCAGAGCACTGTCCAGGGACGTGCTGCTTGCCTGAGGTTCCCCAGGTGTCCGGTGCAGGTCTCCAGCCCTGCAGGTGAACCTGCAAAACCTGCAGGCCCCTCGACCCCTTTTGAGAGGTTTTTTTTCACGGTTTACACTGTTTGAGTAACTGAATGCAAATAAAAGCCTGCGAGAACTGAAAGGTCACGGAGGCTGCAGAACTGAGCTTATGAAGAGCTCTCCCTCTGCCTAGAGAGGCAGGACTGGTTTGGAAAATTTTCAGTAAAAATATTAATATCTTCACGGACGGGAATAATCTGGATTTTTCCAAATTTCTCATGAGAAGGGCTCTGTTTTTTATAGATATTCTTTTATCCAACAACAAAGAATTCTAAATTATATAATAGCTGAAATTAAGCTAAATATAGAGAAAGAGACATCAAGTAAAAGTGATCTAAAGCAAAACAGGATATCTTTAAACTTTAAAAGGAGAGCATTCCACTTCAGCCAAACTGCATTTTCTCCCTTTCCTCATGAGCTTTTTGCTCCATAGAAACTTTTAGAAATTTCAACTTTTCTGGTCTGACTTGGGCGTGGGGAGTGGGAGAATCTTCAAAATCTCGAAATCCTTTTCTGTCCAGACCTAACAGCAAGTGAGAAATCACTCTGGGTTTCAGAGAAGATGCAGGTAGGACATGTCCACTGCCCAAAATACTCCACAAAGTCTTGTCTGCAGAACTACAAAGAGAATTCACTTCCCTCCTGCCCATGATGCTGGTTCCTGGTCTGTACTTCCACCACTGTTGTTTTATTTGCATTTTAGCTGGATGAAGTACCATTACCATTAGTTCTTCAGGTTTCCTGTGGAAGTTCTTTCATTCTGAGGTCAGAAAATCTTTGCTGTGCTGAAAAGTTTCTGAGGAAAGGGGAAGCAGCAAAGCAGGCAGCTCGTTAGCAAGGCTGGTCTATGCTTTGGATTGATTGTGTTTTCTCTAATGGCTTGATCATAACAGTTGCACTCTAATTTTTGTACAGGGTTGTGCACATTTCAGGCAATGTAAATATATACATTGGCATGCTTATTAGCTCTGCTGTTTAAGTTAGGGATATTTGATAGTGTATAATAAAACCGAGTGGTCCTGTGTACCATTTGTCATGCTGAGCTTGGACTCATCTCTTTGTACTCCCACTCCACCCTTTCCAACTTCATTATATTCCAAATGCTCCTCCTTGCTTGGAGCAAAATCAATCCTCGTTTTGCATTGGGTGGAAGAGGAGAAATGTGTGCTGGGATTTTCCTCAATGCACAGAGCTGCGTGCAGACTTAATTCCTGGTTAAAGGATAAGTGTGGGGCTTCCCCAGAGAGGGGAGCATTGTAAGACAGCTGAGGTCATGGTCACAGCCTCAGCCCCCGTGTATTAAACTGCAGAAAGAAGTAGAAATATGAGAGGGCCCTTTGCACTTATCAGCAAAGAATACTACTGTGAATGCTGCTTCCCTGAGCCCCCAGAGCTACAGGCAAAGTAGTAAATCCCTGTGGCTCTGAGAAGTGGGGTTTGTTTTGTTTTGTTTTGTTTAATCATCCCTTCATTTCCAAACACCAGTTTCTCCCCAGTCTGCATTTCCCTTGCTGAGGGCCTGGCCTGTGTCACTGGCCAAATGCATCGGGTCTGTGTTGGAGTGGTGGTAGAGGATGTGTTTCTCTGAGGATGAAAGTGTCTTGGTGGGATTTAGGGGATGGGATTTCATTCCACCACTTCCCTGAATGGCACCGGAACAGGCTGCTCCGGGCAGCAGTGGAGCTGCTGTCCCAGGAAGTGTTCAGAGGTGTGTGGATGTGGCCCTTGGGGACACACATCTCAGTGATGACTGAGTGGTGCTGGGTTCACCACTGGACTTGATGATCTTGGAGGTCTTTTCCGACCTAAATGATTCTGTGATTTATTTCCACAGGACCTCAGAGAGGTTAAAAATGTGGCTTTCTAATTCCCCTGGCCATCAGGTGCTGATTTACCTGCAGAACCTGCTAAGGGGAGATGCCAGTGGTGAAGCAGAGATAGGAGAAGCTCAGTATACATGTCAGAAGGCTTTGGTCTCCAAACCATGTCCAGTCTGACAGCTACCCAGGAGAAAAGATGCCCCAGAGCCCATCTCCCTGCCATTGTACTCCCAGTGTGGGGAGGTTCTTGGGGGGTTTGTTCTCAGGGATGTCCTTGGCCCTCACTCCCTTCTCTCTCCCCAAAGACCAATGGCTCAGGCAAACCCTCAGAGTTTTCCTCTGAAGCTCTTGAAATGATCTAGCATTGCCAAAAGAAAGGATTTGCTGACAGTCAGAATCCTATTGGCAAACCTAGGTGGATTTATGATCTTGGGTGGAAACCAATTTGAACTATAATTTTACATGAATCTGATCCCTCTCCTGAGCCAGGCAAAATTTCATGATTCTGGCTGATTTTTCACACTCAACTTTTGAGCACTTCTGTTCTCATTTGAGCTGAAGATGGAACTGAGCAACCCAAAACTTCCAGCCCATGCAAATGGGTAGAGCTTTGTTCCCTGCTTCCTGATGTCTCCAGCTGTAGGTTGGATGTCTTGATGTCTCCTGCTTGGTTGCCTTTTCCCCTCAGGAGTCACACATAATCCACAATATAAACTGACCGGTGTGTTTAGAGCGTGTGCCACCATCCCATGTAATTGTGACACTTGTTATCATTAGTAAAAGCTTTGCAGTGTTACCTCCCCTACTCCTCTTAGCTCCTTTCACTGTTTGGGGTTTCTGGGTTCAGTTTCTGGTGCTTTGAGGGTGTCAGAAGCTGGACCAGGCTCTGCTCAGTAGGACAAGAAGCAATGGGCAGGAACTGATGCTCAGGAAGTTCCACCTGAACATGAGGAACAGCTTTTACTGTGCAATGACCGAGCACTGGAACGGAGACCAGAGGGGTTTAGGAGTCTCCCTCACTGGGGATATTCCAGAACCATCTGGACACAATCCTGTGCCCTGTGCTCTGGGATGACCCTGCCTGAGTGGAGAGTTTGGTCCAGATGCCCCAATGTGGTCACTTCCAACCTGACCCATCCTGGGGTTCTGCTGCTCCCGGAGCTCAGTGTGAGCATGGAAAATTACTTGAGGTTGCTCGCATGCAGGCAGAAGAGTTAAGTGGGTGCAGTGAAGTTGCCTGCAGATTTTCTGCATGCTGCAGCCACTGTTTGTAAACAGGAATACACATAATAGGTTGGGAAATCGGCTCCAAAACAACGGGCATTGTTTGTGTGCTGAGTAACTCTAGTGATCTGTTAGGATCTGGAAAAAAAAAACATATTGTGTCCAGATGAATGTAAAACCAGAGTCTCCCCTGCCAAAAACTCCAACTGATACCTTGGGAAGTTCTGTAAAGTTTAGTTAATTTTTTCCCCTATATTTGATTTGACTTTTGAGAGTTGATGTTGTTTTTTGGCTGGCTTTTTTTTTTTTTTTTTAATTTCAACGAGCTAATGAGAAATGTTATAAAAATAATGAAATATCAAGTGAATGCTGGCTGGGTGCACTCTCACTGTCATGACGGGAATGCACCAGGGTTGTGTTCACACCGGGCAGGGCTGAGCCCTGCGAGCTGCACTGGGTGGATTTTTATTGGGCAAAGATGGGTTTAGGCTTGATGTGCTGTGAAGAGGTGCTGTGACCCCTCAGAGTCAGTGATGAGGGTGTGTAAAGGACATCATACGGCATGTCCCCTTATTAGCAGGTGATGTTTGTGGTCTCATTTGATAAGGGGTCAAGAACCAAAAATAAGCAGTGATGTCTGTTGGTGTAACAGGAGCCCACTGGTACTGTGGGGTATTATCTCTGTTTCTTTCTATCTATCTCTCTCTATTTGGGAACCAGTGGAAATTAGACTCTGGATTACCTGGCTGGGTCCAGAAGATCTGCAGATGTCCTGTGGTAAAGATACGAGTTCACACAAGCCACTTGACTCTCATGTCTCTATGTAAAATGACGGAATATCTCTCAAAATTTCTTCCTTATCCATAACACCTGTGGGCATTCAGGCTTTGTCCCCACATTGCTGAACACCTCAGTTGTTTTCTGCCTGAGCTGCACCTACAGCAGCTCTTTCCTCAGCTGCCTTGGTGCCTTCAGAGCCACTCAAGGTCAGTGACCAGCAAGGACAGCAGCAGCATTGTTTGTCAGCTGGGGAAAGCACTTCAGTTGCTAAATGGATTTGAGTTGAGTTTGTTTTCTATCATCCTGAAATAACCACTGCTCAAACAATTGTAATTCTTCTGATGTCTTTCTGGAAAACATTCGGCTTGTTTGGCAGTGCAGTGTTGTGTAAATAAATATGTACCAAGCATCAAAGTCAAGGAGGGGAGGGCAAGTTCTCAAATAATTATGTAAATAAATCCACATAGCGCACTCTGATATTGGCTGCCATGTGCATTTATATTAATCAGTATGGACATTACTGACAAGTGAATCTATCCTGCTTCGTTCTCCTGAAGGTTTCAAAATTAATGCTTCGTTCTGCTCCGTGTTTTGCTGTAAGGGATGCAGCAGAAAGCCAAGGCTGGCTTATCTCAGCATCCCCTTCAGGTGTCTCTGGGAGGCTGAGACCAATCAAACTTTGCATAAATAAGAGCCCTCAGCATGAGAGAGTTTACAAGCCTGATCCAGCACTTAAAAAAAAACACATTGGGAAAAAGTAAATACTCTCATTTGCTGGAATGGCGTTTATTTGTCGATCTCATCTTGACCTCTTTGGGGAGGCTAAAGGACGTTCAGTGACTGCAAAGTGCAGAGACTTTTGTGTACAGCCCCAGATGCACTTTTTCGATGCTCCATTGACAACAGCTGTAATTCAGCCAGCTCGAGTGGCTCTCGATTTTTCTTTATCCAAATAACTCATTTGTTTGTCTAGGATTTGGCATCTCTGCTTAATCACAGGATAAGTGAGAAAAAGCAGTTGCTCTTGCTGCTTCTGTGATCTTTTCCCTCTGAACTATTAAGCTGTTGAAGTGGGTTGTAGGAAGATGGCAAATCTCTGTTTGGTGGTGCACGGGTCACCTAAATTGTGGAGTTGGATGCTCCTTCAGGGTTCCACCAAACCCGGGGCTGGTCACTGGCTACCCCTGTCCCTGAGGAACCAGAGGACGTGGCAGGAGGTGATGATAAGCAATAATGCGTGCTCTTTTAGAGAGCAGGAACATAACGAAAACATCAGTTGGAGGTGGTTTTCAGTTTGTGAAGTTTAAATTATGTGGCTATCAGCCCCCTTGTGAAAGCCATAAGGGTCAGAGCAAGGAGTAGGAGGTGGAGGAAGAAAGGTTTGTTGCCATCTTCTCATTCAGAGTCCTGGAAAACAGAAGCTTAACTCATGTTTAGGGCATAAAATCACAGTA
Source organism: Atrichornis clamosus (assembly GCA_013400975.1). Lineage (NCBI taxonomy): Eukaryota > Metazoa > Chordata > Aves > Passeriformes > Menuridae > Atrichornis > Atrichornis clamosus. Next base: position 381,533 of record WBMZ01008619.1, on the reverse strand, counting down.
AATGAGCGAGCTGAGCTGAATATCTTACTGATTTTTGGTTAGAGATGGGCTGTTGTTCTCTTGGAGAGGCAAATTGCTGCAGCACCAGTGAGGTGAATGCCTGGGTGGCTGCAAAAAAAAATCAGTGGGACAGGGGGGCCACCTTGGGAACATAGGAATCTCTACTTGTTAGCTGGAATTTACCCAGCTTTCTTTTTTCTTTGTTTTTTTTTTGGTTTTTTTGTTACAGCCTGGTGGCAGGTTCCAGGTGACACAGGGGATTGCTGGTTACTTTACAGACAGTGAGATTATTTGCATTGCTGAGTAGGGTAAGTGGAATAAGCCTCAAACAGTAGTGTGGATGCTCATGTTTCAGTTTTGAGTTGGTGCAGAACAGTTTGTGAAAAAGACCACGTGCTCTTTTCAGTTCTCGGTGTGAGAATATACAGATTCCTTTCATTCGTACTCTTGGATTTTTTCTTTCCTGGGGATCAGGATCTGTGTCTCCACTGCACCCTGAACGTGAGCAGATTTCCTTTTAGTATCTGAAGGGGCTACAGGGAAGCCAGAGAGGGACTCTACACCAGGAACTGCAGTGGCGGGACAAGGAGTGATGGGTTCAAACTGAAAAATGGGAAATTGAGGTTGGGTATTGGGAAGAAATTCTTCCCCGTGAGGGTGGGGAGGCCCTGGCACAGGGTGCCCAGAGAAGCTGTGGCTGCCCCATCCCTGGAAGTGTCCAAGGCCAGGTTGGACGGGGCTTGGAGCAACCTGGGATAGTGGGAGGTGTCCCTGCCCATGGCAGGGGCATGAGATGAGCTTTAATGTCCCTTCCCACCCAAACCATTCTGTGATTTAAATATGCACTCTGTGCACTGTTAAAATTCACCTCCAGTTCTTCAAATGCTCAGCAAGAATACCATAGGTAAATTGATTAATTACATCAATTATTTCAGGGTTTTTTTTCCCCCCTCCCCTCTGTGCTTGCCCAGTTTGCTTCAAACACCAGTGTTCCAAATGCCACTGCTTGAGTTAGAGGTACGACTGATTCCTTCTCTGGGGAGGTTTCTCCTCTGCCCAAAGCACTACATGCTGTCAGTTGGAAGCTGTTCTGTGTGTGCTGCCTAACAAATGGTTTTGGCAAAAATCCTGCACTTTTACAGTACCATATATTGGTAAGCTGAAGTGCTCAGGTATTCACAGAATCACCTTTCATGGCCACTGTTCTTTCACTCCTCCTCCTTGCTGCATTTTATTAAGCGTGTATTATATGTCAATAAATGTGTTTATTGATGACATGCCAGTTATTGAGACAGTAAAGGCAAAGTGGCTGTATTTATACGGTGAAAAAATCACAGTAAAACTCAAAAATAGATTTTACGAAAGCAAGATAACTGGAATACACTGTAAGAATGGGGAGAAAATACCTCCTGAGACGGCGAGCTAAGGGAAAAGTTAGAGAAGGAAAGCTTGGCCTTAAGGCCCCAAGTTCCAGTTATCCCATTCAGAAAGTGGAGTAGGTGACCAGAGAGATTTAATCATGAGCTCATCGCTGACCTCAAATGAAAGAAAGAAATATGCAATAAGAAGAAACTAGGTCAGGCTCCCAGAACGAGAGCAGAAGTGGAGCAGGAGCATAGACAGAAAGGCCAAAGAACTAAATAAAGATACAGCTTTTAAGAGCCACTGGCAGTAAGTAGATACAGTTCTGTATCACTGTTACAGGAGGCTGTTCTGCTCTACAGCAGGGAAAGGGAGCTATCAACACATCAGCACTGGAGATAATTGTTTAATGTCTTTTCTTCGTATGAGGTTCAACACTAATTAGATGATTTCTGTAATTAGGACTAGTTATAAAGCAGCAAGGTCCCAACCTAGATGTGGGAAAATGGGTTAGGGCCAACCTGGATGATTTAGGTGTTTTCAAATGGGTTGGAATGATGAATTTAATTTTAGAATACATTAAAAAAAAAAAAAAAGGAAAAGATATTTCAGTCCTGCAAGTGGGGTTAACTTGCAAAGGAGAGAATCAGAAGCCTGTGAAAAGACCAGCACAGTGAGTGTTCCTAAAAAAGAAGAAAGAGGAGGAAAGCAACCAACTTAACATCAATTTCTGGAAAAGTACATGAACAAGTACTCCAGCAACCTTTTTAAAACACCTATAAGCCGATAGGGATGAGAAGAACATGCCAAAAATCTCATCAAAGCCATCCAACTTCCTTGTGCAGGGCAGCACTAGGTTTTGTGGACAGAGGAGCAGCAGCAGATTTATGGCTTGAGATTTCAGTGAGGGCCTTGGCAGCATCTCGGTGACATCATAAGTTACAGAAACATTGTCTTAGTCTGTTTAAGATCTTAATTACTTTCAGGAGGGCTATTGTCTCTTTATTGATTAGAGTGGGGATCTAGAAGGCTTACCCCAGGCTTTGCCTGCTGGACTTGCTGCTTAAAGGCTCCAGTGAGTGTATGAAGTGAGATGGGATAAATCTAGGCCAGTATTTAGTGCTGTCACTTAAAAGAAGTCCATGGAGTTCCCAGCAGAAGCAGGAATGGAGATTTCCTCACATTCCATCCCATGGATCACGTGCTGAATGCTCCCCAGGAGAGAGGAACCCCCTCTCTCTCTGTGTCCTGTGCTTGCCCTGCTGACAGGGGGTGAGGGCACCTTGCTGGAGAAGATACTGAAGGGTTAATGGAAATAGTCTGTACCAGCTCCTCCCCTGTGCCAACAGCTCCACAGGATGCGAGGATTAGGGAATGAAGCCACTGTTGGATTAGGAATTTAGAGTGGCATGGAGGTGTGAGCTCTAATTTGTACAAATGCCCTGATTTGCACTCTTGGGGAATTTAGTCTTGTGCTGCCTCTTGTGCCCCAGCAACCCTGAGCAACAGGCTGGTTTTTCAGTCTCAAAATCAGGCCTAATTGAAATCCAGGCCCAGTGGTCAAAGGACAAGAGTATTCCAAATGCCAAATATTTGTGAGAAGCCAACTTGTCCCAGGGAGGGACAGCTGCTCCTAATTTTCCTGAGAGAATCATATTTTAAAGCTTAAAAATACAATAATTTTTGTGCATAGCAGGGCAGCTACTCCCTACCCAGAAGGGTTTAGTATTTGTGTGCCTTGGCCTGCCAGCCGTGAGAGGGGAAGAATACTTGTCTGCTCAAAAGGCAACTCAGAGACATGCTGAATTATTTCAAAATATGCCTTTGAGGCCTTCAGAAGAGAAGTGCTGCATTGTACTAAGTTTTTAGATAGTGGACCCTGTGACAGGTTAGCAGTGTCCAACTTGGATGAAGCCAGGTCTTTCAGTCCAGAGGGACCCAGGGCATCTCCCAGCATAACACAGCAATGATTGGGGATGTTTGACTCAATCTCAGATTGAAGGAGCCATTAAAGAAGGCACAAGCTCCTGGAAAAAAAAAAAAAAAAAAAAAAGGCTGTTTTCAGAGAGAAGGGAAGAAGGAAGAGTCCAGGCAGGCTGATGGGACAGCCTGCATCCAGGAGGGGTGGGAAGGGCTGGAGCTGGAGCTTTCTATAGCACAACAGCTAAAGCTGTGTCTGTAATTGTTCCTTTTACAGGTGGGATGTCCTTGGGCAGCAGGGGAGGGGGGATTGTGCCCCTCTGCCCCCTCAGGTGAGACCCCACCTGCAGAGCTGCCCCCAGCCCTGGGCCCAGCACAGGAAGGGCCTGGAGCTGCTGGAGAGAGCCCAGAGGAGGCACCAGGATGGGCAGAGGGATGGAGCAGCTCTGCTGGGAGGAAAGGCTGGGACAGCTGGGATTGTTCAGCCTGGAGAAGGGAAGATTTGGGGTGACCTCACTGCGGCGTTGCAGTGCCTGAAGGGGCAGGAAAGATGGGGAGGGACTTTGGATAAGGGCCTGGAGTGGGAGGAAAAGGGGGAATGGCTTCAAAAGGGCAGAGGGCAGGGATGGGATATTGGGAAGAAAATACTTTCTGTGAGGGGGGGGCGGCCCTGGCACAGGGTGCCCAGAGAAGCTGTGGCTGTCCCATCCCTGGAGGTGTCCAAGGCCAGGTCGGACGGGGCTTGGAGCACCCTGGGATAGTGGGAGGAGTCCCTGCCCATGGCAGGGGGTTGAAACTAGACGATCTTTAATGTTCCCTCCAATCCAAACCATTCTGTGGTCCTATGGTCCTGTGCAGTGGAATCAGCCATCACAGGATTTATGTCAGTAGCTGCTGTGAATTTGGGTCACTGAAACCCACTCAGAGCAAACACCACCTTGGATATAACGCAGCCATCTATGGATGGCTTTTGTCCCCCTGCATCAGGTGTTTCTCTTGCAGGTGTGATACTTCTCTTTCTGGCCAAAGCGACCTAGAATTTTGTTTAAACATTGCTGTCTCCTCCGTGTTCTCGTTGTTTATAGCCACAAGGTGGCATTGCAGATTAAAGGGAAAACAGCTCTTGTTGTTCAGGGATGCAGGAGGGAGGTGAGAGACTTGGAAAAAAATTTGTACAGCCGCGCTGGAATTCTTTCTAGGTCTTGGAGATGCAAGGGAAGAGTTCTCCTCTCAACTCCCAGGCCTCCAGATTTGATGGAAGCGAGTGGGATGTTTGCTATGTTATGATGATCATGAAGTGTTTCAACTGCTTCTGCATCTGCAGACATGTTGGAGCTGTTCAGAGCTGCTGCTTTGCTCCTGCCTTGGGGAAGTGAGGTAGTTTTGGAGCTGTGAGAGGGGTGATGGCGTCACCTCGCAGGCTCTTTTGTTTCCATTTGTGTGTTCAGATCCCAAACAAAACTCATTTCTTTCTTCCCCCTCCCCTCTTACTCCTGCTCCCCATCCCTTCCCACCCAGTCACATTCCCCTTGGTTTCTGTGCGTGTTCAAATTTGGCCAAAATTGGGGTTCTCTGGGAGGATGGCTCACTGTAGCGAGTGATGTTAGACCTTCAAACAAAGGTCTGGATCTCAACAAAGCTTTAAGGACTATTTATTTGTTTTCTTATGAAGAGGAAGGTAAATTGAGTTTGTTGTAGCTGGACCTTCTCTGTACTTTCCAGGTTTTACTGTGATCCAGGGCTCAGCCTTTTATGTTCAGGGTAAGAAGACTCAGAGCAGGATATTCAAAGGTGTTTGCTCCTCTGAGTCTGGATGAAAAATTAAGGCATTTAGGAGATCTGAGTGAATCCTTGGGAAGCCTGTTTTGCACCAAAAAAACGATACCACATTTCTCACTCTGGAAATACTGACTACTTTATGATCAGAATGGGTTTCACTGTTTTATTTCCTTGTCTCTTTTTATTACAAGTTCCTGTCCCAGGGAAAGGACCTGTTTTTTTTCCTCAGTCCCCACTATGTTGCTGTAATATAAATGCTGTATTATTGATATCTCTTTTCTGGTCCCAACTGCTCTTATCAGTGCTTGTTACCTTTGTCTGTATATACTTTCCATGTAAACCAGGAAAAGTAGCTCTGCTGAAAGATGGATCTTCCTAGCAGTGGAAAAAAGTGCTAAATGGAGCGGGGGAGCACCCAGCCAGCAAAGGAAAATCTTACCTGTTTTGGAAAGACAGTGAAAATAATTTTATTTTTACCTCTGCTTTGGAGAAGGAGCAAAAGACAGATGAAATAAAAAAAGCTTGCTCAAAACCCACTAAAAGTGTTTGTTAGGAATTTTGCAGATAAGTGGAAGATAATTGACAGTGTTTCACCAGGCGAGAGAAATACCCTGTTCTGACTCTTTTCTGAGAAGGAGGAAAGCAGTGAAAATTTTTCATCAACATTAACATGCACACGACAGCAGAGAAAAACATCATGAAGTTTTGCTTGGACAGTTTTCACCTGGTTGGGAAAGCCAGGGCACATAAATACATATAGATCCACAGATCCAGATATACACATACACACACGTGTGTGCATAGGAGTTTCTTGATATATTTGCCACGTCTGATTCCATTTGTCACCAGCTTTTTTTTCAGGACCGTTTCTAAAAAAAAAAATATTCCTAGTATCTTAAACCGTGTTTGCTTTGCCAGTTGTCCATAATTTTATCCTAGTTTTCCCTGCCTGTCTGGCTCGAGGTTACTGCACAGAGTGGGAAGGCTCTTGCACACCCCAGCCATCCTCGGGATGGGGTTGGGTTCCCCCCATGGTCCAAAAGTCCGTGCTGAGGTGGCCACAGAAGTGTGCAAAAATGCTGTTGGTTTAGATGGTGTGGAAATGCTGGTTTTGACCAGTTTCTTGTTCTGTGAGCAGCTAATTCTGCCCAGGATGTTCCTCTGCCTCCTTTCTCCACAGCAGCGACGCTGCTCGGCCGTTCAGGCAGGACAGTTTATTCCTGCTGGAGCAGACACCGTCTCTCACTCCGTGTAAAGCACGGCCAGACTTGGACTGGGAGGCCTGATGGAATATAAACACTCGATGTTTATTAAATATTGTGAATATTCTGCCCCAACATGTGAATAAGCAGCTGGCATTTCGATTTGTAGGACGATTGACCGCGCTAGAAACACGTAAGGCTAATGAGAACATCCAATTGTGTTAGGATAATTTAAAAAGGTGTATATGCTCCTTCTGGGTGCTGTGTGGTTCTGGGTGGAAGCCAACTCCTAAATGATAGGGGTTAGGATGAGGCTAGCAAGAAAGCTCCTCTCACCAAGGTTATTTCATAACTGCCTACTGCAGAGTTTCACATTTACCACTGGAGCAGCTGGTGCTGGCTCACCTCATCTGTCAGGCAGGGTGCCGAAGGAGATGCATTGCTGGACTGACCCCAATACTGAATCTGATGTTCTTGGCGTTTTTTTAGTCTCCCGACCTGAAGGGAAAAGTGAATCTTTTGAAAAAGAAAAGTTATGCATAAAAAATTCTGTGCAGTGCACATTTCCGGATGAATGTTCAGGCCAGCATTACTTAATGCTGAAATCAAAGCTTTGGGGATTCATGGACATTTCCAAGGCTGCTGTGATACTGCAACCCCTGTGTATAACCTCATGCTTAACACAGGGCTTTTATTCACCTTGAAATTCTCTTTTGTTCTTCAGTCAGCTCTGTTCTGGAAGGAGGGGAGGGGAGGAGAAATAAGATTTAGCAGGATCTCAGGAGATGAGCAGATGCAAGTCCAGTTCTCTCGGAGCAGAGACCTTTATTACAATGATGGCTCTTGTTTGTATTCCAGAGGAGGTGGTCAAAGAAAATTTGGGACAGTAGGAAAGTTTTCTGTGGAGATGCTGTTCAAACTACCATCCGTGTTTGGCTGTTGTATCACAGCAGGAAAACAAAATTTGCTGCGTCCTGCAGAACGTTACATGAACGTGTTTGTTAGAAGTAGTCTAGTAATGATGGGATATCTCATCTTGCTGCTGCCTGGGAGCACCTTGGGGCAGCCTCAGCCTTGCTGAATTCCCAGGGACTGCCCTGTTAATGGGAAAGTTGTGCCTCTGCTCAAGGGGATTGCTGAACAGCACATGGTCTAGCCTGGTGCCACAGAGGTTTGGATGTGTTCTGCTGCAGGATGAAATCACAAACCAGAGTTCTTTTTTCTTTTCATTCCTTTTCTTTCCAAAGAGGATCTTTGCTCTTTTCCCCCACTCCCCACTGGTGGCTGTCAGGACATTCACATATCACAGTAGGCACTTGAATCCAGGTGTTTTCTGCAAACCTGACAGATCTTCAACCTGCAAAAATTTGAGTATTGTAATTGCTCAGCTACTATTGCTTAATTTGAATGAGAGGGCAGGAAGAAACATCTCTCTGCTTCTGCAGAACCAACTGCACCTCAGGGAAACAGCTTTGTTTTTGACAAAAAGGTATTTTCTTTAAAATATTTCTAGTGACTGTTGCAGAGTTCAAATGTTAAGGCCTTCCTCTGGAATGGAGTTTGAAAGATTTATGTTGGTCTTCAAATCCATAACCTGCTGACACTCTACAAAGGTCTGAGATGGCTGCCAATACCTAAGCACATTTTCAAAGCACAAACAGTGGCTTTAGTCATCATTAAGTTGCATGAATCAGACCCTTCTTCCTTGGACAGCCCTTCTGCAGAGGAAGTTTGTTTAAATGTCTATTGTGCATCTGCTGTTCATGCCTTCATATGGGAACAATTTTTTTCATGTGCATCAGTGGGGAGTGAGTAAGGAAAAAGCGACACATTGACCTCAGAAGCTCTCCGGGAGTTTTCTAGAGCCTTGGCCTGTCTGCATGGAGGGGGTTTTGTGTGCCTGCTCCAGTCATGCTTGTTCCTCTGGTTATCCTCTGTACAACTCCCCCTGATCCACCATCCCTGGGGGGGTTTGGAAACACAGACAAGCCTTGCTTCCACAGCAAAAGCCCACCGGTGTTTTGAAGGTGAGTGAAAAGAAGTTCGTACCTCTGCTATTTTTTATTGTACCTGCTGTGTAGGTGCACAGGAACATGCTCTCATCAACTCTCAAGTTGGCAATTTCTGTTCTTGGTACATTCACTTCAGGCTTAAAAGCAGAGAAATTGCTGCCTTTGCTTCCTTAGCAAGAAACCAAAAGGCTCCAAGGCCTTGCTGCTGTCCACTTGAGAAGAAAGTTTCATTTCCTTGGCTTGAAATGATCTCCTGTTGGCATTTGAGATGTCTCTGCCCGTGAACTCTCTTCCCTCCCTTAGGCACCTGTTTAACTGCTGTGACTGAGCTCTTGCTCTGTCACTTTGGTGAGCAGAACACATTGCTCATAACTCCCCTCTCATCCTTTCTGTGCAAGATTCAGTTGACTAAAAAGGCTGTTTATTCCCACTTGTTCTTGTGGGAGTCAGGGCAGAACCAGACCAGGGGAGATCTGTCTGTGCACACCCAGCTGGCTCTGACAGCATCTGGGAATGGGCTGGAAGGAGCCAAGAGTAGTGGCAGGTTCAGTTCAGGAACCTGAGATTAAGGGGTGTGAACAAGAATTACTCTGAGGTTAATATCCATGTTAGGTAGGAACGCCTTAGGGGGAAAAAAATCTTCATCTATTTTGGACCAAAACTGTAGATATCTGAAAATTTTCGTGGAGAACAATTACTCCCATTTTATTTTCTCCTCCCCACGCATTTAAATATTGGAGTGAAATGGAGACAAGTTGCAAGGCTCCTGACTGGTCCTTATGAAGTTAACCAGGAGCTGAGAGCATGGAAATCGTGCGGTGATAGCTGAGCTGAAGATTAAATCATTCACTCTTGAGTGTAGAAACCTGAGCTAAGGCTTGGGCTCAGCTGTGCAGGACCATGGCATCTTTTCTTTGATTTTTTTCCCTTAGTTTTGACCATATAATTTTAGAATTATAATTAGGGAACACAATAACTGTTCTCGCACCCTTAACTGAGTAATTGCCATTAGTTCAATATCACTGATTCCTTCTCTGTTTTATACTCCAGTCCTTTTGTGTGCCTTTCTGTGGAGACTTGGGGCTCTCCTCCTCTTTCCTCCCCTTGCTCTTTTCATTGTTCATGGCTCATGTGGGACAAGCAGAACCGTGTTGTTGTTTGTAGTCTCACAGCCCAGAAGGAGAATTTTTTGGGAGCTTGTCATGACCGCAAACCTTGAGGCCTCCCAATGACCCCATTTGTAATCCAGTGATGTTGTGTTCCCAGAACTTCCTAGGCCACAAGACACCCAGATACATCCCTGAGCTGATGACTGCCCAGCCAGTGGCTGTTGTTGGATAACAGAGTTCCCCCTCCCAGCTCTGCCCATAGGAATATGGGATTGTTCATAGGGATGAGTGGCTCTTGTGGTGAGCAAGGCTCTTTCTGGAATGGCCAGAGCATTAGAAGGTCTCCTCTTCTGGCTCTCCCCTCCCACTGACCTTCCCTGATGTGTCCTTGACTAAATATGTAGTGGTGCACACAAAAGGAAGGAATTTAGGAGTGTGTGAAGTACTTGCAATTAAATGTCATGCAAGCCACATGTGGTTTTGTTGCTCCAAATTCAGCTCAAATAAATGGAAAGGATTACAAAATGAGGGAACAACTTGGGTCAACCTGGAGCATTAAAAAAAGTATGTTTTCCTTCTGTAGCATCCAGGAGTCTGTGATGCGTTTTGCCAAATGGAGAAGGCAGTGTGGAGTCTGAGGCAGGGGCTCAGGTGAGGTGTAGCTTACACAGGCCTAAGTAAGTTGCTTTGTGAGCCTTACTAATTCTGGTGCTTGAAATAGTTTCTCCTTGCTTACTTTGGCTTATGCTGCTGCAGAGAAGGGAATGTTTTCCATGCCTGCTGTGACAGGACAAGGAGGAATGAAGGTAGGAGTCGGAAGTGAGGTCATGGCTCAGGCTCACTAATGGGAAATCAGGCAAAGGATTCGTGTTCATGTGGAGCCTTCAGTAAGCCAGGCTTAGGGAGCTCCTGGGTCTTTAAGAACATTTAAGATTATTTTCCCATCCTGGACCATGCAATCAGTGAGATGTCCCCATATGTGAGGTTTTATTACACCCCTCTCCCAGGGAGATGAGTACAATTTCTCACTGAGCTCCCTCAGATCTCTGACATTCCTGTGATCAAGAAATCAATTTAATCTCCCGATTAGGAAATTTTCCACTGGTTTTAACTGAGAATTGCTCTGTCCTGGTAGAACTGCTCCCCTCCTTTTGTGAGCCAGAAGACTCCAGCAAACCTGACACAGCCCTGCTGTCTTCTCGGGGGGAGTTTGGTGGCTTTAGTGGATGGACGAAGGATGTGTGCCTTTTCCTGAAAAGCTGAGGAGAATTATTTGCTCTCTGTATCAGCAATGCCATTGCCTTTCCCAGTCAACTGCTGCCAGCTGTGGAAGACACGTTCCCTCCTGCCAGCCGCTCATTGTGCTTTTGCAGTAGGAAGAGCGGGGATGGAAGAAGGGGGGGGATCTTAATTGAAAAAATAGGCCTGGGGCTTCAGGGACATAACAAAGTCAGTGGGAGTGTGTGAACAGCAATTTATTTTGTCAGTTCAAGTTACAGTCTTTCTGACATGTGAAAATTGCAGATGCCAGTTTCTCAATGTGTCACTGTGACACACAGCATCCCAAATAAATAATGAAACTCTGGACTTGGTTTGCAGAGCTTCAGAAAACCTGAAGAAATGGGATATAAAAATTGACAGATAAATTGAGAGAGTTTTCTTTGACATAAGGGGCAGGATCTGAGTTCAGCCTTTCACAAGATGGCCTTCATACCTTTCATTGCTTCAGCAGAGTGTTCCATTCCTCAGTGTGGGCTTCATAGAGTTTATGGCCTTCACAGCCTCTTTGGGCTTTGAGAATGGAGCTGTTTTTCTGAAGAATCAAACAAATCTTTTCACTTGAAACTGTAGAGGATTGGATAACGTGTGGCTGAAGTGTTGATCTGAGACTGAGTACACCTCCAAAGCAACTTGTTAAGTCTCGGGTCCAATTAGGAAATTACCTTTTATCCTGACTGCTTACGAGGCTTTTAAATGTTCCATTTCTATATTGTTCTTCACCTGTTAATTTGGAGTGATGATGATATTTAAATCTCCTGTGTTTTCTGACTTATTTTAAATATTTTAGGAAGGAGCTCTTCTTTCTGTCTATTTCTATAGCACTTAATATGGCTCGGTTCAGCCTTTATTATGGTATCTGTATTGTAGCAGTAAAATCTCATTTTGTTCAAATCAGGTAGTTTCAATGAATGTTTGTTCATTGAGCTTGCAGAAGTAGACAAATGGTCATTAATGATCAGGGGACCAAGTCAGAACCATGAAGTTTATTAAAAGTTCAATTAGAAAGAAATTGTTCTGCAGAGACCTTTAGCAGGAGCCTGAGTGGCAGCAAAGACATTAGAAATCCTTAATAACATGGCAAAGCTATGAATGGTTTCCTCTCCCATTTCCCCAGTTAATCAGGTTTAGTCAGCAGGGTGGTCAGACAGAATGTGTGATTTCTGAGGAAATCCTGAAAAATTAGACTCCTTTTATCTAAGTGAAAAAGAGAGGCTATGACAAGCCTTCAATGCAGAGAAGGCTTGTGCGTGCAAGAAGAAATGTGTTATCTTTGGAGAAGAAGAATAGGTCAAGGAGCTGTAAATTTAAATTGCAAGGAGGTCTGTGTCCAGAAGGTGAAGAAAGCATCAACAAGGCCAGTGAGGGTGTGAGAGCTGGTGCATTACCTGCAGCACGTGGTTCTGGCAGGCTGGGCTGGGAAGGAGCTGAGGAGTCTGTCTAGCCAAGCCTTGCTCTAAACCAGCATCGAAAAGACAAGTGCTCATCATTTTGCACAGCATTTCAGGAGGCTGAAAGTCAATGCAGACAGGAAGGTTTATCTGGGTTCGTGACTTTGGAGGAAATGTTAAGCTGACACCTGTCACCAGCAGGTAGATTGTGCCCAGGAGTGTTTGAGGTGTAAGAGGATCCCCCTGCTCGTGGAACAGGACATTGCCTTTGGCTGCACTGCTCTCTCTTGTCATGTAAACTTACACAGAGGGGGTGGATTCTCAGGAATTCAGAGCCAAACTCTCCTTCTTGTGCAGCCAGGGCCAAAAGTGAAACAAGCCAGAGGGGTCAACTCCTGGTGACAGATCAGCGAGCTCAGGCTGTACACTTCCCAGGACATGGTTAATATGAAGTTCTTTTCCATGGAAAAGCGTCAGTTGACTTTGCACCAGTGCTCTGAGGGGAAGTGCTGCACTGCCCTCCTCACACTTTTGAGATGACCCTGTTTCCTTGGGAACTACGGAAAGAAACTGAATTAGGCTGCAAAGGCTTTGACTGGATGTTCTTCATCCACAGCTGCCCTGGTCACACTCTTCTGAGAGCGTCCCTGGATGTGGAGGCTTGGAGAGAGCTGATGCAGTTACTTGAGAGCCCACTTAGGCTGATCTTAGCTCAGTGCTTGTCTGTCCTCTCAGAACATGCGTCACTGCACACTGCAATTACCAGGAGAGCTAACTGGCAGGGAAGGATGATTGCATCATTAAGACACTGGAACAGGAATAACTAATTCTGCTCATAACTCCTCGTGTAACCCTGGTTATGACACTGAAGATCAGTTTTCTCATCTGGAAGGAAGGAAAAATGTTTCTTTATTCATTTTGTGTAGTGTTGCTGTGTCTACGTTACATTTTGAAGGGACGTAAGGAGGTTGTGTCTATGACGCCAGGGATGACGATCACATTCAAACTGGATAAAACTTTTAGTTTTAGCTCGATAAGAAAATTAATATCCATAATGATGTAATAAAAACATCGACAAGGAGGTTGGAAGATTAATAGTAACAAAAACAGCTAAAAGAAAAGGTGTAGTCTATAACAGAACCTGGTTCATTCTTTGTGTGAATTTGCCACCCTGACATCTCTTGCTGAGTATTCTGGCAAGCTCATAGCACTTTCAAGGAAAGATTTAACAGCCAAGTTACAGCACACATCTCATGTTGCTTTTAGTTTATTATTATTGCAAAATGCACTACTGAACACTTACGAGTGCATCGCAAAATAAAATGCTCTGGAATTACAAATGAATGTTGCTTGTAAGATGAATGAGCCTGTGATTTAGAAGCTTTGATATCAATATCACTGATGCTTTCACAGTAAAGATGACTGCAGTTGTCAGGTTTTCCTTTTAGTTTGGAAGTTTTGGCACAATTTTTGAAAAGTAAATTTTGGTGAGATTCTTACTAATCTTTTTCCCAAAAGTTCAGCCAGCTATGAAATAAGAGTGGCTTTGTGTTTTTTTCCCCCTGGCTTGCTTGTTTTTCCTTTTCTAGATCAAACATTTTTTTAATGAAGTCAACCTTTTTCTACCTCTGCTCCCCACTCCCACACCCTTGCTCTCATGGACAATATTCCACAGACTCCTGGGGCTCTGTTACCCATCGAATCTGTTGGCAAGGAGCTCCTTTGTCTGTGGAAGCTCCATTTTTGTGTGTGTCACATTATAAGAAACTACTTGTATTATGCAAAATTATCACAGCTGAAAAACCAAGTTGTCCCTTTCAAATTCATAGTGTAAAGTAATAGGATGAGTTTTTTTCTTAAATGTTTCAGACAATGCTTTTATCAAAGTGGGTCATTCTTCTGTCTAATCAGCATGTGCTCCTGGCCATGCCCAGTTCTAGGTGCAAGAACTGCTGCAGTGGGCAGTAATGGATTAAATATGTCCACTGTGAAAGATTCTTCCTTAATTGCATTAGTTTGAGGTTTATTTTATGCTCTGATATGTGGCGTGAAGCCAAAGAGGCCACAATCCACCTTCCTTTCCAAGGTCCAAGCACCGAAAAGTATCCCTTTACAAGAAGGGTGCTTAAGTGCTTTTCTGAATCAAAGCCTGAGTCAGTGCTTTAATGTACTCTGTTCATGCTTGGAAATGGCTTATATTCCTCTGAGCAAATTTCCTTTAAAGAAGCTAAGCCTACTACAGTGTCTGAAGAATTCAATGTCACGCTGAAAACTTATCCCCCAGATCTGTGTCCAAAGAGATCCTGCTTAATGGATGCTGCCTATTACTTACTGCCATCCAGCATTCCTCTTTCAAGCACTGAAACAGTCTGTTCTCTCTCCAGGCAGTGTGTCACATTTTTGTCTGCTCACCTATGGTGTTTTCCATTTATATTCAAGGTTCTAGAGAAGGTCACTCCAGTGCAGCACCAAGAGCACCTCCATACCCATGATCTCATACATATATCGAGGCTGGACTCAGACTATCCAGCAGAAAGTTTAGGCAGGTATCTCATGTAGGAATCATAGGATATCTGGCATTGGAAGGGAATCATAAGGATCATGGAGCCCAACTCTCTGTTCCTCCCAGGACTGCCTAATGTGAATCACAGAATGGTTTGGGTTGGAAGGAACCTTAAAGATCATTTAGTTCCACCCCCTGCCATGGGCAGGGACACCTTCCACTACGCCAGGTGGCTCCAAGCCCCGTCCAACCCGGTCTGGAACACTTCCAGGGATGGGGCAGCCACAGCTTTCCTGGGCAATCTCTGCTGGGACCTCACCACTCTCACATGGAAGGATTTCTTCCTAATTTTTAACCTAAACCTACTCTCTGTCATGAGAGACATCCCTTGTCCTGTCACTACATGTTCTTGTCCATTGTCTTTCTCCATCTCTCCTGTCAGCTCCCGTTAGGTAAGAACATGGTCCTGATGCTCCTCGAACTCTTGACAGGCTTTGTCCTGTGGGGACCCTGTTCCAGTGACCAACCACCCTCTCAGTGAAGAACCTTTCCCTAATGCCCAGTCTGAACTTCCCCTGGTGCAGCTCCATTCCCTTTCCTCCTGTGCTGTTGCTGGTCACCAGAGAGGGGATCAGCAGCTCCTGCTCCACTGCCCACCTCCAGGAAGGTGTGGGCTGCCCTGAACATCCCTTGGCCTTTGCCACCACTGTCCTTTCACAAAGTCTGAAGCAGGAGCCTGACTGCCTGGAAATGCTTTATTGTGGTTCATTTCGAGCCTTACTGCTGACTGCTGCTTCCTTGTCAGAGCTCGAGGAAGATTCATCCCGGCCTTGCTGGGCTATTTTAGGGCCAGGCTTCTATGTATCTGCACAAGCCCATGTGCTTCAATTAGCTTTTGTCTGGCCTGAGCTGTTTTTGTTATCACCCTCTTTTTGCTGATAAAGCAGGAACATTTTTAGAGGTGATTTTTTTCCCCCCTCTGCAGGAGCCCTAGGATGGATGGGAATGAACTTTGTCAGGTGCTTAGAGTAAAAGGAATTGTCAGGATACCTGGCTCCCTTGTTCGTCCTGACAAACCACTCGGGGGCTTTGTGTCTCAAGTTGCTCCATCTGCAAGGCAAGGCTAATATTTATTTCCATTATATATATTAATAGCACTTAGTAACTTTGAACAAGGTCAGGACTTCACTGCATTACACACAGTGCTAAGACGTGCATATATTAGTGCCTCTCTCATGCCTCCTGTGAAGGAGTGATGTCAGAATGCAGTGCTTGAGATGCAAGAAATGATCTGTAACACCCTGATGTGTTCCAGGGTTGTGTCCTGTCCCTCTGTCTCATCCCATGGAGTGTATTATGGGCAGGAGATAATTTGAGCTGGCCTTTCATGACTCGATTATCCTATTTCAGTGTTAATACCCCAGATAAGGATCTATGACTAAAGGGAGGCGATGTCTGAAGAGCCTCTGCGAAGTTTTGCTGCTGGAGTCGTAAAGCAGGGAGAACAAAGCAGCACTGCCAAAAGCATGGGCACCTGCAGCACAGCTGACCCCAGTTTTCTCTAGATTTAAGCCTCTCATTTTCATCACTGCCTTAGTCACAGGAGTCACTCTAGATGATGCCACGCTCCTTCAAGTTCAAATCAACAACTCCCTGAATTAATAGATGAGTAGACGACAACTCTGTGAACCTACGGTACGAATTCATAAATAGTCTGTCTCCAACCACCATTAATGCATCCCAGATTTAGGGCTGCCTGACAAATGATGTTCTCCCATTGCCACCATGACTTTGTTCTACACTTTAAATTTGAAAACCATGAAAAATAAATAATAGTTTGGAACCTCTGGCTGTTAAATCACAGCAAGCTCCTTCTGGGGACGCACAGTGACGGCACGATTGCCAATGTCTATAAAACTGCTTTACAGAACTCAGTTATTCTGGTGGGACCCACACTGTGTCAGTTTTGGGTGTGCAGAAGTGACGTGTTGGGGTAGCATGGCTGAGGTTATGGACATGGGAGTTTGGATCTGTGCTGGGATAAGATTTTTTTGGGCTTCTTCTATTGAGAAATGGCACTTTCTGCTACTACCATGCCCATATATTCTGGTTTCATACTTAGAGGCAATAATTAAGGGTCAGGGTGAGAACTGCTGGTGGTCACGTAACTGTTGGTGACAGTGCACTTTGTCCAGGGCTGACCTGAGCTGGAGTGGGCGCTTGTCTCTGAAATGTTAGAGCAGGAGTTGTTGGAACTTGAGGAAAAAAGCGAAGCTTGGGGAAAACTGTAGTAAATTATCATCCTCTCTGAGGTGTAGATATGGACCTGCAAACACCAGTACAGCTCAAGCCTTGTGTCAGCAGGACTGCAGAGAGGCTGGTGATGGACTGACACCGACATCACCAGAGGGTTGAATGTGGAATTAAAGTGGTTGTCATGGGCAGGCTCTAAACCACAGTGAATCTGAGATTAGTACTGTGTGGAGAGTTACAGCTTCATCCTCTGTGAAAAAATATATAAAATTATTCATGAAACAAAGGCTGATTTGTGAGAGGGTAGTTGCTGAACAGTGATATTCTGAAAGTTTGTTTAATGCAGAATTAGTCAGAAATCTTTAAAGTCTATGATGATTAAAATATCCTTCTGTATTTCTGTGTATTTCTTTCTTTTATAATAGAACCCAACTTTATGAAGTTTGAAAGTGAGATACAAGTTTAGTGAAAGCACTGAGTACAGTTTGAGAGAGGCTGGCTCATCATGCAGGGCAGTACTTGGGGGGAAAAAAAGGAAAATCATCCAGAGCCTTCATTCCAAGAAAGAGTCTAGACATTAAGCCACTGCATAAAAAGCTATTGGAAACTCAAGGATTTCCTTACAAGTACTTGCATCTTTCTTTCCTGGCTTCTTCTGGAAGTTGCAAAGGGGTCCATTGACTTTTTGGAGATTCATAGTGCCACATAAATTAGATGGAGAGACTCCATGGGAAGTAGGCCAAAGGGAAAGATAGTTCTTAAATACATTATCTATTTCACTCTTCTGCTTTATACACTTCTCCCCATGGCAACTGTACTTAGTGAAATATGCTTTGAAGTAAGTTGAATTGCCAAAAAAGCAGGATTAACTGCCAGAAAATAGTTAAGTTATATTTTCATTCTCCATTCTGTATGAAATAATGCAGCAGAATCAGTAAATATGAGCATCATGTTATTTCCAGTGCTGTTGCAGTGGCTTCTAAATTCACCTCAGATTGTCCTGCCCATCTCTGTAAGTTATGAGGTGACAACACAACACCAAACAAGCAGCAGAGCAGGCAGAAGGTCCTATGGAGCAATGTCAATACTGGGTCTATTTTAGAGCTGCTGGTTGTTTGGATAAAGGAACTCCTGGAAATAAACGCTGGCTGTGCAGTTGGTACCCAGCTCCTCTGGAGCAGAAACAGGCGAGTCACAACTGAGGTGTCCATGGCTGGTGGGAGCAGGGACTGTCCATGCCTGACAGAAATGTCACTGCAAAGGTAATTTTTCCTATTTCCCATTTCAGGGTTTAAGGGTGTCGAGTGTGGCTGTCTGATTGTTCATGTTGGCCAGCTCCCAGCCGCTTTTTGAAGATATTTATTTTTGTGACTGTTGCATTTATCAGGGTGGCTTAGCCAAGTCTGTTGACTTCAGTGCTTTGGCACAGGATGTCAGAAATTATTTTAGCAATGCTCTGCCCTGAACAAAGTGCATTTGCTTTTCAACCTCTGCGCTTGCTTCCAAGCAATGAGCTACTGAGGGTTTCATTTACAGTCAGACATTCAGTGGAGTTCCTATCCACGGCTCTTTGTTGCGCATTGGATTTCTGTTTGTTGAAACCAAAGGGAAGGAGAAAGGAGCATCTCCACCTAATGGCTTCTGGCTACCAGTAAATGGTGACTATTCCACAAGGAGGTATAAAGCACAGGAGGATGTTTTCAGAGAAGTAATAAATCTGCTGGGATAGTCATGAGGAGTGCCAACATCACTTGAGAGAGAGGAGTTTGTGGCATTTCTTTTGTTCCATCTTGGGCATCATCCTCATGAAGGCTTGAATACATAGGTCAAATCCTTTGCCCAGCAGATTTATCATTTTCCAACCCCAAAGGACTGGACCCTTCCTCTGCAAATTGTTTAGGGTGACACCATACTTTATTTTCAGTGGTTTAGCGTGCTAAAATGTCATTTCTCTTCTTGGGTGAGCTGATTGACCTTTGAGAGTACCTCCAGGGCTGTGAAGAAGTGTTAATGGAATGTAATCACCCTAATGTTGTACAAGGAAAAATGAATTCTGAATTAAAGGCTGATTGTTTTAAGAGACTTCCTTTTTTAAGAGATTGGAAACTGAATATCCAGCAAAAAGTTCCCTAATTTTCTCTGACACAACTCAGGTTAACCTTTAAATCCATACCTACCTTTAAAGCAAAGGCAACAAGTGACTGCAGGAAGGTTTTTCGCTCACACAGAGTAGTTTGCTCATTCCCATAATATTCCACTTGCCTCCCCTGCGGATGAATGTCACCGCAACCTCTGTGCTGCCATCCCAAAACCTGATCTCGTCACTCACTTCAGAGATGCAATTCCCTGCCAAATACCTCACCTTCATCCATCTCAATCTAAACTCAGCAAAATGACCTCTCAAAAAGTACTCTACAGAGGCACTCTTTAATCAACATCTGTTTAGAGCTTTCCCCGTTAACTTCACATAGGCAGATTGTTTTCCATAATTAGACACAGATAGGCTTTGATATAACCAGCTGACATATAGAATACATATTCATTTCTCCCGCTGACTTTTTGAAGGGTCTGAGTAATGCAGAAGAAACACCTAGTGCATTTAATACTAGTCTCAAGAGCTTCAGACTTGTCTAAGAGAGTCGCTGAAGCACTTCAGGTAAAACTCACGTCTTGTTAAATGAGAGGCTTAGGACAGTGTGATGCTCTTGATGAACTAAGAGGCCGTATTTAGATAAGAAATGGAGAGGAACTGGGAGCTCGTGTCTCCTTACTTTCCTTTCCTGAATGGGCTATAAGGGGCAGAAATGTTCTTTAGGAACAAGAAGATGATGTCATTAGTAGAACTATCCCTGCAAATAGTTTATGGGTTTGCAATTGCAGCCCTGAACAGCTACTTGGGGCTCGCTGCTGAGGACTTTGCCTGCTCTGTATTGTCTTAGGCCCTCTGTAGAGGCTCTGGTTCAG
This sequence comes from Atrichornis clamosus, assembly GCA_013400975.1. NCBI lineage: Eukaryota > Metazoa > Chordata > Aves > Passeriformes > Menuridae > Atrichornis > Atrichornis clamosus. Next base: position 361,760 of record WBMZ01008619.1, on the reverse strand, counting down.
ATAAACACTTTAACATATGCTTAAAGTTCTTCATATGTAAAACACCCGTTGAGCCCTTTCTACTACACATGACCTTGATCTCTTGGTGCTGCCATTCCCCAGTGAAAAATAGAAATATGATAACAGCTTTATCAGTCTGAAAACTCCCAGCAGTCCCATGCTACTATTTCTCATGTAACATAACAAAACATATCTATAAACGTGATAGTATTTACTGGCTTGGTTCTGCCCTTTTCTCTTCAGTGAAATTAAATAACAGCCAGCTCCAGGGGCAGCCTGATTGATTTCAGTGAAACTAATGCTGCTCCTCAGCAAGAGTAAGGGCAGAAGGAGCCGAGTCAGGCACCGAGCAGGTTCTGTTATTCCCCTGTTACTGCCACAGAGCTCTGGTTATTTTGAAGAAGCCTGTTCATATTTTCTCCTTTGCTGTCTCCTCCTGATCTTTTCGCCTTTTCTCGGCTTCATACAATAGTCTCAAATCTTATCAATTGACTGTCAGCTTTAAAATCTCCTGCTTCTGGAATTTTCAGGTTCCTCAAGTGAGCATTTAGAGCCACTGTGTCTCCAAACCATCTGCTATTATTGGGGAAAAAAACCCACCACAAAACACTTTCAAAATTGCCAGCTGACTTTCAGAAGTCTTTAGTAATTGCAGCCCCAGTTGAAATTATTGAGAATAAATAGCTTGAAATGTTTTGGAAAGTCAGGCCACGAGCTGCATTCTGCTACCTCCAGCCCCATAATTTTCTACTCTTTTTCAACGTGTTATTGTTGAAGGTATCAGAGTTTGAAGGTGATTAAAACTCAATAGTTCATTTGGCCCTTAGCATATTGTTTTCAAACATTTCCAACAGAAGTAAAGGCTTAAATCCCGTTAAATTGGAGTCTAAATGCCTTAGGTTTCTTTACAAATCCTTCTGGTAGGCATCAGATATCAAACAGACAAAACAAAAAAATTAAGCTGAAGCCAGGGTATTTTTCTTTCCCTACGGGGAAAAGGGCATCTATTATGCAATGAATCTTTTGTAATGGTTTGGTGGCTTTGACAAAATCCATTTTACTTCATTGTCCTTTTACTTTACATAATATCCATAGAATGGCAAAGCGGAAGATGTTATTGCTGATCAAAACAAATAGGATAAAGCTCTTGAGTTAGAATAATGTTACACAAAAAGTGACCATTTTGGGCCAGAGTGACTTTCTCAGGAACTGTATTCTGCATGAAGGGATAGGACTTGTCTTGCAATCCCCCAAAGCAGTTTTTGTCTGTTGTCTTCGTATCAGAAACAAAAAACAAAATTAAAAAAATAGAAAAAATAAGCTGGTTTAGTTCCCCTCACATTGTGATTAATGCCCAGCATGTCGCAAAATAGCAGAATAAATGTTACAAGACAGGTAAAGCTTAATTCTACCATGATCAAAGGGAGTGCTGGAAACTCTAGTACAATGAGATTCTATGAAACTGCAACAATTGAATCAGCTTTTCTGATCTTAGGCCAGGATCCATTTAGGAAACAGGATCCATTTAGGAACCCCTGCTCTCGTACGGATGCCTCTGGATTTCAGAGAGGAGTTCCAGCCAGGTGTAGGTGTGTACCCAAATATACCAAGTTGCAAAGAGTCTTAAAGTTTTTTTGGAGTGAAGAAAAAACCACTAAACCTCTGGGCCCCATAACCTGGGTTTACCTTGAAGTGCACAAGCCTTCCATGGGTCAGTCCCTGTGGTGCAGAGGACACATTTAAGGACAGCTAAGCCAATGCCTCAGTTCCCACTGATTTTTGCTGGGAGCCTGACTCCCATTTGCCTTTGGTTGTTGGCCCCTGGTTTCCAGTGACTGTAACTACCCTTCTTCCATGAAATCCCCGTGGTGTTCCCCTGTGGGCTGTCCTTTCCCCGTGCTGTGTGACCCCATGGCAGCTTTCAGGAGCTGTGCCCAACGCCCCTGGACATGGACAGCAGTGGTGGGAAGGAGCTTTGGCTGCCTTGGTGTGGAAAACTCCAGGAGCACAGACAGGAGATGCTAAAATTGTTACAGGAGGCCTTGTAATTGGAATGCAGTTCTGTAGGTGGTTATTTCATTGGAGAGTAGTCCTTAATTAATCCCGAGCCTCCAGAGCACACTTTCTCATCTCTCCCTTCCCATCCCTCCCCTCACGTAGGTGTCTACGCTCATTAATCAAATCACTTTGCAGTTCTGGCCGTGACTTGAGCACGGGGACTGAATTTCTTGCCAGCTTGTGCCGAAGTCAAAGCCAAGGTATTTGATGTGTGAAAGCAGGGCCTGCTCTCTGCAGGCTCCCTCCTTCTCTCTCCACCCCTGAGCCTTCGTTTCCTCTGATGTCATCACTCCGATTTAAACCGAGGGGCCAGACTAAAAAGGCAGAAATTTCTGCCTGGCTTTCAGCCCCAGCAAGCTCGGGCCTGTCCAGACATGTCCATGGGCTGCTCAAGAAGAGGGAGTTTCTCTCCCAACACGGAGCATTCCTGCCCCCCTTCCCTGCACAAAACTCTCTGGCTTGAGTTCACCCTTCAGAAACCTCAGTATTTACACAGCCTCTGTGGCTGTGATTTACTCAGGGCCCAGCTGCTGGTACTTATCTTCAGTTCTCTGAAGTAAAAGGTTGAAATCAAACATTTTAGGGTAGAGCTTCTGCCTGTTGTGCAATTCACAGGTTTCCCCCCAGCCTGCTGCACATCAGCCCCAAACTGGGTCTCCCCAAACTACATCCAGCAGCTTGCAATGGGGTTATGTCCTGGAGGGGGAAAAAAGGTGTTTGGAAAGGCCATCCATGTGCTAACAGGCCACTCTGGCCCTAGAAAATCTGGGCATATTATCTTTTAAACACTGATCTGAGATGTTTTCCCTTGGGATCACACATTGACCCTGCAGCTGGCACGTGTGTCCCCGTGTTATACAGGAGCAATAGAGAAGTTCATAAGATAGAGATGGCCCTTTAACCTTGAATTTCTAATTTTTTTGTTTCTGCTTAGGGAGATCAAGAATCCTCCTCATCAGAGATGTAATTTTTAGAAGATAGAATTTCTTGAAAATATAGAGTTTTCACAAAAATTATTGAAGGCTTTTGTTCAGGACTCTCTAATAATGCTAATCTCCCAGATAAATAAGAAATCCTATTTTCAAGTAATACTCTGGAAAAACCCCACAGTATTTTAATTAAATTAAATCACAATGAAATACATAAGACTTAAAGAGATTGGCTGTCTACTATAGCTGCTAATCTGGCTCATGTTCAGTTCACCCTGCATAATCATCATTTATTCTGTGTAAATTGCTCCAGACCCACTACATCCCAAAATATTTTGTGGAGTGAATCAAATGCAATCTGAAATTCAAAGAAAAGGAGAACAGTTAAGATGTTCATGCAAGAGATAAATGTATTACTTCCAGGTACAGCTTGGAAATAGGGAAAAAACCCTCAGATCCACGAGGGAACTTCCTCAGAGCTGCTGTAGCACATCCAGTGACTCCTGTAAGTGCTCGGAGTTGCAGCAATTCCAGGGGCTCCGTAGTTTGGTTCCTGTATCTGGGGTTTATGAGTTAATAAAGAGGAGGTAGAGGATGTTCCATCATCCTGCTACAGGCAGGCAAAGTTCAGTTGCCAGCTTTCCTTTTGTGCCTAGGACAGAGCCTGTCTGAAGGAATTAGCAGTGCTGCCTAGGAAATCAGCAGGGTTTGCCCTCGTTCCAGCAACATCGGTCGGCATCAGTTCGGGGTTTAGGCTGGAGACCTCCGAAGTGAGGCACCTCGCTTGCTTTGAGAATCTGGGATTTTTTCCCAGATGCTTTTCAGAGCTTTTGTGATTGCCTGACTCTTTCCATTTCTCAAATTCCACGTTTCCCCCCCTGGCCTCCTCGGACCCAGCATTATCCTTCTTTCCTCTCTCGGTGCCTCTAACCTGCTGCTCGAACCATTTACCTGTTTTTCTGATCACAGTACATTTTGGTTTGAGTTTGGGAAGAAATTCTTTTTAGTCAGTCTGTATCAGAAACACGTGGCCCTGTGCTACCAGACCACTTCAGCATCATCATTCTTAGCCAGGTTTATTCAAATTTGCACATAAGCCTGTTTAAAGCAGGAAATCAGGCAGAAACAAACCTTCTGTTTCCATCCAGACACAGTGTTCAGAAGTCCTCAGTTCAAATTTCAGCCATTTCTAATTAAGAGCTCATCAAACCTCATAAAACCCGCAGGGTTTCCAAGGATCTCTTGCTAATGGCTACACTTGGAAAAAAGAAAAGTACTTTAAGTTATTTTGCTTTCTGAGTGCACTGTGTACTTTCATCGTCATCTTCCTTTTCTTTCTGTGACATCTGTGGACAAAATGTGTTTGGAGATGATTTGGTCAGTTAGATGAGAAATTAGATATTGGGCACATTAGCATATAAATTTGCTTTTCCAAATGCTTTGGGTCATCGGCTCATACAGAGATGCAAACACACACATGGCCTTGTGTATACTGGTTACAACAGCACAATAAACTTCCTTAAAGGAAAGCAAAAACTTTTGCTTTTGTATTTATATTATTTAGACTTTTGTTAATTTCTAAGGAAATGTTGTCTTTTTTTTCATTTAAATGGTTGTGAGTTAATTTTGAAGCCAAAAATTGTGCATAAACTCATCTGCTCACAGTATCTCAGTTTCAAGATAATACACATCCTGCTCTCGCATTACATTACCCCCCATAAATCAGTCCCTGAGTCAAAACTCCTTAAAAACATAAATGCAAATACAAAACCAACAAGAGTTAGGAACATTAGTCCATGACTTAGAAAGGAGGGAGAGGAAATAACAAATGTTACAGAGAATGAAATATTCAATGCCATTTTTGGTTGCTTCTCCAATAAGTTGATTGTGGCTGTATAGTAATGCAGTAAGTTTTAACAAGGGGGTCATCTGAAATAGCTAAAGACTATGCTGGCTAAAATTTTGATAATTTAGATGTTCTGCAATTCAGCAGGACCTGATGAAATCGACCCTGGAGTACTTCAGGCTCGAGCTGCAACAATCCCAGAGTGATTAGAGATTATCTTTCAGAGTTCAGGATGACCAAGGTAGAGCCAGAGGCCCAGAGAAGGGTAATCACAAGGTCTATTTTTAAATAGGGGGAAAATGAGAACCAGGGGGATTATGGAACAGTAAAACTGACTTCAATACCCAAAAAGTTTCTAGAATTAGCTGTTACAAGCACTCAGAGAATTAGAAGTTAATAAGAAACAGCAAATACAGATTTGTCAAGAGCAAATTATGTCAAACCAGTGCAATTTGTGTGCAGGGGAGATGAACTGGTAAATAAAAACCAAGAGGTGGATGTGATGTTTGTTGGTATTTCAGTAAGAGTTTGAATTCATGGCATCCTCATAGTCCAAGCAGAGGTACGTGCTCAGTTTCAAATTGCCACATTTTGGGGGCACAACCAGGTGTAAATTAAGGCTCAAAAAGCAGCTGTGGATTGTTTCCTGTCAAGGTGGGAGGGCACAACAAATGGGGTCCTGCAAAGGGTTGGGACAAGCTCAGTACTTTGGTGACTGTCTTTTGTGGTGATATAAAGTTCATATTAATAAAATTCTCTGGGGTTGTGTTGGGTGTGATTTCAACATTTTGAAAAAGACAAGAAAAACTGTGAATAATTTTTATACCTGACTCAATGAAATTTGCAGCCTGAACTGTGATAAAACCAAATCACAGTAGTTAATGAAATAAATGCAAGTGCAGCATTGACTGCAAACCAAAAAATGATTTGCAGGAGAAGCAGAGTTTAACAATTAAGGCAATTAAGAATGCGGAGCGATGGAAAACGCTAAACTTAATACGATATAACAACATAAAACTGCTTCATAAATGACAATTACTGCAATGGAGTATTTTAAGTGGGGCTTGCAGGTAGAAGACAAGGAGTAAATTTTACTTTTCAGGCAACCTTCGTACAGCCTTGGCTACGTTCAGCTTTGGTTGTGCAGTTCAAGAAAAATCTTGACAAATTGGAGAGGGACTAAAGGAGAGCCATAGGAATGATAAGAGGTTTGGAAAACGCAACCTATGAGGAAAGATTGAAAGAATTGGATTTGTTTAGTCTAGAGAAGGGAAGACTGACAGGACGTGATAACATTCCTCCAATATGTGAGGCTAGAAAGAGAAATGGCGATGAATTGTTCTTCATAACAGCAATGAGTAGGAGAGAAATAATTCACGTAATTTGCAGCAGAAAGGATTTAGTTTAGATATTAGAAAAAGCTTTCTAGCTTCAAGGCCATTTCAGTACGAAAACAAGCTGTCTGAGAAGGTTACTGGAGCTGCTTCCTTGGAGGTCTTTAAAAACAAGTTAGTCATCTGTCAGGATGGTCTGGGAGGATTTTGTACTGCCCTGTGCATGGGGGAACAGGCTGCAGCTTTGGCTGTCTGCTGGCTCATATATCTTAGTTTGTAAGTGCATTTAAAGATTGGACTGGACAGAATATTAGCAACTGAGAGGTAGATGGAGTGTTGATTGTTTGTCCAGTGCACTTTCCAGGGTGGTGATACTGTCGTTGCAGCTAAATTCATATAATCATGAAAGGTTTTATTCAACCAACACTTGTGCAAGGTGAATTCTACACTTCTTACGGCAGGTGAGGTAGAGAAAGTGATTTCATCAAGGTTATTCTGTGTTACATAATCTCACCAGTTTGTGTAACCCAGACAAGTGCCTTTTAATCTAAATATCCTCAGGTTTGATGAGAACTGCTCTGCTCTTCATCTCTGGTTATTTGGACAGTACACAGTTGGGGATAGTTGTTCCTTACTTTCAAAGTCTTCCTTGCCAGTTGTAGCTTTTATGTGTTCCTCTAACTTTGTTTTACTGCTTCCTGTTGCTGTGATTGGTAATTAACATGATTATGTTTTTAAATGGCTTAATTTGTTATCTAAAGTTGACTGTGAGATAGCTGTGGAGAGTGGAAGTGGTGCAGTGATACACAGAGATCTACAACTTCCTGAGATGGATGAACAGCTCACTGCTGAAATGAGGATAATTTAGGATTTAGTTGTGCCTTTTCTCTTCTTTTCTTTCTAGAACTGTGACTAGAAGAATATGTATGTTACTGGATGGTACTTTTCATGCAATAGAAGTATAAAAAGGGCATAAAGGTAAAGTGAGCAGTTGTTGCACATGGTTTTGAGTCAGTGGGAGCAGCCTCTGGAAAGGTCAAATACCTGAAGCCATCAGCATTTGAAATTTCACGATGCTGTTGAGAAAACGAACAAACAAGAAAATACAGGTGTGCCCTTTCAAGGTGAAATGCTTCTGTGGTGTTTCCCCAGGGACCGGTGTGTGCTGCCGTGGTGGGGAGGCTCTGCCAGGTGAGGTGCAGCAGAGCAGGGCTGGCACTGTGTTATCCCACTCCAAACTGCCTTTCCCCAGGGATCTTGTGGCCTCTGTGAGGCAGAACCTGTGCAGTTACGGGAAGCCAAGGCACAACAAGGCTTCCATCACCACAAAATGCCTGTGGTCGTGCTGGCACAGGACTGTGAGGCTGCTGGATACCTGTGTGTTGGAGTTAAGGGGTTTTTTTGTTAAGAAATCACCCTAAGGACAATCTGAGAGGAAGCAGCAGAGGTTGGCAGCTTTTCTGCTTTCACAGCACCCTGTCTTCCCTACGAGGTGTTATTCGTGTGTCTGAGCAGCAGGAAGCAATTTTCCGAGGAACATCAGCCCTGATGTGTGTGTTTAGCCTTGGGATTGTTGAGTTTCGTGCCTGGGGAGCTGGGATGCAGCATTAGGTAGCCTGATGATGGGTTGGAGGGAGGCTGTGCAGCTCTGCTGGCTGCCCCAGCACATGACCCTCGCTAGGGCTGGACCAGCACGCTCCAGGCGGGATCTTTTCCAGCTGCACTGACCACTTCCCAAATTCCAGTTCTAAACCTGGGACCAGTGATATCCAGAAGGCTCCTAGTTTGGAGGGGGTAGTGGTGTGTGTCCATGTGTGTCGTTTTGCTACACAGCTGCATCACCCCAGAACAAACTACCCTAACTGGAGACTGTGAACCAGGGAGATCTCTGGGTCGGTGCTCACAAGCTGCAAGACTCTCTCAAATAATCCCAGCTTCAAGCTTTGCCTGGGGACCACAGGAAGTTAAAAACCAAAGTTGTGTGTTACTTTCCTGCAGTGATTTACTACTTTTCGGATAAAGATAGCAGGAGAGATGTTCCCCCTCCCCACGTACACCTTTCTTTTTTTTCCATTCCTCCTTGCTGATCCCTGCTTCTCACCCCCACTGCTGCACGCTCCACTCCTGCTGCACTGCACTCTGTGAGTGGGGGAGATTGCTTGAACCAGGGGCCTCCTGCTTAATGCACTGAGGATTCAGTCAGGCCAAAAACGCCCGTAGCATATGGGGAAGGGAAGGGCCAGCAGTGAGCAAGCTTGGACAGATGTGCTAGAGAGGGAGCGTGGTGTTAGTGGGGGTGGAGGAAGCTCTGCCCCGCTCCCAGCCGGTTCAGAGGGTGGCCAATCGGGAGAAACGGACCCTTTTTAGGACCCCAGCAGTTAGGGAGAGCCCCTGAGGCATTTTTGGCCGGGAGGTTGTGTGCACACACACACTCACACACGGAACAGTTCAGCAGCAGTCCAATCCCCAGTGACATGGAGCTTTTTCTTAATTCAGAGCATATTTCAGGCTTCAGTTTAAAGGGGAGGGGGGGAAACAACACCAAAAACCAACCCATAAACCATAAAGAATCTATTGAAACAATTGTAAGGGGAAAAAATAGAATGTGGCTGCAGCCAAGGTTGTTAGGGAGGAGATGTATGGGAGAGATGAAAAATAAAAGAAGCAATTACCATGTTCCTCACTGGCCTCAGATCAGCCTGGCAAAATACAGCCCTGTGAAGGCATTTTCCAAAAATAACCGGAGAGGTGGAGGTGTCTCCTCCAGCAACATCAGTGCTCTCAGGTGAGCTCCTGCCTGCACAGGGCTTTGTGGTGGATGTGCCTCTGCTCATTCACTCTCACTCTCATGGCAGCATCTCCTGTGCTCCCCAGTGCTGGTTTTCAAGCAGAAGGTTAAAGCTGGTGAGCAGTAATTTATCTTCTTGTTTGTTTGTTCACACTGAGCACCTTCATTTGGGGAATCTCAAAACACATTGGAAGCAAACAGCTCCCAGGCTTTCTGAGGCTACCTGATGAGACTCCACAGAAATAGCCTCTTCGGAGTGTTCAAGTGATTTTTTAAAGGGTGCTTGGCAGGACTGGGAATGGCACCTCCAAAACCCTAACCCTCCTGCACAGAATGTCTCTACAATAGGATTATTTCTGACATCAATTTGTTTGTTTGTTTGCAATTAGGAATTAATGCCTGGACTTCAGCATCCTTATACAAAGAGCAGTTGAGTCAGTCCCTGCCCCAAATATCTTCCAGTCTTCACTCTCAGGGATAATTTTCCTCTAAAGGCAATTTAGATGCACAAGACTCTTAGCACAGCTTGTTCATTACTGCCAAGGACCTGCATTGCAGGATGCGTCTCCTCAGTTAACATCTGTTTTTTTGACCAAATTGCCTTAGTTACCGCATGGGCCCACAGCTGATATAAAATGCTGAGAAATTATGACTATTTTTGTTGTTTGGGTGTTTTGATTTTATTTATTTATTCATTTTACTAAACCTGCAGTTCATTTTGGCACACCGAGCTGGATTTACTCACAGTTGTACCCAGGCAATTATGATGTTTAAAAAATTACTCCCAGCTTACCCCAGTGCAGGGAGGTGAAAAGCAGGGGAGGGCTGTGTGTGTCTCCTGAGGGGGTTTTTGGCATCAGACCAAGAGGAGCAATCGGCATTTGGAGGGAAAAGATGCATGTGCACATTAGGAGGCAACATCTGGTGCTAGGGCCACATGTTCCTTGAGTCTGCTGCCACAGCAGAGGAACGCTGCCTCTGCACTGTCCTCCTGCTCGTGGGCTTGGGTTTCTGTGTGCAGAGAGGGGTCTGTGGGGAGGTTTAGCTACCCTGGCCCAGTTTTCAGTCGTTATCGTCTGTCAGATAAGTCCAGAAGAAAGAAGGCAGACGAGCAAAATGCGATTTGTGAAGGGGACTGAGCACCCAAGATACTTCTGTCACCGTGTTTTTAAATGTTCCTCAGGAACTTAGAGCTTAAGGGACTCTTTGACTGCTCTCTGGGCTCTGATTCCAATTCAAATCAGTGAGAAATCAATAGGAGTTAGAGGCCTGGAAATTGCTCTCCTACTGAGGGCTTGAAGTGGCTGGTGTGCCACTGACAATGAAGAATCACTTTGTCCCCCAACATTAATTGTCTCATCAGCCCTACAGCTCTGTTCCAAGGAGCTCCTGGAACTGTTGTTTCTGACCACATTTTGCTGCTCTGCTGTTCTGGGTCTCTTTCTAGTCCTCACCAGGGTTGTCCAAGGCAGACTTTGAACTAAAAGCAGTAGCAGTAATTTCCTTGGCTTTAGTGGCAGTGTTTGGGGGCTCTGACATGGGTTGTTTCATCTGCAGTTAAACTTTGGATCTGATGGCCCTGATTTAGGAATCTAGATTCAGCTTTGAGTCACCTAAGGCAATAGAATACCTGGAAGACTAATTGTTGAGATTTAAAGGAGACAATGTGGCTTGCTGCCTTTTCCATGGGATGCAAGACATGCAACCTCAAAACATCGTTTATTGTCAGAGTCTCTCCAGTGAATTTGGAAAGCTGGAACACAGGACAGAAAGAGAGCAAAGTGCAAGAAGAGGGGATCTCCTTTCCTTGCCTCTTATTTAATACTATAGAATGAGTTGTTAATTTTTATACTCTGCACTTCCTCACACCTTTGGGCATATTATGGTGCTTTGTGCAACTCCCTTTGGACCAAATCTGAATTACCTGCCAGACCTCCTCAGTTTAGATTCAACTCTCTGTTGTCTTTGTAGTATTACGCTGAACTCCAATTCTTATTTTGCTTCAGCCGTATCTATTTTTTTCACTGAAATGATGGTTCAGCATTGAAAGAGGCTGCCCAGGGAGGGGGAGGAGTTCCCATCCCTGGAAATGTTCAGGGAATGACTGGACGTGGCACTCAGTGCTCTGGGCTGGGTGACAAGCTGGGCATCGGGCACAGCTTGGACTCGATCCTGGAGGCCTTTTCCAACCTCAGTGATTCTGGGATTCTGAGATTCCACCCTTGCACAGCATCCAGGTCATAGGGTGAGCAGTGCTGCAAGCTGACTGCACCTGGGCCGTGCAGCTGGATGGGAAGGTTGGATGAGCACTGCAGGCAGAGGGGAGGCAACACGGTGAGGAACAAACAAATGGGAAAGACAGCCAACATCTTCTGCTGCTGTCCCGTGCGCAGTGCAGCCATCCTCGCACTGCCCTGCAGTGGTAGAGAGCTGTTTGGAAGGAAATGGTGCTCCTCCTGTCCACAGTCCATGGTTTGAGCTCCAGACTCACATCTCCTTTGGCAGGAGAAGAGCCGAGCCCGTGCTGCTGCCGGCCTGGCTCTCGGGGCCTGCGGGGTCTGCTCTTTACAAAAATACCTCCATTTTCTTGGCCAAATATATATGTGGGTAACTCCATATTTCCTTGCTAAATCCCTTGTGGAGTTTTGTTTTGATTTGTGTCTGTTCCTTGGGTGATATAAAGTTTTACTTTGTCTTGACTAGCACTTGCTGTAAATGCATTTTTTCCCCCAATGTGGTAAAAGCCTGAGTTTGGAAAGTGAGAGGTTTTGGGAGGGTGTTGCAGAATGTTGCCTTGTTCCCAATGCATTTAATTTTCATCCTCTGTCAGGGAAGGGGTTGAGCAGACTAAATGGACCCAGAGGAGTTTAGAAAATGCAAAAGTAGTTAAAAAGCCAATAGTTTTCCAAATTAAGGGGTGAATTTGAGTATCCACGTATCTGGATATGCTGGTGAAATCAAAGAACTGTAAGTTCGAAGGAGTGTTTACAGCTCCCAAATTCAGTTAATTTATGACATGTTTAATATGTTTTTATAAATGTTTGTTGTACTCAAGTAGTGACGATGCTTTATTTGGTCAGTAAAATTCCATCCTGCCTGCACTACGCAAAGACCTGAATGTCACAAGGATGTTCTGTGTCGAAGGAAAAATATTCACTTTGATTTTAAAAGTCCAAATTCTTCTCCTTCCTTTTTTTTTTTTTTTTAGTAGAAACTTAAACCTGTCACTGAAACCACCAACAGGACTGGCCTATTCTCGCTAACATTACAGGATATTTCTGGTTTTTCTGGTTTGCATTCTTCTTCTTTGCCTTTTTTCCTCTTTTTTTCTCCCCTTCACCTTCTTTCTTCAGCATAACAAGATTGGAAATTAGTGCTGGCTTGAGGCCATGGCTGAATCTAGGAGGCCATTTAAAGTTATTACTCTCTAGTCCCTCTGGGCCAGTAGGAAGTTCAGCTGTGATCACTGAGAAGGAACCCACCCCAAAATACTAGAAATAATAATTTATAAAGAAAAAAAAATCAGAAGAATATGGAATTGCTTTTATACATTTCAGTTTTGGGGTGAAAAGTCTTGTGAAAACAGGTAGAAATACTGAAAAGCAGCTTTTTGTGCTGAGGTGATGGGGTTGCTCTGGTGAGATTTGTGGTCATGGCCAGAAGGGAAAGCCTGTTTTGCTTCGGTCTGAGTTTGAGCTTCTGGCCTTGGACTTTTACAGAGGTAAAATCAGGAATTGTCCCCACTGAAGCTGGCGGGGTTCAGCCGCTGTGCAGTTGGAGTGAGAGAAAGCTCTGAGCATCCCAGCAGGTGGGGAAGGATTTGCAGCTTCATTCCCATTCTAGTTCTGAATTTTGCAAATCATCTTATGCAGAAACCTGAGCTGAAAGAAACCTTTTAATGTAGCAGCATGGCTTGGGCTAGGATTTGGGAAAGTGGATGTAAGATGGGTTCACTGGGGCTAGAATTTTACTGAAAGCACCTGTCTTCTTAGAAAATATCCTCTTGTACATGCAGGGCTTTTTGGCTGCAAACAGGAGGCTGAAGATGAAGAAATGGCCTGTTCATGTTCACGCAAATAACATTTTTCATGTACAAGTTGGTGGCTTTTCAAACACTTTGTGACACCTCTGAAAGCATCAGACATGGTTTAGTGTGGGTATAAAAAAGGCAGAACCTGGCCCATATGAGTGACAAACCCTCAACCTCTTTTTCTTTTTCTGCCTGAAGTTGGATCACCTGGTTCTGTGAAATCTGTCCACACAAGCTTTCTTTTCACTTTTGTACAGCAGAAGCTGCTGAGCAATATTTGGACTAGTTCCTCTTGGGATAAGAGGGGAATTTTTGTCTTTAAAGACAGAAGTTTTCTAAGCAGGAATGAAGGGAAACCTCAAGCACATTCCCTTTCAGTGAAGAGGTGAAGAAATTTTCAGATACCGTGTATGAGGAGGCAGGGATGTTTTTTAATGGATTTACACATTCTCCATGCACCAAATATACAAACTATGGCCCAGATCCATGCAACAGGGTGTGGGGCAGGAAAATCATGAAACAAATTTTAAAGAAATGAGCCTCCAATTACTTTGGGTCCCCTTAGTGCTTTCCATGTAGTAGCTCTGGATTTCCATTCCTTTGAAAATTTCAACTGTCCATTCAATTGCAAAATGATTAAACCCAATCATTGGTGGAGCTATGGATCTATGTGACATTGCCTGTTCAAAAGGCTCCACAGTGAAAGGCAGATGAGGACAATAAGTGATGATTTGGTATGAATTTTGTGTTCTTTACTTCAAAAACCCCCATAGACTCTGACCTTGATGACATTCTCCTTCTTGATGCTGTGCACATGAAGTGTATGTTCCTCCTTGCCCCCCCAAATTTACAGTCAATCCAGGTTAAGCGAATTTATTACACATCCTTGGTTAATAGAAAATTCAGGCTGTTCTAATTTAAGATCATTTATCCTACAGCTCAAATCATTGCCACATCCTGCAGCTCAATTTGGTGCATTATCCCTTTCTCAGGGTATTTTAAATGAATGCAGGCCCTTCCCTTCACTGAACACAGATATTAACATAATTGTTAACATTTAGGAGAAATCCTTGAATTTCCACCCTTGGGTTTCCCATTTCTCCTGTGATCACCCGTTGGCAGATCCTGCATAAGGAACTCTGGGCTTTCCTGTTTTTCATGAAGGGTTAAAGCGCAGGCAGCGGCGCATGTTCTGGGGTGCCAAACTTTTTTCTTCTGCTCCGTTTCCTTTTGATTTAAAAGCTTTGTTTATCCCTCTGTAAAGTCACTGGCAGGCCATAAAGAGATATATTGCCCTGGTGCAGACAGCACAGACTCTGCTCCTGGGAAAGCAATGGACTGTGAAGTTGAGAGAGTGTGTGTGTGTGTGTGTGGGCCTGCTCATAATTCAGGAGGGGTTCTCTTTTGGGAAGCTCCCAGTGGACACTGCCTGCAGCCGCCTGTGGCTCCTTGTGGGAGAAGCCTGCCTGTATCCAGGAGGGTTGGTCAGGCTCAGTGCTTTTGATGTCCTCATAAAGCCATCACTCCAAAGCTTGGAATCACGAGGCTATTGAACTCAGTCATAATGGAGTGCGTAAAGTGCTCCCAATGGTTTTGATTTTATTATGTTTTTATTTTTTGATAGACAAATAATGTCATGTCAGAGCCCAGCTTGCTCGGGCACTGCCTGTTTAGCCAGCATTGTGTAATGAGATACAACATCAGAATTAGTGCTTGGTTTCACAGGCCCTAACAGGGCTTGGATCTCCAAGTGAACATTCCTTGATAGAAGCTGTGCTCTGATGTGTGTTTGCAAACTCTGTATCCCCCTGCACATCCCATGGGTGCTCCCAGAAGTGCAGGGGAGCAGCACTTCTGGCTGGGATGAAAGGTAGGGTGTTCTAGTGGAAGGGCTGGAATTGGGGAATTATTTCTGGCTGGCATTTAGACAGCAGAAACTGCTGATTTAGCTGAGCTGAGGGTGCTTGGGTTTAATCTTCAATGGAATTGACTTGTAATGTCCTTTTAGCTGAAAAAGAGGGCAGAGCACCACACATGGCTGAACCACTGCCAGCAGAAAGGTTATTGATTCCCTGCAAGAGGAGAGGGGAAGCTGCCTCTTTCATAGAATCCCAAAATGGTTTGGGTTGGAAGGGACCTTAAAGCTAATCTCATTCCACCCCCTGCCATGGGCAGGGGTGCCTTCCCCTATCCTAGGTTGCTCCAAGCCCTGTCAAACCTGACCTTGAACACTTCCAGGGATGTTCTTTGAACAGCAAGTCAAGCTTTATGGGAATCCCCTACCTGGAATCACAGATTTCCAGAGATCTGAGTCTAAACTTTGTGAAATGGAGCTGGGAAGAAGCAGACTCTTCCCTTGGAGAATTTCCACACATGAGAACCACAGATCATTGCAATCCCCCTGCTGCTCTCAATACACTGTGACCCACAGCCTAGAGGAGGCCCCTGGAGGTTGGTGCTTTCCAGAGATTCAGTTTCTCTTCGGAAACTCTACCAATATATGCAGAACATGTGCCCTTAGACTGCCACCTCCTCATCCCCGGCAGGCTGTTCCCACCCTGGTTTTCCCTGGGGCTGGCACAGAGGGGATCCTGACTGGATGTGGCTGGATCCTGACTGGATCCTGGCAGTGCTGGGCGGCTGCACTGAAGAGGCTGCTGATGACGGCCCCTGTGCAAGCTTGTGTGCCTGGGGAGGAGTCACTGGTACCTTTTTACAGGGAGGATAAATCTGGGAATCGCCTGAAAATCTGCAGGAAATTACTTTTCAAGTGACCGACGATGTGACCTCTAATTTCCTAATGATCTAGGAAGAGTTCAAGCCCAAGTGCTTGTATATGCAGAATGCCAAATTTATATATACAAAGAATCATAATTACTGTCACGGAGATTTACAGCGCCTTACAAATCATTAATAATCATAATAATAATATTTACCATAACTCTTTCTGGCAGATTAATTGCAATTCTCTTTGACCATTCTCGAACTACTTTTCTTACAACATCTTTCCCATTGGCATGAGAATGAAGTACACAAAACGTAATTTATTGACATAAAGGGTGGCTTTATTTCCATGTGTTTATTTGAGACAAAATGAGATATTTGCTATTGAAGAGAAAGCATAAGCATTAATGAATCAGCAGATCATTAATGACAGTGCTGTGTGTTGCTCCACTTCAATCCGGCATTAGCAGGTGATGTGTTGGTGACAGGCAGGTGGGATTCTGGCTGCTCAGTTAAGGTACCATTTTCAGAATTAAGTGATATAAAAGACAGACATAGCCATTTGCATGAGAATTTTTCAGGTTTTTCCTATCTGTTTCATCCACAGATGAAGAATGTCAAGTTTAGGCTACACTGACTGTTGTTTAGCTGATGAACTGAGGTGATAGAAATTTCTCTTCCTTCAAAATACCATTAAAATGATGGGATTTGGAGAAAAGGGAAAGTGCCTTCCTACTTCTCAGGATAAAAAATTTGCAAGCAGTGTCATATGGGATAGAAAATGTTGGCATACAATGGCTTTTTTAGTTTTAACTTTTGTATGTTAGTGTACTTTCTTATATTTCCTTGTATTTTTATAAGATAACAGTTTTTAGAAGCTATATTATTGTAGCAGTTTTATGCATTTTCCTGCCATTTTTTGACAGCTTATACTATTCCTGCCAGTGCCATGAGTTCCTCTTTTATGAATTGTTCTATCTAGGTCTGATGTTATCCAGTCCTAGAAATTTGGGGTTAATAGACCTTTATCCCATGGCAAATTAATAGAATTCTAGAAGCCTAGAATGGTCTGGGTTAGAAGGGACCTGAAAGCTCATCCAGTCCCACCCCCTGCCATGGGCAGGGACACCTTCCACTATCCCAGGTTGCTCCAAGCCCCGTCCAACCTGGCCTTGGACACTTCCAGGGATGGGGCAACCACAGCTTCTCTGGGCAACCTGTGCCAGGGCCTCACCACCCTCACAAGGAAGATTTTTTTCCTATTATCTACTCTAAACCTATTCTCTTTTTCTCTTTGATTAATTCATTAATTTGAAAGGGCAGTTAAATTAGTGTTTATGCTTTTTGACATTGTTCTGTTTTCTATTTAAAAAAAAAAGTCAGACAATATTAACATTTTGTATATTAGTTTCACTCTTCTTTTTGTTTAAAAAAAGCATGTTTTGGGTATAAAATGACCATTCCATTTATTATCATGGCACAGCTGTGGGGTAGAAGAAATC
This sequence comes from Atrichornis clamosus, assembly GCA_013400975.1. Classification (NCBI taxonomy): domain Eukaryota; kingdom Metazoa; phylum Chordata; class Aves; order Passeriformes; family Menuridae; genus Atrichornis; species Atrichornis clamosus. The sequence continues at coordinate 344,549 of WBMZ01008619.1, read as the reverse complement.
ACCTGGTGAGTTGTTCACAGGAACAGCACCCACTGTGTGATGGCTACAAAAGCTCTGGCTCCAAGACACACCAACCCCTCACATCCCTGGTTGAACTCATTGTGAGCTGGGAGTAGCGCGTGTGAGTCAACCTTGCAAAAACATGTAACCTCATATTGAAATCCTGCTTCAAGTGTATTACACAGTAATTGAATCATTTGCCAGACCAGCACAGCCTTTAACTGCATCCAGTGTTGCTGCATCAGACTCCCTGCTGAGATACAACAACCTGGATGTTAAGAAAACTTCCACAGGATGACAGGCAAAAAACCTCAAACACTCCCAGCCTCGGCTCTGTCTCATCAGCCTTTCATCTCTGTGAGACAATTACAAGAGCTCATGTGTTATAATATAAAACACTGATCTATTAGTGCCTGCTGACATGGGGGAAAATGGTAATAGTATTTCTCTCCCACCTGCTTGTCCTTCAATTTAATTTTATGGCGGTTGTCTCATAATTTTTCGAAGTTTCCAAAAAAAAGACTTAATGAACCTTTTCTAAAAGAAAGTGCCAAGCAAGCTAAATGTAGAAGTTGCTGCCAATTCTGCCTTTAATACTTTTAAAACAAATACAGATTTAGAGGCACACTCATAGCAAAGCTGTGTGCCAAAGGCCATCGGAACTGAAGACATGTTTTAGAATATATACATATAAAGTGGGTCTGATGAGTCACATAATTTGTTGCCTGGAGACAGAATACATTTACACGATGTTCTTTAATCTATTTCTAATTTATATGATGTTCCTTGGTCTAATGGGTTGGTTGCCTGTGCTGTGTGTCCAGCAATAGACTCCCCTAACAAGGACCGGTCTATGTTTATTCGTATATTCTCTGTTATGTTCCCCGTCATTCCAGAGAGATAATTACCCATGAACGTGTTCTCCTTTCTCAAGTAAATTAGAGGGTTTCCCATACAGTACGTCCTCCTGGGACCACAAGGAGTTTTCTGAGAATCCATGACGGTTCAGGTACAAGGAGACTCCCAGCTTAGCCGTAACCTTTGAGGTCCTTCCTATTTTCATACCGACACCTATGTCATCACTCCCATTACAGAAAAATTCCTCTCGTCTGACAAACCCCGCTGGTGGAAAACCTGTCCTCATCCTATGAAAAGTAAGAGGCACCATGGGGATGTTTTTGTTGTCAGTGAATCATATCTGGTAGGAGTTGTTTCTTTTCCTTGTGCCACAGCTCCAGCCCCCTCCAAGCTGCCCAGCCAATTGCTTTGGCTGCAGAAGCCCTTGGAAGTACAGAGTACAGTAATTGCTTCATTGTGTTGCTTTAAGAGGAAAGGAAAATAGTTATTACTGTGAGCAAGTGCTTCTGTTTTCTTTCCCCTATTGCCGTTGTGTGTTTTGGTTACGAAATGCACCCGGTTCTGAAAGTGGTGTTTTGAGACTTTCTCTTGTTGAGGTGGAAGGTTGAGGGTGGGCATCTGATTATAAAGCAGCTGCTGGTAATGAGAGAAAACATTGGTTTGGAGAAATGCTCTTCATTTATAAAATGGGACAGAAAGTATTACTGATTATTTTTTGTTGTGATCACTTTATGGAAGGTAAAAAAGCAGCACAATTGTATTCCTGGAAAGCATGCTGAGATTAGGCTTGATGCTGATGTACTTAAATCTCATCTTCAGTTACAGAAAACTTACTGGAGATTTGACTTTTAAAATTATTGTACTTACTTATTTACCCATCTGGCTATAGATGTAAATATGCATTTTAAGGTCAGTCAGTGGCTGAGATAAAGCTCCCTAAATTCGTAGTGTTGCCTGTGAAGAAGCTGTTTTTCCATAAGACTCTTCTGAGAGAAATCTAGCAGACAAAAGCCCAGCTCCAGTAAACTGAGATATCCCATTATTAGAGATATCTAGAAATTTATGACTGGAAAAGGTATTAGGTTGTGACCTGATGGTCTCCTGCTGCTGAGGCTCCAGTGGTGATTAGGAAGAAGTGATTTCATTGCCATGAGGAGGCTGCTGCCCTCATCCCTGGTTTATTTCTCATTGAAGAAGCTGAACGTGGTATTCAGGACTAAGAGGAAAAAATGCCTCCCCACACAAACACCCCGAGCGTTATCACTGCCAGCTCCTCGTCTTCAAAGACCCCTGACTGAAGCTCTGTGTGACTAAGTCCACTTAATTCCCCCCCAAGAGGAAAAAAGTAGAGTTCAGAAGTTCAAGGAACTCTCCTGAAAACCACACGCTTGTGGTTGTCTGGGCAGCAGGGGGAAGAGCTGGGCTGAATTGCTCAGTGTTTGGGACGTGGTCACACTTGTGCAACGTCTTCATTCCAGGCAAGGAATGGCCAAAAAGGTGGAAGGTGTCACAAGATGCTGGTGGGACCCGAGCAGCCTTGGAAATGTTGCCTTGGATGTCACCTTGGGAGCTGTTGGAGATGAAGTATCTGGAAGTCTCATCCCAAGTTCTGGGAACGTTTAGCACAATATTGTCCATTCATGGCCTTGACAGGCTGGTATATAACCCTGAATAGCGTCTCCCTTTCCTCCCAACCTGTGTAACTGTTAATAGTAGTAGTCTCCTATAAAGCTTAAAGTACACAGAGCATTTAAAGCTTGTAACATTTATATATTGCTACAGCAGCAGGAGAATCAAGCTAATGAAAGGATTGGGTGGGTGCCCTGAATTAATATGACCATAACCTAATTCATTTTAACTTCTCTTTGCTGCATATAAAACCTTCCTCTCTCTTCCAGCAGCACAATTAGGACCCAATTCACAGGCTCGTGGCAGATAATGGGGTTGAGAGGTTTTGGACAGCAGGCCCTGGGCAAGGGCAGAGGAGTGATGGTAGAGGCCCTCTGTGGAGGACAGCAGGAAATCTAGGCAAGAGGGACTCAGAGTTTGGGGAGTGAATAGGAGAATCAGAGGCAGGAGGTGTAGATAAAGCACTGTGTTTTGAAAGGGGTGCACTGCTGTAATTTGAATTAGATATATATTCTTTTTTTCTTAAAAATGTCCATAGTATAGAGCCTACCTGCACCCTGATGTTGTCTTATAGGTTGCTCCTTTCCAAGTATGACCATACAGCATTTTACCTTCCCTTCTCCGCCCTTCCCATTCCCTGGAGAAATTGTGTTTGGAGAATACTTCTCGTAGTTTTAACTCTAAGTGCAGGGAAATGTATTTGACTGCGCTGTCTCCTTTTGTTCTTTGTTTCGTCTCCATCTCCCGCCTGTTCTGTTTTGTTTCAGCCAAAAAGGAAGGATTGTTGTGTGCTCTGTAGATCATCCCCTGGAAGCTCAGCGGGCGGGGAGGGAGCTGAGGACCTGCAAGCAGTCAGGTGGAGGAGCTGGAGTGGGGAAAGCAGGATTGGGAGAGCAAGCAAGGCACTGTGGATTGTTCTGACAGAGCTTGTTGAACTGTGTTAGTGGATCACTAGGACCAAGAAAACATTACAGCACATGTCCATGTAACAGCCAGTTCATGCTTCTGACCTTTTCATTTGCTTCTCAGAAGTGAGGTGTGCCACTGGTTCTATGTATGTGCTCTGACAGCCTTCCCTATCTACCCGAGAGTTATGGAAAATAATAGAATAATGTAATAAAGGGCTTTTCCTTAAACCCAGATCCATGCATTCCATGCTAGGGTTTCAGTAGCTTCTGAGTGCTCATAAGTTAAGGGATGGGCCCGTTCTAGGAGGTGGAAAATTCAGTGAAAAACAAGGCATTAAAGAAGGTAATAGCTGGACACGATTGAATGGGGAGCACTGTTCTGCATGGACCTGTCCTGAACGCATGCCCCAGCACAGTTTGAGGACTGGTGTTGTGCTTGGAGTAAACCTAAAACCAAAGCTGAAGCCACTTGCACTCATTAAAGAACTCGTGGCAGCCTTCACTGTGCTGGATGAGCAAACCTTGCCCTGGTCAGACACAAATTCAAGTGAGTCTCTTCTATGTGTTGATTGCAGCTATTTATAACACCTTATTTAGGAGGCTCTCTCCATCACTTTCTTTCTCCATTGAGTCAATGAAGTGAGAGTGCATCTAAATTAAGCTTCTTTTCTTAACTTCCCTTGTGGAAGTTTGTTTTTTCTGATCACTAAGTATTTAAGAAGCCTAGAGAGATTATTGTCACAGTGTAGGCTAAAGCAGCTATGTAAAAGTAAGTGGTGTTTACACCCCCAATCTTTCAGTGTGTCCTGCATCCTCATTCAGATAAGATGTCTTGTCCTTTCCTCCTAAATTGCTATGTTGTGTTAAAGTGCTTCCAAGGTGGCTGCACATCTATCGTGATTCCATGTGCTTCTGTGAATACCTGGATGTGTATGGGGGAATAAAATCTGTTTTATCTGCAGGGACCTGTGAGCAGGAAAATACTGCCTTAAACAGAGAAGTGCCTGCAAGGATTTGCCTGTATAAGGGGTGAAGAAATAGCTGCAGTTGAGGAAAAATGTGTTTTCCCCCCAGCTAATACAACCAGTACCTGTAGACTCAGGGCTGGATTAAAATGCAGGTGGCCAAATGCAGTTGTGCTACCCAGAGCTCCTGCTCCCACCAAGCCCAGATCTGGGTGATGGGTTCTGCAGGGACAGAGGTGCTTCCCTGCAAACAAACACAGAACCACAGAATCATCCAGGTGGGAAAAGGCCTCCAAGAACAAGCCCAGCCTCTCTGTGCGGCTCCTCCGTTGCCAGGCTCTGTGTGCACCGTCCGAGACGCCCCTGTGAGGTGCCCGTGTCAGATTGTGTCACCACCTCCTGGAGGGCTCTGTGTGCTGCCTCAGGGGCTGGCTCTGCTCTCAGCCAGCCTGTGGAGCAGAGGTGCTCACACACACATCTGCCTGCTCCTCCTGGTTGGAAGGGGTGTGGTTTAGGAGTGCATCCCACAATGAGCATTCGCTTTGTCAGCCCCTGGTGTAATCCTACAGATACTGCAGAGACCTCGCTCGGTGTCCGCAGGGGAGAGGAAGTCGCAGTGCCAAAAAGGGCAGTGTTAGGATTCATGGAGCAGTCCCCATGAAAACTGAAAGTGGGGTGGTGAAATACACCCATACTGGGCTGAAACCTGCTCACATTCCTTGTGGAAGAGCTGCGTTACAGAGTGCTCCCTTAAACAAAATATCTGCAGGCAAAGCTGATGAGATCCCATCCCTGAGGAGCACCTGCAAGGCCAGGCCTGTGTTCTCCCAGCCATTTCAGGATGCATGGCAAAGCAAGGCTGGACAGCCTGTAAATACAGTTATTTGTTTATTTACGCAGAAGTTCCTGCCTGTTCCTTGCAGAGCCCTGAAGCCAGAGCTTCATCAGGGTCTGTGTGTGCTGGTTTGGGCAGGAACCATGGCACAGGGGGCACCTGACCTGGTTGAAAGACAGCTCCTCTGACTCATCAGCTGAAAGCAAAATGAGCTGTATATATTTAAAGCAAAGCTCTATTTTAAAAATTAATGATCTGCAAGAGAGAGAGGAGAAACTGCTTCTCTGTAATGCAGAAAAAGGCCCTGATGACCACAGCCTGGGTCCCTTTCCAGATGATGTCATCATCAGTCTAAATAATAAATTTTTAACGATGTGGAAAAAAAAAAAGAAGGCGGAAATAAAAAAAAAGAGGGGGACTCTGTTTCAACGAGGAGTAAAAGTAGCTGGTGGCAACAGGGTCTAAGAAAAATACATGGTTGTGTGAGGTTTCTGCCCTGTGTAATTAGATTATCCCAAGTGTAGGAGTGTGCTGCAAAAGGCACATTGAAATGCCACTAATTGAGTGCTCTGTGTCTTCCCCTGCCCCGTGCCCATGTGGAGTGGAAAAGTGGGGTACTTGGGATATAGAAGGCAAGGGGTATTCTATAAATGGGGTTACTAATAATAGGCAGTTAAGATTAGAGGGGAAAGTATGGGCTCTCCTCAGCCCAGAGACTGTGAGAGATTTTCCCCTCATAAATAAAAGGCCACAAGAAATCCATTCAAATGGATTTGTGTTTGGTTGACAAATGTGTGCAGTGTGTTACCAGTGGAGTGCTCACACGGGCTCTGTAACGCAGTTTGCACTGCTAACAACACATTCATTTTAAACGTGCTGGTTTGTGTCCCTGGACCCCCCTGGAAAGGTGCTGCCCCTGGCTCTGGGTGCGTTGTGCAGGTGAGAGGGTTCAGGGAGAGCTGGGCAGGCACCAGCACGGTGCCTTTGGAGGGGCTGTGGCACCAGTGTGGGCTGCATGGTGGTGTTTTCTCACTTCACACTGACTCCTCATCGTGGGGAGCCCTCAGGCATTTTCCGTGAGACTCCAGCCAGAATTTTCACCAAAAAAAACCCTGAATCAAACCTTAGCTAACACTGGAATTCTGCTGGATATCAGAATATGTCTGATGTCATTTCAAGCTGTTTTAAGTGACCTGACACCCCGATCCTCCTGTCCAGGGCTTGAGCTCCAGTGCCTGTGTATTCCTGTAGGGATGACCCTCTCCATGAAGAACTTAGGAGCTAAGGAGACAAGACAGCAGCTATTCCAACCTGGCAGGCAAGGGGGCTCGCTTGGCCAAAAGCAACACGAGAGTCATGTCAAAGCTGTGGACCAAATCTGCACTTCTTGAATCTCAGTCTTGTGTTTTCCAAGTGCATTAAACCCAAATCAAGTTTTGCGTGGACCTCAGCGATGTGAAAGTCAGGCCCTGAAAGGAACAGCTGTGTTTCATGAGGTTTGGGGGTCTCTAATGGGAAATTTCAGTGGTTTTAATACCTAAATCCACACCTTCTCCTCCGACTGTAAGGGACAGATTTATATCATGTTTTGTAGTGGGCTGATCCTAATACCCTTGTCGTGAGACAGATTTACTGGAGTTGTCAGGACTGATTTGCTGTAGAAGTCAGTACCTCAGCCCGCCAGTGCCTGAAGGAAAAAAGACCTGGGCGTTTAATGCCATAAATATTTTATTCTTGCTCTGCTATATATTCTTGCTCTAGCATGGCCTTTCAGAAACAACTCACTTCTATTACGCCCCAGTTTCTCACGAGTTAAGTGGGGATAACAACATTTCTGAGAGTGGAGTGAGTAACGCCAATGAAATAAGGAGACTTCTGCCCAGGAAGATGGAAAAAATTGTATTTTGTCTCCTAGGCCCTGTTATTTTGTTTAAATGAATTTGTTCCTTCTTGCTGTTTTCATTGCTCCTTAAATAGTGACTGAATTTCCTTTCAGTTGTGTTCTGGTATGCAAGGGCACACACCTATTAGACACCCTCCAGCTTTGTGGATTGTTTAGTGTCTCTCTGTGTTGCTGCTACTGTTCCCTTAGTGAGGGAAAAAAGGCACCTTGGACAGGATTTGTTGGGGTTGAGAGTGGCATTCGCAGGGTCCAGAGGAGATTCTGAATTTAACAAACGTGACATGGGTCTTTCTGCAGTAACCTGGCGGTGATGCAGAGGAAGACAACAAATAGTCTTTACTGTCAAGGGGTTTTGTCTGCTCTGGGTCCCCAGTGAGAAGAGAGACTCACAGCAGTGAGTTTTTCTGGGTTTGTCTTTTCTGCTGGCCAGGCAGGAGGACACCAAGCAAGACTTGAAACCTCAGGTCGCTGTCATGTCCTTTGTATTCCCATATTTCTTCTATCACTGTGAATGAAGCATTGAGCATAGAGTTTTATCTGGGCTAGAGACACTCTTGTCCCTCTGAGTGTGCTACAATCTAAACAAAACTCGTGTTTTACTGGTGTAATACAGGCATTTATGGGCTGTTTTTTGTTATTAACTTGCTATGGATGGACAGTTTGCTAAACTTTGGCTCAGCTTGTGTGTGCTGTGTCTTTTGTGTGGCTTCCTCTCCATCAGTGGGGAGCACACGGGGGACATGTGTCTCTCTTTGCACAGGGCGACAGTCGGCTGATGAAAACCACGAGCAGTTTGGTTAGAAAAAGGACACCAAGCTGGCACTGAAAACTGATACTCCGAGCTGCCCCTGTTTGGTGGAAACAAATAATGCTGCCAGGAGGACTGGAGACACCTCACCATTGCTTGTGTGTGTGGCACTGGCTGCAGTGGAGGTTTTTTTGCCAGCACACTGGATGAGGAGCTGGGAGAAGAAGTGAGGGAGCTGCCAGGGTCTGTGTGGAAGGGCTGAGTGCTCAGAGGAAGCGTGAGCCATCACACCCCTCTGCAGGAACCAGGCCTTCTCCGAAATGTGAGTTACACCATTTCTCAAAACTGAATGTAGCAAGAAATGACTGGGAGGCCAGTGATTCATTCTGGGTTAATGTAAAGGTACCGGAGGGGCTAATATAGAGGAAGAAAATTGATACTGGCTTTGCAGTTTGTGGTGCAGAAACGTGTACAAATGTTTCCCAGGGAAAGAGTGAAACAATCTGATGCAATATTAAAACCAAAAAAACACCCACCCAACAACAAACAAACAGCCATGGGGACGTAGGGGCTGGTAACAGTGTTTGGGTAGCTGTAAATCAGTGCAGACTGCACAGGTATTTGCTTAGTGCTACATTTCATTGCAGAAGAGAGGAAAGGGCCCTTGTGAGATGGTAGAAATTGTATGGGAAAATTTTGCTTGAATTGTAGCAACACGATTATTGTGTCAAATACACTTTGGTGTGCATTCATTGAGTCACAGGAGGGACAGATTTGACCCTTTGGGATGAATACTCTGGGGAAATTAAAACTAGCTATAAAAGCTATATATAGTTGAAAAGGCAATGGTAACATTTTATACAGTATGAGCATGTTCTATTCTTTACAGAAACCCATATCTGTAAAAAAGCAATTAGAAGTGCTTCCCTGAAAAAAAGGGCAATTGAACACATTGAATGAACTGCAGGAATTGTACAGTTTCCAGAAAACGGTGGTAGTGAAGCATTTGTGGGATCCATAAAGTCACCATAAATTCCTAACTGAATATGGATTCACTCTCCAACTCTAAAACCACAAGATTTATTTCCTGCTGGCAGGGGAGGTGAAGTTCGCAGAGCTGGATCTGCCTGGAGCATGCCAGCAGGTGGGGGAAGCACTGGGCTGCTCCCAAATGTGCCATGTTCCCAACACCACCTCGACTGGCCACCTCCTGTCAAGAGAAGGACACAGGGCTTGGGTTTGGTTCTGGGTGAAGACCCGTCTGTTCTCTCAGCACATGCAGTGTGGGTGGGAAGGTTTGCTTGTGCACAGCTTGTGCTGTTGGGAAGGAAGGATGAGGTAATGGGACACTACTGGTTTCACTCAGGAAGATTTAGGCACAAGTGAAGTCGCCCAAGCTCCATCTGTGTGTGGGGATGCTCGATGCTGCTCCCCATGTTTTGTGGTACCAACCTAAACAACATCCTATTGGAAGTGGGAGGACAAGGGGGAATGGCCTTCAGCTGAAGGAGGGCAGGGTTAGATTGGATATTAGGAAGAAATAAGAGTGGTGAGGCCCTGGCACAGGTTGCCCAGAGAGATACCCCATCCCTGGAAGTGTCCAAGCACAGGTTGGATGGAGCTCTGAGCAAACTGACCTAGTGAGAAGTGTCCCTGCCCATGGCCAGGGGCTGGAACGAGACGATCTTTAACATCCCCTCCAACCCAAACCATTCTGTAGTTCCATGAACGCAGTAGGGGTTGCGTTGTTTCCTTTCCATGTAATTCCCTTTGTCCCCAAGACTGGATGTTCCGTGGACGTGTGCTCTCAGGAGGAGGTATTGATGAGGATGCTGGAGGGTTTCCTTGGGTTTTTTTTCTTTGTCTGCACATTCCCACTGGCCTATTCCCCTCGGCCCTGGTTCCGGTGCAGTTCACTTCAGACTCCTCTTCTGACTGTGCTTCTCCTGTGGAACGTAAGGAGGACACCAGCTCTGAGAGACAGGACTTTTAGTCACTGACTGCCTACAACAGAGATGGAAATATGCCTATTCCTATGGATTTGGGGTGGGAAAACTGGAGAATAAGTCACCACTTCAGGTTGAGTGAAGTAAGACAGGGAGGTACAAACTAAGAGTTGCTGGACTGAAATGGGGAATTCTGTGGCTGCAGAAATGGGTAATTATTTGCTCCCTGTCAGAGATGAATGGCTGTGTCTCTCTCCATAGCCATCTGCATAGCTGGGTGAATGAGATTGCATTGATTTAACGTGTCTTCATGAGTCTTTTTACCACCACGGGAGCCAGAAATGCCTTTTGTTGTCGTTGCTTTTTTTTAATGAAAGCTGACGTTCTGGAGCACAAGTCAGCAGGAAGTGGGGGTAAGTTTATTGGCTGTTTTGGTGGGGCCTGGAGAATAATTTTGCTTTTCTCCTACCTTTTGTCTATTCAGACTGTAAATTCATTGAAGCAAGGACTGCTTTCTACTGTGCCTTTATAGCACTTGCTGCAATGGATCTGTGCTCTCAGCTAAATCCCCCAAGGCTTAACAAAATATAAATTAGGATAATGGTATAATAAGTTAAATGTTAAGTGGTCATGAGGGCTGGTTTATTTACATGAATTATCACCTTAAAAAAACAAACAAAGTCCTTCTGAAATCCTGGTGGGAGTTTTAGCTTTGTGGCAGAAACTGTTCATTATTCTACAGTATTGAGAAGACAGGGCAGTCTAGTAGTGGTTGTACCCTGTTTTAAGGGAGAGGTTATGGGCTGGTTTCTTATACCTTGGAGCACTTTTCAGTATTTACAAGGGCTACAGGATGGCTGGAGAGGGATGTTTTACAAGGCATGGGGTGATGGTAGAAGGAGGAATGGCTTCAAGCTGACAGAAGGTAGGTTTAGATCGAATATTAGGAAAAAATTCTTCCCTGTGAGGGTGGGGAGGCCCTGGCACAGGGTGCCCAGAGAAGCTGTGGCTGCCCCATCCCTGGAAGTGTCCAAGGCCGGGTTGGACGGGGCTTGGAGCACCCTGGGATAGTGGAAGGTGTCCTTGCCCATGGCAGGGGGTGGAATGGGATGAGCTTTCAGGTCCCGTCCGTCCCAAACCATTCTGTGATTCCATAATGATTCCAGACTTCCTGTGCTCCAAACATCTCTAACCTGAGTTTGGTGTTGGCAGCTGGAAATTACTCCTTGCAGTTCCTTTCCACAGACTTGAGTGATTGCTTTGTGTTTCTCAGTGCCTTGGGCAGATCTTCGACACCCAGGAATATATCCTAGAAAGATGAAATAATTTCTCCCTCCTTCAAGCTCCTGTGCAGAGGAGTCTTCTATCTGTTTTATTAAGAGAGAATGTACTGCTTACCTGGGCAGTTGTGACAAAGATGTGCAAGAGAGCTGCAGCAGGTCCCCAAAAATCTGGAGCAGATATGCTTATCTATGTTGCGTGAAAAATGATAATCCTAATCCCGTTTCACAATCTGCCAAATCTCAGGAGCAGCTCATTCTCCTGCTGGCAAACCCACAGTCTGTCACCTGCAGCCTCTCAGGTGCTTTGCTTGGGGCAGTGCTGACTCCTGTGGGCCCATCTGTAGTCCAAGGTAATGGAAAACTGCTCTGCAGCTCTTGTTTTTAGCATAGTCAAGGTCATAAAGAAGATGATCGAGAAGATGATCAAGAAGAGATGACTGAGAGGGGACCTCATCAATGTCTGTCAGGGTCTGCAGGGAGGTGTAGGAGGATGGACCAGGCTCTAGGGCGGCCCAGCAATGGGATAAGAGGCCACAGGCAGGAACTGATGTCCAGGAAGTTCCACCTGAACATGAGGAAGAGCTTCACTGAGCACTGGAACAGGTCCAGAGAGGGTGTGGAGTCTCCCTCGCTGGAGATATTCCAGAACCATCTGGATGCAATCCTGGCCATGTGCTCTAAGACGACCTGGCTTGAAGAGGGAGATTGGACCAGATGACCCATTCTGGTCTCATCCACCCTCCTCCAACCTGGAGTTCTGTGATCAGCAGCAAACCTTTCTATGCCCACACATTGTAAGTCCTTGTGCAAGTCAGTGGCCAGTCTGTCTGTCTGTCTGCCACTGCTGCACTGGCTGCTTTGAGGTGACCTGCCAGCTGTGTTTTCAGGGCAGCTGGAGACATGTCCTAGGCTTTGCAGTGTGAAGAAGCCCTAAAGCTGGTGAATTTTCCTACCACAAACCATCTCTGTTTGCAGGTTGCTCAGTAATGCAGCACCTATCCCTCATCCCTGCCCACTCCTTGATGGTTCCTGGAGGCCAGAATACCCTGGCTGCATCCTGGCACCATTTGATTCAAATATTTGTATACCTGCCTCTCTGAAGCACCCACTTCTGTGATAGATCACCCTTGTTTTTCCATTTCCAGAGCAGACAGCACAGCTCAGACATGCCAGAGAGCCTCACTCCAAATATAGACCAGGGTAAGAGAGCCAGACTGAGGCCAGGGGTCTGTCAACAGATAGTCCAGCTTGGGAGGAGGCAGAAACAGGATTTGCTGTCAGCTTCATGCCAGTGTCAGCACCACGACGTTCCTTGTTGCAGATTAATGTGGGAGAAGGTCTTTGCCGACAACCCCTGCAAAACAGCTCGGCTTCAAGTGGGATTACAGTGGTCCTTTTAGATCAGTGTACTTTTGCCAGCTGATCCCCAACAGCACTCCCAGCGGTGGGGAAAGCTGAGACTATTACTGTAAATACAAAAGGAAGACATACTTGGCATCCCTTTACATTAGAGCTGGCTCAGAAGAACGTCTGCGTAGCTGCTCCACTGCCAAGATGGATTGTAGTCAGATAGTACACATTGCAAAGGAACCAGAGCACACACTGAGATCTGTTGGGGTTTTTTAACAATAGTTTATTTGTGTTTCAAAGGGATAGTTACAGGAATCCAGATCAATATGCTTGTCCAGGACTGTGCCTTCCTATTTTAGGGCCTGGATGAATAGGAGGTTACTTGAGTTCACATGCATATTGAGGGACCGGTGCCTGCGGTAATGCAGCTTCCCAGGCTTGTTACTGTTCCTTTTTGAAGGTGAATGTGAAAGGGCTGCAAGGCTGAGGTTGGCATTGTCCTGGTTCCCGAAGTTTTATTTTTTTTCCTGCGCAGTCTGTGTGGCGTTGCATGTTTGAGGCTCTTTGTGAACGCTGAGGTCGTGTCTCAACGGGAGGTGGTAGGAGCTGAGCCGACCCATTTGGGCTGGATGAAACACTTCTGAAAGGCAAGGAAGATGGGGTGTTTCAGTTAAAAGTTCTGATTATTTCTTTTTTTTTTTTTTTTAAGGGAAAAATTATAAAAGTTCAACTGCTTTGATGAAAAGAAGTTTGGCGTTTCCCAATCTTAGGTTCTGAAACCGTCTGTGTATTTTTTATGGTTTCAGCACTCTGTACCATTTGTTGGGACAAGAAAAATGGTTGACTAATGAAGCTGGTTGCATGGCATCAAAAAAAATGATGTCTGGTTGTTTCTGAGATCTTTTGAAGTGCGAACAATGAGTTGTAAGTTCTTGAAATTAGACCTTTTAGAGCTTCAAAAATCTTAGTTTATGCCCTGTTTTTTCTCTTCTGATCTTGATATATTTTTAAGGGACACAGGCATAACAGGATTTTAAGTAGACAGAGGTTCTTAGATGCTCAGTGAAAGAGTAAGATATTTTTTTGTATAGAATTTCAAGCCCTGATTTATAGCAGGCAATACATTTCTGACAGTTTTAAGCGAGCGTGTGCCACTGCTGCACCTAGGTTTGTGGGGGCAAAATTGCCTCCTTTACTCGAGCATATGCTGATGATGGATTATTCTGCTCATGCTTTGAATGGTGCCACTGCATATTTTGTGCAGTGTAGACTCAACAAAGGATATCAGCAGACAGAGCCAGTTTCTTCTGAATTTCAACCTATGACAACTTTCTCAACACACTCTGCTCTACGTTGATCCAAGGGACTGTCTTGACGGGTGCGTTCCAGTGCTTCAGAGGTCAAATTCTGGTGTCATCTGGCACATTTCTGATGTCCCTGGCTTTGCTGATGACATCCTGTTACATGAAGAATTTTGGCTGGTGCGTGGTGTTCTCCTTTCAACTGTTTTGCATAGCTGAGGAAGACACCATCCTGACTAAGTCAGTGCAGCAGCAAAGTGTCTGTTCTTTGTGTGAGAAGGGTTTCTTGTCTCTTGCTTTGCTTTTCTGCAGTTTTTCCTCCTTCCCCCATGTGTTTGTGCACTGCTCAGCATGACTGGTGGGGCAGTTACTGGTGGTGGCACTGCTGGAGGAGCAATAATCAGAGGAAGGCAAGAGAAGGGAGTTGTAGCTCAATAGCCCTCTTAACAACATTAAAAGGTGAATGCTTGGGAAGGTTATGAAGAGCATGTGGGTTATCTTCTTCTGTTTGCCACTGATTTCATTGGTTTGTTTTTACCTCAACTGATGGGATGGGGGGAGTGTGGAAGACTTCTTAGTTACCCCTGTGAGGGGAAGCAATGGCAATACAGGCTTTGAAAAAGCAAGATGAGATATTCAGATATGCAGAAATTAGGAACCAGCCATAATTATAGGGGATATTTTGAGAGCAGAGCTCTCGTCACATCCAGGTCCCTTTAAAAAGGAACTTTGAGCACATTTCTGACCTCACAGAAATAAGGGACTGGTCCACCAGTGCTGTGATGAGAGGGACAAAGCAAGCACAGTCCAGAGGACTCTTGCACAATCCTTCCTGGCCCTGGCTTAGGACTTGAGGTCCCTTGCTGTCCTGAGCACAGTAGAAAACTCTGTGCACTGACTGCCTCCCAGATAAACTGGCTGGGAAAGGATTTCTTTAGGGCTTCTACTCCACCTCCACCCACACTTGCAGTCCCAGAGTCACCAAAGAAAGTTTAAAAATATTCTGCCAAATGTTTTCTCAGTTAATTTATTTAGGCCATTTTATATTTAACCCCTGTTTTGATTCTTGATTTGTTTTGTCCCTTAAGAAAATGTCCCTTCTGGGGGATTATCCTTAGGCATTGGATGGGTAGGAGACTTACACAGAGACTGGCTTAGCAGTGATCACTTTGCAAGTACTCCCAGGCAATGCTTTTCTCTGTGCATGTTGGTGATCTGGGAGTTCTATTTAGCACTTTTTGATGGGAATCAAATCAGGGTTGAATTTCAACATCTCTTGAGGAGAGAGAATGCATGGCACAGGCTGCATTGCAGGGAAAAAAACCCAGCACATCTTGTGCCTGCTCACTCCTTGTTCCTCGTTTTTCCTGTTCCTCGAGGCAAAGGACCAAACCTCTGTTTGCCCCTGTTCAGGAGTAACATCACTGAACCAGGACGGTGACTGAAAGTCAGGGGAGTTCTTGTTTTGGTGCAACAAGAAGCCTTTTGCTTCTGCTTTTGCACAACCTTTGTAATGAGCAGTGGCTCCCACGTTTGTTGGATCTGCAGCACGAAGCCACGGGAGCCACGTGTGGGCTCCACCTGCGCTTTTGGATGAGGAGTGAAAGAGAGGACACGGTGCAGCTTCAGGCTCAGCCTAAGCCACTTAATCAACCCCTCACCCTCAGAGACTGAGAAACCTTCTAGGGACATAATTCCAGCCCTTCTTGGGTGTAGAGGATCATGATCTGTCCCAGCAATGGTTCCCCCAGCCCCCGGGATGATGGAAGTACAACAACTTTGATGCACAGTCAGCAGTTCTTGCAGGATGTCTGCAAAAACATGTTCATTTATCAGAATTTCCGACTTGTATGTGGCTGGAGAGGGATAACCCCAACACATTTATTCCTTTAGGAGGTGTGTTAATCCTGTTTCAGCACTTCCTGGGTGAGAGAGCTGTTCTGCCCATCCAGAGGAGCTCGCTGTGAGGTGCATCCCAATGAGCTTCACCTCAGCACTGCAAAGCCTTGGCTTCCTTAGCAGCTCTGCTCTTCAGCATCCCAGGAGAACCCCCAAATAAATTACCAATTACATTTTGTTCTTTAATTAAACAGAAAGGTGGGCAAATGCTCCAGCTTCACCGTGAGCCACAGCATTAACTAATCTCATGAATGATGCCAGAGTCAGCAAACTGGGGCACTGCTTGCTGCTTTCTTTCACATATCAGTGATTTACCTCACGGATCCCTCTGTGAATGGTGAGTTCTGTGTCCTCCTAACCTGCCCAAGAGAAGTTTTGAGACTTGGGGATGGTATCAAGAGCCTTGAGCACCTGGTGAAGTCAGAGGGAGCCCCAAGCCATTAAGGGCTGGCTTGGAGATGCTCAGAATCCTACATCATCCGAGCCCTATGTGTAAGACCTGATATTAAAGCAAGGAGTGCATCCAAAATTTGCGCCACAGAGGGAAGCACTGGCAACATGACAGGAGCCCAAAGGTTGTGTTTCATTTGCATGTGTATTTGCATAATAGCAAATGCATGAGATGCACGTTAATAATCACTCTTGCATCTTTATCATTCTCAATAAGTACAGAGAAAATTTCTTGCTCTTGGAGTGCATCAGCAATAAAAACCTGCAGTGTCCTCATTCTGTAATCGCAGGGAATTAGAGACACCTTGGGAGGGACGTGTTTTATCATTCTGTTGGTGTGTTTGCCCTTAAACCTGTAGTCCATAAAATTTAACTCTGGACTCGTTCTGGGTAAGAGAAATTAACTGCGAAGGGAAAAGTGCATTGACATTTTTGTACTAGAGGGGATATTTCGCGGCCTCTAAAGAAGTTGGCACCTGGATCTTAGTGAATTTTAGTGGAAGTTCCATTGTCTCTGTTCAAAGCCACAGCAAAACCTGACGGGGGATGACCAAGGATGAGTGTATTTCTTTTTGGGTGTGTGAGGACTTTTTGGGACTGACTCAGAGTGTCGTGGATGGAGCTGTTTGCTCTAAATGTATGGTCTGATCCTGTCCCTGCCACAAAGACTTTGTTTCTCAAGTAGGCAGGACCCAAAAAGGATTGGAAGAGGGAATGCAGAGTGAGGGGGGTTTGCATATTGGAGAAAGCTCTTCTTTACCAGCTTGTCTTTTTTTAACCTTCTCAACTAAATTCCTCTCATTCTCATTTACATTGCAGTGGTTCTCTGACACCTCTGCTCTGCATTACACTGTGATGGCATTGCTTCGGTGCTGAAAACCACAGTGGTTGCTGTTTGGAGAGTGATAGATTTCTGTAGGTGATTAAATGATGCAGTTGTCTGTTGCAGGAGGGACTGGACTCTGATGGCCTTGATTTGATGGACCAGTGCTGTGTTCCAGCCTGGAAAGTCTGGGCTTTGCTCGTGTACTTCTACAATGTTTTTGTTACAGTTGGCCCGAAAATGAGAGCTCAGTTCAACAGAAAACATTTTTTGACTTTCTAATGTTTGTTTTCATTTTTTCTCAGATTCAAATCTTTCAACATTTTTCAGGTTGGGGGAGATGGAAGGATACAATTTCATCCATCTGAAACCATCACTGTCCAGTGGCTTGGATTGAGATGACTCCAGTTCAGTGTCTTCCTTTTCTTTATCTGGGCCTTGAGTCAAATCTAGGTGGGTACCTTAATCATGTTAGAGGGCATTCTGGAATAGATTTATGAATTCCACCTTGATCTCTTAAAACAGTAGCGTAGCTGAAACTTATCACTACAGTGTTTGTTTCAAGAAATCATAATTTCCTCTAAAAACAAGTAAATATCAGTAGGAATCATTGATATTCTTTCTTTATCTTCTCTGCTGTAGATGTTGTAATTATGGAATATCAGCTTAATTGGTAGAGACAGGATAGGTTATGAATTTACTGCTGCAGCATCTCAGTCTAATTTCCCTCTTGGGATACTGGCTTTGGAGTTTTCTCAGTGAAAAAGGAAGTCTTCATTAATTTTTCCAAGGAAGCAACAGCCTGTGCAGAAGGGGACAAGCTACTCTCAAGCCTTGTTCTGCATGAGAGGATTCCCATGATTTTACAGCAAGCAATGCCATATTTCAGGCACCTGCTTTTCCTCAGGAAGACGAATTCATTGCTGTTGATCGACTGTTCCACTGCGCAGTCTCTCAGGGATCTGGGAAACTGCTGAGCTTTGCCATAATTGTCTTTACACTTCCATTTCAGATGTCTTCAAATGTTTCTAAACTTAACACACAGGAGCCTGAGATGGCATTGATTGGTTTCTCTAAGGCAGAGATCTCACGTTTTCCTTCAACGGGATTTCACTTTACCCTTCAAATAATGTTTGTGCCCTCAGAGTCATTGTGGCTTCTGTGCTTACTTTGAAACTGTATTGATCATGTAATTAAAGTGTCTTCTGCCCACCTCAGGAATCCAGCAGGATTGAGACCTAGGCTTTCTCGTCTGGTTTCAGAAACCTCAATCTGTCCTTCATTTTAAGCTTAACTCCCAACATGATTCTTGCAGTTGCTTGCAGGTCTTGCAGCCTCCTCAGAGTCCACAACCAAGCAGAATTTAGTCAGATGTAGATGGGTCTCAGTCCTGCACTGTGTTAATTCCAGTCTTGCATTGCAATTGCCTCATTTCACTGGTAGCAGACTGCTCTCCTAGGGAGATTTGAAGAATTACTGTGCCAAATCCATGGAGGTACATTCCCCTGCCTTTTACTCACTTCCAGCAATGCAATGGGAATGATTCTAGTTCTTTTTATTTAAAAGCATACATCTGATGGAAAGATTGATGCTATAATCATCATTCACTATTCAAAACCATTGCTGGGTCACTTTAGATTGGCTGTCGATGATGCCAAAGGTGTTTGGACAAAAAAAAACCCCTGTGGAAAGATGTCTGGTTGATTGACTAAATTAAGCACAAAGTGGACCAATAAAAAAGAGAAAAAGCAAGATAATCAATCATTCAATTTCTTTTCATCTCTGCAATATCTTTCACAGCTGCTACTTCAAAGCCCTTCACAAAGTTATCAATATTTCTAAAAACTGTTTGGGGTAGGTAGGACAATTCCAGATGCAACTAAACTATTTCGGGAAATAAAGGGTTTAAAAAAGATCTTTTAAAGAATAAAATACACTCTAGTAACAAGAGGAGGCAAGTCAAGAGTGAATGTGAGTACGCTCTGGCAGAGAGCTTCCCAGCTGAGGAATAGAATGCAAAAAGCCTATTGGCCAAAAGTTTTTGTCCAAGACTTCCAAAGTCCAGCATTACCTACAATCATGTCCAATCTCTTGTTGATCCAAAAGTCAATTTTTCAACTCAATTCCAAGTGAAATTAGAGACCCATGTAGAGATCTCAGATTGGTGAAAAAAGCCTGTTACCATGCATGCCAGAAACCATTCCTGCTGCCACATTCTGGACTAAGAGCAATTTCTTCTAATAAAAACATTTCTGGCAAAGCTGCACATTAAGAGTTAGTGTAATCGAATCTGGATGTGAGGAAAGCATGCAAACTTGCTTCCAAGTCAGCAAGAGTTAGGCAGGATTTAATACTCCATGTATTTTTATTATGATATAAAAAGCTGTTATATTGGTATTTTTAATACATTTATCAAAAGGAAACTGCAAATCCAAAGTCACTTCCAAATTTCCCACTGATACAGGAATGAGTAGCTGAGACAATTCTGAAGTGAACTGAGGCAATGGGATTTTGTAATACATGTTCAGCTGCCAGGAGACCAGTACTTGGGCTTGACTTTTAACCAGTTCACCTTAGACCTATGCAAACATTTTCCCTGAGCATTTGCTGTAGCGTGAAGCTGATTTTTTTTTTACCCCCCTCTCTGCTCCGTTCATGCACATTTTTCTGCTGTTTTTTCAGGAAGCTTTTAGCAACCCAGGAGAACTCCTGGGATGACAAAGCCAGTCACCAGTCATGCACCAGCAGCTCCCACCACAGCCAGCACCACTTACTTAGGGGCCTAAGAATAGGAGGCGGCAGACATTTCTATTAAACCCTGTTTTTTAAAAAGAGCTTGGCTCTCATTTGCTCGCCTAAATAAGGTCCAGATTTTTCAGAAGAGCTCAATAGATTGCGTGCTGAACACTTGTGAAAATAGAGTCTACATTTCACGTCTACTCTGGGGCTCGAGGCTCTCAGAGAGCTGGCCTCGAGTTTCTTGTTCTTGGACTAACGGGAATGTTTGGGGATACCTTGGGGTTGATTCTGCCTGCCCGTGCCGTGGGGTTTCCACTGGTGTGACGCCATCCAGGGAGAGTGGCCGGGCTGGCCTGGCATCCCGTGGGATGCTGTGGGAGGAAGTGGTGAGGGGCCTCCGATACGGGAGACGGGCATTTCCTTCCCTGCTCCACCACAGTGGCCTTCGGGGTCTTTGGCTGGGAGTTTCAGGCTGTTTAATGCATGTTTGAGGGTCAAAAAGGAGCGATTCAGCTTCTGAGTCCTAAAAATGAGATACTCTGAAAGGAGCTGGTTTTGAGACCTACCTCTGCTCTTTTGTACATCTCCCAAACGAGGTGGCGAGAGTGGAGGCGCTCGGGCATCGCTCAGAGTCTCCTTCCCAGTTGGTTTGCTCTGACTTTTTGGGTTGTTTGCTTGCCTTCTAAAATTCTTGCCTCCGAGGGATTTGTGAGGACAAATGCATTAATGCTATAAATGGTGTTTGGGAACCAAGCTAATAGAGAGTGTAAATCTCATGCACCCACTTTAGAGCAGCCATGGGGTATCAGCAGCTTTTTATTCCCTCTCAGTACCAATTACTTTGGGTGCTAAACTACCTGTCCTAAAGCCTGACTGTACTACAGTAACTTTCATCCTGAAAACCCTGAAACTACTCAGCAAATATATTACATAAACCATAGAGGGATCGTTTTACCCATCTTTAGAAAGCAGCCTTTGTGGGTTTGGACACTGTGAGCTGAGAACAGCAGTGTTGTGCAGGAAGCATCATTTTTAATCAGGATGTTTCATCTACAAAGTGAAAGTCCCTTGCCAAAAGCACTCTCATCTCTGACCCCTTATGCAGTGGTATAACGTAGTTCCTCCTGGGGCATAAGAGATGCTGAGGTCAGCCTTGCCATGTAGTCTGAATTACTGATATTAAAGAGGATTAAATGGTATTTCTACCACCTGGTACAGTTAATAAGACAGCATCCAGATCAACTGTCTTGAGCCCTGTAAAATAATCATAAGGAGTATACAGTTCTTTAATGGCAATAAAAGTATAATAAGGTCTTCTAAATAGAGCAACAAAAGTTGAACTAACACAGTATTAAAACACGATATATTATTAGATTTTTTTTTTTAGAAGTCCATAACAAGGAGATCCTTTGGCACACAAGTACAAAATCAAATTTAACAAGCAAGTTAAATAAGCAATTAGGAGTGGAGATTTTAAACTTCTTTCCAGTCTCAGTTGCTCCAATTCAGCACAAGTAGAAATCTGCCGTGTGCATTGCAAAGCCTTCCTGGTGATGGCTGTACCTGAACAGTTATCAGAGATTGGCATTTTTTAGAAAAAACTTGAAGACCTGATTCTCATGGTGGGTTAGATTCCCCAAAGTGACCCTTCCTGCCATACCAGCCTGGTGTCTGAGTGCTCACCCAGGATGCTGCAGACCCACATTCAGTTTTCTCTTCTGCCTGGGAGAATTCAGACCAAAATCTCCTTTCTAGATAAATCTCTGTCCAGGGAACTGGTTCCTCTGCCCTGGGTGAGTGTCCCAGCATGGCAGTTAGTTTTACTGGTGTCTGAAGCAGGATGCAGGAGTCACTGGATAAGGAGGAGGGGAAAAATAAACCTGAGGCCTTGTAAAAAATATTTTTGCCAATGATAGGAGACCTGAGTTCCAGCCGTAACTCCAAGGTTGTTTAAGCATTTTCCATGGCACAGCTGAGTAAGCAAAGAAGCAAAACCAGAGGAGGTTGGGGAGTTCAAAGGAACTGAGTGAGGTGCCTTTAGGGTTGGTTGAAATTTTTTGAGCACAGGGATCCAAATTCAGAATCTGAATCTGAAGATCCAAGTCCTGTTTTGGCCTTGTCCTGATGCACTCAAAAAAATTACCTTGGTCTTAAAAAATGCATATACACCAAGCAAGAGGCATATTTTCTGTTGGATGAACTCTCCCAGGAAACCATAGCATCTTCCTAGCTCAGCCACTGGGATTTTGCTGGCAAATTGCAAGTCAATGTGTGAGGTCCTCAGATGCTGCACGTTGGAGGAGCTCCATGACTGATACTGCTGGTATTTTATTTGCACTACTGCCATTTGAAGAATTTGATCACTTGTAGCCATAAAGAAGACAAGCTGTCCTCTCAGCTTTTCTATTTGATGGATCTGTTGTGGATGTTCTTAAAATAAGGTGGGATTTTTAAATCATTCTCTTTGAATGTTGTTACAAGCAGGATTTTAGAGGGATTTTGCAAAGCTAGACTGGTGTGCTGCCATCCCTGGCAATTCTTTGTTGATAATGGACTCCACCACCTCTAAAGTCTCTGTTTCTGCAATTATTGGAAATGTCATGGATGGCAACTGACAGACAAAGTAAAGACAACCAACTGTTTTGGAGGAGTGTGGTGCTCCGGCCACATTTTGCTTTGCCATTTTCATACAGCATCTGTCTTGCTCAGGAGCAAGTCCTCGTTTAACTGTCTGCTCAACAGCAGCAGAGGAGCAACGCTGGCCCTGCAGTCAGCACTGGACCTGTCCCTTTTCATTCTCCTTTGTATGACCAAATATTTCCCTTCAGTTATTTTATTTTTCCCAAAGAAACTTTTATCTGCAGCCACATGTGCAAAACTCTCAAATGGACTGTTTCAAATCTAGTCAAGGTCATTGAAAAAAGATATTTTTAAAGTGGCTAGGGCTCTTAAAAGTCCTTTTGGATTCCCCAGAAGCAAAAAAGCAGCATTTACCCTGTAAGCCTTATAGATCAAGGACTTGAGTATCTTTCAACATCCTAAGGCCCGTGCAGACTTTAAACTGGTATTCCCAGCTCATTTGCCAAAAGAAGAAGAGGAAAATGAAATGAACTGAAAGCTTTTGCCTTGAGGTCTGCTGCAATAGGCCTTCTGAAGTCTGGAGTCGGAATTGTTTCAATCTATGTAAATATCGGGAAATTAAATTCCATATGTCCCATGCCAGATGCTCCCAGCTGCTGCTGCTGCTGCTGTATGGGGAACGGTAAGTAGACAGTTTAGCCTCGTCAAGGAAGGGGGGAATGAAAAATAAAAGGGGGGGTATTGTTATTTTGGGGTCGGGAGGGTAATGTGCACAAGTGGCTGTGCCAGTGAGCTGACAAGCCAAATCACTGCACAGTTGTAAGTGCTGTGTGAGGCTTAAAACTGGGAGATCCCAGTGAGAACGTTGCAGTTCTTGGCGTGAGAGCTTGGGTCTAATGTATATTGTTTATTTCAAAGCGTACAGAAATTGCGTGCATGTGGGAAACAGTCAGGTTTGGACTGTGAGTGGCTCATGTGGGTAAATCTGATTTTGCTGTAGCCTGGGAAAAATAGGCGAGAGCAGGGAAAGATCCATCACTAACCCACTGGTTGTCACCAGGGACTGCACAGGCCACTCGTCACCAGCCCCTGTCACCCTGCCCCTGTGCCAGGCCATACCCCACCGTCACCCTTGTCCTTCACCCTGGCTCCAGCCTTTTGGCCAGGCCTTGTTCCTGCCTTACGCTGGGCTTACACATTGGTTCAATCCGTTTGTTATTTATATTCCGAGCCCTGCGCCGTGGAAGGGAAAAGTAGAACGATGCAACCACAACTTGAAACGACCTGTTCTTAAAAAAGCTCTGCACACCCTAATGAAACTAGAGATTTAGGAATCCTCGTGGAAACTCCAGCTGCCTAAAAATAGGCAGTACCCATCTTGTGTCCACAGGGATCCTTCGCCGCGCTCCTGGCCGGCAATGCCGCCGTGCCCCATCCCGGCTGGAGGCGTGCCCCATCCCGGGCTCCAGCTGGCTGCTCCTGCCTCCCGCCGCCTCTCTGTGTTTTTTCTAACGTGGTGACAAGTGGAACGGGCTCCAAGAGAGAGCAGCCTTGTGGCTTTGCCCCGCCATCACTGCAGACGTTCAGTAAACACGAGGGAAGCCGGGCCGGGGTGCGGGAGGGAGCAGGCGAAGAGGGCTGAGCGGTTACTCAGCATTTGCTGTCTGAGGTGAGAGGTACTGTGGAAAAACCTGGCAGTTTTATTGTTCTAACCTTTATTTAAACATAGAATCTATAGCCTGTTTTTCCACAGAATTTTAAATAGCAGGTTTTTTTCTGCTTGCAACCACCCCGTCCAAATTCTGAGGTATCACATACTCATGTATTTTTTTATGGAGTTGACAGAGGGGGATTCTAGGGGTAAAAACCAGCCAAAATACCCAATGGCAGCATGTGGAATAAACCCGTGTGTGTAGGTCTCAGGAGGAAGGTTGGCTGTCACGAGCCTGCCAAAGCCTGTGCTTGCTTTTGAGCCCCCCCAGCATGAGGGGCTCAGAACTCAGGGCTGCCAACAAAAACCACCCACATTTGCCCATGCAGCACCCAGCAGAAGGGCTCAGGGTGGCCACTGTCCCACCTGAAAGAATTATTTGTAAACTTCTCCAGCAGAGGAATATCATTAAAAGTGATCTTTTGTAGTGGTGTGCTTGAAAAAAGAAGTTTGTGTGTGGCAGGGGAGAGAACATCAAAAAAGCAAAGGGGTTCCTCAGTGCTGCAGGAGCTGCTGGGCCTGGCACGGTCCTGCTGCTCTGCTCTGGCTTCCCCAAGTTCCAGGTTGCAGGGCCTCCCCACCACTGCCCTATTCGAGACAGGAAGCCAAAACTCCTTTGGCTTCTTGCATGTCAGCTGTGTTTTACATGGGATCTGATGTCTTGGTGTAAAATTGCAAGGGAAGGTAAAATTAAGGTAAAATTCCCAATCCTTTGACAGTCTCTTTGATGGATGAAGTTGAGGCAGAGGGTTGCTCATGTTTATTATTCATTGACCACTTGTATTGTGTAGTAAGAAACTAAAATTTCTTTGATGCTCCCAGAAGAAACTTGCAAACCTTTTCAAATAGAGACCAAGACAGCAGATTAATCAGTGACTCAACCAATATATTCTGGTACAAGTTCTTAGATAAATTATGATTTATAATGGGAATATACAGAAGAGAGTATTGTGCTCTTTCTTGGGGACTGCATTCAGACAGTAAATCAAAGGAGATTGCTAAGGATCTAAACTGAAGAGAAAGTACAGAGATGGGAATGGGTTTTAAAGATTTTCAAAGATCTCTATCTCTTGTGTTTGCTCTGCTGCTGTCCAATATGGCATCCAAGGTATTCCCAGGAAAAAGTGATTATTTATTTTTTTTGGGTGTCCTTGTGTGAACACAAGTTGCTCCTAATGTGAGTATCTTTCTGACCAATGTCTCTAAACACATGGAATGCTAACTGAGCTTTTTTCAGCCTCTGTAATCACATGGCATTTAGGTTTCTTTGAAGTCCTTAGTGAAAGTTCAATTTGGTTTTTATTTACCATAATTTATTTACCTACTTTTAACTGTGAAAAAAGGGCATTTCTACCATGATGTCAGGGGCCCAGCCTTCCTCTCTGCTCCCCTCCCACAATGTGACCATTATATCAACATATGGCAAACATTTCTCCTATTCTGTGTTTACTCCCAGCAGTAAAAATTCAGTAAAAAGCCAAGGGCCTTCCACAGAGAGGAAAACTCAGCTACAACCTTCAGGACAGGAAAGGCAAATACGCTTTTAACAAGAAAGTTATTGGGACATTGCTAAATATTTCCAAGAAATAAAATAACAAAGGAGCTTGTATCCAAGAGGAGTCACATATCTTCAGAAAGTATAAGCATCATGGAAAAAAATCCTAAAGGATTATTATTGAAAGGTTAGCTGAAATTAAAAGCACGTTTATGCAGCCAAAGGAGTTTTTGGGCTTTAATTCATTAGCTCAGGTTTCATCTACCAGGATTCCGCCCCCGGCACGTGTAATAAGATTAGTTCATTAATCGTTGAGTCCTTGGGAATTAACATACTAGAGGTGCTTTTCTCCCCCTCTGAAAAGTCCCCCTGGATCTATAAACACAGCAGAGATTTTGTTGAATGTGGGATCAGAGTGAGCCATGCCAGGTTTGGCTTGATGAGAATGACTGAATCCTATAAACAAGTGAACAGTGGGAGAAATGTATTAAGAAAAAAAACCCCACAACTCCTTGTTTTGTCTTTTAGAGTTGTACTGCAATGTTTGGCTGCTTGCAAATGGAAATCCAGTGAATTAAATCTCTTAAAGGAGAGGGGGAAGAAAGAAAAAAAAGGAAGGATCAAGTGGTTTGTTTTACTGAGTAATTACCCCGGGAGCTTGGCTCCCTACCTGCCGTCCCAGGAGAGAAGCAATGGTGAAAGGTGGGAAGGGACCCAAGCAGCAGTGGGACCAGTGTGTGGTGTGGATGTGTGTGGATCCCTGGGGCCAGGGTTGAGGAGAGTGATGCAGAAGTGTTTCTGCCTCCTAGCCATGTTGTGGACACTGGTGGAAGGGCCAGCAGCAGTCCCAGTGTCCGGGGGCAGCACTGGCCTTGCTCAAAAGGCAGGACAGAGCCAGACCCTACAGCAAATCTGAGGGTAGGAAGAGGCAGCACATGGTCAGCAGCGTGAACAAAAGGTTTGGGGACTTTGCTTCCTTCTCTTACTCAGACCCTAAACAAGATGTGGCCCAATCCTCCTCACTGACCCAAAGCGAAAGAGCCACCTTTGTAAAAAGGCCCTTAAAAAATCCCTTGGGCTGGGCGCCCGTTCACACTGTGCCATGTTTTCATGCAATTTAAGCAGATTAAAAACACATTTAACAAAGTGCAAGGAAGGAAGTGCCCCTGATCTCAAGTGGCAAGGGTCAGAAGTGACATGAATGATTAGGTGCCTTATTGGGTATTTTGAGACGCTGTTGCTTAGTCCTGAGGTTCTTTAAGGATTTTGAAGCAGAGAACATAAGGCATGAGGCTCTGGACCCATGGGAATTTTACCTGCCAGAGGATATTCGGCTTTCCTTTTCTTGTAATTTCTGAATTGATTTTTTCTTCTCACTGCAATCAGATATAAGCTGTTTTGTAACAGGGGCATATTTCTCTTTTGGAACTGCAGGAAAACATTTCTGATGTTGGCAAAGGAGACCGGGGAGGGATGATTAATGAGTAGAAGATTAAAAAGAGTTAAATATTGTTAAATTTGGTTTAAAATGACTAAGTAGGTATATGATAACTATCTTCAAACACATAAATATTAGAGAGAAACAGAAATGTCTCGTTTGAGCCAACAGAAGCAAATCTGTAGGCAGCGGAAGGAAAATAAGTAAAACTCAGGCCAAATATCAAGAGAAAATTCCTTGTAGTGAGAGCTCTCTAAAAAATCTCAAGGTACAACAATGCTCCAGTTGTAATAATGTCGTAAAAGTGTCCCAGCGCTACAAATATTGTAAAGAGAGCTGGGGATTTCCCATTTATTATGCCCAGGTGGGATTAAATAACCCAGGCAAAGGAAGGCTTGATTCAGTCATTAGCCCCTGCAAGGATCTGGGAGGAGAGCAGGAGCAAACCGGGTAAAACCTCTCAGTGCCAATAAGTGGAGGGAGCCGATGACCAAAGGAAAGGTAAATGTGAAATTATCCTATTTGGGCTCAAAGTGCCACGTGAATGGTGAATGTTCTTAATGAAAACATGGCTGCTTTGGTAACCCGACCCCTCCATTACTATTTTAGGCTGTAATTGTAGCTAATAGGAGGAAATGGATTTATATTTTGCTGGAATGCATTATTTATCAGTCGGAGTTTCAGGATTCATGCAGCCTTGTGGTGAGAAGTGCTTGATAAAGTGCTTAAAAAGACCAAGGCAGCCACACTGTGTGCTCTGGCCATTTGAGCGTGAACTCAAAATCCAGAGCAAAATTAAAAAAAACCAACATATAGTTTGGGAATGATGTGGCCAAAGGAGGCTTTGTAAAGTAAAGGCAGCAAGAAATACAAAGTGAGATGGGATCCCTGTGGTATGTTGATATATAGGGAAGAGGGAGCAGGGAGATGGCAAAATCTCCCAACCGTTCCTAATTCAAGGGAGCAAGATGTAGAATAGGGCTGAAAAAAACAATTGCAGGGACCCTTTCCAGATCTGTTGAGCAGATGACGAAGTCCTCCTAAGGTCACAAAGGTTCAGGGGACATCCAGTTTCCTGGAGAAAAATCCTGTACATATTTCCTTAAAAGAGAAACTTTGTCGCCACAGGATGAAATGCTGCCATCCCAACAAGGTGAATCCTGGAGGATTTTCATTCTGTGCCATGCCCTTGCCAGGGAGGGCCGCAAATAATGGAGTCATGTAGGCAAGAAAGACAAGTGTGGTTACTGGGAAACGTTTGCAAGCGAAGGGCGCTGGGCTGTGAAACGGTGGCTGCAGCGTGACGGTGGAACCCCATTGTTTAGGACTTCTTTAAGGCAGCTGGAAAAAATCCTAGAAAATGTCTTTAAAGACAAACCTGCGCTGGCAGGGAAGCGAGCTGGATGTGGCACCGGGCCTTGCCCAGCCCCAGGAGGGGAGCTGAGGCCCCACTGCTGGAGTCACCCCAGGCTGGGACAGACCCACGGCCCCTGAGGCTCCCAGTGGGCGTCCCCCAGCCCTGCTGGGGGGCTTGACTGTGCTGGGAACCCTTCCCTGGGTGAGGAGTCATTGCACAACCTGCCCCTTCCGTTCGGAAGTGAGCCACCCCCATGAACAATCAGCCAGGCACACGCTGGATGTGATTTCTGGTGATGAAACTGCTGGTTTATCATCCCTACCTACGTGTTTGTGGCTGCTGCTTCTTTCAAAAACCAAAGAAAACAAAGCGAGCTATTCTATATTTTGTTTTCCTTGGTAATTTGTGATTAATGGGGTAAATCTTGGAATCCCTACTCAGGGGTTTCCACATTGCATTACCCAGGCCTTCTGTTTATACATGTTTTGTAACAGAAATAAAAAGTATTTCCTTTTAGCCTGAGGCACCTAATCAGGATTAGGCCTGGAGTGGAATATTTTTCATTCCTGCATACCAGGAGTACCTTGATGTGGAGTTATCTTTTGTCAACTGTAGATGGAATATTCAATTACACTACTCCTTTTTTTAAAAGGTATTTTTGGGCCTATCTGATCAACTGATACTGAACACAGTTATTCTCTGCCCCACATTTTGTGGATGTGGGTCTTCTTGCGAGTTCTTTAGTTGATATTTGTAGAAGAATTTGGTTTGTGAAGCTGCCTCTCTGAGGGACTGAGGGATTTGGGGTGTGTGTGTAGCACAGGCTGTGCAGCATTCTGCTCATGTCTGGCACTCAGCTTCTGGGCCTCAGTCCTACACTGAGCTCAGACTAACCAGTCATGATTTTAGTCCCCTGTTTACACAGTATCTGCAGCACAGGAGTGCCCATATCCCCTCCAGCCTGTTCGCACTGACTCCTTCTCTGCAGACCAAAGGGCACTAGAGTGTTCACAAGAAGCTGTGATCTGTGTACAATATTATTCTTTTGCAACATCATCTGTTTTGCAGTTGCTTGAATTAACAGTCCTGTTCTCTCTGAAGGGGCTGCAGGGAAGCTGGAGGGAGGGACTCTGCATCAGGAATTGCAGAGACAGGACAAGGAGTGATGGGCTCAGATTGAAAGAGGGGAAATTAAGGTAGATAATATGAAAGGAATTCTCCCCTGTGAGGGTGGGGAGGCCCTGGCACAGGTTGCCCAGAGAAGCTGTGGCTGCCCCATCCCTGGAAGTGTCCAAGGCCAAGTTGGAGGGGGCTTGGAACAATCTGGGATAGTGGAAAGTGTCCCTGCCCATGGCAGGGGGTGGAATGAGATGAGCTTTAAGGTTCCTTCCAACCCAAACCATTCTGGGCTTTTGTTCCCCAGTGGGTGAAGAAGATAAGTGACAGGGAGCAAGACAGATGTCAAATCAAGGCAGTGTGTCCTGGATGCTCCTCAGGCAGTGCCTCTTTATCAAAGCCAAGCTGAAGTGTAGAGCTTTTTTGCAATTACAATAATAAGCAGCTTTATTTAAATGTAATTGCTTTAACTGAAAATATCTTAATGGGGGGTTCTTTGTTCTGTCTGGTGTTTGGAAAATTCTCTATAGCTTTGAGTCACCTATTTTGAATTTTTAAAAGGTTTATGTCTAGTTGCAGTACAGACATATTATTACACATCAGAGTCTTAGTCATTTTGTTCTGCTCTTGCATCCTGGTGTGCTTATTCACTTGGGTTTACTGAATAGGAAAGAAGGGAATCTGGAGGGAGTGGGAAGGGTACACAGATTGAAGGAAAGGACCTTCTTATGTTTAGAAACAGTTGGGCTTTACTTTAGATTTTTATTTCATTGACTTATTTTAAATAGTGATATGTTTTGTGAAATAATGAAAAGTCCAGAAAACCCCTGTTTTTCCTAAGAAGCTTTCTGAGTTCTACACTGGGATGGAGAATCCCATTGAGTTGCAACATCAGATCTCACCTCTCCAAATAGCTTCTATATTTACAGTGCATTATTTGCTGTTATTTTTATATGAAGGGATTCCTTGTTCCTGTTTTATTAATATTGGTTTTCCTTTCGCATTCCCGTGCCTGCGACATCCTCAGAAAGCAGCGCTGTTACTGCAGTGCTTGGCAGACCTCAGCAGGAACCCAGAAAAACTTCCAATCCCTTGACCTTTGGTTTTGCAGAATTAAAATTGTGCAGCAGAAGTGTGTGCACTGGGCTTATCGCCTGAAAATCCAGGCTGGTGCCTCTGGGTTTGGGCTGCAGGGAACCTCCTCCTTCCCTGCTCCGTCGCTTTTGCTCCCCACCCTTCCTGTTTGAGCTGTGGTCTGTGCAGCCACGCAAGGGATTTTGAATCAGGACTCCTGGACCTCCTCTCGACCCTGCACAGGACTCTGTGTGCAATGTGAGTCACTTCACCATCACCAGAGTTTGGCCTCCTTTTGTCTGAATATTGGGCAAATGACATCACTGGGCTCCTCAGGGGACCCCTGTGGTCTCTGGGTCTTCCTGGCCTGGTGAGGGGATACAGAGGTGATGCTGCTCAGCAGGAGCTGCCACAGCAATGTCCCTGTGTGGCTGTGTGCTCCCTGGCACGTTGTCTTCAGGCAGTGGCAAAATGACTAAGTGCAAAAAACATGATTGTTAAACAAAGCTCATGTGTCAGGAGAACTGAAGTGCGCTAGGTGGAGGAGGTGCAGCACTGCCCAGGTACAAGGATAGGGCATAGAAAAATGGGGAAGGACACATCTGTAAATGAATATGTAGAAAGGAAGCTGGAATTCCTTTTAGCCTGTCCCGAACACAGCTCTCTGTTTGCTTGTTATTGCTTTTACCAACAGAAAAGTCAGCCTTTTAAATCTCTCTTTGCTGTGCAGGTGGCAGTGTAAGTAGCATAAAACAGAACTTGTCAAATCCAGGAATCTGGCTTGTGGAGAGCAGATCCCAGAAAGAGTAAAAAAAAAAAACAACCAAAAAACCCTCGACCCCAAAACAAAACAAAAACACGATACCTAAACCAGACTTCCACTTCTGGGATCAGATCAAAACAACTAAAAGCCCAGAAAGATTACACTAAGCTCAACTCAAATTAGTTTATTGTGTTCCATGTTTCTCGAGGCAAAAGAGTTTACTTTGGAATTAAAGCACACCCAGAGAACACAGCCCTCGACTGGACATCCAGCATTAATAGCTTGCAGAGGAGTTCAGGCCAGTTGACTCTAAAAAACAGATGGGTGTTGAGAGGCACCGTTGAGGTCTCCGCATTCCTCCCCACGCATCGACATGGGGCTGTTGTGCTGAGATGGTCAGAAACTCTGCAGCTGTTTGATTCCTCTGATTCCTCTGCCTGAACAGCTCTGACACCCCCAAGGGCCCTGCAGACCGTGCAACGCAGCCCCTGCCAGGGAGCATCCCGCTGCAGACACGGGGAGAGGAGAGGGAGGGCACGCCAGGGGCTGGAGACCTGCTCTGGAGGAATGGCCATGAAGTCCATGAAGTGCTCTGGGTGGCTCTTTGGAAGCCTGTCTGTCTCCATTGTTCCCTGTGGCTGTGGGGCTGCCGTGTGAGAATTCCCCCAGGGCATTTCTCTCGTAGCATCGGTTGGTAGCGTTTTGTAACATCTTGGCAGGCAGGCTCCTGGCCACAAGTAATTAGTGGAGAGGTGGCATGAAATTGAAAAATGAATTCTGAAAATATTTGCTTTTTAACTTTCAGTGGGTGTCGTGCTTGGGAATAGTTCCTGGTTTATCCCAGCTGGGTTGAAGTTTTTGTGCTTTTCTGCCTCATTCCTCTTTCGAGGTGAGAGAAGGACATTTCTTTATGTTGGGGGTGTCCCCCAAGGGCAGCCTCACCTGTCCTAGGAGGGAAAACATGGGATGCTATGATAGGAAAGGACACTTTCCTGTGCACTGGTTCCCTGAGGAGGCTGGTGTGTTCTTGTGTTCTCAGCAGATCTGGCACCATGGGGGCTCGCAAACCTGGGACACGTTGGCATGAAATGATACTTCCAGGTGGAAGTGAGGCCAATGGCAAAACATCTGGAAACTGCTGCCCCAGTGACCCTCTTCTACAATCATGGTGTGCAACTTTCTTTGTTGCTGTGACTGGCAAAGGAATGGAGATATTGCCAGTCTCAGGTTTCTGTTTTATCTATTTATTACTTCTTTGTCAGGCTGCAGCCTGGGCGATAGGAAAATGCCAATGGCTGCTTGTGCAGGAGCCACTCAGCTCCCTTCCAGAGCATCTCTGGGCTGTCTGCCCTGGGTAGGGCATTTCTTTCAAGGTCATATCCCGAGGCCCAAAGGTTGCTGTGTTCAGCTGAGGACAGTCTCTTCTCTCCTCTGTCCTCCTCCAAGGCTGCTTGGCTGGAGGCAGTGCACTGGGAGCTTCCCAGTCTGACCTACTGGGAGGGCTGGGACGTGGTGAATGTGAACACAAGGACACTTTGAGGCGCTGGAAGAGTGGCTGAGATGGAGAACCACCTGCTTTCTCATACTATTTCTACTCCAAGCTCCTTCTTCACCCCACATCACCCAAGATACAGCTGTGATCCCTTTGGAGAAGGTACAGGGAGGATTACAGGGCTCTCTGGGAACAAGTAAGAGGCAGACATGAGGCCTCTGACACCCTTCCCAGTTGCCTCCAGCAGCAAACCTCCTTGCTGCTCCAGCTTCTCCAGCTCTGGGAGTGCCTGGGCAGATGTCTGTGCTGGCTGCTAGAAGGAAGGTAAGAAGCAGGGGGTGAGCAGAGGATTGCTTGGAGATGAGTTGCAGAGAAAAAGAGCAGTTCAGAGTCCAAGGGCAAGGTGTCAGAGCAGTGTGATGCTGGAGGAAAGGGCAGCCTGGTTTTCCGTAGTTTATTTTCACATTTGACCTTTTGGTTAAGGAGTCCAGTCAGTCCAATTTGTTCCAGCATAAAGATACTGAATTTGATTGATGACTGGCAATGAAAAGTTGCATTTTTGGATTGGGGTTGTGTTCTGAGGGAACCCATTCATTAGCTTTCTTAATATCCTGGCTATTAGTTGCTGCTCCTGCTTTATGATTCTGGTTTCGTGTGAGCAGTGTTTGTGTGAGCTCTCTGCTCTGATGGCACTGGATGGATTCCCCAGGAGCAGCCCCTGAGGTGCAGTGAAACAAGGTGGAACAAGCACATGATAAACAGAGCCACCTGACTCTGCCCTGGCCTCACATGCCCTCGCCTCTCTTTGCAGTCAGATGAGGTGTGATGTGGGGTTTCCCTTGCACTAAATCTTTGTGTCTTTATGCAGAGTTTGAGGTAAGAGGGGGAAGCTACTTGGTTGGGTTTGTTTGTGGGTTTTGGGTTTCTTTTTCTAAAGGTCTCTCTCAAAATAACACCTAAGAGTCAATAGAGCTGTTAGGAGCTGCAGTGGGGATGATTAATCCCACTTTTGCAGAGCAGTGGTGACTGTTAAGGATGGAAGCATGGCTAGATCCTCTCTAAACTGCAGCTGGGATAATCACAAATTTAAATTCTCACCAGTAGTTTGCAGGTTTGGTGTTTTTGCCATGGTTGTGTTCCTCACTAGGCTTGGCCACAGGAAGGGCTGTACTTACAGACTCTTGTGTCCAGTTCCAGTGGGAACAGGAAATCTTAAGAAACACAAGAAATCCATCAAAATCTCATCCATTAAATGAGAATGAAGATAGTGAGGAATAAACCTGTGATTCTTCCTAATATCACGTGACTGCTGGAGAGTTGGTCCCTGAAATCAGCCAGAACTTGGTAGAAACTGGTGGAATTGAAGCTGGAAATGGGCTTTAGTAGGGCTCCAGCGAGCAAGGATGAATTGTTTCTTTTTCCTTTATATAACTGTTTGCTATATATTCAAATTATCTCTGTATCGTAGTGTGGCATCAGGTTTTTTTAATTCCTCATTGATTTGAGGGAGGATTTCTGTTTGAAACTCTCTGGTTCAGGTTGGCTTGTGAGGAACAGAGAAGGAAAACCTGTTTTGTGTTTGTGTAACATTTGCTAGAATTGGTTAAACAGACACACATCAAAATAAATGCTGTAACCTTTCAATAATGTTTAGTCTCCCTGAGAATGAACATACTGTAAGTATGTGTGTTAAGTACACACCATTAATAGTCTCAGTGACATTTGGGCTGGCTCCACAGGGGAGATGAAGGGCACACACTGAAAATGGTATCAAAAGGGAAAAGTAATCACCTCAAGCCACAGAAATAAAATTTACCAGAAGTTGCAGGAACAAAAATAGGCTATTTGGGTTCCCTTGATTGAGTCTGATCTCTGTGTTGTCGCCATGAGGACACGACTTAGGCCCTTTCATAGCCCAGATTTCTCCTCTGCAGCTCTGAGAGGAATGGGTCCAGAAATTCCTGGAGGAGCATCATATAAGTGATGGATAATTTTGGTGTAAGTTGCTGCCATTACTTAAAGGCACTAATTTATTTATTTATTTTCATTCTGGCTGTCCCTGTTGGTCTTTTCTCTGTTTGGAATGATGTAACTGCAAGCAGAAATACCTAAGGGCAAATTCCCACCATGGGGGTCTTCATCCCCAATGGGATCCCCATGTCAAAGCAACCCAGTGGTCTGCCACTGGAAGGAATCTTCTGCTTCTGGAAGCATGTGAGTGATTGCAGTCCTTTGCCCTAAAATGAACAACAGCAGGGAGGTGAGGCTGGCCTGGCTGCCAGTGAGGTAATTCCATGCAGGAAGAGCAGTTCTGACGGAAACGGTGATAAAGTCAGTGAAAGTTCTGTTAACGTCGACGGCCTAGGATGCAGTCTTTAAGGAGGAAAATAGGATTTTTTTGTTTGGGTTGTTTTTTCTTTAAAAATCAGGCTTTACTGCTCTCTGCAAAGCATTCTCTACCCTGATGGTTTTGGTTTTATGAACTCAGTGGCACTCAGGTTTATTTTCACTTAGACTGAAGCTGAAGACCATGACAACCAAAACTCTGAGCTGTATCAAGCTTTGCTTAGGTTCCAGAAACCCTGGTTATCCTCTTATTATCTTTTCTTGTCTCCTTTTATCTCTCTGTGATAAGGATGGTTGTTATTCCTGGACCATTGAGCTAAGAATATTTCAACTGTTTATTGGTGTATGAGGGCTGATGTGATTTTTGTGGTGGATCACGTCATCCTAC
The DNA here is from genome assembly GCA_013400975.1 of Atrichornis clamosus. NCBI lineage: Eukaryota > Metazoa > Chordata > Aves > Passeriformes > Menuridae > Atrichornis > Atrichornis clamosus. Next base: position 309,152 of record WBMZ01008619.1, on the reverse strand, counting down.
AATAAACAGTTAGATAAAGTGAGATGGGATGCCTCAGCCTGGTGGGTTAGTGGTGAGTTTTAACAGAACAAGAGTTCCCTGTGATGTCTTTGGACTGTCTCTAGAGATAAGTCTCCATGGGTGGCTGCAGAGCCCGAAGGTTTCTCCTCAGAGGGGACATATATTCAGTTTTGAGAAAAATTGTTCTGCCCCTGGTGCATTGGCCAGCCCTGAGGTACAATCTGGGTGAATGTAGTTGACATCACTTTATATAACTCTCCCACATCAGCTGTGTACATCTTGCATCAGCCACAAGGTTTGATTTGATGTTTTTCTGTGGCTCTTTACATAAGCTGAACTGACAGAGAGGTGCTGCAGGTGAAGTCTTAGGGCCTTTCTGGAACACCCCTGGTGACAGGAGGGCTGGGGAGTCCAATGCAGATCTATTAATTTTGTATCACCTCTGCATCAGCCGTGGCCTTGGGGAATGTTCCAGGGTGGACTGGAATAGGCTGAGATGGGAGCAAACCGGGGCATGGCTCAGACAGACCTCATTTGGCTGTGGCTCTGCCAACAGACAAAACTGGTTTTCTAGAAGATTTTATCATTGGCGTGACTCAGCATCATTAAACTTGAAAGCCGTGGCCAAACTGGTGATCAGAAAGAACTTGAGGACCATCACTCAGAGTCTGATGGTCTATAATAACTCACAGTGACATCCAGATGACTCATGTTCCTGCAAGTTTTCAAGCAGTGTTTTTCAAACACAGAAGGGGTTTGGAGAAGCTTCTGAACTGGGCTCAACCTTCCAATGGTTTGAGGTTCACCTTTTACTATTTTCTGTCTAACTTAGGCAAATGCTTAAATTTAGAGAAGGAAAAAAAAAAAAAAGAACTTAGTGTGTAAACATTAAGCACTTTGTTTAAATATTAAGCATTAAAGTTCCATGTTGTTTTTTTTCACTTGAGCGTGAAAATACGTAACTTAATTTGCAGAGGTGTGGAAGCCAAATCAATTTTGGGACTGGAGTGAGCTCAGCTCTTTGCTCTTATGATGTGTGTGCTCTTTAGAGCTATAACTCAAATGTTTGCAATTTCACTCTGTGCCTTGAAATAGTCAATATTTGGGATGAAAGAGAAATTATTTGCAATTGTAATATTCCAGTGGTAGGAAATGAAACTGATAATGTCTGATTGCATTTGAATAAGCCTAGAAGAACACATCCCCCCCAATTCTGTAAGGCTTTTGTGTGTAAACAAAGCTTTGCACCCTGGGAGTAGCTGCAGGAAGCAGCAATCATAAGGTGTATATTAAGAATGTACATGTACCTTTACAAGACTGGAGATGTAGATATTCTCCCTCTGAGAGCCAAAAGAGTTTGAAATAAAAGTATAGAATTTGCCACTGTGATGTTTGTTTGGGGAAATTTTGGAAAACAAGGAACTATTGCGTAAAACCTTTCTCCTTGTTGAGGCTTGTGGTTTATCCTCCTCCCTCCTCCAACAATTACAGTTTCTCAAGAGCAACCTAAGAATTGTTGAGTAAAGGTCATTTATCTGGTGTGGCTTTCCCTGGGATTGCTTTTCACCCTGGCTGTCACAAGGATTTGATGCCGGAAACTGCCCTAATTCATTACAGAAATGAGCCTGCTAACACTGAACTTGAATGAAGATGCTTGGAGGCACTTGGCTGGAGAGAGGAAAGGCCTTGTCCGCTGTGAAGAAACAATAGCCTGATTCAGTTCATTACCTCTTTGCTTGCCATATTGGTATCCAAAGAGAAAAACCATTTTTACAAATGAAAACAGGAATGACAGCAAAATGAAAAATCCTCCTCATTTAGTCTAAATAGCATCCAGATCTACCCAATTTGCTTAGATGTGCTGCTTTCTTGGCCTGTTTGCTGCATGCTCTGCATGGATTCAACTTAAATGATTGTATGGTTGAGTGGGATTTGCCAGAGGAGACCTTCCAGTGCTGCCAGCAGGAGAAAATGTGACAGTGCCATTTGTAAAGAACTCGAGCTCAGTGCCTTTTCCAGAGATGCCTTTTCTACCTTTCACCCTTAACCAAGTACTTTCCCACAAGCTGTCATGTCTCCTGCAGGATGATACTGTCCTTATGAATGCATCTGTCTTTCAGTACGTGGGAATGCCCAGGAATGGGAGCTGAATGGAGAGTGGGGTTGTGAGTCAGGCACTTGGACAGCTTTAGCTGCATTTATCATTAGGTTTCCTGTAACCAACTTGTGATTCAAAGGCATCTTGGGTTGTTGGTGTCTGAACATTGTTGCCAGCAGATGATTGTCCAGGCATCCAGGTGGTTTCAACTCTGGATGTGTCAGAAGCAAACAAATCCCCTGTCATTTGTCTGGCTGCGGTTGTTGCACTTTTAGGCAGTTTTGACCAAAGACTGTTTTCCATGTCTTTGCCCATTCTCAGCTGCAGGTGTTTCTCAAGGCCTGGACTTCATGACTGGTTTGAGGTCGTGGCTGTTTGCTTGGAAGCAGTGAAAGGCACAAAAGTTGGGACTTCTCAGATGGTCAGTGAGGCTCAGACTCCCTGTGAGGCTGAGTGAGCCACGTAGATGGAGCTTTGTAAGCCTGAAGTCCCAAGGTTCCCTCAGTGGTCAAGAGGAGATGGAGAATACAAAGTTAGGCTGCTGCTGGTTTTCCTGGAGGGTGAATCATTTTTTATCTATCTATCTATCTATCTATCTATCTATCTATCTATCTATCCATCCATATATACGGCTATAAAAGAAACCCAAGAAAGTTAACCTGACAAAACCATGGATGACCTGTGTGAGCACCCACCACCATCACCCATCCAGCAACGCCTTGCAGCCACTCCTCGGTGTTCAAAATGACTCTGCAAGGTGCAGGAAACAGGGCCTGTGGCTGGGAGGGAGCTGTGTGTGCACTGCAGCTGTCTGGACCGTACCTATTATGTGGATAAGCAATCAGCTCCTGTCTCCAGGGCTGTCAATCTGGAACCTTTCACCAGCACTAAATTCACTTTAGAAAAATAAAATGGAGAGACAGCGAGATTAGTCAGACTTCTAAAATGCTTCAAGAAACTTTAATGTTATTATCTAAGCAGAAAGATATCCAGCAATTCCTCAGCTATTTAACATAATAGGCAGTTGCTGACAAACGACGTTATCGAGAATACACTCCTGAGTGAGGAAGAACGATACGATCTTGCCTAAATTGTATTTTAACAAACATGCCTATCTAACAATTAAGCTGGAGCAATTTTACTCTAATAGATGCTTTTGCTGCTTAATATAGAAATTTACATGTTCATTTGTAGCCCCCAGAGATCACACAGCTGCCAGACTCCCAGCTGCCACCACCCCATTCCTCCCCCTCTGACTTTGCTCAGCTTTGGCTACGAGCACTTGATCTAACAAAGCACTTTAAAATACAAATCCCACTGTTTTCTTGGCCGTGGAGCTGAGCTCACTGGGCTGTATTTGAAGTAGGCTGTCTGCCAGCCAGACACCCTTACTCACCTAAGCTAATTTTATTCCATCTGATGGCAAAATAGCCATTCCCCCTCCCTCCTTATCAGAATCCGGTTGCGTTACAGGCAAAGCTACGAAAGCCCAGAAATGTCAATCCTCCTCCACATAGCTGTCCCTTCACCCTGACCCTCCTCCTGTGGGGTTGTGGTGTCAGCACTGTCCTGCCTGGGCTCAGCTCTGAGGCCGTGCGGGGCAGTTTTGGGCAGGGCGGGCACCAGAAGGGGCAGTGGCTCGTCCCTTGAAACTCTGCCATGCGATTCACGAGGCATTTCCCAGATAAGGAGCTTACAGTGGGAGGTGGCAACAGGCAACTTGGGCGCTGGCAGCATTTTTCCATTCTCCAGTTACTCTGTAGTTCAGCTTGGGACAGGCGCGAGCCTGATGTAATACGCTGTGTGCTATTTCAAGGAAAAGGAGCACATGCCCTTCAGGCCAGGCCTCGGAATGTTTAGGAGATAAGAAGTCCCACTCTGACTGTTTCTTGCAGTCCCAGATGAGAGAAATAGGTAGTGCTTTCTTTTAACTCTGCCGGTCCAATGTAGTTGTTCCATCTAAAGTCCCACAGCGTTCTATGGGCACACACTCTTTGGGCATGGATCTGGCAGAAGGTGGCAGGTGGGAATGAATGCATGGCTAGTGATGGAGAGTTGGTAGGAAGACGTGGAATCCATTCCCTGGGGGCTGCAATACCAAAAGCCACACTATGTTGAAGGTGCTTGGCTCATTTTTCCTCTGGGATGTAAAGCAGAGGGCCTTGGTTTACCTTCAGTCTCCTCTGCTGTTCTGTCATGTGGATGAGGAACCTTCTGGTCCTTTTGCTGGCCACAGTTGGAGGCAGGATACTGGGTGGAGACTGGCTCTGATCCTGAGGAACCATCAAAACTGTATCCCAAAGTAACTTGTTCAGCAACATGAAAAAAAGCCCAAGTTTCTCCATGAAATTATTTGGTGTGAATAATTCTGTAAGCTACAGACAAAGGGGCATTTTCTCCAGTATAAATCGATTTATGTTTTCTAGGGATTTGGCCTAGAGCTTTTTTCTGACTTGCATGCCATTGTGGCACTTTTGTAAAACATTGTCAGAAATAATTTGTTGTGGATTATCTTGTATCATGATCAGCTGCCCATAGCATAACAAGGGGCATCAAAAAAAAGTGATTTCCTCCCCCTCACCCTTGCTGAGTGATAAACCTCCCACCAAAGGTGCCTGCGAGGGTTGGAAGGCCAGGGAATCTGTTCCATTTGTTTTTCCCATTTAAAACAAAAACACTTTTATTTAACTATAATCAAGGAGGGAGGCAACACCACTCCACTTGGCAAACAAACTTATAATAAGTGCACTTGCTGGAAAAATTTATAGTTTGTCCAGAAAAACAGACGGAGTGCCTTGATAGTGGAGCACAATCTGACTTGTGCTTCCTGCATGGCAAAGGGAAGGAGCATCCTGCCTGATTCTGGAGCTGGCCTCTCTTCTGCAAGGTGACAGATGCCTTTGTTTATAAATAGGCCCAATCAGAATCAGGATGGTGGAGATATACAACGAATTTGGGACATTTCAACCCTACCAGAGGGGAAAAAAAAAAAAAAAAGAAATAACTTCTGATGTAGCTACCCCTGAAAGGAAAGATTTCTGGGCTGCTCCAAGGACAAACACCACATGGACATATTTTCAATGAATACCCTTTCCCCAGTCTCCTGGAAGCTTCCCAGAGATGAACCAAAATGCCCTTGCAGGGAACAGTCAGTGCTGCAAATCATGGAATGGTTTGGGTTGGAAGGGACCCTGAAGATCATCTTGTTCCCACCCCTGCCATGGGCAGGGACACCTTCCACTGTGGGGGTCAGGAATGGAAAACTAACTTCCAGAAAATACCTTGAACCAGCAATTTGGCCAAATATGGAGGTGTTAACGCAGACAGCAGTGACTGCAGGATTGAGGAGGATGTCTCTGGAAAGCATCTTCCAAACCACACCCGGAGGGGGAAAGCAGAGCCTCAGATAACCAGAGTCTTGGAAATATTTTCCTCTCCCTAACGAGTGTCCAAAAACTCCTGGAAAGAGGCTCCTGCAGATCTTGAAAAGATTTCAGCCTGCAGAAGAGTCCTGCTGACATTTGATGCAATGGCCCCTTGTCACTGTCACCTCGTGAAGTGCCTTTCCCTCAAGACATGGAGGGAATCAAGTGAGACAACAATTTTTGTGGAGCTCAACCTAAAGCATTGAAGGTAGGAATTTAGTGCTATAAAGCTAAACGGAGGTAAATTTGATCTCAAAACTTCATCTGGAATGAAAAACTGATTCCCATCACTGTGAAAAGTTGGAACTGAAATATTTGGACTCTTTCAAAAGCTTTTGTTTACTCTTAGTTTTCATCTCTTTTGGCCAAAACTATTAGTTTAATATTATATAGCTTCAAGAGGAATTGTAAATAGTCCAGAATTCCACTTACAGCTTAAAAACACCAACAAAACCAAAACAAAACCCCAAACCTACCCTAAAACAAATGCCCTCAGGTGCAGCTGCTTCTGAGCATAGGCCAGGTGCAGAATTACAGCCAAGGTTATGATTTTCTAGTGCTGTCAATACAAAACTATGACTTTTTTTCGGTTACTCATGCAGGCTGAAATTTTTCCTTCTGGTTCATCTCTTTAAACACTTGAGCCAAAATCATCTTCTCTTTCCAGGAACAAATTGGAAGGAAATTATTTTGTATTACCCATAAAAAAAACCAAAAAACCCAAACACACTCACAACTGCTTGAATGTGAAACTCTCAAACATCCACACAAAAGTCCTTGATATTTGTTAATAGGATGTGGGGCCTCTTGTGATGTGCATTTTTCTCATCCTGAATTTGCAGCTAATCCTCCAACTGTGCAGTGTTGCCTGGCTTTGGAGGCCCTGCTCCTGAATTATCAGTGCATGGCAGAGGGAGAGCCTGCTGTCCATGCTCATGTGCCAAACCCAGCTTCATTTGCTCTCCAGCCCAGTTCATTCCAGGGATCTCCGCATGGAATAGGGCAGTCCTAAGGAGCCTGTGATAACAGCATGTGATAGCAGTGTTGGCGACGTCATTGTACACAGGGAACAAATTTTGGTCAAGTGTAATTCAGAGATTTCCTAATCACTGAAATCTTGACTCTGCAGCCTCATGAATTTTCTTCCATCTGTGGTGGTGTAATTCATTGCTGTAATTGCAACAGATGGCTGGGTTTTTAAACCATGATGCTGCAAAAAACTGAAATAGTAAAAACTGGAGAGTCTTGGGGACTGTGACGTTATACACTGGGGCAAGTGTCAGGTTCTGATGCAAATATACATTTGGCATCACCTGGCTATAAATGCAATTTTCTTAATCACTATTGTAAAAATCTCTGCTTATATTTTCTGATAGCTCACAGTGCACTGCTTTCTCTTGGGTGGTAGCCACTCATCACTGCAATAACTCTTGCAGCTGTGCCATGGCAGCTCTGTGTGGATCATCATCAAGATCGTCATCCTTAACCTACACTGAGGTGGCACAGAGCACAGGATGGAGGTCTAAACCTGTCTTTCTTGCAGGCTGCCAGCTAAGGACAGGTGATAGAATTTTGGAGAAAGGAAATTTAAATTTTCCCCCAAATTTTGCTTTAATCTACATCATGAGCCCGGTGTTTAAGAGGAGATTCAAGTTACCTTTGCAGAAAGCTTCCGTTTCCATAGACCAGTGCAATTCCTGGCTTCACAGCACCAGGAATGTCAAAATGCCATGTCAGAACCTGTTTGGATGATGTCATAGTTCAACGAGGTGCAAGGCATAAATCCTAGGAAAGGTTTCCTGCCCTCCTTTGAATTTTGAAGAAGCCTATAGCAAATAGGCTTCCAAATTTGAAGAATTTTGGAGAGCCTATAGCAGAGGCAGTAAAACATCTGAATTTTGGGGACAGTCCTTCAAACAAAATTCTGAACTTTTGGGGGGTTGTAAGTGGTCTAAGGAAAATGTGTTTATTTTCATATAAGGATAAGCAAACTAGAGAAAGCTAGAGAACAAAGGTAGGGAATAAATAGCCTCTCACTCTCCAGTGTTTGGAAGAAATGTTCCTGCTCCAAATGATGGTCTGCCCATCATAGTTATCGCTAAAATTCACTTTGCAGAAAGGGGTTGCATTTTACCTTTGCAGAGCAATTACTGAGAAGTGACAAATTGATTAAAGATTACACTTTTTTCTTCCCATTAATCAATCTTCTCCCAGGCAACTAGTGACAGGACAAGGGGAAATGGCCTCAAGTTGCACCAGGGGAGGTTCAGGTTGGATATTAGGAGAAATTTCTTCGATGAAAGAATGGTTAAGCATCAGAACAGGGTGCCCAGGGATGTGGTGGAGTGGCCATCCCTGGAAGTGTTCAGAAAATCAGTGGATGTGGCACTTTGTGATGTGGTTTAGTGGGAAAGGAGGTGTTTGGTCAAAGGTTGAGCTCGATCTTGGAGGTCTTTTCCAACCTTAATGATTCTGTGATTCTAAGAGAAGTTTTGGGCCAACATTACCCACCTCTTGATACAGGTTGCAGCACCCTCCTGCTCTCTGCCAGAGCTGCAGAGAATAATGTTATAAAGCCAACATCAGTATGTTAAGGAGGTTTTTTGTCAGTTAATATAATCACTTGAATTTATAATCAAAGCTGCCTGTGACATCCTTTTAATCCAGTAATGGTATAACTCTATAACAGCCCATTTGGAACGTCAGCATGAGGGAAGGAGAGTGAGCTGGATCACTGGAAAATGTGCTCATCCCTAATGCAGTTATTAGTACTTCTAAATAACTTGTTCAAAAAGAGGGAGAGTGAGCTGCTGACTACACCTTCAAAGTTTTTTCCCACCTTGGGATCCATTATCAACCCTGGTGGAGGTGTGGAAGAAAGGAAGTCAAAGCAATGACATAACTTCTGCCTTCAGCCCTTTCTGGAAAAACATCCTGTTACACCTAATACCCTTCACAGCAATCCCTTTGTTGGCCACAACCCAGAAAACCTCTGCTGAGGCCAGAGCCTTGTGCACAGCAGTCACAGAGGTTGGGGACAGCCTATTGCTAGGCGTGGCTCTGACTCACCCTTCGTGTTGGTGTCACTTCCTCCCACTCACCCACCCCAAAACTTGTCCATGGAGCGGGGCCTTCGTCCGCTTGGTCCTGCAGCCAAGCCCAGGGCCTGTTTCAGCGCTGTCATCTGTGCCTGAAGCTGCTCCTGCGTGTTTTTCCTTTTCAGTTTTTTGTGTCCCTTCCCAAGGCCTTGAGATCTTTCTTTTTCAGTTTCTTGTGTCCCTTCCCGAGGCCTTGAGATCCCCTCCATGATCTCTGGCCCAAAAATTGGATCGATGCCACTCCGAGGTGTCCTGATGGGAGGCAGAGGTTTGACTGGACACCTCCGTGGTGCAGGTCAAGGGAAGTGGTTGGGAGTGTTTTAAACAGGTTAAGAAGCACAGGAGGAAATCAGTAGTGGGAGGCAGTTGGGATTATTTTCGAACCATGTTTTATTCCCTTAGTCAACTATAATGGGACTGCAGGAGGCTTTATGAGGAGCTGTAAAAACTCACTGCTGAGTGTGGTGGTTTAATGGTCACAGGGACTTTCAAAAAAGAAGATAGTTTATTTTTATGGAGCATCCTTTAAAAGAAAAAAAAAAAAGGAAGGAAAAAAACTCAGGAAAAATTTTACAGGGAGAAGGTAAAATTGGCAGTGAGTGCTTCCAGGGGCTGGATGCTGATTTGGAGGGAGAAAGGACAAAGTGGGATATAAAGAAGGACAGGTACCATTTACAAGGGGGAAGGATGAGGGGGGTAGAATGGAAAGTGAGAGTAACGGAAGCAGGAAAATGGATGTGGAGGAGTTGGACAATATGAGAGTTGAAGGATGCAATTAGAGAACAGGAAAGGAGATGTGAATGTTACATTTGGGGCTAGATGTGGAAGAACAATTCTTGGCATGAGTGGAGAAGGATGGGTTTAGTGGGAGGTGGCTGCTGAGAGGGGAGGGAGAGGGGCAAGGGCCATGAGAGAAGGGAGGTATTTGCCTGACTGGACTGGTGGTTTTCCATGCTTCTTTTGGAGGCGATGGTTGTACCCTGGTATGCGATTTACGGAAATTTAAGGATAAACAATTCCATTATTAAGTTTATTGGTCAGGCCACTAGTTTCTGTAGCAGGAATGCTCTTTCCAAAGATAATCTCCATATGGGATTCATATAGGAAAAAAGATTGATAAGCAGAAGAACCCTCATGTAGACCAGGGATCCAGACTCATCTCTGGAGTGATAAGAATACCCCAAATTAGCACTGTCAAAGATAGTCCTTTGTGGTTTTATTCCTAAGTGATTAAATGGCTTCTGCAACATGTCCTGTGATGACAAACCTCAAAAAAAGGCAAGAATGCTTTTGAGCAAACAGATTTTCTTGTATTCACAATAGACTGAGAAAGTGGCTCTTGTAATCCCATTGAGCACTCAGGCCAGGAATATCCAGACACAAGCACTTCCCTTGTAGCAGGATTAGAAGGACATAGAGATGTGGTACCTCCATGGACTCACTTCCTGCCCTTCTTAGTGAATAAGAAATTCTTTTCTTCCCTGTGAGGGTGGGGAGGCCCTGGCACAGGTTTCTCAGAGAAGCTGGGGCTGCCCCATCCCTGGAAGTGTTCCAGGCCAGGTGGGACAGGGCTTGGAGCAACCTGGGATAGTGGAAGGTGTCCCTGCCCATGGCAGGGGGTGGGACTGGATGGTCATAAAAGTCCCTTCCAACCCAAACTATTTTAGGATTTTATGAATCTCCCAGTATTTTGAAGTCAGCAACCAACAACGAATCTGGAATCCAGCACCAGAGTACTCAGTTGCAACCTGTGTTCCCTCCTTTTAGAAGTTGATGTTAAATCTTGATAATGCTGTCCCTGTCTTGGAGACCCCACAGGCCTTGAAATGATATGGAGATAGGGAGATCTGGAGCCACTGGCAAATTGAGACAAGAAAAATTTCCCTTCCACTGAAGAATACAAGTGAATGAATTTTATGCAGATTTTATATACTCAGTTTAAAAAAAATAACACAACCCCCTCAACCAATCAACCCAAAATCCCAAACAAATCTCAGGATGTCTCATGAGTGGGGAAGGAAATAGTGAGAGAAAACACCAAGGAGACTGAAGGCTGAAGAGCTTTTCTTCCTTACTCTGAAGAAGAGCAGCGTAGGTTTAATGGTCTCAGGAGGAGGGATAAGGAAGCTCCAGGCAGCAGAAGTAATTATAGTAAACTGTTGTGGTTTAACCCCAGACAGCAACTCGGCCCCACGCAGCCGCTCCCCCACAGCCCGTGCTGGGATGGAGGGGGAATGGGAAGAGTAAAAGTGAGAGAACTCCTGGGTTGAGTACACACAGTGAATAGGTAAAGCAAAAGCTATGCAGACAAGCAAAGCAAACCAAGGAATTCATTCACTCCCAGGACAGCAGAGCCCCATTGTGTATAAGGGTGAAGACAAACACCTCTGAATGTCCCCCTCTTCCTCCTTCTGCCCCAGCTTTAAACGCTGAGCATGATGCCATAAGCTGTGGGATGTCCCTTGGGTCACTTGGGGTGTGTCCCCCCAACTTCTTGTGCACCCTCAGCCTTCCCACTGGTGGGGTGATTGGCAGAAAAGGCCTCTGCATAAAAGAGTAAAAGTGTAAAAAGGCCTTGCTGTGTAATTGCTGCTCAGTGATAACAAATAAAAAGGTTGTACTTGAGTTACTGACGCTGTTTTCAGCACAAATCTAACACACGGCCCCATAGCAGCTACCATGAAGAAAATTAACCCTACCCCAGACCAAACCAGCACACTGTGCAGAAAATCATCTGTTCTGGATGGGCTTCTGTTTTGACAAATTGTCGGTGAATATTCTTCACTTTTCCTTTGGATCCTCCCAAGCAGAGTTTCCTCCAGTGAAAGCCCTGACAGCCCAAAGCTTTCCTTAGGGTGCCACAGGTCCCCTGCCAGCCTCTGGGGAGCTTCATGCAGGGACACCCAGCAGGAACAGATGGATGAGGGGTGCTCTTCGTGCAGTCGAGCTGTGGCACAGCCATGGAAATGCCACTGGGGATTTGCATTCGGTGTCACTTTGCCTGAGGTGAACCACTGGGAAAAAACAAACAACCAACCAAAAAGAAAATATCCAGGAGAGCAGCACTGTATTCCTCTGACCTGCTTCCCACCCGGGTGTGTGCATGCTGCCTACTGTAGACATTAAGGCTGTAAAAGCTTATTGTCAAATCAATTCTGCTCTTACTGGGACCGGAGAGACCAGGAGTGCGCCTTGAAACGCTTCAAATCTTGCCCCTCCCTGATGATTTGCAAAGTTTAATTTCTGTAATGGGCTCTGGTGACAGAGGCATTCACTGTTTTTCCAACAGGAATTGCTGAATGTATGAATGACTCATTCTGTAGGCGGGAGATATAATGGCAGCCTTCGATATCCTGATCTAAGGGTGGGGAGGTTGTGTGGGAGGGGAGGAATGGGGTACTTTAAGTTAAATTATCCACCTTGCTTCCCCTTCATCAGGCAGCCCCTCCTTCTCTCAAAGTCCCTTCCTGGCCTGGGATCAGGATAATGCTGAAAGAAGGAAAAGGGAAGGCTGAGGGACCTCCTGTGGGAGATGAAGTTTATAATACATGCATTTGCCTGGAAATGCCATAAGAAATTAATATTACAGAAACAGTGGGACTGCATTAATATTTTAATATTAAATGAATATTTAATTTGAAAGCTTTGATTTGAAAGTGAATGAGACAGCCATGACATGAACAGTCGTGCTGTTCCTGTTAAGAAATGTTAATGATTTATTGACAATGTCGGTAGCAATAACTTTACACTGTTTCAGTTACATAATGCCTTTGAAATATCAGTAAAGTGATTACTGAGAACAAAAAGCAGGCTGGCTTCTGCAGCCCTTTTGGGAAGGACTTCTGTTAGGGAAAAGTTGTATTTCCTCTGGAAAGAGGATCCCACCCAGTCCCTCAGGCCGGGCTGGCGTTGGGCCTCCCTCTCCCCAGCACCAGCCCCCGACACCAGTTTTGGGCTTCCCTCCTGCCTGAGGTGCCCCAAGCCAACACAGTGCCCTGACAGTGGTTTCTGAAGGGTAAGGCTGCTCCTGGTGGAGCTGAGAGCTTCCCAGTGCCAGGTTTCTCAGCCAGCTTCCCGCAGTCCCTCCTGCCATGGACCTTGGCGCCTTTGACAGACAAAAATGCCTTCCTCCAGGGTTTCTTATGGCTGTCCTGGCTGCAGGTGACTCGGGGGTGTCTGTTAACTTCCATGCACTCGGTGATCTTAAACATCAAAAACTTCTTAATAGCTCAAGCAGGTTTATTTTGTACATTTGAAAGGGCTGTTGAAGCTGTACCTGTAGTTTCTGGGAGCTCTCTCGGGGTTTTACTCTGGGAACAGGATGGTGAGGGAACAGGAACACAAACAGGTCTGTTGCCTCATAAGCATCCTGAGTTTAATCTTAAATTGCAGCTGAAATGAGAAGTCCTGGGCTGAATGGGGCTCCAGTGAACCTGAAGTAGATGCCTACAGCCTGTAGGCATTGGTTCCGAGGACTCTCTGTCTATAGTTTTTAAACCCCTTGAAAACTCCTAGAAAAAGCTCCCTTCTGCTGAATAGAGATGTGGAATAGTTTTGTGACATGGTCTGTTACCCATTAGCTCAGAACAAGGAAAATTCATCTAAAAAATAATTAAAGAGACACTTTGGCTTGGTGTCTTGAAAGCTGTACCATGCTGTAGGTTCCCAATTCCAGAAATGTGTTTCTTCTTAAGGCTAATCTTTGCACAAAATTAAGAGAAAAATGAAACCTAAATTCACAATGTGACCCCAATCTAAACAGACAGAGTGCTTTTTCTTTTTTTTTTTAAACTTTTTTCCCCTCTCCCTCTCTTAATTTCATGCTGCTCCTACAATCAACCTTAGTAAAAGTCAGCTGGTGGAATGAGGAAACAAAACCCCAATATAGGATGCGGTTTAAAGAACTGATTATTGAGCCTACTAATCTTTCTCAGTTTTCAATTGCATTTCTCTGATGGCAGCCTTGGTGAATTTAGTGTTGGCAGAAGATGCTGCACATAGGATGGAGGCTTGAACTTGTATCATAAATGTCAGCACATGGTTTTGTCTGCTGCACCTCTGCCCTGGTCCCTCTGAATCACAGAATGATTTGGGTTGGAAGGGACATTAAAGATCATCTAATTCTAAACCCCTGCCATGGCAGGGACACCTTCCACTATCCCAGGGTGCTCCAAGCCCCGTCCAACCTGGCCTTGGACACTTCCAGGGATGGGGCAGCCACAGATTCTCTGGGCAACCTGTGCCAGGGCCTCCCCTCCTTCTAAAAAAAAAAAAAAATCTAAACCTCCGGTCTGTCAGTGTGAGGCCATTCCCTGTGTCCTGTCACTCCAGGCCCTTGTCCAAAGTCTCTCTCCATCTTTCCTGTCGGCTCCTTCAGGCCCTGCAAGGCCACAGTGAGGTCACCCCCAAGCTTCTCCTCTCCAGGCTGAACAATCCCAGCTCTCCCAGCCTTTCCTCCCAGCAGAGCTGCTCCATCCCTCTGCCCATCCTGGTGCCTCCTCTGGGCTCTCTCCAGCAGCTCCAGGTCCTTGCCATGTTCAGGTGGATTCTAGGTGATGTTTTGAGGAGTGAAGGCTCTTGATATTCTCCAACAAATGGTGTCACATAAGACAATCAGAAAGGATCAGATCAGCTCGACCACCTCGTCAAGTAAAGCCAAGGCTGGAAGAAGAGCAGCTCTCACTGAGACCTGGCAGAAAATTAGCATGGAATGTGTAAATGTCAACTCCTGTTTAAATCCTTCACTTCCACTGACATAACTGGAAAAGTAGGCACCAACATACCTTGATTTTGGTTGATTTGTCCCAACCTGTGCAGCAGGACTCATCACCCCACTCACCTTTAACAGGAAGGCTTCCCGCATTCCCCATGAAGTCATTGCTGTAAATTCCACAGGCAGCTTTCCCCATTAAAAGCTGGCAATACACTCCTTGCCACAAAGCATGCACTGAATTGGAGCATATGACAGTTTAAGGGTTGAAATATTGTGAATACTCCCTAACAAAATTGATTTCATTTGTCAATAAAAAAACCTCCCTATTTTTCATAGGAACCATTCAGTAAACTATTCTGACAACAACTCAAGGCTGATCAAATTAAAATCAGCCTAAGCTTTTTTTAGAGATGAACTGATCTGAAAAGGTTTTGGTATCCTGGAAAGAGTTGCTAACCTTTCTGGGCAGGTCCTACAGCATTTAATAACAAAGGGTACCTTCTTGTATAAATATTATAAACTATGGAATTTAATGAGATTTGTATTGCACCGTAGAAATGTACTTTAGAGAATTAATTTTGAAGTCTGTAGGTTTAAATGTTTTCTAAAAATAGTATTGAATATACACAGGGCTTTGTGCTTCTATGTCTATTTAGTTGGGGAGAATGTTTTCATGTATTATTTGGTGCACTTTTCATTTTCCTAGCTCTTTTTTAAAGCATCGGTGGCAAAGGAATGAAAGGAGGCTATTTTTTGCTCCAGGATAAATTTTGATATTTCAATTCCAGTTTTTTGCCTCCTGAGGAATTTTCTATTTTCTTGAGATTCTTAACCAGGTCATTCACTCACTGATGGGTTTAATTACCTGCCTGAGCAGCGTAGCTGGGCTGCCTTTTCAGCAGCACAGCCCGAGCCGTGTGTCCAATTCTGCACACAGATGTGCTCCTGCAATAACCAGCAGCTTCAAAAGCAGGATACAGGAGAGCTGCTCCAACACAAACAAGGTTGTAGCTCTCTCAGATCCAGTTCTCTGCAGCTTTTATAGCTGTCCACATGATGTTTTCTGGTTTTCTATGCTCGTGGGCAAACAGGGTCTGACACTCACGAGTGAACTGTGCTGCATCAGAGGGATCTGCGACGTATCACGGCAGACCTGGGTATCACCTCCGAGAGCAAAGGGAATTTTTGACAATCCTGTTAAATGCATTAACAATGAGCTGGGGATGAAGTCAAAACCCTGCTTAGACATTTCGACTGAGAGTTGCCATACAACTGCAGCCAGTGGTGGGTCTTGGCTGAAAATGTATTTATGCATTTAGACAGATAGAGATGGATTTCACTAGTTTAAACTCAGCTTTAGTGCAGACGAAAGCAATAGGGGGTGGCGGGGAAAGCACAGGCTGCCACCACCCTCACATATGGCAATTGTTTCCTATAATACTTGCTATATTGTATTTATTTCATCCCCTGACATATCACAGAAGGCCAGCGATGCCAAATTCTTAGCCAAAAAAACCCAACCTGCAGTTTTTAGCGAGGGCTGTCCTCCAATTTATTTGTGTTTTGTTGTTGGTTTTCTTTTTCCTTCTGCTTTTCTTCTGTCTGGTTTCTATTTCCACTCTTTCTGTTCTTTCCTCCCCCGTTTTGTTTTGTCTTGTTTTGTTTTTTTACCATATTTGAGGAATCTCAGTTGCACTGGGAAGCCCGGGAGGTATGAGTGGAATGCTCGGATTTAATACATCCTTGCCTGAACCTTCTTTTAACAAATCAGTTAATATCTGTGGATTCTGGGGGCAGAGCATTGGGGGGCACAGGAAAATGAAGCAGCTGGGGTGCAAGGCTGGAATGAGGCTGGGGAAGCCTGACAGCATGGCTGGGATCAGGAAGGGAGGATTCGGGAGGGGTTGCTTCAGGTGCAAGGGGATGACACATGAAGTTATGAGATTTTTCGAATTCTGGAGCTAAGCACATGACTGCAAAGACTGGTTATACCTTCCAGGCAGGCGGGCAACCACCTCACCCTGCAATGCCAGGTCCTGCCTTGCTCTGAGCTTCAGCCCTAAGGGATGATCCACAGCTCGGCAGAGGTCGGTTCCGATGCCAGGAGCGCCATTTGGACTGAGGGAGCCTCCTGTGCCAGCTCGGGGCAGAAGCTGACCTCTGCTGTTTTATGGGGGTTCTCAAGGTCCCGAGTGCTGCTGCTGAGGTTTGGGAGTGTTTGAGGGAAGGACTTGACTTGTGCTCTGGGTGCTGTGGAGATGGGACAAACGTCTCCCTTCAGATCTGCGGCTGAGGGCGGTGGCGGCCGGGCTGGGAGGGTTCCCCTCTTGGCTCCATCCCTGGTGTGCATGGGACTCTGCAGCTGTGTTTTTCAAATGCCATTCAAATGAAAGCAGAGAGGGGAAATCCCGTTTCACTGGGAATAGCTCTCAAATGCAGAGCAGCTTTTCCTCTGAATTCTGTCTTTTGGCTTCCTTGCTGCAGAGTGACACATGGTGTCTTTCTCTTGATCGATTTGTTTATTGTTTGCTTGATTATCATCTCCAATAGCAAGACATAGCAGGTCACTTGTGTTAATCCTGTTAGTACTGGCTTTGGAGCAGAAATCTGGTTTGGGAAAAACATGTGAATATGTTAAACTTTCTTGAAGACGATGCCTGTGAATACCAAATCACGGCCTGATGTATTTGAATTTTCTAGATTATTCCTGAGCCTTGTATTTCCATCTGTTTGAGTCCTGCTCCTTGTCTCTGTGCATTCACACCTGCCAGCACCAAACTTCCCTTCTGGCTTTCAGAGCAGCTTGTGTGGTTCTTCTGGCTGCACTTGGGGGGAGCTGAGAGAGCACAATCAGAGCCCTTTTTTCCATCCTCATCTCCTGGACCCATCTCTCCTCCAGTGATGCCACCCTGCCCGAGGGAGCCCACCCTGGCTTGGGGGGCTGGAGAGCCCTGAGCTCCTCCTCCAGGAGAGCTGCTGCTGACCTCGCTCTCTTTAATGTGTTCAAAGTGATGTATGGTTAGAGGAAGGTGTCAGAGCAAAGCGCTGGAAGAGTGATGACCTCCCATGTATCTTCTGAACAGGTACCCAGCCAGCAGAGGCCCCCTGTGCCTCTCCAAGGCACCCCCCTCCTCTCTCTGCACCCATGCAAGCTATTTATCTTGCGGGGAAAACATTAGTAGGCCTAGGAGAATAGTTTAGGCTCCAGAGCTCACCCAGTCCTTGACCTCTGGGCTGAGACTTGCTGTGGGGTGGTGACTAATTAACAGAGACTGCAGTGGTGTGGGTTGTGCTGCACATGCAGGGATGGAACATCTGCTGATGCACCCTGTGTTTTTACAAAGCCGGGGGACCCCTGTGTAAAAAGCAAAACCGAGTTTTTTCAGTTGTGGAGTTATTTGGCTGCCTGGTGCT
Organism: Atrichornis clamosus; assembly: GCA_013400975.1. Taxonomy (NCBI): domain Eukaryota; kingdom Metazoa; phylum Chordata; class Aves; order Passeriformes; family Menuridae; genus Atrichornis; species Atrichornis clamosus. The sequence goes on along the minus strand of WBMZ01008619.1, from coordinate 291,404 downwards.
GTCAGATAAATCTTTGGTTCAGTGAAACAGTCTTTTTGTTTTCTCCCCCGTCATCCTCACGATTTGCTCTTGGCTGCTGTGGGAGCCTGAGTACTCCTGTGCATTCCAGAGGTGGATTTGAGGTGGCCCCAGCAGATGTCAGGGTGGGCTTGTGGGTCCTGTCCTGGAAGCAGCTCGAGAGAGAGCCCAAATGCACTGACAGTGCTCAGGGATGAATAAAGCAATGGCTCTGTCCCCCTCCTGCCAGCCATGAACCAGCCACCAGTATTTGCAAATCACCAGGAGATGGAACTCGCAAGGAGTTCTTTCCTTCCTGGCCACTTGACTGATTGTCTTGCTCCCTGTTCCTTCCCAACCTAGTCCATTTCTCTTCCCACAGTATTTGATCCAACCCCAAACATACTGGAGGGTATATAATCTTTGGGTGAGGTGGTTTGGGAACCACATAACACGTCTTGCTTTATGGAAAACCAGGGGATCTCCTCATGCACTATCCAGGGTTTTATCTGTTTTTTTTCAAGGGCAACATTTGGTATCCTCTTCGTGGCCCCTCCAGAATTCCTCATGGGCCAAACAGTGCAGAAGAGGTAAGAACAGGATTCTGCAGTTCTGGCTTTTACCGTCCTGGTTTCGTCTGGGAATCTTAAATCTCTGGGTGAGCAGACTTTTAAAATAGGCATTATTTTAGAGTCTTTAACTGAGAGGCACAGAGGTTTGGTGTTCTTGTTGGGCTTTTAAACCTCTGTGAGAGGAGCTGGTGGCTCCAAGCAGTGCTTTTGGTAGAGGGGCAATGCCAGGAGGGCCTGGAAAGGTGCTGGGGGCTTGTCCCTGCCAAGGGCACACAGGGATCCCCTGGGCCAAGGGGATGTGGGGCTGGCCGGGCAGGGTGCTGTGGGCACTTGCTGAGACCCAGGAGGTCCTTCCTCCTCTCAGCATCTTTTGCTTTAGGCTGTGATTTTGCTGCCCCCAACAGTCTGCTGGTTTTGAACCTGCCTCCTCTGCCTGCCTGGTGCTCTCCCACATCGGGATGTGGCCCTGGAGAAGTGGGATGTGAAGGGCCTGGCCCCACACTCACCCTGTGGGACCCTCTGGGGCTGCTCGCAGAAACCTGGTGCATCCTCACCTTGGGACACAGGGATGTGGCCTTGGAGTGGCACCACGTAGGTGAGGTCTGTGGTTGTTCTCTCCTGGTGCCTGAGCAAGGATTCCAGTCAGGGCAGGATGTCAGTGCCAGGATTTCACCTGGACAGCCCTTCCTCAACACCCAGAATTACAGTCCAAAGTCCAAATCAAAATGCATCCACTGAATTAATCAGCATTTACATGGTTTAATTGAAGAATGTGCCCCATTGCTTACATCATCTACCGTGGCTTATCACTCTCACCACAATGTAGAACAGAGATTGTTGCCCCAGCCCCCAGAATGTATTGCAAGAATGCGGTGAAAAAAAATACAAAGAATATGTAACTTTTCTGGAAATACGATATTTCATCAGGGAAATTTGAAGGATAAAGTCACCGAATTCCAGGCAAACAGGCATCAGTATTGTTAGGAAATACAGCTCTCTTCAGGGCAAAAAAGAGTGGTATGCCAGGTTTAATAGGAATTTATAGCCACTGACTGCAAATTACCTTATAAAATTACTGAAACCTTCATAAAGTCATCAATTACACATTCAGACTTGATTGTCATTTATTGCACTTCTTAATTGTTCAGTAAACTTTTCTGGGTTAAAGGGTGTGTGTCAAATTGACACGAAGCTGTTTTATTGATGTAAGTTAGCATTGTATTTCACATAAGGGACAGCTGAGGGACCAGCAGCAGAAGAGTCTCTTATCCATAATAAAGGCAACACGGTGCTGGTGTTGTGATTTCTGCTCGAGTTAGTGCAGTTGTATGGAATGATGAGTGTGCAGGCAGTAGTTATAAATCCTTAAAATCAGGATTGTTATCAGCATGGAGAGAGGCAGTGGAGGCAGAACACAGACTTTTAATCATTCTTTTGAAAACAAGAGGAGGAACGACGGATAGAGAAAACATTGAAAAATCTGGTGAATTTACACTGAGTCCACGTTAGGTCTTTTGTTACATCTTTTCCAAGACAGAACACGTTTCACATGGTTTTACTGTTGTTTTTTCCGTTATTAGCATTTCATTTATTAGTGTTTCCCCACAAGAAGCTGTAGCCATGTTCCATCCAATGCAGCCCCTGTACCACCACCATGACACCAAGCGAGTGGCTTTATTTCTCCTAAAATATGCTGGCCTTCATGGGATTCACGACCCAGAATGCCCAAATCCCTTTTTCTTTGAAGCTATCCTCAGCTCTTTGGGTTTCGTTCCGTGCTGTTCTGTGGAGGCAGCGCGATTCCTGTCATACCATTGCTGATTGCACAAAGTATGCCCCGAATCCAACACGTTGTGTTCAGATCTGGTGTCTGGGCCCTGTCTGATTCTGAGCAGAGTAGCTGTTGGATCGTGTTCCAGCCATCCTCAACCCAAGCCAAGTTGGGAGAGACTTGATTGGGATCTCGGTGAGGGGTAAAGACCATGAAACCTCCGCTGTGATTGATGGAGTTGTGCGCAGTGAGGACAAATATGTACAAATACTTACCCAGAATAGTGCGGCCTCAATTCAGCTGTATCTGGCAGACTTTTCAGCTCAACTTTCAAGAAATATTGTTTTTAATTGACCTTCATGTGAGTAATTTGGAGAGCCAGCACTGCTTTTCACAAGGAGAGTTTCAAGTGCGGAAACTCCCATCGTATGTAAAATTAGTAATTTTACTGTATCATGAGTGATTAAACCTGACCCCCAGGGAGCCAAAAATAATGCTGTGTGACTTCCTTGCCCAATTAACACAGAACAAATGTGAAAATGTGTACATTACAGCAAATTGTGTGCTAATTGACCTCAGAGAAATACTAACTACGAGGAAGAAATGGGCATGTAATTTCAAACATATTTGAGAGGTTTCGCAGTCTGCTTGCAAATAGGAGGGAAAAAAAGTAGAAATTTGACAAAACCATTATTTGTTATGATTTATTCTCTCAGCTCTAGTCTTGAACCTGGGAGTTATTGGCAGCTTCAGCTAAGATTCCTGCTGAGTATTTCTCCTTATAATGACTGCATACGGCATTTAGCTCAATGCTATTTTTTGGCATAGTGTCATAAATATCTATTTTAATTCTTGTCTCTCTATGTGTATCTAGGGTTAGGTGCTTTTTTTTGCCCCCTTTTTCTTGTGAATATACCTCTAGATGCAAGACAATCTCCTGCTCCCTTTCCTTAGGAGAATATTCCACTCGAGTGCAGCAGCAGGATTATTGTCCTTGGGTAGGAACCCCTCTGCCAGAAGGCCTGTACATCACTTAAGAACTGGCTTAAGCAGAGAATAAATGTCCATCTGTGCAGGGTAGAATTTCAGCTGCTCAGGGAAGTTAGATCTGACCCACAGACTTTAGGAATCCAAGATTTACTCACTATTCCTAAAATCAAATCTCTTCCACTTTGTTTTCTATCACATCGAGAGTTTATGTGTCACATTTTCTTTATGCATCGCATTTTCTTTATGCTTTCACTACGTCTGAGGAATAAAACTGATTGAGGATGTAATTTGTGGGCTAGAGGTAAATCCTATCTTTTCATGCTTTCTTCTGTCTTCCATAAGTATAGAAAACAGAGCTTTGCTTTTTGCTCTGCAGCAAGAATATCCCAGAATTTGTTAGGGGAGCTGCAGGCTGATGCACTGAAGTGTTTTTTGGTCACAGTGAAATCCTTTTTATAAGAGATAGAAGGTCAGATAGCTCCAAAATTAACTGATGCAGTGCCATCAAATTGAAGTGTTTCAGTAATTTTCTTTGATGATTTCAGTCAAATCATAATGTCCCTAAGAAACATGATGATTTCACGGAATTAGCTTTTTCTACTGGAAAAACTGGAACCAGCATTATTTTAAGAGCCTGCTCTTCTGGACTATGTGTGCAAAGTTCCCAGGGACTTTGGAGGAGTTGTCAAGTGAAGAAAGCAGCAGGATTCCTCCTGGCTTAGCTCTTGCTGAAGTTGAACAGGTTCACTTTAAACTTTTGAATTTCTTGCTTGATTTGCACAGTCCTCTGCATGTTAAATTAGAATAGTGAGTGCAGAATTTAGCTCTCATCTTAAATTGTTTCTGCCAAGCAGGCACGGAGACAGGAGTGTCTTTTTCACATCCCTCCGAGTCCTGCAGGACATTTATAGGAGTTTGTACCATTTATTTCCTAGTTAAATATTTCCTCTTGGTTGTTGAGAGGCTTAATGGCTTGGAGGTCTTCTATTGAAAACTTTGTGGATGTTGCCAGTATTTTGTCTTTCTTGTAAGAAGAGCTGTGGTGGAGGGAAGGGCTGGAGGGGAGAGAGGGGCTGCAAGGCTGTGGCTCTTGTTGACTTCAGGTGGGACTTTATGGATATATCCAACATGACTGAAAATGCCAAATGTGTATCATGGAGTGTTCAAAGCAGAAAGAAATTTAAGAACAACAACTTTTGGAAGACTTGTGAGTGTACAACAGCTCTTTCTGGTTGGAAAAATTGACTTTTATTAATGTTATAATGTATGTTTTTAAGTGCAAGTAGTCAGAACTAAGCAGTGCCAACAGGGGAATCTGCAGAAGCAGAAAGATTAAAGTCCCAGGAAAACTCTTGTGAGTGATTCCTGTTAAAAATGTCAATGAAAGTTAGACGTGACAGTCACCAATTTAGAGCTGGAGGAAGAGGATGCTGTGAGTTGTTGGGTTTGTGGCCGGATTTGGTGTGATTTAACTTGGTTTTATGGATTTCTGCTGAGGGGAGCAGTGGCCCGGACACTCCGTGAGCGCTACTGCCAAGTCATTTCCACTGATTAAGGACTTAGAAAAATCCTTTTTGTTGCCATCAGGGGGAGCTTTTGAGATCTTTCAAGAGTGAAAAAAAATATTAAAAAAAAAAAAAAAAAAAGAGAAAGGAGGAAAAAAAAAGAAACGTCCCAGCTCAGAAACAGAGATCTACAAACCAGCAAGCAGCCAGGAGCTTACCTGTGGCTACAACTAAGCCAAGGAAACCAGGGAGCTGAATTCCTTAGGCTGAAAAATTAGCAATATTGAGAGAGGATTTTTTGACTCAATCCATCAATAAAATTAATCATTGATTTTTTTTTAAATTATTATTTTAAAAAAAAAACAGGAGCCTTTGGAGCACTCAAAAGCCAAATCCTACTCCGTTGCTACAGCTTCTGGAAGGCAAATGCTCTTCAAAAAGCTTCTCTCCTTTTAGCTCCTAATGATTCGATGGGGACCTTTGATGCAACATTTGGATTAGCTGCACACAACTGCACTGAGGGGGACCACAAAAGGGGGAGCCTGGCTGATTGCATAACTTTGAGAAAATAATAAGAGGAAAAGAAGGAATTAGAAAAAGAGAGAGAGTGGAAAAGAGAGAAAGAAAGAAAGCAATTAAAAAAAAAATATCTGAGACTCAAGTTTCAAGACTCTTTATGTGCTGCAGAGGAGCATAAGGTTTACCAGCAAAGTGCAACGGGGAGTCTGAGAGGAGAAATAGCTTTCTCTTTTGCCAAGAAAAAAAAAAATAGGAATGTGTGTTTTGGACTGGACTGAGAAAGAAAGCTGGGGAGATTGCAAAAAGGGGGGTGCAGGATTTTTGTCACATTGATCCATTCATCTTGATTGTCTTCTTTAAAAAATAAATAAGAGGGGGGAAAGTGATAGGGGGAAAGAGGAAGAGAGGAAAAGAAAGGGGGGAAAAGGAAAACAGCAAAAGTGTTTGAACCTCTGGAGCTATCTGCTCCTTCAAGCTGATTGATTAGTCATGATCCCTGCAGTTTTAATGGGAATCATTCAATTGGGAAGGTGGAGCACCCTAGAGTAGATTAGCATATTCTTGTTTACTCATCTTCTGAGGGGCTTTTTCTCTTTTCTTTCATTTTGTGGAGAAGAAGGGAGGGGGGGAGGTTGGGGGGAAGGAGGGGGTTGTGGCTTATGTTATAAAGGAGGCCAAAAAAATAAATAGATTAGAGCATCTTTTGGGGGGAGGGAAATCAGTGGGTCTGAGTCTTGGAGAAAGCTGGGGGGGTTGTTTTGGTTTTTTGTTTTGTGTGTGTGTGAGTGTGTGTGTGTGAGTGTGTTTTTTTTAAGAAGAAAAAAATAAAGGGAAGAAAATCCAGCAGAGAAAAGAAGAGAGAGAGGAATTCCAGCTGTGGAGGAATAGAGGAGAAGAAGACAGATAGAGGAGGAAGAACAGAGAAATACATTTCAACCAAGAAGGAGTTTTGATTTATTTGATTTTTATTTGTTTTAAGGAGAAAAAAAATCTATAAGCAGGAAAAAGAAAGAAAGAAAAAGAAAAAAAGAAAAGAAAAAGCAACTGAGAAGGGTTATAAAAAGAGCAAATACCAAGAAGGGTGAACAAGAGAAGAAAGTCAAGGCAAGGAGGAGCCCAAAGCTGGCAGATCGGGAGGATTTGCAGGGGAGAAGGGGGGGGAAGATTGGAAATGCAGCTCTGGAGTTTGCTGCTGCCTCTTGCGCTTCTCTGTACAGCCCTAGCCAGTGGACCCGAATGTGGGATGGACGAGCGCTCCCGCAGGGCACGAAGGGACACCAGGCACAGCCGCCAGCTCCTCCACACTGCCCCGGGCACCTGTGCCACCAGGTTAGCCCGAGGAAGGCGCTCCACTGCTGGGCTGGAGCCTGGGCATGTCCCCCGCAGGAGGCAACAGCGGGAGGTAAAGGACGAAGAGGAGTCCCTTACCCCGAGCAGGGCGCTCTATTTCAGTGGCCAAGGTGATCAGCTGCGGCTGAAGGCAGATATTGAGCTGCCCCGAGATGCCTTCACTTTGCAAGTGTGGCTGAAAGCCGAAGGAGGACAGAGATCTCCGGCTGTCATTGCAGGTAGGCAGTTTGGTCGTGCCTGTGGCTGCAGCATCCCTGCTCCGTGCCGGAGCAGCCGGCTGTAGGCGTGCGTGTGTGCGGGAGCCGGGTGTGCGGGAGCCGGGTGTGCGGGAGCCGGGTGTGCACGCCGAGCCCCGCGCGTGTGCCCCGCGGCTCGCACGGGGATGGCAGCGCCCGGGCGAGCACGCCCGGCTGCCTTCCCCCCGCCGGATATTTGGGGAGATCCCGGAGCTCCGCGGACTGGCTGGAAGTATAGGCTCGCTGGAAAAGTTATGTAAACTTTTGCATAGGGAAATGGCAGTGCCCTGGGTAGTCTCTGTGTTTTCTGTGTGCGCGGGTGGAGGTGCAGATAGAGGAGGCAGCTCTTACGGTGGGGTTTTGTCTGATTTTCAGGTTGGAAAACTGTAAGCAGAGCATCTGAAAGTAGCTTGTTTGTATGTATGGAAAGAAATGTATGTGGTGTGTGGCTGCAAAGAAACACATAGCTGAGGTCCCTCTACTATTTCCTTACTTTTATTAGCTTTTTAGTGTACTTCACTGTTAGCTCTTTAGATGCAGTGTTAGCATGTGGTTTCCAAAAAGCTATAAAGGAACTTTTTGGCTATTGTGAAACCTCAAATGAATCAAATGAGTTTATAAAGTTCCCAACCCCTCGACACTCAGCTACGGCTGGGACTCGCACTGCAGCTAGAGGATGTGTTGAGTATTTTTGTCTCCCCTTAGAAATGGCAAGTGTAACATCAATGATTCCGAGGTCAAACAGCCCTATAAAATCATTTAGTACTCAAAGCGGCTACCAGTCTAAGCTGTCTGAGCTGGACAATAACAAGCAGTATTGCACTTTTCTTATTTAAATTTTATGAGCCCATCCTGAATTTGGGTCCCTCTCCCTGCGTTCGCTCCCTCTCCCCGCGTTCGCTCCCTCTCCCCCTCCCTCCCTCCCGCCACCTCCCGCCCTTTCCCCGCTTTAGTGATAAAGTGCAGCGAAGTTGTCGTGAAATCGGATACTTTTCGGAGGGTTACAAACCCTTATAAATGTCGCCACATCCATCTTTGCTCTGAAGGAAGTCATAGAAAATGGAAATGCCCTTAAAAAAAAAAAGGAAACAAGTCAGAAAGAGAAGCGGGTATTGGGGGGCGGGGGGAAGACATGTTTTACAGTTCTTTTGGCAAGGAGATTCCCTGAAAGTACAAAGTTTCCATGTCCTAGGATGCCTTAAAGAGACAGGGAGGATTTCCCCTTTCCCTTTAAGCGGAGTCACTTCCTAGCAGGAGGCAGCGATGCCTGTGCCGGTGGTGCGGCTGCCCCGCCAGCCCCGCTCGCTGTCCCCTGCCTCCCTCCCTCCTGCCACATTCCCGGCTCCGCTGCCCCATCCCTGACCGGCGCGGCTGCTGTCTCGCAAGAAAGTTGCTTTGTCCTGAGGAAAACAAAAAACTGACATGAACTCAGCCGTGCTTTTCCTTAACCTTCCCTAATCCCAGCTGCTCTGCTCTCATGTGAGGAGTGGGACGGGGTCTGTGCGGGGCTGCCGGGGTGGGCAGGAGGTGCCGGGCATGGGCTGGTCCCGTGTGCCTTTAGAGCAGTAATTTCATAGGTGAACTGCATTATTACTTGCTTTATTTCCCCTGGCTGTCTCATACTCTGCTCTTCTGGTTCCCAATCCTAACTTAAACCCCAGGGCTCAATGTGCTTCCCTTTCAAGTTAGGGAAGGCAGATTTTGGGTTTACACAGATCTCATCAGTAACAAAACAGGGTCAGTGTGTTTTTTAATGTGTTTAATCCAACACCTAGGACCCCACGTCTGCCTTTGGTGCAAGTATCTCTAATTCTCACAACAGGGAACCTAGACAAACACACACAAAGATCATTTGTAGTAAAATACTTTAATTGGATGGGGGAGGTTGGGTTGTTGCCTGTATAAAACACTTGACCCATTTTATGCATGGAAATAACATTCCACTGTGAAAAATGAAGAGAAATGCCCCAGTTTTGCACCATAGAGCTTCAGCTCAGCTCGGGAGGACTTTGTGATTTTTATTTTATTTTTAAGCTCCCCCTGCCCCCCTCGCACGCACTCTTGAAGAGGAGCCAGGTTTGGCTCTGTGTGTAAACACCTGGAAGAGGTCCAAGAGGAACTCACTTGGAGTATCCTCTGCACACCACAGCCTCCCAGACCTGCAGCAAGCTTAGGGAGAGATTACGCTTCCCTCAATGAGGAAATCAAGGGTTCTGGCTGCCAAAACTCTTGGCTTTCACATTTTCACTGTTTTGTGATGTGACAGACTGAGGAGCTCCATTCTGCTGTTGAATTTGCAGCTGTAGGACCCCACTGAAATCAAGAGCCCATCTGGGTGTTTGAGGAGGGAAGGGACTGTGGCACACTTGCTGGCAGTGCCAGAAGTGAGTTTCTCCCCAACTTTCACCCCAGTTGCAAAGTGGGAAACTGTGTGGTTGTACAGATCTGAGGGAAAGGGTGGATTTGCTTGGAAGACACCTCTTTTTCAGAGTTGCCATTGCGTCTTCATCTACTTTTTGCCCCCCACTCTCTTGCCCGTGTTGACGGCTCCCCTTGCACCCCTCCCTGCTGGCATACAAGAAATCACTGCAAGTCTGTAGGAGGAGCCACATGTGTGCCTATAGGGGAAACCTGTTGTGTCTGTTAAAAATCTCATGTAGGACCCACGTTGTTATCAGCTCCTGCGCCTGAGCCCTGACATAACGGAGTTCTTCTGCTAATCCAGGCTACAGGAGTTTCTGTCTGGAGCCAACTCTCCTTACGTCACCCTCTGCTGCAGTATTCAATTTGTTTTCATAAATGGCTAATTTTACAGCGCTGTTAAGTGGGTTCGTCATTGTGCCGGGCCATGCCCTGTCTCTGATGAGAGGCAGTCCTGGTGCCAGGCTCTGCCAATTTTCACGCTGCTTGGCAGCGATGTTATTGCTGCCCTGTTTGACTCCACTGATATCTGTTCTGGCATTTGTCAGAGGGAAAGCTGTTGGGAAACTGCAAGTCTGACCCATTGATCTGCGTTACGCAAAGGCTCAGGAGCCCTTTCGGGGCCGGGCTGCGCTCCTCGGAGCGGCTCCCGCGGTGCGGCTCTCCGGGGGCAGCTCCCGGCTCCTGCCCGCCTGCCCTCCCTCCCCGGGCCGCAGAGCTCTCGGACAAACACCGCTCGGATGTGCGTACCTACCCCGCAGCACAGCACATCCCTCTTGTAAACACACACATGTGCACATGGAATTAATCAGGAGAGCTCGGGCACTTTCCCCCGCGCAGCCTTTGGATGCTGGTGCAGGAAAGAGTTAAGGAGGGGCTGTGCTCGGTTAGGTAATACACACACCGTGCAAAACTAGGGGCTTCAAAGCGCTGCTGACCTTGCTTCTGTTGTAATCAAAGGTATTTCGGTTCCACTGTGAAAACGCAACCCCATCCCAGGAAACAGGATCCTCCCGACTCCCTGTCAGTGTGTTTTCTGCTGTATGGCTCGGGAGCGGGGTGGCTCATGTTTTCACTGGAGTGAGATGTTGACTCTTTCCTGGCTGGGAGCTGAGAGGAGCGGGATGAATGATCGGCGGCGGGAGCCGGAGTAAGAAGGCGTGCCTGCTCTGAAGAGTGAAAGTTATTTGTGTTTTGGTTTGGGTTTGGTTTTTTTTTTTTCCCCCTGCTTCTTGGTTTCATTCTCCTCTGTCTCTCTATTCCTCAGCCTGCCAACAGGGAGCATGATCCCAACTTAATAAAGCTTCATATGTAAGGGAGTGCCTGTGTTTTCCCAACTTCAGTCCTTGATGAACAGAAAACTGCAGCAGAATCCAAAGAGAAAGAAAAGCCAAAATCAGCACAGTAGAGCTCACTGAAAGCCACAGCTTTTGCATGTAAAAGAGACTGAGAAACATCTGTGTCAGGGTCCAATAATTGGGCAATTATAAAGATATGTAATTGACACTGCACGGGTCTGGTGCCTCTACGGGGTTTAAGAATATATGTTTACTTTTGGGAGTTAACTTGGTTCCCTTCTGAAGTTTTGGAGTCTGATATTGGTTTAATACACTTCAGGTAGAATCAGTGAGCTGGGTCCTAGCTCCAGAGCTGATCCCTGTGGTGGGTGTGCTGGGAGCTTGAGCATGTTTTCAAGAGAGAATTTCCTCTGAGTTTCACTGGCATTAAAATAATAGGCAGGTAGATAACGTGGCATTTTCCCATCGTCAGCAGCCTGTTGTCTTTTAATCGTATGAATTTTCTAGTTTTGATGTGTAGTGAAGTTTTACAGTGAAGGGCTAAGCCAAATGTAAAAGGTGCAGTTGTGCTGTTTAATTAGCACTGATTCCAGGGTGATGCCATGCTGGGCAGAGTGGGTGACAGGAGCTGGAACACCTGCACAAAGATCCTTTGAGGTGACAAGCCCCCAACACACCTGAAGGGTGGGGGAAGCTGTGTGGGTTTGGCTTCCTTGTGGATGTGTTCAAATGATTATCCACTTCATGGCTATGGATCTACAGCTTGACTCATAGGTCACTGAAAAAAATACCTCACAGCTTGTAATTTACTAAATATTTGCCTTTGAGCAGCACATTTCCTTCAGCCTGTGGAAGCTGGGACAAGAATCAGAAACTGATTTTTGTTTCCATAACATTTCCAACTTAAACTGGTCTCATTCTTTTGACCAGCTACACACTAGAGCCAGAATAGCACAGTTAGAAGAAAGCAGGGTTGTTTTTTTTTTTCCCTTTAAGCATTTACATGTAGGCTTCTCTAATTAATTAAATGGTAATAAAACAGTGAAGGAAATTTGACTCTGTGTGTGTGAAGGATGGCAAATTTGGATTCCTAAATGATGTATGGCTGTCTCCTGTAGGCACAGAGATGTGTCCCAGGCTGAGTTTGCCTCTCCAAGCCTCATTTCAGCCTGATTTATTTCGAGCCAGCCTGTTTTAGTTAGAAAAACTCGCGTGAGGCGGAAAGCAAGCACAGAGGATGGTGTTTGGAGAGAGAGCAGGAGCAGGGCTCTCCTCAGGGATTCGTGGGATGTCTGGAGAAGTGCAGAATGGAGCTGCAACGAGCGGGCTCTGTGCTGAGGGCGAGGGGAAGCCCTTGGAGAGCCTTCGCACGCGAAGCCACTGCCAAAGACAGACCTGGGCGGGGGTTGGAGCATCCTGGGCATGGGGTGGAAGCTACCCCCAGCTCCTCATGTCCTGCCCCACGTGGTGCTGAGGAGGGGGTTGTAGGTGGCTGAGGGGTCCCGAGGCTGTGGTGCACCGAGCACAGGTGTCCCCTGTCAGCCCCAGCCACACACAGCGTGGTGAGGGGTGAGCCTAAATCCCAAATCCCAGAGGGTCTCACTGATGCTGGCTCCTCGGGGATCCTAACCCAGACCCTCCACACAGATAGGTGCCACTTTCCAAGGCAGAACAGGGCAGGTCTCTGCTTTCAAAGCTGACCCAGGTGTTTGCTGGTGCCGCTCCATGAACTTCGAGTCCACTGACCTTTGCTGAGGGTGGGAGAGATCTTGGGCTGGGCACAGTGAACAGCCAAGATCCACCTACCAGAGGACACCTCCCTGGTCACTGGAGCACCTCCCTGGTCACTGGGGCCTGACCGTGCTTATGGGCAGCCAGCTGGGGAGAGCAGGGAGTTTTGGTGGGGAAATGCCTTCCTTGGAGCCTGGGTCTGGCTCTGTCAGGACATAGATCTGTTGTGAGAGAGTTCAGCCACAGCACCTCCAGGAGCAGCTGTAACACAAATGTGTTTTGTGCACTGGCAGCCCAGAAAGCCACTTGTGTCCTGGGATGTGTCAAGAGAAGTGTGGGCAGCAGGGAAGGGGGGATTGTGCCCCTCTGCCCCCTCAGCTGAGACCCCACCTGCAGAGCTGCCCCCAGCCCTGGGCCCAGCACAGGAAGGGCCTGGAGCTGCTGGAGAGAGCCCAGAGGAGGCACCAGGATGGGCAGAGGGATGGAGCAGCTCTGCTGGGAGGAAAGGCTGGGACAGCTGGGATTGTTCAGCCTGGAGAGGAGAAGATTTGGGGTGACCTCACTGTGGCCTTGCAGGGCCTGAAGAGGTTCTACAAGAGAGCTGAAGGGGGTCTTTTGACAAGAGCCTGGACAAGGGGGAATGGCTTCCCACTGCCAGAGGGCAGGGTTAGATGGGATATTGGGAAGGAATTCTTGGCTGTGAGAATGGTGAGGCCCTGGCACAGGGTGCCCAGAGAAGCTGTGGCTGCCCCAGCCCTGGAAGTGCCCAAGGCCAGGATGGACGGGGCTTGGAGCACCCTGGGATAGTGGAAGGTGCCCCTGCCCATGGCAGGGGGTGAGGTGGGATGACTTTTAAAGGTCCTTTCCAACCCAAACCATTCTGTGAAAAATGTTGCAGGACCAACAGGGTTTAGGCACTCTCAAGCCCATGGGATTAGCTGAGTGCTTTCACCTTGGATTTTCATGCTGGCCTCAGCCAGGGAAAAAAGAGCCAAAATATAGTGGCTTTTTTCAAAAAGACATATAGAAAAAACAAAAATAAAGCCTTCCATGACTGGGGTCAGTTGAAATGCTCCCATATAATAGATTTGCTTCTAATTTTATCATGCTTTTTCAGCTCTTCTTTTCTTTTTACCAATAGAAATTATAGGAGCAGAAGCAGAGAAGGGACCACCTGGGTTGCCAAATTCAGTCTCCTGCAGTGTCAGGGATATAACAGCAGATAATTAGTCCAAACATTCATGGAAAATCCACTTTGTAGGTTCTGATATAGCACAGGCCACAGAAAATTTCCCAGTGCTCTACTATAAACCAAAGCTCTTTAGCTAAGACTGAGAGTCACCACTATAATGTAAGGCAGGAAAAGAGAAGGACAGATAGACAATATCTTAAGTACCTAAAATCCAAAACATTGGTTTAGAAAACTGTTAAGTATGAGAAAGAAAAACATTGGCTGGTAAAAGGTATCAGCTTTCTTATTTTCAGAGAGTTAAAAAAGAATCAGGTGTTTTGACAGTTACGAAACTTCTATTGAAATTTTAAGTTGGAATATTTGCCAGAACTGATCCTTTCCCACAGATAGTCTGTTTTGATTAATTTCCCCTTTTCCTGAGAAAAATATTTTATCAAACATTTCCCACCCTTCTCTGGTCTTAGCCTGTGTGGCAGTTCCTACATCCCGTTGTAGTAGGAATGAACACTTCCACTTGATTGCGTTTTTACTTCTTCAAACCTTATGTTCCAGATAATATCTTTCATTATCAAAACACTCTGTGTTTTTCTCTGAAGTATATCAGCAAGTCTAATATAATCTTTTTCTTCATTTACCCACCTCTCTCAATACTACCAAATTTTTCACCTAGTACTGTTTGCATGGTCAGTATATATTAATCTTGCTATTTCAAATTTGCAAAATATATTGGACTCTTTTATTTCCTAGGTTTTGGGCATTTGCTTCAGGCATTGTTCTGGCCACAGCTGCTGTGTTGTTCTTTTTGTTTCTTTGTTTTCCCAAAAATGATGCTTCTAAAGATGAAGATGCACCTTTCTCCTGACCTCACCTCTGTGCCCATTTCCCTACCTTGGGGTTGCTGACATCTGGATATGATTCTTCCTTTTATTTCGGCTTTCTGTGGAGAAGAAATACTTGATTGCTTTGCTATTTTCTGGGTCTCTCTACATTTCTCTTCATTTTCTCTGCTGTGAGCATGCATGCACATACACACACCATTTCCAAAGCACCTTTGATTTTCTTCCCAGATCAATAGAGCATTTAAACTCCAATGATCAAGGAGGAGCAGCTTGTTTATTTCCCCACATATTCTGACACAAGTGGCACATCTTGTAAACTGCTTTGATTTGATGTTAGTGCCTATTATAAAGTTTACTCTCCCCAAAGCCATCCATGAAGTTAAAGTACTCTTACTCTGAACAGGAGCAGAGCAGAACTCAAAAAGATGAGTTAAAAAGAGAACAGGAGTGAATACCTTATCACAGAATTTTGCTTTCTGCTCTCCTTGTTCGTAGTGATCAGAACAATTTGAGGACTGTACGTTTGGCAGCACCAAGTGAGGGCACAGTGTGTATCATAGCTAAAAGTGAACAAATATAAATACAGGTCAATTATCCCGTAGTGAGAATGGGGGTGGATTCGTGGTTATGAAGGAAGCATGGATTTGATCCTAAACCTGGTCAGGGTCATGAAAAATAGCTTTGAACTTGGCTGAACCTGGCGAAGGCTCTGATTTCAGAGGGTTTTCTGCACCCCTCCTCTCCATCCTGGACCCTTCTGTCATCCTTGCTTCAGTATCCTTTATTTTGCCAACCTTTTTTGCTTTGGATACAGGAGAAGAACAACTGTGAAACCCTAACATCAGAGGAATTGGCCAGGGGAAGGGGACATGTTTATTTGGTTTCACAGGAGAAGAACAACTGTGAAACCCTAACATCAGAGGAATTGGCCAGGGGAAGGGGACATGTTTATTTGGTTTTGCTATACTCCAAATCCCAAGCTGGCCTCTTGTCTCTTTCAACTTTCCTCTTTTTTATTTTTCTCCCTTTTTTTTTCTTTTCTTTTTATTTTTCAGTGTTAAAATCCCACCTATCCCAAACCCTCTCTCTGGTTTTCTGTTCTGCGAGGTGATGTAAGTGTGTAACTTTGCCGTCCAATCCCTCCACCCTCTCTTATCACCATCGTAGTCTCAGTTCTTTCCCTCCTATCTGGTGTCCTTGATTCCCCTGCTTTCCCTCCATCCTGCTCCGCACAGTTGCCGGTTTCCTGCTCCTCTCCCGTCTCCTTTGCCTGCTGGAGGGTGGTGTCCCCTCCGAGGGTGCCCACAGGTTGATGGCTTCAGCCAGCTGCCGCTGGAAGTGCTGTGGGAACAGAGGGTAAGCAGGCGGTGTGTTTGTGTGCTTAGCCAGCCTTATGCTCTTGCATATTTTCCGGGAATTATTGATATTGTTCTGTTTAATATCCATCCTCGCCGCGCACAAACAAGGAGCGAGCGGGTGCTCTCACAGAGAGGGAGTGAGGGGGAAGTGAAACTGAGAAGCATCTGGAATTGGCCTGGTGAAGCAGCAGCTGAGAGATATGATACCAGCTCGTGAAAGCAAAAGAATTGCTGTGTTAGAGAAGAAAACCTCTCTGTTCTGTGCTGGCCACCTCCTGGGGCCTGGTGGGCTCTCGAGTCTTCCTTTTGGGTGATACTTAGGGCTCTTTTATCTCTTCTTCTTCTTCCTCCCCTCTGTTGTCTTTTTCCTCCTTTTCCTTATCTAATTTATTGTCTCTTTGTTTGCTTCAAATCACTTTCCCATATGGATTTCTCTCTTCTGACCCATCTTCCCCTCCCTCATCTGATTCCCAGGAGTCTTCTGTCGTCATGGAACTGGGAGAAGAGCAGCCCTGACACCAAGCATCAGCTGCAGGCTGCTTTCCTCCTTCATTTTCCTCCTTGTCTGTTCTCTACTGTTAGTGTTGGAAGCTTATTCACAAAGATCATCCACTGGATTGAGGAAACAGATTTTATCACCATTATTTTGTTTGTTTTATTTAAGACAGGGAAAGCAATGGAAAGGAAAGGCCTTTGCAGTTACCAGTGTTACTTAGTTTTGAATGGAGTTTTTTCTCCTGTACTAATGTATCCTAGTGTTGTTATTTTCCTTTACCATTGCAGCAAGATTACAGTTTTATAGTCCTGATATTGCCACAAAACATCCTGATGATGGTGGTGATAAGTCTCAGGTGTGAGAGAACACATCCCTTAAAATCAGGGAAGCTGAGGAGTGGAGGGATGCTCTGATTTGTCTTTGATGTAGTAGTGTGTTGGTGGCAAAACCAGAAATAAAGCAGCAGCCCTTTTGGGTTTTTTAATTATTTTTTAGGGATGGTGATGGTTATTCCTCAGCTGAGGTTGTCCTCCATGTGAAGTCACATGCCCGAATTCCTGTAGGATGTTTCCTTGTAGCTGTTGATGGTTCTTCAGTGGATAATTTCAGTACTGAGCCCATGGTGGTGATGGAGTCTGTCACCTGCCAGGTGACATCCTGCTGGTGACAACACAGGGGCTGTGGGGAGAAGGCAGTTGGCATTTGTGACATGAGCTCTTTGGAGATGGCAGGAAATGAGGCGGTCTGGAATTAATATCTCTGAGCCAGACACGGTGGTGATGGTTGAATCAGCAGGAATTACTGTATTTCTCAGGTGTAACAGTGTATGAAGCCCATAAAGGGAGAGAAAAGCAAATATCACCAAAGCCCCTTGGTTCAGAGTACTCTCATTTAAATTGGAATACTTTAATATTTTTTATACATCTTCACACTGATTATTGTATTGACTTGCTGAAACAGCTTGTAAAACATGTAAGTTGTAACTGCTTATCTTCCTAGAAAATGCTGAAAATCTGTCTCTGGATATCTCATCTTACTAAGTTAAGGACAAAAACAACTTGTTTACCCTGTAGTTAAATCCAGACCAGGAGAGAGGTTGTGGAAGGGGCTTTTCACAAAACATGTTGGTGCCCCAGAGGGTTTTGGGGAGGGATCACCATCCAGTACACACCCCCGTGGGTAAAGGACCAGTGTTTTTGTCGGGAACATCACCAGGGAGGCCGTACATCCTACAGTCCACAGGATTTTGTTCTGAATTCAGCAGCATCTGTGCTTGTAAAGTCTGAGGTGCTAAAGTTGAAATCTGGAGCTTGCATTACTACTGTCTTACATGTCATCTGTCTTGTGGATAAACAGAGCAGCCTCTCTGAGGTCAAAACAGCACCTTTCACCAGTGATAATTTAATGAGAATTATTTTCAGCGTAGACAAGAATTGGAAGGCTCCTGTGCTGTAGCTCGTGAATGGAGATGTTCAGGGAGAAAAGGAGTACTGGGAGAAAAAGCAAATGTTAACTAAATGCGTTACACACACGGTTTTGAAACATACTTGGCAGAGGGAAGGGCGAGCAATACAAGCCAGATTCTGCTGTTGAACACACCAGTGTAAACCCAGAGTAACTCCTTTGGAGAGGAAATCGGGGGGGCAGCTCCGGACCTATGAACGCGTAGAATCTTGGGCAGAGACAGAGGGCATGCAATGGGGAAAATGAACAAGCTGAGAGGTGGATGTTGTGGAGAACAACCTCCAGCCACCGTCACCGCTGTCGGTGGTTTTATTTGGGTGTGTAATGGTTATGGTGATGCAGTGGGAAACATTTGTACAATGTGGGGTTGTTTTTCCTTTTCAAAGTGTTTTCTTCACATACCTGTATCGTAATCCCTTCAGACTGTGGAACTGGGCCACGTACCAGTGTTACAGTGAGCCCTTTGTGTTTCCGGCAACAAACACTCCTGAACTCTGCTCTCCAGGCTTGTGGCCTAAACTCCTTCACCCCCGCCCATACTGTCCCATCTCCAGCAATAATATTCCCTCCTCTGTTTATAAACAAACACCCTCAGAGGAAGTTCACGGGAAGACAAGCTAGTTAATGAAAATCAACCACGCACCCAGGTCCGGGCTGCAGGTTGGAGCCAGCAGGGTTGCTGGATGTTTCCTGCTCTGCATCTGCTTGTGGGAGTTTCTTTGATGAGATGTTTGCCCGTCTGTCTAACTGTGTGTCTTCCTCACCTTTTCCCATCGTCGTGGAAAATATAAAGGAAGAGGGGAAAAATCGCAGCCTCAATTTGCTGTGAAATCAGCATGGACAGTATTTGAGAACTCCAAGCAGGGAGGTTGGCTTCAATGACCTTGTAGAATTTCTTCTTGGTAAATCCACTGATTTTGTCTGGTTTGTTGTTGTTGTTGTTGTTATTTTTTTGACATCAAAATCTAGATTCTGGCTCCTGGCAAAACTGTTGCTCTTGCGTTGCGCAAAGGCTGTAAAAGGACTAAAATAGCCCAAAGGATAATTGTCCACTATAGTCTGAGCACAAGGCTGATGATACATCTGGTGTTGCACATCCTTCTCACAGAACCACCCGCCTAAGGAGGTAGGAGTGAGCACGACCCAGGGGAGTAGGTGACATGGGACTGTGGTCACCATGAGCATGGACAAAGCATGGTAATTCTGTCAGCTGGAAAACACAGAATGCTTTTTAACTTGCTCCGGAGGTCCCACAAACCTCTTACAGCAGAGGGGGAACTGAATAAATTGTCCATTTTCTTGTGACTGCTCCTAGGTTGTGCCTTTAGCACTGCACCTTGGTCTCAGATACAAGCTGAGTGAATGAGGTGTTTGTTTCCTTTCAGGAGATAACTTCATCCTCTGATAAGTCTTTCTGACCACTCAGAATGCACAGGAAAATCATCAGATAATGGAAAGCTCTGGGAGTGAGGGAGGCAGCCTAGTCAGGGCTGTGGTTCCTCACTTGGGCAGAGGTGTGGTGTCAATGCAGTGCTCATGTCACTGTTCCAGGCTCCCTCTCTTCCATAAAGGAGTGTCTTTGGAAACTGGGGCTAAGGGAGTTTTTACAGATATAACAGATGTGGAAGTTGTGGTGCCACTTTTAGTTCTAAGAGCCTTGAAGATTTAGAAGTGCTACAAAAGGTCTCCAGTGCTGGCAAAATCTCCATACCTTAAAATAGGATGGTTTACAATAGTCTTATCTACTGCTTTTTGTTGAAAGAACAGTTTCTCTTACTGAACAAATATTTTCTGTCAAGTCTTATCTGTAAGACTATTCCAGTGTGGTCTCTCCACCTCCCATCCCAATGGGGAGAAGACAATCAGAAATGAGGAGTTTGTATTGCAGAATGGACAAAGTTTATCAGTTGTTGCACAACCCCTTTGCCTGCGAGCAGATTAAATAAAGGAGCGGGGCGGAGTGGTGGTGGAAATGGACCTGATTTATACTGGTGAGCTTCCTCCAAGAATTCCAGGGTAACTATCAACAGTTTCTCCTAAGAGGAAAGTTGAGCGATTCATTTTTACCCTTTGAAGAGTTCTGAATTAATGAAGAGCAGAGGATCTTCTTCTGGGAAAGACTGGAATTCCCCGCAGTCCTCTTGCTAGAGATGTTTTAATCAGACTGTTTACATTCTGCGTCTCACCAGAGGCAATGCTCAAACAGCAGTGGTCTTCAACTGGACTCTGTAACACTGGGGGTTTATTTTATTTTGTTTTAAACATCAGCATACCACCAGTTTTACTGGGAAATGGCCATGTGCAAACACCTGCAGGCTCCATGGAACAGGCCAGAGAGGGAAGCAACAGCAGCTGCATCTCACAGAGGCAAACTGAGACTGTAAGGGGGCTGTGTTTCTTCTCCAGAGGTTTCTGCAGGGTTGGGATTTGGCAGCAAGGGTGGGCTGGGAGCACTTGCACTCCTGGAGGAAGAGACCTTGCAGCAGGAGGCTGAGTGCTGGTCCAAACTCTTCCCTCTGCCTCAAGAGCTGATGGCGGAGGCAGAGAAGCAAAAGCTTTTCTGCCCCAACCTTGTGTTTTGTCTCACACTGTGAAGGCCAAACTGTTCTGTGAACAGTTTCTGTGCTCTCAGACTTAAGAGGGCTCAGGATGAATGAAATGAGAGTTATGTATTCCGTGAGAGAGAGGGATGAAGGAAATGAGAGTAGGACATTTCTTACCACTGCCCATCTCTCTCCTACCTCATGATGAACATCTTTTGCACCTATATCAACAAACCCACACTTCACTGCACATCTGTGTGTCCAAAATTGGCCCTAAAACTGGAGTCAGGATCTTAACTTGTGCTCAAATACTTTTTTATTTATTCTTTGGTATCTTCTGGAAGTGATGTGTTTCCGCGCCCCATGCACAGGATCTTCTGTGCATCACTGAGGAGGATGCACGTAAGTAGGCAATGTGGCCAACATTCTTCCATACCCGAGCAATCCAACCAGCTGTTCAGCAGGGCTGTTATTTATTGAGAACTGTCAATGTGTTCAACACATGGTGTCCTTTGCCCTGATGAGCCAACAGCCTGGCTTTTATGGGTTTCTCTGACACTTGTCAAACACTGGTGACAGGACAAGCTTGAACAGGCACAGGGTTTTATGTGAAAACTCTTCTAGAAGGGCACTGCAACAAGATGTTCTGTAAGGAGAGACAGAGACCAGTTGGCAGAGAAGAAAACAGAGGCAGTTGCAAAGGGTAGAGGTTTCTTTTTGGCTGGTGCTTTCGGAAAGAGAACAGAGATTTCCTTCAGCGATAAATTAGATGCTTTGGGAGAAAGAAAGGGTGTTTGTTTCAGCAGTGATGCAACTCCTGTGTGAGAGAAGCAGACTGCCTCTTCTGCTAATTCAAGCTGCTGGTTCTGTGGCACAGTGGAAGCGCACAGGTTGCCCTGAGGTTTTAGTTGCTACTCTGCAATTGCTGTGAGGTTCCTTCAGCTCCATCCTTTCCATCTCCAAAGGCGGGGTAATGGCTCTCGGCAGCCTGCAGAGAGATGCTGTTTGTGAGGAGGAGGTGATGTCATCAGTGCAGCGCTTTGATCATGAATGAAGCTGTAAATGGCAAAGGCCACTCCATTGCACCACTAAGCTGGAATGCTCAGCCAAGAAGTCCCCTTGGCCAGGGTCGTGTTGGGTTCCTCTGCTGCTGTAAAGGGAAGAGGTTGTGGAATGCCAAAGAGACAGAAAGACAGAGGCACATCTTGCCAATCTCCTACTTATCTATTTGTCCCATCTTTTTTCTCCTGACTTGTGTAAGCTCGTATTCACAAGTATCACAGGTATTATTTTCCCCTACTGAAAAACAGAGATGTTGCCTGAACAGTGTGACTCTGGCCACATTCCCTCCTATTCAGCACAATGCAATCTTGGCTCTTTACTAGTTAATATTTTCTGTCAACAACCTGCAAGAAAACAAAATCAGTGCTGATAAAATTTGCAGATGTTGCAGAGTTCAGGGAGTGGTAAACAATGACCAAAACAGGACTCTCACTTGGGTGTTTTCAAAAGCTGAGAATATGCAAACTATGCATTAGGGTAAAGCCATTGGTGAAGTCATACATATAGAGAGAGGGGCGGCAGGTCACACACAAAGGATGGGTGAGGGGGGAAGGATCTTTCACCTGGAAGCTGAATGTGGAGGAGCAACTGCCTGTTGGAATAGATAAAGCATGGAAATGTGAGCTGCCAATGGGATGCTGTGGCCAAAGGTTTAGAGTCATCGTTGGCTGTGTAAACAAGGAGATATTGAACAGGACTGGGGAGGTTGGGTTACCCCTCGTATTGACACTGGAGTAGCTGCTGCCCAAGCACTTTGTCCCGTCTTGGTGTCCACAGTTTAAGAAGGATGTTGTAGGGAAGAGGATCTAGAGAAAAAACAATTAGCGGTGACAATAATTATATGATTTGTAACAAGTCTTTATTAGACTCAGGAAGATTAGGAGGTGACTTGATCATAGTGATCTTTAAATATATATTTGGGGAATATGAAACTGATAATTGGAGGTTGGAAATTAATAACAGAGGGTATGAGTAAATCCAGTGGATGCAGATGGAGACTTAGCAACTTTAGAACGGAGTGTTTTAGCAGTGCTTTAGCCTTGAGAGTAGTCAGGAATTGCAAAACATTTCTGAGTAGAATGATGGAATATGTGTCGCCATAGCTTTCAATGTAGAATGCATTGTTTTTCCAAATTGCAAGGTCTTTAAAGAGGAGTTAGTTCAGTGATCACCCATATTGTGTCTAAGAGCTTCTAACATCAGACTGTTCTGGGTGTTTCCGCTATTACTGGAAAAACAGTTGAAGTCAACAGTAAAGCACAAGCAGCACTAAGATGCTAATTTCAATTGTTTTTTAAATTTCTCAGTATTTCTATGGACTCTCCTTGGTGCTGGCAGGATATTTCTAATCACCATGATATTTCCAGCTCATTGTAGGGTTTCCTCAGGATCCCTGTAGTTGAATTGTGAGGCTTAATTTCATATGATGTTGCTGATCCTGTTTAGATATTGTCACCTTTATCCAGAATGACGTGCTCAGCAATGACCTGACTTTTCCCCTTTGAAACAGCCCAGTACACTGTCTGAAAAACACCTGAAAACAAGGCTGAAACCTTTTCTCATTGAAGGTCCCAAGAGTTTTACTGTTGACCTCAACGATGCCAAGAATTTACCTCCAGAATACAAACTTTGGGGGGCAAAATCAAGGTTTCCCTCTGGAAACTGTACCATGGACAATGTCAGAACTGTGAAGCCAACGCAGCAGACAGCTCTTAGAAACAAAGAAGTGGATGAGAAAGCAGAGAATAAGCCTGGGGTGACTTTTGCTTGTCATCCCCTTGCTGGGTGGTCTGTCTCTCAGTCCCAGGGCAGAACAGCAGTGCAGGAGGGCAAATAGGCTGGATGCTGGAATGACCTATTCCTGTGACTTTAGCTGAGTTGCAAACAGCAACTCTAGACCAAAAACCTGTCAAAGGTAATTAGTGTTCTGAGACAGGATTTCATTTCATTTGAGCCATCCCCAGCTGGAGACTGTTCCTCAAAACTCAAATTTAAGCCAAGTGCTCCAAATGCCCCAGTCTGCTCCCTCAGAGCCATGTGCACGTGTATATATAGGCCCCTGCACAGGGAAAATAGTGCATGTACATGCTATTTTGTTAGTCTTCATTGCTCTGCTTCCAAATTTAACCAGAAGTGGAAGGACTGAAATAATACAAGAAAGGTTGGACATACGATATTTCCTGCTGCTCAGCTAAATACAAGAATTGCCAAAAATCTTCCAAGGTAGCTTGTTTCTTTTACATTTTTCTCCCAGTTCTGCAGACTTGAGAAGGTCAATTACTTTTGAGAAGGATTTGGCTTTGGCAACGCTTATGGAAAGCGAAGCAGAATTATGACCTTCTGGAGGTTTGCCCATCACTGTCCCATCTTGTCCTTTAAGAGCTAAAGGCTGAATTTTCACAGCTACAGTCTTCAGTTTAATAGGTGTGAATTTGTTTCTGTGCGCTTCTAAGACATAATGAGGATCTGTGTGAGAATTTTCTTTCAGATGTCTATTTATTTGTGCTCACAGATCAAGTGATCACTGGTATTTGTAGAGCAGAAATACAGGCTCAGGTATTTCCAGGAGGAAAAATCATACCAAAACAAATGAAATGGGATTCAAACCGAGCAGAATAATAAAGCTCTAAAATTATATACTTAGGTTAGTATGTGGTGACTCCAGCCTATCTGGAATGCATACTATAATAGTTATATCATGTTAGAGAGGCAGGTTTTTTTTCAGCAGGACGTTTCCTAGAAAGCAGAAATATCTCTGTGGTTTGCGCACGGGTTTGGAACTTGTGTGCAAGCATGGAGCAGGGAATTTAAGGCATGAAATAGTCATGATTAGTGAAGGCCTGGATCCCTTTCATAAGTGACAGCAGAAAACAGGCACAATCAGCCTCGTGCTCCCCACTGCTCTTGCAGCCTCCTCTGTGGATTGTATTGGAGCCGTGTCTTTGAAGGTTGATAAATGCCTCAGTTGTTTCTATTAGTACAGGAAAGATGCAGCCATATGGGAAAGCCAGTTGCAATAAGATATTTGGGTCTGGATAAGATCTAAGATATTTTTACAATAAGATATTTAATTTTCGCAGAGGCAAAGCCCTTGCAGGGTATAAATCAGTGTAAATGCACTGGAACTACTCGATTTTGCACTCACAAAGTGTTTGCCCAAGAATGTTCTCAAAATCCAATTAAATAACTAGAACTGTTTCATGTGGAAATGCCCCTCAATTACAAAGACAAGTCTAAGCTATCATGATGTGATTTTTACAGTCTCCTTGCAGGGTGCCCTCGTTTGCATTCATGGAATTTTTTGTTTTTGTTTTGTTTCTGTAATAATGTGGATGTTGGCCATCTGTCTGATCCTGGAAAGGTTGTAAGGTTGTTCCTGCTCCCCAGGTTCTCTTCCCACTCCCTCATTGATCATAATGTTTGATTTAGGTGCCACTAGATTTCCTCCTTTGTTCTCCAGCCCTGGCCTCCCCCCTGCAAACACACATGCATTGTGCAATGGTGTAAAAGCTCTCCTGGCTGCAGCTGGGAGCAGTAACTGCTCAGCTGGTTCCAGCACTGCCCTAAAGCTGCTGTAAAGGTCAGAGACAAGGGAATTCTAAAAAGCAAAACAAGCTGTGTTGTTGTCCCCCCTTTAATCCTGGCTGTGTGTTTTGATCAGCACCACAAGCCGTCTCATGTGCAGAGCTCCCCTTCTCCCAGCCCTGTGTTTGTGGCCGTCCAGGGCAGCGTGTCGGGCATTTTTCCAGCCCGGCTCCGGGCTCGGGTATTGCCACAGCTGATTGACTTGCACTGCTTGTCAGACACAAAGCACATTTTGAAAGGAAATGCCATATTGAACTCCCCGTGAGCTGATGGGTATTGTGCACGGTCATCTGATGGCACAGATGTGCCCCTAATAATCCTTCGAGGAGGTTATTTCCTCCTGGGATGCTCTGGCCATCTGATCTGCTCTGAGGTATGCTGACCTATCTTGACCCAGTTTATGATCAATTCTCTCTGTTGTTTTCTAAAAGGAGCCCAGAAATATCACTTTATCATTTAGATTGCCCAGAAGTTATGGTACTCACGTGTGTGTTCCTTCCACTGATGATACTCTGTGGCTGCTCTCAAGCATTAACTCTTACAAAAGGGAGGAAAGCCACTCCGTGTCAGTGTGAGCAAGAGTAAATTTCTCTGTAGAGCTTTGAGAGCTGATCAATATTTGGCAAGTAATGCAGGGAGCAAGAGGAGATGTGGAAGCAGAGGTGACTTGTGTTCCACCAAACGCTACTGGGTGCATTCATCTGTGTGGGTTGAGTGACCCTTCTGCTGCTGTGCCCTTATCTGAATGTCCTTCTTCTCAGGTTTGTGTGTGCTCCCAGTCCTGTGTCCTGTGCACGTGTCTGTGAAAGATGCATGGTTTCCATGTTTTGCAACACCTGCTTTTCAGGTGGGAATAGTGTTAATGCTGGGTTTTTCTGGAGGTGATTCAGCTGCCTCAGGTACAATAGGATGGTTAATTTGTAATCTGGTTCTGCTGGGCACTGAGCATAGATAATCTTGGGAGTTCAGAGGTGTGTGAAGATCCCTTTCAGCCAAACCAACAAACTTACTGAGGGCCTTCCATTCCTTATATTTGAAGGATATCTGGGTTTTCATAAACACTAAACTCTTCTTTATTTTAAGTGGGCTACACTAGACTGCCTAAAATTGGCAGCCAAATAAATGAGTTCTTGTCTAAATCAAGCCGGATGCAAAGTCTCCCATATTTATGACATACACCAGTGATTCCCTGATGGAACGTGCAGAGTTTGACTTTAAATAGGATCCCAGAGAAGCCTGTCCCTGCTATCTTCATACTGTCCCTGTCTGTGTGCATTACAATCATCTCTAATAACATGGACACATACTGATTTTCCAAGCTTCAATCACAATCAAAAATGTTTCTAAGAACAAGGCAGGAGAAATAAATTCTTTTGTAGATATTCCAAATAACCCTTGTTCTCTGGAATGTTCCCGTGATCCCAGACTTCATAGCAGGGACTGAAGTTTGACCCTTGCGAAGGATGTGCATTTTTCTATCCGTCTAAAAGGCCGCCTAAAGCTGGTTATTAGATGATAAACAGTTTATTCACCAAGCCCCAGTCTCCACTGGTTCTGCAGCTTTATTGTGAAATGCTTAAGGAGATCTAGATAAGGAGCAAACCTTCCCGCTAACCCTTGTTTATGCCGATGCTGTAGACGAAGGAGCCCTTGAAAAAGCAACACCCAGTCCAAGGCTGGCCCTGTTATAGCACTGCAAGGACTCGGCCCCTCCTCTGCCCTGTGGTTACAGTGTTGTGTGTTCACTCACACCTCAAAACCCTCACAATCTGTAATTTCCCACTAAGCCCAGCCTACCAGATGTATTTGCAGTAAGCTCTTCTATACTGTTAGAGGGTGTATTGTCACAATAGGCTCAGCGAAGTGTCACTAATATGATTGTCCATGCCAGTGGCTGCTCTCTTGCAGCCCACATGATTTTGTTATCAAAAGGGAAGGATTTATGTAATGTTCATAACTAACCAGCCACTATAAATTCATGTCTTTTAACCTCCCTGTTTTCATTCTTCAAGGTATCTCATTGAGCATATGAGTGACTAGGAATTTGAGAAAGAGTACAGAATATGTGCTTAATTTGATGCTAAATTGCACTGATATAAAGATTTTGATATTAAAGAGCCTCGGGCTAAATTCTCAATGTTAATTAGGCATAGCTGTGTTAGACTCTGTATTTCTACATTGTGAAGTTCTCATCTCTCACAGCAGAACAAAAAGAACTCCATCCTTCTGTCTCAGATCTGAATCCTCTTGCATAGCTTGTAAATGATAATATCTGGTATGAATTCAGCTGGACTGATAGAGGCAGCAAACATCCCCTTTTTGCTCCTTAAGTAGTACATTGCCACCTGAGCAAGCCTCAGGTGGTTTTCTTGAACCACTCCTTGTCTCAAGGGGTGACCTCAGGAGGCCTCTTAGCTGTGTTGGAAATGGTAGAGACAGAGATGTTGCCTTAAGTACTCTGGACTTTGAATTATTTAACTATTGTGGAAGGAAGTGGGGGCTGGGGGAAGCACGGAAAAGGAAAGGAGAGATTATTTCTCCCCTTTGTAAAACTATATTGGGTTCAACGTCATACCATGAAATATCCAGTGCAGAACTCAAGAACTGCTCCAGTGGATCTTCACTGACTTATCCAATTGCATGGAACATGGGGTTACTTAACCCAAATCTGTCGGTTTTAATTATTTTCCTCTGGACAGATAAAAGCTTTCTATAGGTTCCTGTAGAATATTTGCTCTTTCAAGCGTTCTTCTGTGCTTTGATACTAAACGATTAAAGCATGCTAAAGAAAAAAACAGCCCCAACCTTGAGCTCCCTGTTCTTGGGCCCCCTGACTGCAGCTTTGATTGTTGACCTAAATTCCCCTTTCATAACTGAGTCCTGTCACCTCTGGTTGGAGTCTCCCAGCAAAACAGGCACGGCCAACTTTCAGAAGTGCAGGGCACTGTTTTCCGTTCCGCCTCGCGCGGCTCTGATGGGCTCTGCAGCACCTGATGTGTTCAAAGTCAAACTGACCTCTCTCTTCCCCTTTTCCCACCTCTCCCTCCTGGAAATGAGAAATGAAACCATAACATGGCTTTTTTTTTTTTTTTTTTTTTTTCTTTTTGTTTTTCCCTTTTCTTTTTTCCCCTCCCCACTTCCCATTGCTCAGCAAAGCGAGGAAACTTTTTCTGCATTAAGAGTGAAATTCTATGTCTGAGTTGATTGCTGGAAGATTGCTGTTATCCCGACATAAGAAATGGCACTGAAGTGAGGGGGGGAGGCCTGGAGTATGTTATTTATAACATTAAAGTGAGTTGCAGCAGCTTGCATGGGCTACTCCGGCCTCTCTTCTGTCAAACTCTGCCCACGGAGTGCTACTCCTGGCTCCAGCAGCCACAGCCTCCAGCTGTGAGTTCCCATCCCTCTGCTCCCATCCTGGTTACAGCAATGCCTCCTGTCCTCACCCAGGACTGCCACCCAAAAGCTCAGCAGCTGATGCTCCACGCCGTTCTCGTGCTGCCAAACCCTGCCCAGTGCACGGGGCCCACACGAGGATATGGCTCTCTTTAAGACCCCAGAAAAGTCCTGACAACAAAGTGGGTCATAAATGCTGGCGTTGCTTAGGGCCTCCTGGAAGAGGACAGAGGGACAATGATGGTGGAGCTGTTGTGGGTCAGTAGCCAGAGAACTGAGATTTCACTTGTAAAAGAAAAGAGGGAGACTGTATTTCTCATTTTCCATGTTTGGCTTTTGGCTTTGGATAGTTGGAGTTGAATTTTCCAGCTTTCCCCACTCTTTTGATGCCTAGGAATTTACTTTTCCTATAAGGGACAAACAGCATGGGACTGGAAGGAGCCTTGTGGGGCACTGAAGTCTGTCTCTGGCCAAACATGAAGGAATGTGGCATCTTCCTCTGTTCGTGCACTTCTCCAGAGTCCTCTGAAAAGTGACTCACTCCTCTGTGGGGAGGGAGGTTACCAGTGACTCTTGCTGGAAAGCCGAACTAGCACCTCTTCTTTTTTTGTTAAAATTAAATATAAAATTCCATTTCAATCCCTTGGGCTTCAGGAACAAGGGCTTTACAAGGAAAAAATCATTCAGACTAAAGAGGCAGAAGGGCTGTCAGTGTTCTCCTCAGCTGGAGTTCCATCCCTTTCTAGCAACTCAGGGCAAGCAGAAGTGAAGAAAACTGTTTGCTGCTGTATGAAACTCGTACATATTTTTTTAATCTAATTGCTGTGGGGAAAACAAACATCAGTTTTATTTCGCACCATTTCTTGGCTCAGAAACTTCAGGCACATTCGCCAAATTGTGGTTTTTCAGTCATGGGCTTGAGTCTCATTTACCATGAGGCCTCTTTGGTTTGTAAAGAGATATTAAGTAGCTAAAAATGTCCTTTACCACATTATTTTAAAGAATTCTCAGTGTAAATGAGAATCTAAACTCTATATTTTTCATGTAAATGTTGGTTGTGGTCACAGTTGACTTGAAATTTGGAGTGTCAACCATTATGTGGGGTGATTTTGCTCAAAACCAGCCTTGTTTGGGGTAAAAGAGGCTTCTTCTTGTTTAAAATGTTCTTAATTATGTCTGAGAAATAACTCATGGCTATGGAACCTTTTACTAAATTGAAATAAATTGTGAAAACATCAAATCATTCAGTTTTCAGAAGTTCTGGCAATTATTTAACATGTCCTTCTTCCAGTGGCTTTGCCCTTATTGGTTGTCATAGAAGAAGTAATAAATTCTTTTATTATGACATCCAGTGTCCCAGCTGAAATTAGTTTCATTGTGCTGGGGACAAAATGGAAAAGTGACACTCCCTTAGCCGGGGGATCCTTATTCCAAAGCCAAAAGTAAAGTGAAGGATTGGGAAAGTAGGTACAACATTCAAGCAAAAGAGGGTCATAAAGAACTGGTACAACTTGCAAGGGAGTTGGGTTTCTTATCCCAGCACAAGGGAGTGTGGGTTTCTTATCCCTTTTTTTACATTTTTTTTCCTTTCTCTTAAGAATAAAACAACTCTTGCTGCTGAAAGGATTGTGCTCAATCCATCTTTTCATCAAGAGTTGGATGTCTGCAATAGTAAAAGTTTGAGAAAAGAATACTGTACGTGACATATGGGTTCAGCAATGACCTTTGCCCTAAACTAGAAAATGCAAGGAACTGGCATAGTAGAGTGTTTTAGTTCAGCAGCTTTCATACTGGCGTGTTCAGTGGTGTCCCTATTGTCAATGTTTTTTTTCTTTTTCTGCCCTCCTTTGGCTCCCTGTAAATCTTGAATTGATGGCAGCTGTTTGAGCCAAACTCAAGACACGTTGCATCACATCAGGGTTTAAAGGCTCAAAGGCAAGGGAGGATTGCTACTATTCTGTAGTGTTCCTCCGGCAGCTCCATCTGCTCAGCCGAGGTCAATCACCAGCATCATGCAGCACTTCAGAGAGAGGAAGATGTTCTTTAATGCTGGCTGGGAAACTGAATTTCCATTCCACAACAATTTATTAGTTCTTTGGGGGAACATTTCTAGCCCCGGTCAGTGCAAAGAGCAGAAAATCTTGACCCATAAAGACTTCCCTGGAAGGACTTGCCTGGAACTGGAGACCTGTTCCAGGACTTTCAGCTGTCCATCCAGCCGTGGGGGTCTTGGATGCCTGAAGAGACAGGTGGAGCAGCTTCTGTTCTGTGTGCAGCTGCCCTGTGATCCACAGACCTGGGGAATTTGGTCACTGGGTGGCAAAGGAGGCAGGAGCTGGTGGGGACAGTGGCAGGGATGAGTTCTGCTTCTGTGCCTCCGTCAAAACAACCAAGGGAGTCCCTGGGGTTCCCCTGGCCCTGTTGAAGGCACAGATTCTCAGAGGGATTTGTTGGGACAAGCCCATTTCTGCATCACTTTTTCTTCTCTCACCATGTTGGCATTTCTTGGCAGGCAAAAACTCTCTTACAAAATGCCTAACCAGCTCTAATGGTCTTATTACAATAAGTTGAGATTTTTATGACTTATTTGGGAGAGGGACTTGTCCTGCCAGCTGTCTTCTTATTCATTGCAGTATTATCCACCCACTATCGTTGGACAATACCTTCATTTGAGATGCATAAAAACACAGACTTTTATGGGCTCTCATACATCTGAAAATGAATGCTTTGTAAAAGTATTTATTCCATAAAGAAAAATTTTTAAGAGCTTAAAAAACAGACTCCAGAAGGTTATTGGTAGCTTTGGCTCTCATATCACGAGTTCTTCGGGTAAATATCCATCCCAGCAAATGTCTTTTTTTTTTTTTAGCACATTTGTTTTTTCTTTCCCTGGTTCTCCTCCTCTCCTTTCTCGCGATCAGAAGTAGCAGTATAAACCAGAAGCTGGTCTTGAAAAGGTTTTGAACTGAGTGCGCCCTACAGATGAATAAACACATTACCTTCCGAACCCTGGGATCTCTCTTCCAAAGGAAACAGGAAAAGGGGGAGCTCAGAGTCCCTAGCAAAATACCAGCGTGCAGAAAAAAGGCCCGTTTAAATGTTTTTAACTTTCCCATCAGAAGAGTTTTTTTACAGGGGAAGGAGGTGGAGAGGAGAAGGGTGTGAGGAGAAGGGGGGAAGGTGGGTGCTGGGAGAGGGGAGGAAAAATACAGTGAATGCTCCTGTAACCTTTGCTCTGTTGATACTAGACAAGACTGCACTGTTAATGAGTGATTGTTAACAGATGGCTCTTGAGCAACTTAGTCAGAAGCAGAAGATGTTATTTGGTTGTAGTGCTGGGAGGGTGAGGGTGCAGGGGTGAGGTAAGGGGATATTTAGTCTTTTCACGAGGACTGAACTGTCAGAGATTTATGATTTTCCTTTAGGCTTTTGGAAGTGGAGGCTCAGGGGAAGGATTGTTTTCTATGTGCTGATAGTAGAAAGGCCAGTTGGTGCTGAAAGCTCCAACAATTGTGTTTTTGGTTGAGGGGTGTCCCTGCAGCCTTTGGCCTTTGAGAACTGAAAGATGGAAATGTGTGTCTTTATCTTGCCAAGCCTTGTGTCCCCAGCTGGAAAGGAGCGGGCTCTTCCCACTGCTTGGAGCTGTCTGAAGACTGGATGAGAGAGCTCTAAGTATGGATCCACGCTTTGTCTTCGAGAGAAATCATTCCATGGTGTACCGAGTCGTTAGGAAGTGTGCATGTGAGGGGGCAGGAATCTTTCTGAATGTCCATCTTTCTGGGGCAGGAATCTTTCTGAATGTCCATCTTTCTGTCTGTGTCCACCTGTGAGTATTTCTTGCCCTTTCCTGGTGTGGTGTATACCAGTGTTTGCCATGTCCTTACTGGTTTTTATTGGGTATGACTTTGAAGGGAGCTTGAACACATCCCATTCACTCTCTGTAGGATTTATGTGCTTGACCCTATCGAGGTGGTTGCAGCTCCTCAGTGTTTTTCAAACTGTGCAGTATTTAGATATTGTATTTATTTCTTCTCTGGACCTTATTAGATACAAAGTTCAGGGGTATGAGTGACATCAACAGGGATTGTTTCTCAAGACTGTTGTTGTTTAAAACCACTGGTGAATGGCTTGAGGGAAGGTAAGAATCCAATGCACAGTCCAACATTTTGCTGATAGGAGTTTGCAGAAGAGTTTTGGGCTTTGGTCAGGAAAGAGGAATCCCATTTGAACACACCACTGGCAAATCGTGACCTTTAATAGGAAGTCTTAACGTGACCTCCCACGAGATGATTTAAAGTCTTTCTTGTACACCAACTGTCTAACAGATGTAGGTGAGTGTGTGTATATACATTTAGAGAGATATATTTATACAATTTAAAGACTAATACCTTCGTTCTGTCATCCTTATTTATTCATATTTCTTTTTTGGGGGCGCATAGGACTGTATGACAAATGTTCTTACACCTCCCGTGACCGAGGATGGGTCCTGGGGATTAACACCGTCAGCGACCAGGGGAATAGAGACCCCCGCTATTTCTTCTCGCTGAAGACGGACCGTGCTCGCAAAGTGACCACCATTGCAGCCCACCGCAGCTACCTCCCCAACCAGTGGGTGCATCTGGCTGCCACCTACGACGGGCACCTGATGAGACTCTACGTGAACGGTGCCCAGGTGGCCACCAGCGGAGAGCAAGTGGGCAGCATCTTCAGTCTGCTGACCTTGAAGTGCAAGGTGCTCATGCTGGGAGGAAATGCCCTGAACCAGAACTATCGGGGTTATGTGGAGCACTTCAGCCTCTGGAGGACAGCCCGGTCTCAAAAGGAGATCTTGTTGGACATGGAGCAGGCAACTCACATGCCAGACACGCCCCTACCTCAGCTAGTCCTTCAAGACAGTTTACTGAATGTGAAAAGCACCTGGTCTCCCATGAAGGATGGCAGCAGCCCTCAGACCAAGTTCAGCTACCACCACGGCTATTTGCTGGACACCAGCCTGGAGCCCCCTCTCTGCGGACAGACGGTCTGTGACAACACGGATGTCATCGCCAGCTACAACAGGCTGCCCAGGTTCCGCCGCAACAAAACCGTGCGCTACCGCGTGGTCAACCTGTACGACGACCAACACCAGAACCCCACGGTCAGCCAGCAGCAGATTGAGTTCCAGCATCAGCACCTGAACGAGGCTTTCAGCCGCTACAACATCACCTGGGAGCTGGAGGTGCTGGAGGTGAAGAACTCTTCCCTTCGCCACCGGCTCATCCTGGCCAACTGTGACATCAGCAAGATCGGGGATGAGAACTGTGACCCTGAGTGCAACCACACCCTGACGGGGTACGATGGCGGGGACTGTCGGCACGTCCGCCACACGCTCTTCAACAAGAAGAAGCAGAACGGGGTGTGTGACATGGATTGTAATTACGAGAGGTACAACTTCGATGGGGGGGAATGCTGCAACCCAGAGATAACAGAAGTCACCAAGACCTGCTTTGACCCATATTCTCCTTACAGGTAGGCAATTTCTTACACAAGCTTTTTATGATCATAGTGATGAATATCTGCCTAGGTATTGATCAGATAGGTGGTTGAACCCTTTCGTTGTTGCTATTGTGAACTCTGGGGTTTGTAAAGAATTTTTTTTTTTTCATAGTATTTGTCTCACATTACAGTTCTCCAAATGCAATCTCAGTAATGGCCTCAGCAGCTTCTTACCCCTGAGTTGGTATTCTCCTTCTAGGCTAGAGAAAATCTGTGCTAAAGACTGAAGAAGCCAATTCTGTGAGACCCATTGGTTGTTGGCTATGAGCAGCATATTGTAACACAGCACAGTTTATTTTAACTACAGATTCCTAGGAGTGGGGATTGGATGTCATGGAAAGCTCATGTGTATTTGGAGAGGAAAAAGGCCCTCAGGCATGAAACAGAACATGGATACTCTTAGGTAGACTTTGATTCTGTAGCACTTCTTTGAAGGTAGGTGGGTAATTCCATACTTCTGCTGTGTGTACAGCTCTCTGTAAGCACTGCTGTGGAGGGGCAGCTGAGTCTGTGAGTTGAGAGGAGAGAGGTGGGCACCAGATTCCTCTAGCAGACACTGGGTGGGTGATGGAACCCTTCTCTGCCCATTTCCACATATAAATGAAAACCAGGGTAAAGGCACTTTATTGCAGGGCAGCTTTCTGTGGGTGGATGTGAGTTTATAAAACCCTGAGCTCATCAGCTGAGGCTTCCCTGTGTTGCAGTTTGAGGCGTGGCATCCTTGAATAACTTGCATCAGTTGGGTACCACGTACCTGCAATTACTCCAACTTGCTTTTGGTCATCTTCAGAGAAGTTCTTGTAAGTAATAAAGTGTTACTTCTGAGTGAGTTTGAAATACAAACACAGAAAAGATGGAGGTTAAAGCTGCAATTCTGGTGTCTGTATTCCATGTTACAGGTTTTTTTAGGGCAATTCATGGAGACATAGAGGGGAAGCTTGTAAATGACCAGAACACCCAACACTAAAGTTAGGTTAAGAAGGAAAGTATGAGCTGTTCAGGAATCCCTTCCATTGCAGCAATTCAGGCTATATTTATAGCTTCCTTAATAGAGAGAAGTTTTTAAACAACATTATCAGCTCTACTGGAGCTTTAAATATACATAATTAAGTTGGAAAGAAAAGCTTCCTTTCTGTTTTTTTTTTAAACTTCAGTGAGGTTGGTTTTTAAAAAAATTGTTCTAGCTCAGTTGGACTTCAGTCAGTCACCAATGAACAAAGCTCAAATGAGGAAATACTTTAAATATTAATGCTTGAACACATTGAAAGGAAAAATACCAATTTTTAATACTGTTCAAGTGGAGAGGAACACAACTAAGCAAATATCATCAAAGGCATAATGCAAATTGGATTGTTTTAACACTGTAGTTCTGAGAACTCGAGGTGTTAGTTATAACAACTCGGACAATTTTTAGGAAAAAAATACAGTATTTTAAATCTGATAGTACCCTTTTATCACTTGTTCTGTGACCAGCATAATGCCCATATAAAATGAAACAAGAACAACCTTGTAAATTATAGTTGACAGATTTAAGGCTGTGTCTTAATGTTATTCTGATGTACAGAGATGTTCCTATTTCAAATGAAGCCTTTTTGCTGCACAGACTGTGCTTGCACAAGCCCAAGCAAGAAATTGAGTTCCAAAATTTGACATTACCTCAACACTGTGTGGTTGCTCTTTATTCACAGTTTTATGTTCCTTTTGGAGACAACCACCTTGCTGAGCTTGTCTGGAGGATTTACATCTCATGGCCTTGAGCTCACAGATCTTCTACATATTCATTTTGACTTGAGAAAAACCTCCTCTTGACTTGAAATAGTGAGGGAGGCCTGAAGATCCTCTTCCACAGTGTAGAGCCTCAGAAAACCCATAGATGCTCCAAAGATTTTTTTTTCTTCTTGCAACAGTTAGATTTCATTTCTTCGTCTTTGCACAGACATTGTGATGCAGCATTGATCATTGGCAATGAAACCACGGAGGGCAGTAGAAGGTATTCCATGTCTCTGGAGCCCTGTTTGGTGTCTGATGTGCTTGGGCTGAGCTCATACTCACCACTGCGATGGGTGTTTGTACTCAGAAAGGCAAAATAGAGCAGTTAGGTCTCTGGACTTATCACTGAGCTTCGTAAGGCTGATTTAGACTGCTTTGGGTATTTAGGTTAACAAATACAGGTTTACGGCAGTGCTTTTGACAGCAAAGCCTTCACTGACCACAAGGGTCAAGATACAAACCCTGTGTTGGCTTTGGTATTGCCATCCGTGTAATCCCCTGAGAGAAAGATTTCCATGTCAATTAGTCTCAACTTCAAAGTCTGGTTGGCACCATCTGAGCCCATTTTGCATCACCAGCCACTCTTGTCATCACTTTCATTGGCCAAGAGTCCTCAGTCCCCTCTAGTGCTGCCCTTGCACCACAGCAGTGAAGGCATTGCAGCCATGGAGAGCTAACATCACATTTCAGGTACCTCCTCTGCCAAAGTTCAGTCCAATACCAGAAGAAAGGGAAAAGATCCTTCAGTCTGGTGAGGAAAGGGAGAAAAGAAAGAAAGATGAAATGGTACCAATAAAAAGTTTTCTGGGCTTTGTTTTGTAAAGACTTTTCAGAGTCTTCCTTGGTACTGGGGGAGCTTTCAGGCGCTCCTGGGGTTTGTTCCTTTCACACCCTCAGTGTCAGCAGTTGCAGCCAGCTGTTCACCAAGCAGAGCTTATTCATGAAATACTTTTGTCTTTTGGAGCCAACCAAAAAGTGCTAATGCTTGATTAATGAAGTTATAAACAGGAACCCTCCTCTGTGCCTCTTCATCCCCAAAAGATGACGTGTCTGTTTCCAGCCATTTTCCTTCTGACTGTGAGTCCCAGTCCATGAAGCTCCATCCTGGGACAGAGTTGCTATGCGCCTTGATACAGGAACCCCTGTAGATGCTTCTTGACTAAGTGATACCACTGGAACAATTCCAAGATATCTCTGATCTGTGTTACAATTTTCTTGTGATCCTTTTGGCACCTTGGACAAAGGGCTCAGGTCCTTTGATGGTGTCGTTCAGTCACTGTTGTGGTGCAACTGTGGTGACCTCAGAGCTGATCTCAGCAGCACAGCTTGTTGTTTTCTTTTATGTTTCCTGCCTCACTTTGTGTCACCTCTCCAAAAGCATTTAACTCCAAAAAGCTGATATTCTGTGCCATAGTCAGGTAGCAGAGATGTTGGTGCATAGAGATTTAAATACATTTAAGTTTGCCAGAGGGTCAGCACTGAGAATGGGGACTCTGCTCTCAGAGCTGCTTAGCAGAAAAGCTGTAAACATTGTGGTACCAACTAGATCATCTCTCCTCTTTTTTAATAGCCTGAAGGGAAAAAACAAAGGACTGGTTATCATTAGCCACACAGCAGGCTTTATCCAAGAATATTTGCCTCACTCCTTTTTATTAATTTCATGAGAGTGGGACAAAATGTATTCTGTCCCAGCAGAAGATTTACAAATACTGTTCTGCTTTTCTGCAATTCTGGGAAATTAGAACATGCTAAGATCATACAGTCTGGCCCAATACAAAGGGAAGAAGCAAGAATAAACACCCTTGCCAGAAAGACTCATTCCTTGTGTTATTTGGTATATTGCTGGTTACAAAACAGGGAAGACTTTGAGCTCATGACACCTACCATGGCTGCTTTTCAAAGAACTTGAAAGAAGCAGCAAGGGTTCATAGGAAATCATGCTCGGTAAATGCCATTTGATGTGGTGAGTTCTTGCACCATCCTATGGTTAACTGAGATGTTCCTTTTATGTAATATTGGGCTTGCACATCAGGCCTCACCACAGGATTTCATGGACAGATAAGGAAGCATTCCCCTTGGTGCCTTCTTAGGAAAACGCTGATGAAATTCCTGAAGCAGTAAAAGTACTGGAGTCTCTTCAAACTCCCTCGATCCGTATGGCCTACCAAATACTTGCTGGAAATCCCCTCAAAATAACCGACCTGGGGACAGTCTTTCTCGAGGTCCCCATGTGTGCCCCAAGGGCTCCAAACCAAGGAATCACAGAATGATTTGGGTTGGAAGGAACCTTAAAGATCATCTAGTTCCAAGCCCCCGAGAGCTGGAGCCCAGCTCCCTGTCAATCCCACCCTCTTCTGTGTCCTTTTCGAGCACTTGTACTGGACAGGTCAGCACTGGTCATACCGTGTCACGTGGGCTCGCTCAGGGGTAAGGGCACTGGCACATTCCAGGCATACATAAATTAGACTGAAAATACATGTCTGACCCATTTGTAGAAATTTCCATAGTGGTTTTGAGCAGCAGTGGGTGTGACAGAGCTGTGGATGAACACACTGGGCTGTGGGCACAGCAGTAGCAGTAGAAGGAGGAGGTGGTGGCTAATCCACAGCCCAGGGCAGCCTCAGACAGGTGACTGAGCTGCAATTCAGGGCTCTTCCATGGAGTATCAGATCAGCCTCTTGCCTCTTTTCCTTCTCTTCTGCTGGAAATCTCTTCACCAGGCTCACTTGAAAAACGTGGTCAGCTTACTCCGGAGGAGGGAGGCACACTGAATGCCCTTTTGCAGGAGCTAGAGTTGTAAGAAATACTCCTTGATTCCCAATAAAGGACTAATTTCCACTTAATCCTAACCACTAAAAAGAACAGAAGAAATTCATCAAAGCCCTTCAGTTCTGGGAGCTTGAGAACTTAATCCCCTGCCTCGAAGAGTCCATTGTGCAGCTCTTGACATCAAGGATTCCTGCATTCACACAGGTATCAGACAGACATATAGCAAATACCTGAGGTTTTGTCTAGGGATTCAGTGTTAAATGTCCAGTTCTTTAATTGCCAGCTCCAGGGCTGTTTAGAAGGTGAAGAGCAATGCTGTCAAGGACGGAGCTGCTGTGTCTTGGTAGTTGTCACCCAAAAGCCAAGTCCCAACAGGAAATCCTCTGTTCTCTCTGTTTATTCTGTCCTCTGTTCCAGATGTCAGGGATGTTAATCAGCTGGGAGGAGTTGCATCTGTTCCCATGCTAGCAACTGACATTTATAAGTCTAGTATTGAATTCTGATACAGACAGGACTGCAGTGCTAAAGAAACTATTTCTATACAATTGCACACCCTAGAAACAGTAGGAGTTTGCTCGATTTAGCTTGACCCACAGTCAACTTTTCCAACAGCTTTTTTTCAAGAAACATTTTTTCCCCAAGACTCATAGAACTCATGGCTTCTTTCATGGATGTTATCCATTAAGGAAAAAGATCACTGTCTGGGCAAACTGCTGGATGCTTGGGATGAAGGGAGCCTATAAAATCCATGGAGTAAACCAGCAGAGATCATTAAGAATCCCAGGGGGAGACAACAGATTAAAGTCTTATTATACCCCCAGTGCTGATGCTGATCCATTTGGCTCTGGAACCTCACGTGAAAGATTTGCAAGTGCAGAGTCTGCAGATTTGACAGGACTGGGCAGCATTGTATCCTCCAGAACAGGCTGTCCCATGAATGCTTCCAGCAACACCTTACCAGCCTCTGGTTAAGGAAACGAAGCTCATCCCCTCCCACACTCTGCAGTGTAGCCATGTGTACAAGCTGGTTTACTCTCTTTGCTGATCAATTCAAATTGTACCTGTAATCTGTACTCACACACAGACCCACAGTTTGATCCCATCCAACAGGCCTCTTTCAAGTGGTCTGGGGCCTTGCATTACTCACCCTGGATCAGGACAGTGTGGAGCTGCCCCATCACTCTTGTACCTGCCCACTGCTGAGCCACACTTGTGCAGAGCGACTGGTGAGGCCAATTTCACACTGGATGTGATGCCTTCTCCGTTAGGTGTGTGTCAAGACACCCGCTGAAGTCATCATATAGTCCCAAACCTTTCTTTGTGTGTGATTTGAGAAGGATGGAGGGGTTACAGAGGGATGCTGACCATAATTTCCATAGAGCTCTCAGGAGATGATGCAGAGCCTCAAACAGATCTGTCAGGGTGACTGAGATACGCAGGGTCCACTTCAATATTTGCAGCGTGCTTGTAAAAGCTGTGCTGTAAAAAAGTGTGATGCTGATAGCCACAGTCTCACTTCCTCCCTTAGAGCCAGATTCATTGTGAAGTAGGATGGATATATCCTCACTCCACAACACGGGAGGGGGTTTAGACCAGGAATACAAACCACTGCTGCCAGAAGCAATTCTGTGATTGCTCGATCGCAGCCCCGGCTGACGCGGAGTTCCGGGACCCACAGACTGTGGAGGAAGATTAGGAGCACGTGCTCTGCTGGGGTCAGTGAAATCCTGGCCTTCTGTTTTGCTCGGAGTAGATTTGCAATTTTGGAGTTTCTCAGGGTAACTCAACTGAAACTACCTCGTTTGCATATAATTTCAGCACTCCAGATTAGCATAAATTTGCAAGAAGTTGTTTTCAGGTTCATTAATAATGGATGGGTGGCTACAGCATCGGAGTGCTTGCTCTCAGCTTCCGAAAGGATCAGGGTGAGCTGCACTGAGGAAACTTCTTGGAGCACTTAAATGTTTGGGGTATGAATCTCTAATAAACCTCCAAAAAAGCCAGGAAATTTGGAGTGAAGGCTGAAACTCCATACCTAGAGCACCCTACTGGGTCTTTGTCTTTCAGAACACGTTACGTTTGTTCGCTGAAATATCTCCAGTATGGAACTCTTTAGGGTGGAGTTTCACCTTTAACTCTAAATTTCCTGGCATGTGTGAGTTTGAAGTACATTCTTAACTTTTCCCCAGTGCTGTTTTTCATTTTTAATTTCCTTTCTCTTTTAAAGGAGGGCCCCTGCTAGAAGGACCCCTACTAAAAAGGGACCCCAGTGAAACCAAAATTAGAGGTTTTGGCCTAATTTGATCTTCCTGAAATTCTTCTGGAGAACCAGCTTCAGCAATTTTTTTTCCTACCGTTGTTTTAAAGACTCTTGTGGCCAATCCACCCCAGTGAAAAAGATCAATAAAATCCACACCCTGCAGACCAATTATTTTAGAAGGTACCCAGATGTTTGAGTGGTATATAAGAAACCTTGAAAATACAGAACATCCCCTGTAAATTGCAGGTAAAGATCTGGTCATGATCATTGATATGGGTGAGCTGCTTTTTCTGAAATGCACTATTTCCATTAATTCAGCCCTTGCAGAAGCAGCCCATGTTTGCTGTTGACACCTTTTGGGTTACATCAGTGATGGTAAAATAGTGGAAACAGCAGTGGTTTGGAAGGAGGGCAGTGGCAATTACCTGCAATGCTTTTAAAAATAATTTTGGCCCTAGATGTTGAAAAGATGTGTCATCGCTGATTTGTGTGAGGGCAGCTTCAGCAGGCTTGAATTACAAGGCTTTGGAGAATAAAATTCTTTCTGCTGCCTCAAAATGCATCTTTGGAGCTATACTGCCAGTAGATAATATGGAATAAATTTGCTTCTCGTGCTATAACCTTGTTGTGTCAATAAATTGAGGACTTCCGTGAGAAGCTGTGGCACTTGGTTTTCCCAACTCAAGACTTTCTTGTTTTTTTGAATCACTCCCATCAGCTTTGCAAGGAGAATTTCTCTTAATGAAATGGCTCTAGGGAAATTGGAAAAGTGCTGGAGTTATGTGGCATTGGATTTGTGAGTGCCTTCAGCCTCAGACCAGGTGTGCTGGGAGTGTGGAGAGCCCAAGCCCGAGAGCCTGGCTTCCAGAGGACTTGAGGCTCCTGCAACCTTTCCCTGCTTATCCTTGTGATGGCTGTGGCATTATACACTTCACATGGATATCCCTGAAACTTAGCAGTTCTTGAGGATTTTCAAGAACTTTATTTCACACCACGAAAATTCAAATTGAAATCCAGAGACAAGTCCTGCCCCTGGGAATCAGGTACTTTGTCTTCAGCTGGCCACTTTGAGATGGGACTGGTACCCTGCAGCACTAGAGAGGATGAGTAACATCCTGTATCCTTTGCTCTAAGCTGAGTATTTCTCATTCCAACACTTGAAAGCACTTTGTCACTTTACCAGGAGACAATATTCCTCTCCTTTCACCCTCTCCAGTATGGACCCATCAACATCCTTGTGTTGTATTTCCAGCCTCGACTTTGTAATACAGATCACAGCTGGTTGGTTTGAATTTCCCCTGAGTTACCCAGGATGCTGCTGAAAGCACAGGAAGAGCAGAAATGCTTTAATCAGTTAAATCAGTCAAAGGAAAAAAAAGGTAGACTAGACCTTAAAATTTACCCTGCGACCTTTGGTACTTGCTGCGATGACGTCTTTGTCCTATTTCTCTAAGTGCAGGATTTTATTGGGACTTGGCAGAAGGGTGAGGAGAGGAAGACACGGGAGGGGGTTTGCTGAGTTAAAAAAGGAAAAGGAAAATGTCAGTGAGAAAATGGAAATACCCTGATGCTCTCCAGCCTAGTGCTGGAGCGGCCTCCCTCTCCCTCTTGCAGGGAAGGGGCTCCTTTTCCACTAGCTTTCTATGGCCATATTTAATCAGTTTGCTCTGACTCAGAGCCAAGAAAGGGCTTTGCTGTGTGATGCCGGGTCCTGCGTGTGTTCAGGCATCCACAGCTGCTCCCTAGCAAGGGTTGGCTTTTGGCTACCGAGGTATTTTTTTATAGCCACAGAGGGCAACTATTAATAGATGAGATTTACCAAAACACAGAGCTACGCAGCGTGGTGTGGAGGGGAAGAGGGAAACCTGCGTGATTTATGTCAGGAAAATTCCATGTTGAAATTATACTGGAAGACTCAGTAAAAACGAATATGCCAAGAAGGGGATTTAATCTGTTACTTGGGCCATGCCAGCATTTCTCCTCCATTAAGGATCTGCCCCATCACATGAAACATGTTGCTGAATTATTTCTTCAGCATTAAACAGCACAAATTGTACAAAGGATGAAGATAAGACACATAGACATGAAATACCAGCTTTTCTGAGATGTGATTAAATACCAAAAGGAAGCGGAGGCATTCCTGACCCTGAAGACATTTCATTTTGATCAGACGTGGGATTAGGGGTAAAATGTGAAGAATTTCACATTGTGTGGTTGGAATGAGCTGATCAGGAGTTTTGCCTCTCTGTTTATTGATTCATTTCTAATTTCCATGATACAATTTAATGAGACTGGTGGCCTTGTCAGACTCACAAATTATATTCGCATATCGAGGACGACAGGTTCGGGAGCATTGAGCAGGAAGGGGTGAGGCAATTAAAGCTTCTTTTGAAGTCAGAACTCAGACATTGATTAAATATCATAAAATCCAGATGATATCAATTAATAGGCCCATCACTGTAATCATCTGCACATTTTTTGTGCACCTTCCAAAGGCACAGTAGGGAGTAATATTCCCAGGCCAAGAGAAGATCCACTGACTGTCAGGAGAGTGTGGGTGTCAAAATCCCCCTTACACTTTGAAAAGCTTTGCCTTAAGTTGTTTTGTGTTTCCTTAATTAATTAATTTGGGCTTTTTAATTAAAGACAAGAGAGGGAGAGATTAACTGGTGAAAATTTTCAAATTAAGAAATGTGCTACACTCATGTAGAGAACTTGGGTAGACATCGAAATAGCCAGAGCTTAGTTTGGTTCATGTGAGCATCAGAGAGAATGGAAATATTTCCAAACTATCTGAACTGCTTAGGTTTGCACAACTGGTTGAGGACAATTACAAAACAACATTTTTCTGTGATCTCCTGATTTCCACGAGCTTGATGATGCTCTATTCCTGTCCTCAATCCCAGAAAATGGAACTGGAGGCAAACACAGGCATGCCTGAGAAATACTCATAATTGCATAAATTTCTATTATTCAAAACACCTGAATATGTTTGGGCTTGGCATTTCTGGTTAATGGGTTTTATTTTGTCTTCCTGCTGATTCCTCCCAAAATGTGTGGTGTCACTGTTATTGCAGTGAGGGCTGAGGATAAGCACTGGTTATTTGTAGCTGTTGCTTTGTTCCTTAGGGAACGAGCCGTGCCATCTGCTCGCCACAGGTAGAGACATGATTGAGAGAATTAAAGTCTTTATAATTCCTGGGAAAAGGCAGGTCCTTCCACTAGGATTTAGAGCAGCAAGTTTAGAACCTGAAAAGAGATATCTAAATTCATTCACAGTTCAGATCAGACTTCCCCATCAGGCTGCGTTCCTTAACAGTCATTCAGCCTTTCCTATTTTTATGTATGTAATGTTGTTCCAAATGGATATTATACTTTCTGACTGGACTAAGTTGCATATCCCAAGCTCTTTGAAGTCCACAGAAAGATTGAACTCCTGAAGGCTTTGGGCTTTGGCTTGGATCCCCCCATCCAGAGCACAAGTGGTGTTGAGAGCCTTCCTGAGACGAAGGGCGATAGCTCAGGGCAGAGCTCCTGCAGAACAGCCCTGTACTGGAGTAAGCAAAAGAATTGTTCTGGGTAAGGATTGATGGCAACAGTTCACAGCATTATGGAAATCGCTTCCCTTTTGCCTCCAGCACTTTTACCACGGCTGTGTCTGTGCCAAAACCCAGGACGCACTCACTAATTCTTCCAGAATTGATCGGTCACGATAAACTTCCAAACACAGAGTAAAATACTTCCGTCAGACACATCAGAGTGTTTCTCCCAGTTTGCCTGAAGAAATCTGCACCGTTTGATTTCCCTCCCTGCATCCAATTTGATTCAGAAAAGGGCTGAAAGTTCCTGGCTACCT
Source organism: Atrichornis clamosus (assembly GCA_013400975.1). Classification (NCBI taxonomy): domain Eukaryota; kingdom Metazoa; phylum Chordata; class Aves; order Passeriformes; family Menuridae; genus Atrichornis; species Atrichornis clamosus. Next base: position 246,889 of record WBMZ01008619.1, on the reverse strand, counting down.
CCTCATACACTGAGAATTGTTCAAATACATTTACTTCTGGGGATAGATTTATGCACGTGTTTGTGTTATAAAATGTACTATTTATAAAGGACGATTAGACATTGGAATGAGCTGCCCTGGGAGGTGGTGGAGCCACCATCCCTGAAGGTGTTTAAGGAATGACTGGACGTGGCACTGGTCTAATTGACAAGGTGGTGTTGGGTCATAGGTTGGACTTGATGATCTCACAGGTCTTTTTCAACTTAATTTATTCTGTGATTCTGTGATTTAGTCTTAAAAATTCAAGCTCAAACTTTCAGCTGTTCTCATCTTGATCAGACACAAAGTTCTTTTTCTATCTGCCTGGGAATAATACCTGAAGTATTTCCAGGTTTTGATCTATAAAACCACCACAAAGGGATAGTCCAGCAGTGCTTCCAGGATGCCTTCTCTTCCCCCCGAGTAAGGTGGGATGTCAGTTTTTGCAAAGTTCTTGACATGTGCTTGAGCTGGCTCAGAATTGTGGAAGTGAGGGAATTCATAGCAATCCCCCTCTGCCTTTGACAGGGAGCTGCAAGACATTTCATACTAACATAAGTGTGGGTTTGTATAATTTGGGGTCTTGTGTGCGGGGACAAAAATGACCACCTGCAGTTTTTGCTGGCTCCTTTGCAGAGCTGGTTTTGCAGCCATTGAGATCTTCAGTCCTGCAGTCGTTGTTAGTGACTCATCACCAATAAATTACAGGAGCAAACCAGAGCAAAACTGATGTGTGGTTGAGATAAGCAAATACATGGACAGAGAGTGCAAATGTTGTTTGTTATTTATGGGGAAATTAAACTGCATGGCCTGTGCATAGCAGTCATGCTCAGGCCAAAAGCTGGTCAAGAAATTGAGCCATACAGGAAAATTGGAGTTTTCCCCTCTTGTGTTATCATTTGACAAAGGAGAACAGATCTTTGCATTCTCATAGCCCTCTGCTAGAGGCCTGGGTTTGATTCAAGTGGATCCACAGGCTTGTGGTGCCAAAACAGGCAATTTCTGCGCTCGTGTCTGAAGGCCAAATATATGGGTATGATTTCCTACAGTTTACAGTTACATGCTGGATCAGTGCTGTGCGTTTCATAAGCTGCCAGTCCAATTTAGCAGGGTCTTGGGAAACGTGTCCCCCAGGGAACGCTCACAATCAGCCTTATGTTTTGGACTGATAGTGCCTGTTTTCTGCTACACACGTTAGCAGATCCATATGTGAGGAAATCCAAACGTCCTTCCATCCAGCTCATAACCTGGGCATTGGCTGTGTCTGCTGCCCACTGCTTTTCTTGTGCTGGCTACACCCTGCAGGTCAGGAACTGTCCACTTTGGGAAGCACACGTGTATGATGGGCTGTGCTTTTCCTGGGGTCTGTGCAGGAGCTGTGGGTCCTGCATAGGTTTGAAATCCTATGAGTCTGAAAGTTCTTGAGTGCTTGGAAAAGGTACATTTACATCTTTCCTCCTGCTGTTTGTCTCGAGCTCAGCAGAGAGAAATGAGGGGCAGGAATTTGATGTCAAGGAGTTCATAATGTTTGTAGTGTCTGTTACAGACATTGTTGGCACATTTTGCTTCCCAACAATCTTCCTGACAAAGGCGTGATCTACTACATCTCTCTCCTGCTCCTTTCTACCCCTTTTTTTCTGTCTTCCTAGAGAACAGGAGTAGAAATTAAAAAAAAAAAAAAAAAGGCATTGGATTTAGGAAATACACTCTCCACTGCAACTCTGAACTATTTTCATTGCAGGTGTGTAGTTGTCTCTGCCAGATCACCTGGCAATTTATTGTGGATCCTTGGAACTTCAAAGCTAAATGTTCTCATGTAAAATTTCTGTTTCAGCAACTGACATTTTCTATTTCCTTGTAATCTCTTCATGACTGGGAAAGAACAAGAGTAACCAGCTTTTGTAAATCTCATAATATTTAGTAGCTCTTTGCATCTGATTGTTCAATTTTGGTTTCCTTAAAAAGTGTGTTCAGGACTTCACAGTTGAAGATAAAGACTTATTGGTATGATCCATCAATATTCCCTGAAAAAAAGCCCCAGAGATAAATATCATTCCTTTGTTGTGACACGGAGAAAAATAATCTCATGAATTTTGAAAATGTGAGGCTCCCAGTGCCAGGGCACTTGGTTTCCTTGAACTGAAGTCTCCATCACCAGACTGTTCTTTGTGGTCTCACTTGGGTGTCTCCTACCCTTTTCCACATAAGGTGAAATAAGAGGAAATTTCCACCTCTCTCATTTGAATCAGGTTTTCATTTCTTTCTCAGAAAAGAGGAAGATTGGGATTATCCTAACTACTGATGAGCTGCCCACTGCAGCAGGACCAGCTTCATGCACAACCCTGCCTGGAGGTTAAGAAAGGAGATTTGGAAGTCCATGAGTTGTAAAAATAAAAGCAGAAAAGAAGCGGCATCTCCAAAGCAAAAGTGGTGTTTTGCAAGCTGCATATTTGGACTGGTTACTTTGGCCCATCAACCCCAGAAGGATCTGCAATAAACATGCGAGGTCCTTTGTGATTTTATGTGATTTTATTTTATTTTTTTGTTGATGTCGGCCTGATTCCAAGTCGCTCTTCATTCCAATCTCAATGTATATCTCCCTTTGTGGCACAGGGTTTATGTGCAGGGAGGATTAGTGTCAAAAAGTGAGATGAAAGGAGCAAAGAATTCGATCTTGTTTTTTTTTTCATCCTGCATGTTTTGCTGTGTGTTAATTAGGGAAGATGCTAAAGTACCAGCCCCTTAAAGTGCCAGCAGCCCCCAGCAGGGACAGAGCCCTGTGTCCCCTCCTGCAGGAGCAGAAATCGCACTGCAAGATCCTGTGGCCACAAGGCTTCCTAAAAATCCCAGATATTCCCACAGTGGGTGACCCACCAGAGCCCACCTAGGATCCTGACCCATCCCACCCACCCAAGGTTGCTGCTGCAAGGGCAGATGGCACAGCTGGAGCCCAGGACAGGGCTGTGTCCACACCACAGGGTAATGCCGTGCTTTCCATGGACCCTAAGGAGGGGACACAAAGGGTTTCCCAGTGCTCCAGAAGTGCCCAACCAAAGTCACTCCAGCTGTGACTCCCACAGGTGCCACCAGCAAGGCAGGTGTTTGGGCAGGCTGCAGATGTGACCCCAAGCCTGACCCAGGACGGAGATGAGAAAGGCAGGCTGGAGTTGAGTATTAGTATTAGAAATTTTTAGACAAATTTAATAGAGAGAGTTTCTCTGAGTTAACCCCATAATTAAAGAACATTTTGTCTTAAAGTCACAAGTTTTCTCTTGATCTCTCACTTAGAGAGGCTGGCAAACAGAGGCTCTACCTAATTCTTGCCCCATTCAAGGGACTTATGACAGGCTGCATTCCTGATCTCTGGTGTTTTCATTTAAAAAAATCAAGTTTGTTCAGGTGAGTGAAACCAAAATGTCCCTTACTTGAGCTATTTTGCAGTGTTGCTGTGCCCATATCTGTCAGTTGTTGGAAGCTTTGGGATGAGAGGTGGTAAATGTCAAATATTAGAGCAGTGGCTGTTCCCTCATTGGAAGCAGAGCCTGGTTCCACAAGAATATCAGTTTATGAAGTTGATGTGCTACCCATTAGCCATTACCCATTCAGCAAATGCTGAAGTGGAGGGATTCTGGAAGGACCAGTTTATTGCAGGGAGCACTGATGTTCCATCTGTGGAGCACCAGACCTTCAGGACTATTTTGGGGATTGTAAAATATAAGCCAAAGATTGTAAAATATGAGTGAGGGCTTGTAAAATATGATTAGTGGCCACCAGCAGAAAACTTCAAGGACCTGCACCACAAGACAGCACTTATTTATAAGAAAGATGATACATATTATCAGAGAATGCAGGCTCAAGGGATAGAGGAGCTAATCCTCACTGTCAGTTTTCCCGTTCAGAAGACAAGGAAAAATGCTCTGTTTGCCTGTTTCATGACTTCTTCAGTCACGGTAGAATTTCTTGAGGGGAGACCCAGCACAAGGGGTTTTGTCCTGCTTCAGCATCCCTTCAGCGGATGGACAGGGTTTGGAGCAGTGCAGAGGCTGGTGAGAGGGCTTTGACCAGACTGGAATTTCTCCCTCCATGTTTAGGAAGTTTTTTGAGGCCCAGAGGGGAAGCACTGTGCAAGTGCCAAGCAGTACAACTGATAGTTAAAATTTATATACCTTCCTGTATGGGTTTAAATTCTCCCGTGTGCATGAATGAGGTTTGCTGCAGCCAAAAGAGGTTTTCATGAAGTGGCAAAGGAAATCTGTTTCAACAGAACAGGTTCCTGAAAATATCCTTACGGCACTTCTTTCTGTATCATTTGACTTTTCTCCTTGTTACAATGGTTCAGGCTGCAGAGTCTGGAAAAACATCAGGGTAGCCAGGGCAGAGGGAATATCAGATGGAGATGAGGGATAGATAAGAGGCAAATTACAGTACATTTCTCATGGGTCATTTGGCTCTAGTCTTGAAAAGAAGAGGAAAAAACCCTGAAGTAGTAAAAGAAAGAAAAAGAGACAATCAAAACAAATAAACCTGCCAGTGTTGCTGATTTCAAAGGCCTGTGAAATGTGCATATATGCTTCATAACGCTTTGCTGTTTTAAATGAAATGTTCCGTCCTTTAATCCTACTCACTGTCTCAGAAGTTAATTGTACAGTAAGATCACAATTCTCTCTGCCAAGGCTTTCCCTTTGTTTTCTTTTTCCTCCCTGCAAGTCGGCCAGCCCTCATATCTTTTCCTAGTTCTGTGCAGTTGGTTATTTTCTGTAGTATATTATGTAGTTCTGGGTAGCTTAATAATTTTTTATGGTCATGCAAGGAAATGGAGCTTTTCAGTTCTTGCTGCTCGAGTGAACCCAAATGTTGCTCCACTCTTGGACGTAGACCTTGCAAAGGCAGAAGGCTCAGCGATCAGATATTTATGGTCTGTAGCACTGCAACTCCTTCTAAACCTACGTAAATGTTATGTAAAGGTGGGGTGTAAGAAGTGGTAGTGAAGCCTGGAAGGGTAAGGAGAGAGAAGGAACAGATAATGTTGTGTACATGAATGGCCACCCCAAATTTTTGCGTAGAGCTCAGACAGAACATGTTTGACATTTGAAAATTTTTGCATCATCTTTTTCCCTGAGCCTCTGCTCCTTTTTATCCTGGCCAGAAGCAGCAGCAAAAGTGCCGGGGGAAAAAAAAAAAAAGAAAAAAAAAAGGGAAAAAAAAAAGAAAAAATCTGTTTTCACTGTATTTCTGAATCTGAGCCCAGGTTTGTGAAGGATTTGGCAAGGATTTACAAACCTTTGAGAGAATCCGTGTGGAGATCTGAGGAAACCCGCCTCCCTCCTTTAAAAAGCAAGTTGTGTTGGCCAGAAATTGGGCAAAAATTGGTCGTTTCAACTGAGGTTTCCTATGAGATTTTGGATTTGAACCTGAAACTGCACTTGGAGAATCTAATTTTGCTCTGACTAACTCTAGATTTACACTGGAGCAAATACATCACAGTCAGTGCTGATATTTGTGTGCAGCCCAGTGAGAGCAGAGGTTGGCTCAAAGTGCAGGCTCACATGAACCAAACCAAGAGAGGGCCCAGCACTAGGTCTGGAAGAGTCCAGGCATCAAATTTACTCCAACTCGTTGCTGTGGTTCAGCCTGTTAAGTAGATATTGCATTTACAACATCGAGAAGTTAAGTGATTGCATGAAATAAAGCTCTGTCATTAATTGGAAGTCTTTTATAAGAAGGTCAGATAGGGCTGAGTACTCTTAGGATTCTAAGATAATAATAATACAGATTTTGGAACTTAATAGCAAATAATTTCCTCTACGTATAGGGTGTTTTTTACCTCTCGGTTCTATAAATTTATTGTTACTGTAGAAATTTGTTTATTTCTAGGGCTGTCCTGCTGAAAAGTCAATGTTTCAAAGCAATTGAATGAAACTCATAACTTGACAATTGTAAAAATTCCCTGCTTTCAAGCAAGGAAGTGCTCTCAGTCTCTCTTGAAGGATAAAGAAAATCCAGACTCAAAGGATTCCCATATTTTGTACAGTAAAGCTCTTATTTTCTTTCTATATTGTTTTAAAAATGTTTTTTTAATTGGGTGAGTAAAGCCTGAGTCACTATCCTAGTGGTAGAATTAATTCAGTCTGGGCATCCTGGGATCAATGAACACCGAGACTTCTCTAGCCATGTGGGCTTTTATTTTGCAATATGGGTTTCTTAGGGTCAGTGTTAACAGTAGAACCTGTCTCTGATGTAAAAACCCCCTTGGTCCAGCTTTAGCAGGCTCACCTGAATGTGATAACAGTGTCACAGAGAGTGACACAGAGTTCAGCAGGGGCTACCAAACCTATGCAAGGAGCTGGATTTATATTTGAACAATTATCCTAAGTGGCTTTTCTCGGATCCTTATCATTATTTTTTTTTTTTTCCAAAACACTTCTCCTCTCTTGTAACGGGAGATCAGATTTGGGGCCTGTAGAGGACATTTTGCTACAGCAGATAAACTGAAATTCTTTCAAAGCTGCCAAGCCTGCATGTGCTGACAGTGCTTGCAATTTATGCTTGTGGACATGACCTAGCGACTGCCTGGTTTGGATGTGGTTGGAATTACAGTTGGATTTCAGTGTGAACACAGGCAGTGATCTGGATCTAAACCGGGACCTGGAGCCTCTCACTTGTAGTATTCTGGTTCCACTCTATTTCAGGCTCTGTCCCAATCACTGAAAGATTTATACCTTTATCAATAAATTATCATGACTTTTACTACACTTACACCAGTGTCTTAAATTAACACTAAACTCAGTGTAGATGAGGCATGCTTCCTGCTGCACATGATTTATGGCAATCCGTCTGAAATGAGGAGCAAAATTGAATTTGCCAGCAAAGGCAACTCTTTAACATCAGGTCAGATGAAAATTTTATTGCACGTCCACTGCTAAAGAGGGTTTGTAGATTGTCTTTTTTTTATACAGGTTTTTTATAGACTTGTAACACTTTAGGCTTTAAAAAAAAAAAAAAAGAAGTTAGAAATGTTTGGAGGCCTGAAATCTCTACTGTGTCTTTGTGTCGGGTTGGAGGTGACAGACAGGACAAACGTAGCAGTTCCATGGCACTGATAAACTCTCAGCTTGAGGGCTGTATCCCCTTTTGATGACCTGCCTTTGGGAAAGATGTGGAGAGTGCAGATAAGAGCATCAGAAACAGGCAGAGGTCTTAAAAGCAGTGAGAGAGGCTGAGGAAACAAGGTAGTTTTAGCCTAAAAATGAGATGGTGTGCAGGAGATATAATAGGCTTTCAAATAAGTAACAGGTTTGGTAACGCACAAGGGAATCCAGTCTCCCTGTCTGTGGGGAATGGCACAAATAGTCATGCACATCTGCTAGAGCAAAAAAGATTCAGGTAGACCTTCAGGAAAAAAAAAATCCTGAGCATAAAGGAATTGAAATAAGGGCTGCAGGTTACTGGGGCAATGACAGAGTCCCTGTCATGTGTGATTTGAAGTGTGAGCTACCTAAAAATTTGCTTGGTGTGACATGCCCCAGCTTTGGGATGGAGGGCTGGCAGCCGTGGTCTTTGGACATCCTTTCCAGACTCATTTTTCTATGACTCTACAACAGAAGGCAAACGGCAGCTCATGCACTGGCATCAACACTGCCTCTCCAAAAGGAGAGTTCCATGTCTAACCCCCCAGGACTGAGAAATCACAGGGGAAAAAGCTAAATTACAACTGAGCACATCTGCCAAATGGCCCCATTTCAAGGTCAGCTTTCAGTGCTGTTGCAGTTGTGGCTCTTGCCATTATCTTCAGGAAGAACATCCTTTATCTCAAAACTGTTCTTGCTGTTCACTGCAGATACGGAAAATCTCTAGGTGGACACTGCACCCTGAAACCCTGGGCTCTCTCTGTGGCTCGGACAACCAGGACAGACCCTTGGTGCTGCCTGTCCACACACACTGCCTGCTGTGGTCTTTGCTGCTCCGGTGAATTAGTGTCAGTCCTGGGGCCAGGATGAGAGCTGGAGGGACACAGGGAACACCACTGAGACCTGCCAGCCGCACCACGGTGGGAATCACACCTGGATCAGTCACAGGCTGCCAGAGAGTGTTCCAGGGCTGTCCAAAAAAGCTTTCTGTTTGTCTAAACTGTGTACCATGGTTTAGGCTGGGTTGACAGTTCTGAGAGTGGAAACAAGGAGTCTTGGGAAGAAGAGGGATGCACTGGGTCCCTGTGATTCCAGGAGACTTATTCTGTCCTGCCATGTGCTGAGACCAGTAGGTAAAGGATAGGACATTGTATGTCAGCACTGAAAATGGAGACATTTTGAGGCTGACTTCCCAGTTCAGGAGATGCTGTTAGGTTTGGTTGTTGTTGTTTGGGTTTCTTTTAGGATGAAATTTAGTGCCTTCTATTCCTAACAAACTCAGTTTGCAGTTGCAGACCATAGTCCATAGTGAGCAGATAACAAACTTCCTGCTCTATGTTTGGGTGGGGTCTTGCAAATAATCCCTTAAGTCCCTGTTTGTTTTCTTGCTGTAAAGTGACACTTGTCTTTGAAAGAAAAAAAAACCCCATAACAAAGTCAAATAGAGAATAACTCTGAGCAAACAGTAGGAAGCATTTCCTAACAATAAGGGCTGGAAGGCTCTGTGTTCCTTGCAAAAATAACCACGAGTGCAAGAGGCTGCAGCCCAGCCACATCAGGGAAATGCGGGGGAGCCACTCTCTGACCTGGAGGAAAACAAGGAGGAAGGGGTTCCAACCCAGTTACAAAGCTGCTCAACTTTAGTCACCAAAGCCAGATTTAATATGATTAGACCTGGTACCAACTGACTTTAAAGGCCACTGCCAAATGTGTTTGTGGCTCAGGGCAGAGTTTTGTGGCTGGGTTTGGCTTTGGAGCTGAGGTCCAGCAAAGGGAGCTCCTCACAGTGGCTCCCACAGGCAGGTGGGGCTGGTGGCCAAGGGCTTCACCTCATCGCCTGGGGACGAGTCACAGCCCAAATGGACAGGAAACGAGTTTGACAGATGAGGCAGGCACGGGGATAATGGCTACTGTGAGTGATGGGGTGGGCTGTGTGCTGGGCAGGGCCGCCGAGAGACTCTGCTGGGTGAGCTAAAAACTCCATTAGACTGAAACTGGAGCACTGCACGGGATCCATATCACTGATTGAGGGCTGGGGCTTCCTGGATAAGGGCAAGCTGCTGCACAGTACAGTTTCAGAGGGTTCTTTACACTGCAGTGGAGGGAAAAAGCAAACCAAAACTGTGCATTGAACAAATAAGTCGATGAAAAGATCTGGGTGGGAATGTGCACATTGCCTGATATGATTTGGTGTCCCAAATGGCCTTAAACAGCCCATAGAATTTCTATGTCTAAAACAGATTCCAGCAAAGGAGACCTTTTATGATGCACTAATAGGCTCATTAGGCTTTCTGGAGCAAGGCACGCTCACAGCATCGTATGTTTTTTCCATTACAGGAATTACACGTGTTTTGTTGTGCTTGGGGTTTTGTTTTGTTTTCCACATAGACTTGCCCTGACAGTTCCCCCATTCAGGTTTATATTGGAGGTACCATCTCGAGCCAATGAATTTTATGAAATATGTTGCTGGCACTCACAGAGAGATGCATAAAGGAAATATTCTAATGACAGTTGGAAAGGCTTTGATCACTTTCCAAGACTGCACTCACATCTTTGAAATGCGAGTTTGGCAGTGCTGGAAAGGCTGGGCTCTTTGGCTCTCTTTGGCACGAGCCCATGTGACAGACATAATGTCCTCTATCAGGGGACCCACATAACCTTGAGAAGTGTAAGCAGCGCTCGCAGATTGCGTTGGGTCAGATAGTCTGGGCTGATAACAAAGCAGCCGCGGCAGCAGGGGGGAGTCAGCCTAGTCCAAAGCAATAACTGAAAACTATTTTGACCTGGTAACTGTTGGGTCTGCTGCCTGCGGCTACGGAGTTGGACATGAACTGCAAAAGTAGTTAATTTATGCCTCCTTGAGTGTAGGAATGTGGCGGTGATGGATAGGGATGGGAGGTTATTAGAAACATGGGGAGGAAGGAGAGGGTGGAATTCCAGCTTGTGTTTTTATCTCTTACACACGCACACGCTGGTCCCTCACACGCTCTTGGCTGCCTTGGTTGTGTGCACTGTCCAAGTCCTCGCTTCCACACTCACACCCCTGCTCCTGCACGCACACGCAGGCACACGCTCACACCCTTCCAGGGGCTTTGCCTGAGCTCAGGGCTCGGGCATGTTTACGTGTTGGGGGTTGCTGGCTGCTTTCACGAAGGAGTTTGTGTTTGCTCCCTTCCAAGCATGATCTGCTTACAGCTACACCCGGGCAGATCCTTTGCTAAAAGTCCTCTTGGCATTCTACTCTTCCACCACGTTCTGCTCACTCACAGCCTTCCCCTGGCTAGCAGAGAAAAGTGGTCAGGGAAATGCTATAAACCCAAGTCCAAAGGACTTAGCAGGGTGGATTTACATGAGGCATGAGTCCAGTCTAGTGATGCATTAACATCTCTGGCCAATTACTTAAATGCTGTCTGCTCTGGGTGTTTCCTGCACTAATAACCCATGTACAAAACAGCCCTAGATGCTGAAGCACAGGGGCTGGATGCAAGTGAGAGAGGGATTGTGGCCATGCACTAAGGAGATAAATGGGGATTGGATTGTGTAAAAGATAAACAGACAGCTGAGAATAAAGAAATACTAGTTCAGATTATTTGAAACCGTAAGGGAAGAGCAAGCATATAAATGGTGATCTCAGGAGGGGAGTTGGATTATAGTTACTCCTACAGGGATTTGCATGTGCATAAAGCATCTGCATCCAGAGTCAACAGCCGCTGTCTCAGCTCAAGGCAGCAGGACCTTCCTTCCCACTGTGATACAAACACACAAACGCTGTTCTAATCAGACTCAGTGCTTCTGTTTCTGCCCCTGTCTCTTGCACGAAGTATCACATCACTCCCACATTCTCCCTGACACTTCTGCTCACTGTCTGTCCCCGATGCTGCCATAGGTGCAGGTGCTCACACCATCCCCTTCCCATGCACACCCCCGGTCACGTATTCCCTGGATGCTCTCACACTGGCACTTGGAAATGCACAGCACTTCCCACGCTTAGCTTCAAACTATTGCTCGTGGACGTGTCTTAAGTAGGAGTCCATGCTTGGAAGAGATGTTTTCTGAGGCACAAAGTAGATGGCTCAGAGCCTCGGAGCACCGTGCAGATCCACGCAGGACAGGCTGGAGGAGCGAAGGGAGAGGTCTGTGTATTTTCCATGGATGTGTTGGGAACATTGGAGAGATGAGAAATGTGTAAAGGGTCACAGCTCTGACCTGTCCTTCAGGATGTCATCCACATTTGCTCGGAAGATAAACACTGCATGGAATGGAAACATCCCCTTCACTGGTGTCCCCAAAGAGCACGTCTTCCTCCGTGAGTCAGCGAGGGCCTGGGGACACCCAGCCATGGTCTATTTTGGAGGCAATGACTTCAGCAAGTGGCAGGGGAAGCTATTGTGGAAATATGAATGTGTTTTCCATTGGGGAGTCCTCCAGGGAAGGACAAAAAGATCTTGGTGCTGAGCCAGCTCCCCTATTTTTTCTTCACCCTTCTGGGAACAAAAGCCTAGCAAAGTATGCAGGGAACCCTTCTCAGAGCCTGTGAGGGTGTGTGGTTTGGGAGAGCTACGTGAGCCTTGCACACACCGTACACACACAGAAAGGGGGACTTCAGGAAGCAGGAATCAACCTGCTCAAGACCATCGTGGTATCCTTTCCTTACAGCCTTTGAACGGTGCTGGACTCAGTGTGATCGCTCTCTCTGGGGCTTTCCACCTGTCAGGTGAAGATAGGACAACGTATCCCTCTTCCAGCTTTTCTCTTATCACAACACTTCATATCAAACGCCAGTGTGAGCTGGAAACAGAGAGCCAAAGGCTTTAACCTTACATTTTGCTTTCTCCAGCTTTACTGTGAGTTAGAGCAGTGTGGCACTGTGGTACCAGCAAGTAGCTCCTGTTTGCGAGTATTGACAAAGTCTACTCTTTTAAAAGAGCAAAAATACTTCCAACAGCCATCAAGCTTAAGGGGTTGGCTTAGCTTGCCTGCAAGCACATTGCTCTATAACTTCCAGGCATCCCAAAAGCTGAGGAGAAATGCTGCTCAGCCTGGGAGGACCTAAGGAGCCTTAAGGATTTATATCTTGGTATGGTACCACTCCTGCAGAGAGCTCTTGCAAGGAGACCTCTTGGCACAGCTTTGCCTGCTGGAAATAGCAATTCCCAACCAGCCATGGGATGTCAGGGTTAGGCTGCATGTGTCCCAGCACGAGTGACTGCTGCTGAAGGAGTGACTCTATGAACTGGTGTTAGTTGTGGTGCCAGCCTGAGGGTGTGAAACTCGTTCTTGTGAAGGAAAATTAGAGGTAACAACAACAAACAGCTCAGAGGAAATGTGCAAGGTAACTGCTGGTGTAAAAAGGTTTACTGACCATAACACTTTGTTAATTACATTCATAATAAATAGATTCCTATACTTACCTTGAGAATGTGAACAGCTTTATGTATTTACCTTGGATTTTGTGGCCTTAGTTAATCAATGGCCTGAAGTCTTAGATGAGCTTCACTACATGAATGCAAAGCAATCGAAGTTTGGGAGTGGGTTATTAAAACATTTCAGGTGATTGATATGCAGGATATTATAAGATCTTTGCCTGGATTGCAGCACTTCTTCAATATTTGTTGCTTTTGTGTCACCTTTAGAAAAAAAAAATGTTTTTCTTTTTCTACAGGGCATACTTAGATGTCAATGAACTTAAGAACATACTCAAACTGGATGGGTCCACACACCTCAACATCTTCTTTGCCAATTCCTCTGAGGAAGAGCTGGCTGGAGTGGCAACTTGGCCCTGGGACAAAGAAGCCTTGATGCATCTAGGTGAGTGATAAAGATGTTTCTTCTTTGCAAAGCATTCTTTTGAGGCACTAAGAAGGAAAGACAAATATGCGTTAAGCTCTGGTCTGATTTCTTATCATTCCTCTAATATATAGTCAGGGGAAAAAAAGTATTTCACGATTCCCAGATACTGGCTCACAACCAGGAAAATATTAGGTTATAAACCCAAAGCATATTATGGTATTTGTAGATGATGTCAAGCTGAAAGTATTTCACCTTTTCAGTGAAGCTACTTTACAGGGCATTCACTCCATGGGAGCAGTTTGCAAAGAAGATTGGGGGATAGGTGTGGGGATGAGAACGAGTTGAATCTTTAACCTTAGCCTGTTATGTTCTGATCCTTAGTTCATTAGCAAGTATTCAATTAACTCACAGACTGTACCTAAAATGTGCTGCTGATTTTTCTCTACCAATGTGCAAAAGAGCAAACTGCAGAGAGATTGTATTTCTAATGTTCATTTGAGTGGAACTGGAAGGAGTTCACCACCCTGCAGACTGCCCTGCGTGTTTCATAACCAGGTTGCTGAGTGTGGCTGCTAGAACCCGGGGATCCAGGCAAAGCTCTGCAACCTCCCAGATGACTCACTGCCACCTGCAGTGCCACTGGACCTGTGTTCCCTGCAAAATGTCAGATGAGCCTCAAAAAGTTCAGGAGGCACCGACTGAGTCAGCGTGTGCTTCTCTTAACTTCCCAAACCTCCCTCGGGCTGCAAACATGATCTGGTCATCTCTGAGCAGGAATTCTCAGAGGTTTTCCAGATATTTCTCCAGCTTGTCCAGACTTTCCTAGGCTGGAAGTGAAGTCCAGTTTCAGCCAAGTCTTTGTGAAAGGCTGTTTCTGCCAGTTTTTATATTACCCAACCCCATGCTGAGCTAAATAAAAAAGATATGGTGAATATAAACCTAAATGAGGAGAGTAAACAGTGTTTGTTTTCCTAAAAAATACAATGAGAGTTGAGCTGTAGCCATCAGTCAGGGGAGTTTTTCCATGCTCAAAAATACCCCAAAACCTTGATGTTACCATGTCACGGTCACCTGTCTCCACAGCAGAGAGAGGCTCCGTGGTCAGACCAAGCAGTTGGAAGTGGCTGCCCTCCTTCCATTTGTGAACGTTTCATTACAGCAGCCAGCTCTGCAGCTGCTCTGCAAGAGGAATGAGCAAAGTTCCCCTCCCAAGGACCAGCACTGACACACATCCAGTCTCCTGCTGAGCCCAGCCGGGACTGAAGCCACTTCCACTGACGTGCCCGCAGCCTCCTCTCCATGGGCTCCTGCTGGGCGCACCCAAACCAGAAGTTTCTGTAAATGCCCACCAGGGATCATCCCCCAAGGCAACATCTGGCTGAAACAAAGATAGATCTTAACCCCAGCCTTGACCAGCACCCACAGTGATGTGATTTCTGTCACTTTGGAGTACCACAACCCCCTAGTCCAGCACTAAGCCCCACAGGAGCTCTGTCTGCCTGTGGCTGGGCAGCAGTTGGATTGCTGGTTGTGGGTTTGGTCCCTGTATGGGCCATTCCCTTCCGAGCTGGACTTGGTGATCCTTGTGTGTGCCTTTCAAACCAGAAGATTCTGTGAAACATCAGTGTCACTGCCAAAGTGGAATATGGCTGCAGTACAGCTGCTCCTTCCCTACATGAGTATTTTCACAGTTTCTCTTGGTGTTGCCATGGGACGGAGCAGAGAACAAGGGGAGAGCTCCAGAGCACCAACAAGAACCTTCTGCAAGAGGGCTGGGGCTCGCCCAGAGCCCTGATGAGTTCTTCTGTCACTTTGTTAAGCTAATTGTCAACATCATGCCTGTGCAAAACAATTTAAATTCAGCTCCTACAGAGTATTGACAGAGTTCATTGACTAAAAAAAAGATCTCACGAGAAAAAAAATAGGCTTTGGACAACAGATTAAATTTGACTTGCAGTGGAAAAAAAAGTGAAAAATAAATAAATAATGCTCATAATTTCCTGTCATAATAGCCCGCCCAGACCTGTGCTTGGTTTGTAAGAATTCATCTTTAATCTTTTTTACTCTCTTCTATAAATCCAATATGTACTTAATAAAAAATATGAAATATGTCCTGTGGTGCAGATCTAAAGGCTGGGATAGAGATTGTCTGGGTGAGGAAGTTTATCTTTTCTGTAAAACTGCAATTGATTTAGATTCTTGACAGCTATAAAAAATATAAATTTTCAACAAAGGCAAAAATAAAATCTCCCTCTCCAGCTGCCTTAGGGTTCTCCAATGCCAGAACAATTTAACCAGCCTTTGTTGAAGGCACATCCTGCTGAGGAATTTCACCAATATTCCTGCCACTGGAAGACAAACTCTGAAATTATCTTTGGGATAGAGACCCCCACAAAATACACCAGGGTACTCTCTGGGTGTAAATGTCTCCACCTGTGTAGAGACCAAGCACCCGAGGAATCAGAGCGTTTTGTACAGAGAGGGATCCAAGGAACACGGGTGTATTGGGGTGCTGCATACTGGTAGGTCTGTGTGTAATTAATTGGGAATGTGGAGAACTGGTGTAAGGCACAGTTCGGTGCTGTGAAAAGGATGTGCAGATGCTGCACATGTGGCATAATAGACACGGTGCTGCAGCGTGACAGATTTTATTCACTCTTTTGTGTACCTATTTAAATTTTCTGGTTTTTTTTTTTTTAATAGTTTTTATGTATTTGTACATGCCCATGGGACTCCTCTCCACCCTGTTCATGTTGTCACACATGCCCGTGCTCAGAGGGAGAATCTTTTCCCTCTTGCTATTTGTGTGTGTGTCCCTTCAGGACATCCAAAGTGCTCCTTCCTCTCGCTTCAGCACTGACACAATTTCATCTCAAGTGCTGCATTTTGTGTTTGGGCACTGTTCCTGGAGGAAAATGTGAGGCAAGTGGGAAAATCAAAAGAGAATCACAGTCAGGGAGGTCTAGAAAAGGGGCTGAGCTATAGGGAAAGGCTGAAGGGATTATGGTTATTCAGACTGAAGGGGAAGAGCCTACAGTGGGGATGATGACAATCTCATAAAAGCTGATGAAAGGGGCGGAGAATCTTCTGTTCTTCATATCCGTATGAGGAAGGACTTGAAGTCATGAACTTGAATTGCCAAAAAGTCAATTCGGATTAGATGTGAGTTAAATCCTTGCAGCCGTAGGGATGCCTAGTGCTGACACTGATTGCTGGGGCAGTCATGTCGTCAGGGGTTGTGAAGAGGCGTCGGGCCAGTGTGTGTGAGGGATGGTACAGACCTAATTGGTTCTGTGTTGTTTGGGAGTGGAATTTAGATGACTCCTTAAGAACTTCATGGTCTTATTTTCCTCTAATTTCATGGTTGTTACAACCAGGTCTCCAGGCAGACGAGGATGAAGGGTCTATGGTGCATCAGAACCCAGTGATCTCATCTTCCCTGCACTACAGTCACTGATAAAGTTCCTCCTGCCAAAACCTTTTCTCTCCTCATTGTCACTAAATTATTAGAGTACCATGTCCAAGATTTATATTCCCACTACAACTTTTACAAAGCAGTCTCCTCTTCTCACAGTAGGCAGTACACACAAACAGTTTTAAATAAAAGGCTCAGAAAAGCTGAGGTCAACAAGCTAAATAAAGAAAATATCAAGCATATCTTAAATACAAAGGTACATCTAACTGAGCTAAAAATACAGTTCCTGTGGTTAATTCAATGTAGTGTAAATCCTGACTAATTTGCCATTTGCTTTTTTACACATCCCTTAATTCATACAACAAAAAATCACTGCTAGTTTTCTTTGCAAACATTTAACAACCATGCAGTTCTTTTAGAGTTATCACATTCCAGGATTTCATATTTTTTGACACATTAAACTTATGCATATTCATCAGTGGACTGGCTTCAGATCAAGCCAGGCTTGTCTGTGTGTATGAAGAGTGAGTTTCTGACAGTGACTTCAAAGCTGCAAAAACTGCTCCAGCCTTGGGTGTGCTCAGTCTGCTTTGTCCAGCTCTTGGTTTGCAAATATTGGTGCAACCTTCTGCAATTCTCAGGGTGTTTCAGAAGTTCATAGGCTTCTCTCACATCTTCACCCTGTGGAATTATATACAGAGAGTGTTCCAGGTATGTTTTGTTTGACTCTTGGTGTCAAGTATGTTGCTTACACTTATCTGGGCAGGATCACACTTTGTAAGCACATGAAATTACCTGAAATTGCATAGTAGGAAGCAGTTTCATGTAGGATTTTCTTCTAAGTTAACAAAAAATCAAATTGAGCACATTCAATTGAAAAACAGATTGTTGCAGTGCTTCTGGTTTGGAATGTTGAGCTTTGTTCTACGATTCCACATTCTTAGAGCCTCAGATTAAGGGTGAGATGAAACTTTGCTGTGCAGGCAATGTCTGGTTCTGCAAGAAACGGTCTGTGCTGCAGAGGATCCGATGAACTGCCGGTGGGTCTGCCCTTAGGATTGTGTTCTCCTCCCTTTCTCCTGCTGTTCTGAGGAACTCAAGGCAAACCTGGAATCTGTTCTCTTTTCCCCTTGCAGGTGGCATCGTGCTGAATCCCTCCTTCTATGGGATCCCTGGCCACACGCACACCATGATCCATGAAATTGGGCACAGCCTGGGGCTCTATCACGTCTTCCGGGGAATCTCCGAGATCCTCTCCTGCAGCGACCCGTGCATGGAGACGGAGCCCTCCTTCGAGACTGGGGACCTGTGCAGTGACACCAACCCTGCCCCTAAGCACAAGCTCTGCGGGGACCCTGGGCCTGGCAATGACACGTGTGGCTTCCACAGTTTCCTGAACACTCCCTTCAGTAACTTCATGAGCTACGCAGGTACTGGGCTGTCCTCGCTTTGCTGGGCAGGGCTGTGCTTGGGCAGGAACAAAGAATTGCAGCACTACCCCTGATTGCTCAGTCCATTTCTTATGCTGACATGTGTCTCCATAGGTCTAGGACCAGGCTTGATGAGGGATCAGTCTTGATATACTCAGGAATCCCTTCCTGTTCTCCTTTTTTCCCAGTTTTCCCCAACTTTGCATAGTTTCACGTGAAGACCAGGCAGAAGGTTTGGGGGAGGGAAGAAATGAGATAAGCATTAAGAAAACAGCTTTTAAAGGCTCTGCAGCAAACCTGACACCCTATTTCTCTGGGATCTGGATGCCTGATCTATGAGGACTTTGAAAAACTCAAATCCAGAGATTGTTTAAGCTTTCCCAAGGAGATAGAGAATGTCAGGTGAATACTGATACCACCACGGCTGTGGGATAAAACTGTGACAGGCGGACAACTAAAGAGGCACTGCTCGTGCCTCCAGGTGTAGAAATGCCATGTTTAGGTTTGGTTTGGAATCACCCACATCCGAGTTTCATCATTAGAGTGTGAATAGTGGGATTCTGCCTGGTCAAGGACTACCAGTGTGCTGTGCTGGTTTGTACTGGGAGTGCAGCTACAGAGACTCCATATCAGTGTGGCAAAACCACCCCTCAGAGCAAAAGCTGATGTTGTGGTTACAGCTCTGCAGGCACAGCTGTGCTGCCCAGATGTGCCACATCCTGTCACTCCTATCAACAGAGAGTATCCCAAAGAAGGCATGAGCTCCCTGTCCCATCAGATGAGGCTGGACTGGGGTCCTTGATGCACCTCTCGAAGCTCAAGGGGTGTTGCAAGATCTTCTGTTACTTCTCAGAAAGAACAGGGGATACCTTGACTTGTATTTCCCCTTATTTTGGGTGACAGGGTCTATGACGGTGAGCTGACAGCATCAACAACATTTTAAAGGCAACAAATATATTTACCGACACTGAAGGGCACCTTTATACTCCAGGCAAAAACACAGATTGCCCACTCAAAAGGTCACAGGAGTGCTTATTCTGTAATAAAACTGTAGAGAAGCAAAGTGTTTAATGTCATCTGGGGCACAGATTGAAATGATTTATAACAGAAATGCTTTTATGCCCTTTGTGGTACTAGCTAAAAGTGATGCTTAGTTTTCTCTCCGTTTTTCTATTTGTTTGGAGGGTGTTTTCAGGGACAAACACACTGAGTCAGCTGCTCGGTTCGCTCTGTGCTGTGGTGCCCGTGGTCGGGCAGGGAGCCCGATTGCCCAGGACAGCGTCCTGGTAACATCACCCAGACAAGTCAGGGCCACCTCAGACGACGATATCCCCCCACCAAACGTGCTCCTGTGGGTGTGAGGAGGGGCGGAGCGTGCTTCTTGCAAACACTGAGCTCTCCTCTTCCAAAGAAAACTTGCCTTGCCAATTGACTCGAGAGCTGAGACAGAGGCAGACCACAGAGATACCCATCTGCTCCTGGGAGCTACCTGTGTGCTGGTGCTCTCAGCTGAAACCTCTTCTTCTTTTTTCTTGAAAAATTAAGTGAAGCGGCATGATAGATATCTCTGGAGCTCATGCATGAATCTGTTTGCTTTTCTGTTGTTGCCAGTGGAAGAAAATATATTGGGATATCAAATTGCTGTCAAAATACCTTTGAAACTTGTAGGTTGAGGTCATGTAGTTCTAAGAATTGCCTTTCTTTCCTTTCTGTTTTGCTGCTCGTGTACAACTTGATCATACTGTGTTTGTCTGTCTGTCCCTGTCCAACACCCATCTGTCCAGATACCCCCAGCTCTGACCAAAGCACTTAACTGGTAACTTTTATTTGCCTGGAATAACAAGCTACAGTGTCCAAAAGGTTAGGTAGTGCGAGAAATAGGACTTTAAATTATTTTTACAAGTCCAAATAGCTATGATGTTCCCAAATAAAAGAAAAGTTAGTCTTTTAGAAGACTTTTCGTGAAATCATTACGAATTGTGCATCTGAATTCTGTTGGAATAACCACCTCAGCCATGTATTGAATTTCTCTAATTACTACTTTATCTGAGGATCTTGAACCTTTCTTGATATTGAGTGGAACACCTTTTTCCCTTGCCTCTCTTCCCCTCCCCTCCCCCAGGACACAGCCTGTGCTGATGTTTAAACAGATTGAGAATGCAGGTCATCCTTCTCCTGTGCCACTGTCTCACTGCTTTGTCCTATATATATTTTATTGTTCTTTTATGATGGCTATTAAGGGCCTTTGTCTCCTTCTGTGCTTCCGTGAAGAATATTTATGGCTTTTACAGCACGCTCAGGGGTAGACCATCGATAATTATTGAGGAAATCCAGAGATGTCACATTAAAGCAGCTTTCTGCATACCCACAGGGATTTGTAGATATTATCAAGTGGGTGGTGTCTGTCTCTCTGCTGTGCATGTTTGATCAGAGGAGGGTCAGTGCTCAGTGGAATTGGGAGAGACACAGGAAAACACGTGAACTGGTGTGGGGGGCTGGAGGCTGAGCAGGATCCCAACCGGAGCTGTCTCCTTCTGCGTGCATCTCCGGGAAGATGCAGCCAGGTTTTAAATCAGCCAGCAAACACACGCTTCCCTTCAGAACACACTCATATTTTTTTTGTTCCTCTGGAGTACCACAGGGCACGGACTTGAAAGCATCAGAGCACCTCCTAATGCTGTCACAATATTGAACTTACACGCGACTCCCTGAGCAGCCTTCGGTGCCCTGCATCTTCCAGAGATGTGCAGCACTTGACCTGTCATTGTTTGGATCCCAGCTGGGACCAAGCTCTGCTGGGCTGGGAAATCTGCAGGCACATGTGAAGAAACACTCTGTGTCTTCAACAGCTTTCCATCCAGAAAACCAGAAAACTGGTTGAAGTGCTAGCATCAAGTTCCTCAGCGTGGCTTTGCTGGGTGACTTTGCACAACATATTTATTCCCTCTGGGATCTGCACAATAGAGAAACAGCAATTTTCTACTTCTCTGGGGCATTGTAGTTGTAAAGTTGTTTGGTGTTCAGAGGGCACTGGATGTGTTCTTGTTGCCAAATCATGTTTGAGGAAAACAAGATGAAATGAGAAATGGGTATTTATGGGAAATGGTCCAGCATAGTTATTTCTCCATTTTGAATGAAAAAGAAACATGAAGTATCAAAAAATGTTTGTGAAAAGTTCAGAAAGGGGTTAGAATCAGAGTGGTAAGGGGGTATTTTTCATAGAACTAAAGTTATTTATTGCATCAAAAATTTACATTTTTAATCAGTGTTTATAATGATATTTTAAATTGCTCTTTCAGAACATTTCTTTTTGTTCATTAGAAAATTTTAAAACTTTAAAGAATATACATCTTAAAATTCTGTGGTGTTTAAGAAATGTGACAAAGTCTGTTGCCCAAAGTTTGCATGAATCCAAGTCAGTGTTTTATCCTTTACACTACCATCCTTTGCCCTTTCATCCTTTCTCGGAGATATTCTTTTAAACATGAAGTTCTTTTAAACCCAGAGCTCCACTGGTAGCCCAAACCCCAACCAGAAGGTGCTGCACTGAGGCTGTTTCTTCACCTCCATGTATCTCTGCCTCATCTAGGGATGACCTCTGGGTGCTTCAGGTGTATCCCAGGTCAGGGGGAGGGAACGTTTATTGATTTATTCCCTTCCTTTTTAACCATTGTTTCCTTTCACCTGCCTCCACAAGTGATGGCTGCGCTAATTTGTTCACAGACCATTAACTTTGGAGTGCTGCGAGATCCCAGCCCGGCCCTTCCAAGAAGCCGCCATTCACCAGGTCGTAATTCTTCCTCTTGCTCCCGTCCCACGTGGCTGATGTGGCTTCTGTTTGAATTCCAGACGATGACTGCACCGACTCCTTCACGCCCAACCAAGTGGCCAGGATGCACTGCTACCTGGACCTCGTCTACCAGAGCTGGCAGCCCACGAAGAAACCGGCTCCCGTCGCAATTGCCCCCCAGATCGTGGCCCGGACCCCCAGCTCTGTCACCCTGGAGTGGTTTCCACCCATCGATGGCCACTTCTTTGAAAGGTGATCATGCTCTGCTCTGTACTCTCGTCCTGGAAAAATGGGAAGCGGAGAAGCAGGGGCCCTGCTGCGGGAGCACAGCCTGGTCATGTGCTTTGCTCAGTCTGGGCTAAGGCTCTCTCCTAAATTGGTTCATAGTGAGGAGGTTATTGATCTGTTGTCTGCTCTTCCTTTCTCAGCCTGTAGCACTCAGTTGAAGGCCATTGATTTGCCATGTAAAGGGCAAATCTTTCTCCATATGTTACGGGAGGAATTTTCAATCAAAGATTCTGGCCCTGTGATTCGTGCTGTTGGTGCTGCTCACAAATACCTGTGGGCTTTGGCTCTGCCTGCACGTTCCCCCCTCCTCCCCTTTTCCTTTCTAAGGACAAAGTGGATCCTGTTTCTACTCCCGTGACAACACAGGGCTCATGGGCAGGCAGGTGGCTGGGGATGGGGACAAATGCTCCCGCCTTCCCTGAGCTGCAGGTGTGAAATGGGAGTTGAGCAAAGCAGAGTCAAAGGCCCAAACCCCTGGCTATCACGTGAATGTCACCCTGTAGGTCAGGGTAGGGGTCTGTGTTCCTGTCTGACAGGCATGCAGCTGTGTGATATCAGTAATGGAAAACGTAGGGCTCTGGGCAGGAGCTGCACCTCACTGCAGCCCACAACTGGAGCAACTCCACCCCAGGATAACTTGAGCAACTGGGTAGTTCATCTGAATGCTCTTATGCAGCTCTTGGATGAGCTGCAGGAGCTATGAGAGTCCTGGCAGAGAACTTGCTCAGTGATTGACCTTCTCGCATTACCATTAACTCACCTCCCCTGTTTGCATTTCTTCTCCACCTCTTGCTTTGTTGTTTTATAGGGAGCAAACTTGGAGTGTCCTTCAGGACCGCAGCAGTTCAGAGCACAGGAGGCCAAATTTACAAGCGTATTAGCACCCAAAAAGCTGCCTCAGCACTGCTGCTTTGTGCTGGGAGAGCACCTTGAAACCACTGCCTCCATCAGGCATGAAACTCCTTCCAGCACTGCTAGGACACCGTGGCCATTCCAGTGGCCAGCTTGCACTTTATCCCACCAGGCAGAGAGCTGATGTTTTCTGCTCGGATGAGATTTTCCACCTTTATTGCAGATTAATATGAGGACGGTAATCAAATCCTATTAGGAATTGATAAAGAGAGGTCTTGTGCTCTGAACAGTGTTTGCTTTAATTATAGTTTTGTAACCAAATCCTTTTATTCCCTACCTATGAAAAGGACTTACGTGTAGTTCTGAAAATTAATTCAGAGTTTTTTAGCCCACAATCATTTTTAGGTAAATTAAGTTTCTCCAATTTAATTTAGATTTCAGAAGATGCTTATTGTGTGTTAAATAAATGCCATCTGCCTCTAAAAAAACACATTGATGCAGAGTTAATTGTTATGTAACCAAATATGACTTTATTACATATTTCTTATAACTCAATCAATATGTTCTTAATAACCTCTAGTTACTTGCTTCTTAAATAACACACAGTGGATAGCCTGCTAAATCTAAAATTTCATAACAGAGTTATCATATGTTAAATAAAGAGTGATTTTCCAGGGGAAAAAAAAGTCCTTTGGGTTTTCAAATCTATGTGCTCAGTATTACTGAAGAGATTTAAAGAGACAGCCTCAAATACTTTGAGTCCAATTCCTTGTTAAAATGAGATTCCCCCTGCTAACGAATCCAGAAATGTTGCCGTGACCATTTAAAAATGTCACTGAAATACATAAATGATCCTGTCTAAAACATGCCCAAATTTTTGATCTGCTAATCAAAACAAGGATGACAGTATTATTCTAGTGACTAATCCTGGAAAAGCTCATGTGCTGAACTTCCAGAACCACCGTGTCCAGCGCTGCCTGGTCAGAGACACATGCCTGTATCAATTTGTGAAATTGGGTCACTGTGCAAGACAAGTAGGAGGTAAAATTGGCCAAGTATAATCTTATCTGTGTGTGGGAATACTGTAAATCTTTGCAGATATTTTTACACAAAGTGCACACCATGGCCCAAATTTTACTTGCCTCACTTGAATGAATAAACTCATTCACTTCAATGGGACTATTCATGTAAAAAACAGAAGACTGATACTCAGCTGCTGAGTGCCTTGGGCCTGGTTTCTAATGCACGGAGGCCCCTTCCATGCTGTTTTGACAGTGTAAAAGGGCCTTAAAAGGATGAATGGCTCTGGCTACATTAGCAAGTATTGTGGCCCAATAGAAGTAGATCTCCAAAACAGTTGTTAATGAAGACCTGACGTCAACACCGCAGGGGCTCGGGGGGGTTCAGGGTGCCCCACGGCACCAGCGGTGGGAGCTCATCAGGTGTGGTCCTGGAGCACACCTCCGCTCTGGTTCCTGGCCAAACTGGGTCCAGCTGCCATGCTCCAGGAGTGCTGGAGGAGGAGGAGTTTCACCCCAAAAGCTCACTCCTGATCCGAATTACAGATGCTGCTGTAGGCGCGCTCAGTGTAACTCAAGTTCCTTTTATGTCTCCTCTATTCTCTAGAGCTGTGCACAGGCAGTGACCTCTGCTTAATGAAAGTCAGGGAGGGAAAATTTAGCCTTCTGTTTAAAGACGTAGCACTGGGCTGGCTGTATCTGTGTGTGAGGTCCTGACAGGTTGAAGGGAGATGAGGCATAGAAGTAAAGGCCATGTGTCTCTTCCCTGCTTAGATGCAATTCTGTCACAGGTGCATTAAGTGCTTTTCTCACAGAGTCTTCAAATTACATGATTAATTATGTGTATTTAGGGACAGGCAGCAATGGTAACTCACAGTTCCTGTAAATTTGGGGTTGGCTATCCTGTGTTCTCATGCTTTGGCAAAAGTGGGTACATGAGCTGTGCACAGCAGTAAAATCTTCCTCCTGACAGACATTCCTTGCCTCTTTAGAGTGTTCAATTGATGTTTGCTCTTTCACTCTAGAGAGTCATTTACCTGCAGGTAAATTTGCCAACATGCTTTGACCCTAAGCTCTGGCAGCTGGTTGAACTTTCAAACATCTCTAATAATCAAAAATATCAAGAACCAGCATTTCTTCTTGTAGCTCCTGCACACAGGATTGGAATCCTTACTGTTCTCCATCCTCCCTTTCAGAAAAGCATGAAAAAAATGTTACATGCACATATAATAATATGTAATGATAAAATAATAATAGAGCCAATGAAACAAGTGAAAACAAGCAAGAAAAAGAGAAATCTCTTCATTTCCTGACTGCATCCATTAGATGTGTTCATCTTTTGTCTCTAAGTATCCATTCATGCACCTCCTGTTTGATATGCCTGGGCAGATGTAAACAGTTATTGTCATAGGGCTCTGCAGCAAATTTGGGCAGAAAACTTTGAATGCATCTGCTTCTCCAAGTTTTCATTGAGGTGACTGCATTAATTTCCATGAATCTGATTCTATCTCATTCTTAGCAAGCAAATATTTTGGTCAGTGTGGTGTCCCAGAGATGCCTGGGCTTGATAATCACTCGCTTGAACCTTGCTGGAAAGTTTCAGTGCCTTAGAGGGGACAGCACCAATCCTGAATTTCAAGTAAGCAGCTCCAATTCAGTCTGTAAACAGGCACTCTTTACCCAAAGGAATGACAGATTTTTAGTGGTTTTGAGTTGCCTGCTGAACTGGTGCTGGCCCTGAATGAAATTGTCTGTTTTTCACTAGTAATCTTTAGATTTTGAACCCACTTCACTGAAATATCATGCTGTAGGAATGAATTCCTCCTGTGCTCTGAACTTCATAAGATGGAATTTCCCCAGTATTTGGCTTATTAGAAAACAGAGAAGTTTAGATTTTCCATTACCCTGCACTTTGGGGAGTCATGTGCCCCAGTGTATAAGGTGGCAGATATGCTATCATTCCTAATTAATAGTGTTTTGAACCAATTTCTGCTCTTTTTTTTTTCTTGTTGCCCATGGCTTCATAAGGTACAAGGATCTGGCTTAGATTTTCGTAAGCCTGTAAATGTGATTCCATAATTAGGTTTGACATTCATGGCTGTTTATAGGATTTGTGAGCAAGAGTCTGCAGACCAAAAATTTTAACCCAGGAGTCATCCCCTGTGTAAGTCCTTTCAGCCAGTGGAGTTACATCAGGGTTGAGTTTGGCTCCCAAACTGGAAAAGTAAAAAGAGAAAGTTTGCTCATAGCCTTTCCCACATGATGCTCCTTGTGATTTCTCTTACCTCCAAGCTCTCACTGGTAAAAGGAAATGTTTGTCCATAAGCCTACAGTTTTTTCCACCATGGCAGCCTGTGATGAAATTGTATAGCTGCTAATTTGAGTAAAAAGCAGTCCTAATTGTGGAAACTTGGCTTTCAGAGCCCTCTCCTCCTCCAGGACAAAGTGCTAATGCAGGAGTCTCTTTGTAGAGAAAATGAAAGATTTTTATTGCAGGGACTTCTATCCTGGCTGTTGGTGGAAGTGTCTGAAAAACAACTTCACAACAATAATCCTACATTTGGATTTCTCAGGACCTTTTATTCAGGTTTCTTGATTTATTTTTTTTTTTGCATATATTATCTGGGCAAGCTGAGTCAGACACCTAAACCTCTGCTAAATAGACAGCTGAGAAATGAAATAGGGAGGCAGTGTCACACCAATAGTGCAGGTGGGTGAAGTGAGACACGCAGAGAAGTTACTCACAACATGCCCAGATTTTTTCATTACCAGTGTTACAGATCATGAAAGGAAGAGGAGGGCACCTTTGCCTCCCCTTTTCTTTATTCTACCTCATTACCACGTTTTATTTTTCAGGTGTTTTCAGCAGGTGCATCCATTTCTGCACTACACAGTGCAGCCATTTATTGTCTCTTTGTCAGGGTGGCTCAGCCACTGAGGATCCAAAACAACCCTTGCCCAAGGATCACAGTGCTCTCTTCAAAGCAGTGCTGAAATAAATCGTGCAGTGCTGGTTATGATGGTTAAAATTTGCATAGGTGATTATAACAGTTGATATAAATTACTTTAATAATTGACTCAAACCATTCTCATTTGGGGAACGTAGAGTACACTGCGTTACACACAAATTGTTTGCCTAAAACTTCTGTCCTTTCCTAGGTGCATTTGATCATTAGGATAATTAATTTTTAACTTTCCATTTCAGCAGGAAGTGTTCCTTAAAGCAGAACAATGAATTCTGAATAACAAGCAGCTTACTGGGGTGAATAGCCACACATTCTAAGTCATGCAAGGTTCCAAATTTTGTGACCCTAAGGGACACAGGGCTGAACTGTGTGAATTGCATCCT
This sequence comes from Atrichornis clamosus, assembly GCA_013400975.1. Lineage (NCBI taxonomy): Eukaryota > Metazoa > Chordata > Aves > Passeriformes > Menuridae > Atrichornis > Atrichornis clamosus. The sequence continues at coordinate 219,811 of WBMZ01008619.1, read as the reverse complement.
CAGCTGATATAGATCAGCTTAACCTTATGGAGGATGTTAGAGTTACTCCAGCCTACATCAGCTTAAACCCTGATTTTGTGAATATATTAACAAAAAGTTTTAAACTGACAGAGGGCAGTTTTGGATTAGATGTTAGGAAGAAACATGTTAAGAAGAAGAAACATGTTAGGAAGAAAGATGTTAAGAAGATTGTTCCCTGTGAGTGTGGTGAGGCCCTGGCACAGGTTGCCCAGAGCAGCTGTGGTTGCCTCATCCCTGGAAGTGTCCAAGGCCAGACTGAATGGAGCTCGGAACAACCTGGGATGGTGGAAGCTGTCCCTGCCCATGGCAGGGGGTGGCACTGGCTGACCTTTCAGGTGCCTTCCAACCCAAAGCAGTCTGTGATTCTGTGATTTGTGAATTGGTGTGTAACTGGGTTTCCGTGTTCAGCCAATCTCACTGGTAGGACAATCCTAAGGATACTACAAGTTCAAGCAATAAATAAATCCATTGTGGGAGCAGAAATAGATCTGAAACCTCCTAAGGCCATTTGCTCTGCTCTAACCACTAAGCAACATGTATTTTCTTTTGTCATGGTTTGATCCAGTGCAGGGGCGGGGGAAAAAATATAGGTGAAAGTGATTTCCCAGGTTGCTGTCGCTTTGTGTTGGATGGAGGGCTCACAAATGCTGCCTACACAGGCTCTTGACTTAAACCTACAGAAGGTCAGCATCAGAAAACACTCTTGTCAGTGCCTTGAGAAAAGAGGGTTAAGTGGACCTGAATTCTAAGTCTTATTGCTTTTAATATAGTTGAATAAGCAGCTCACTCAGCTGTTACTAAGTTGGTGTGTTTTCCTGTTTTCCTGGCCTCCTAGAGAAGTGGGATCAGCATGTGATCTGTGTGCGGAAGGAAGAGTCCTGGTGCAGTACGCCTTCAGCGCCTCTTCTCCCATGCCCTGCGATCCCTCGGGGCACTGGAGCCCGCGGGAGGCAGAAGGTGAGTCCCAGGGCTGGGGACAAACTCCTGGTGGGGGAGAAGGTGGAATAGAGCACAGGGAGAGCCGCAGAGACGGTAGGAATATCTGGGAGAGAGTGACCAGTGATGCCTGCCTGTAACTAGAGCTTGTGGACAGAGGAATACTGTGCCTTGAAGGAATGCCACTGGCTGCAATACCTGTGTTTTGGCCCCCCGGGTCCTGCCCCTGCCCATGAATTAAATGAATTCCAGGAGCTGAACATGAATTTCACAAAGCAGCAGAGTGCCAAGAAATGCTGACCATTCACATCTGCCAGACGAATTCCTCAGGGGAGCTGTTTACTCCCTCTACTCCAATTCCAAGAGTGAAGAATTGTTATTTATTTGGCCCTGATTTGTGCTGCCTTCACTCTCAGTGAATAGCAGCCAGGCTGGAAGGAGGTTGCCCTTTGGGCAAGTGCTCTGCAGCAGGAATGCAGGTGACTACGTCAGGGTGTTTTGCAAGTCATTCCCGTGGAGCCTGCTGGAGGGAGAACAGTGTGCAGGGCTGGTGGTGCAGTGCCATTAGATCTCCATCATTAACTCTGCTCCACAGGGACCTTCCGTTACCTAAGTGGGGGTATGTGGTGGAGCATATTTAAGATTGGACCAAGCAAAGGTCAGGCATCCCAAATCACGGTTTGGAAGGAGCAGAGTTTTATTTCAGTCTGTCCATCACGAGCTGTTCCTTCCGGAGCAGCACACCCCGGGCCCAGACTTCACTGGGAGCACACGGGTGAAATCCTGGAATCTGCAAACTCATTGCACAAATACCTCCTTACGTGCAGGTTTTATTTGTCCTGTAACTAGGGCAGATGGGAGTTATTCTGCAAGGAATATTATTTGGGATAATATCGTGATACCTGCACTGCTGGCTCCCAGGAGCCTTCCCTCATCCTGAGGCCAGGTTGGACGGGGCTTGGAGCAACCTGCTCTAGGGGAAGGTGTCCCTGCCCACGGCATGGGGTGGAATGAGATGAGCTTTAAGTGCCCTTCCAACCCAAACCATTCCATGATTCTATGACATCCAAGGCTTCTGGGCACAGCTCAGAGCACACCTGCCCCTTGGGTGGAGGTTTAATCCTGGGAAGCAGCACTCTGGCTAAGAGGGTGACTGGATTATCCAGTAAACAGCATTAGTTTGGATCACTTGCAGCAGTAGTTCAGGGTGGAAGGTGGAATTTCCACTTAGCCAAGGACTGCAAGACTTTGAAACCTGGTTTCATTTGGAACAGAACTTGAAACTTTTGAAGATCTCCATGAAGGAAAATTAAAAACAAAAAGTGTTTGAGGCTGGCCAAAATGTTTTGTTTAGTTCATATAATTCCTCATGAACTTTGGTTAAATTATGACATTTGAAAATATACCCTTTTAGTATAGAATCCAGGGCAAAGGCAACTTTGAATATCAAAATGGAAAATGTTTCAAGGTGCAAAAGTGAAAAGATTTCTTCCAAAAATGTCAAAACACAATGTTCCAATAGTGTTAGAACTTTCTTGCCATTTTCTCTTCCAGAATAAAATTTTGGCCAAATAAACCCAATTTTGCAAAGTGTTTTTATTTTGAAAGGACTGCATATTCCACTGAAATGTGCAGTTGCATCAAAATTTCTCCAGTGAGCTTTGATTTGAAAACTTCTAGATCTCACACATCTTGCCAGAAGTATCATTCCTAGAGAAACTAAACTACTCTAAGATTTATTACTCAGCAGCATTTTGCATTTAATTTCCTCTTCTTGCGCTGCGAGCCTGCATGTTGTTAGCTATGAAGGGTGCAGTCTGATCCTTATCTGTCTCATTCAGTTGCTCTTGTGCCATTCTTCTGGAACAAACATTTGGTAATCCTGTCCTCAGGATTACTGAGTTGTCCCCAACTTTAGGGTAGAAAATATACCGAGGTTATGGTGTTTGCTGCTCCATGATTTTCTGTCTCCACTACCACACTCCCTGACATTCAGGATCTTTGCCTATGTGCACTTGGTCTGAGTTACAAACAGCACAGTTAGACCACTTTCTGCCCTCTTTAATTGTCTATCTGTGAGTACTGAAGCATGCAAGCTTTACATTCACTTTCTGCAGGCGTTCATGGATGTAAATCTCCACTGCTGGAATGTTCGTGGAAAGTGAAGGCAAAGGAGGCACGAGCGTGGCCAAAATGAACTCGTCTTAAAATCTGAGATGACACTCATGGAAAATGTTTTGCAGGACTCACCCAGCTTCTGAGCAGAAAACCACATTCCCCACGTGTCTCTGAAGGAGCTCTGGTTGGTCTGATCTCGTTTTCCTGAGGTCTCCTACCCCAGGTGGCTGCACCAGCAGTGGTCTGGGCTATGTGGGAGCTGTGCCCACTGCAAAACCCTGCTGTGGGCACTGTGTGCTTCCCAGTGCCCTGCTTGTGCCTGACCATGGTGGGATCCAACCCCCAGGCTGAGGCATCTCGTGGTTCTCAGCCAGTTGTGGCCCTTGCAGGAGGGGCTCTTTGTTCCTTGGAAGGCGCTGGAGATCCAGGCAGTTCTGATCTGCCCTTTGCCGTAGAGCCAGAAAGCTCTAACCTACCTGGATTCTCACCAGCAACACCAGCTAGATAAACAAACCTTACAGCACCTCCATAACTCTGTCAAAGGGGGGTTTTATGTAAGAAAGGTGCTTTTGGCTCAAGCCCACCTTTGCTTGCAGTGCAATATATGCATATATCAGTCAATTCCTCCTGCCTGCCTCAATCCTGACTGAGAGAAGTGTGAGAATATAATAAAATATATTGCAGCCTTAGGCTGCTCCAGAGCTCAGCCTCTCCCAGGGGCCAATATTTCACTCGAGAGCAATTCATTCTGTGTTTGAATTGTCCCAGCTGGACACTGGAGTCCCACTGGGTGGGTCCTTTACCCTGACCACCTAAGAAATGTGTCAGGCGAGTTGCAGTTGTGGCAGTGGTGACATCCTGAGCCACTGCTGATCCCAGGTGGCCTCTGAGGCTCTGTCCATGTGCCAGGGAATTCATCCCAGCCACTGCACTGAACTGCAGATGAAGGATTGACACACCAGGCTGTAGCTGTGGGCAAGATATTGGGAAAGGCACCCTTCTAACCTGCCAACCCTGCTCTCTAACCAGGACGTGGGGTTTGGCTCATCCTCACAAGCATCACATTCCTGTTTTGTGTTAGGCAAGATGTGATGTTGCATGAGGTGCTGTTCTGTGTCTGATCCAGCTGACTTTCAGAACTTGAGTGCAGAGGGGAAGAATAACTTCTACACCATTCCTTTTTACATACAACTATTTCTAGTGTTCAGAGTATTTACCCGTTTCTAGAAATCCAGTTACATGAAATAAGGTTTTCACACTCTTCCACAATTAAATGAGTGTTTCTTGCCTAGGTATAAGTGTTTGATATTTAGGAAAGACTCTCTTTATCTCAGCTTCATTGAAGTTTTAGTGTATGAATGACTACCATCTGCCTCTGATTTTGGGGTAATGATCTGTGTGCTAAGCTCCCTGGAGGCTGAGTCCAATTCATGTACCTCCAGGGATCACATCCTGATCTACCAAAACGTGCAGGTTTGTTTGGAATTTAAATCTTACTAAGGCCTTGAACTGACAGAGGTGAATTTGCAGGATCCCAGGTGGAGAAGTTCTGGGCTGTGAGCCATTAGCTCCATTTTCCTTTCTGCAAGAGGGCAGTGGTAAAATTCACAGACCTTTCCAAAGCCCTCTGAGATACTGGAGTTAAAAAACACCTTGGGGCTGCAGTCAGGAGTTTGCTGTGAGTCTGAGAAAGTCGTCAGAGGGCTCGGCCAAGCACACAGGGAGGGCAGGGAGGCTGAGATACCGTGAGCTATGGGATGGGGCATTGGCTGCTCCCAGGGATTGTACACAGGGCTTGCACACTTGCAAGGGGGGAAAACTCCAGTGTGTTAAGTGGACCTCTGGCTTTCTTCAAAATGCACCGCTGCTGTGGTCTCTCCAGATGCTGAGCTTAGTGGCATTCCTGCTGCTCTGTGCCATGCGAGGAGGAGAGAGGGGCTACGGGGTGTGGGAGGTGAGGGAGAGGCATGAAACGTTGGGCATCTGCAGGACAATAGTGTTGAATCGCAGGAAAACTGCCAGGAAATCTATTCTGCATCTGGGTTCATTTGGTATGAACAGGAGAATTCCCTGAGCTGTTTATCCTTGACAAAAGAGGCACATTTCTAACACTTCATTGGATCGCAGACAATCAGAACAACCTTCGCATGCTGCCCTTTTCTCTTTAAATTAGTAGTGATGTCCTGTTTGTCCATGTTTGCCCAGTACTTTATCTTGCTTTCTTCCTCAGTTGCAAACAGCTGTGCTCTCTTTTTTTTTTTTCTTCCCCCCTCTGCCTTCTCCATTTCTCTCCTCTCATTACCTTTCTTTATCTTCTTTTCTGTATTTTGCCTTCTCCCTGTCATGCTTGCTCCCTTTTTGTGTGATTATTTGGGAAGGAAAAGAGAATTTATAGCTCTCACTGGATTCTGTTACCAACTGTTCCACCCATCTGACCTCTCTGGATCTTGCAGTCCATGACTCCACGCCAAATTGTAATGTTACCATAGTATTTGGGAACCCAGCAAGCACTGTGGCTTTCATTATTTTTTAGTACTACCTCCCATGTAGTTGAACACAGCCAACGGTGAGAAATGTAAAAGCACAAGTGCCTGTTGTTTCATCACAACGAGTGCAAAGATACAGCTCAGACCTGTGCTCCATGTGCCTCCAAAAAAGGGGTCTGGCACAATGTGCTAGATCAGCCTGTAAATGCCACAGGAGTTGCCCCTGAACAGCACAAGTACAACAGCTTCTTGGAACAAACAAAAGCTCTTTTCTTGTCTTTGTTAAAGAGAAAAAGATTGTATTTTAGAGTGAGAGGCAAGGGAATAAGTAGGAGGTGAACTGGAGGCAAAGTGACTCTGTTTATCAGGTAAATTACTGAGTGGAAGGGGTGGAAAATATCATTGTTTGGCACAGGGAAAGGCACTAGAAACAGGAAATGCAGGCCCAGCTGCACTGGCACAGTGTGTGTTGTGTGGTGTCCAGTCCAGCTGGGCACTTAAACTGGTTTTGTGACTCTCACCTGGCCAGGAGACACTGGTGTCATATTTCTCCTCCCCATGCTGGCCATGAATCTGTTGAAGTAAATAATTAGTTTCCTGGACAGATATGTTCTCCTGCCACCAGTCTGCCTTTTAAGACTGATGCCAATGAAAACTCATGCTCTCTAACTTCTTTTGTGCCCTCTCTTTGCTTCCTTCTTTCTTCCCAGGGCACCCTGATGTTGAGCAGCCCTGCAAATCCAGTGTCAGGACGTGGAGCCCCAATTCAGCAGTCAACCAGCACACGGTGCCCCCAGCCTGCCCCGAGCCCCAGGGCTGCTACCTGCAGCTGGAATTTCGCTATCCCCTGACTCCAGAGTCCCTCACAGTCTGGGTGACGTTCGTTTCCCCGGACTGGGACTCCAGTGGAGCAGTGAATGACATCAAGCTGCTCACCATCAGCGGGAAGAACATCTCCCTGGGGCCGCAGAACGTCTTCTGCGACATCCCGCTGACCATAAAGCTGGACGTGGGACAGGTGGGCGAGGAGGTGTACGGGATCCAGATCTACACTCTGGATGAGCACCTGGAGATCGATGCTGCCATGCTGAGCTCTGTCCCCCACAGCACCCTGTGTGCAGGCTGCAAACCCATCCAGTACAAAGTGGTCCGGGACCCTCCTTTCCGGTCTGGATCTCCAGCTGTCATCTCAAACCTCAGCAGGAGATTTGTTGACACGTAAGTAGCTGCTTTCCAGAGAGATGGATAGATCTGTTCAGATGAAACCGTTCCCTGTTCTTCTCACCCTGGTGATGTCCAGCACTGCAAGTGATTGTTGGGATGTTGAACTAGACAGACATGCCAAGAATTACCAAGACAGGATGTTCTCTCTCTGAAACCATTAAACCCAAATAAAATAGCCTTAGATTTCATGGATAGTTTTTGGGAAATTTCTGGGCTGGTTGTGCAGAGATGTGTAATTCAGGCTTTACTTAACTAGAAAGAATATTGCAATCTACCTAAGCTATGATAAATTAAATGTTTGAGCTAACCTACATGAGGACCTCTGGAGTAGCATGATCTTCACTTTCTTGGGAGTCTTTTGAAAGTAATATTTTGATGGCGAAAGAGAGAGCAGGGTGTTCAGTACTGGACCACCAATTAACTGCTAAAGAAAGTGTGCAAAGAAATACACTTGCATGTTCAGGTGTGTAAATGTGTTTCAACCACTTCAATTTTCTGCTTTGATGGTTCTCTAAACCAAGTTGTGTTGGTGTGAGATTGTTCTGAGATGGGGAATATGCCACATGCACTGGTTTGTTGTAGGAGCTGAGTTTCATCCCAGATACAGTTACACCCATCTAGTCAAGGGATGCGTTTTTGTTGAGGAAGGTCCAACTTTAAAATATTTACTGATTTCAAGGAAATCCATGATCTACCCATAAGCATTTGACAGCAAGAAAAACATCTTTTGTATAACATGATTCCCTGGAAATGATTCACTCATCTGTGGGAGCAACAAGAAGCTCTTTTGAAAAATGAGCACCAGATAAAAGGAAACCTGCTAAGAAAACTGCACTCTAATTTAGAAAAGATGATCTAATTAGTACAGCTAATATCAAGGAAGCATACATCATTATGGTCTTCTAAAGCATATTTAAATATAATAAAAATGATTAATTAACAGTTCGGTAATCATGAGCTACCATCCCTTTTCATGGCCCAATTACACAGCTCAGAAGATGCAAATTGTCCCTACGGATTTAAAAATTCAAGGTAACTAACAATAGTGAATCTAAAAACAAAAACCCCAGGACATCACTAAGATTCCTCATGTGCTGAAAGTTAAGCATGTGCTTAAGTGCTTTCTTGGGCTGTAGCCTTGTTCAAACAATTGCTGGCACTTAGCATGAGATGAATATTGGCATATTGGAAATGTGGAAAGTGGTGAATTTTCCCAAGATTTTGCTGTGAAAGCATCTTTGCCTGAAACCTGGCCCACTCTCATTGGAAAATGGGACTGGTTTGGTTTGAAATATTTGCATACCTTAGCACAAGTTCCCACAGAAACAGGTCCAGTTTTGACTTCATAACTCAACATGAAAGAAAAAAGAAAAGCCCAAAACGTAGCTTGTATTCTGAGTTCTGTTTCTTAGTCTTTTATTATTATTTTGAGGGTCACATCTAGCTTACAGCTAGCTTAAGTGAAAGAGTGCTCTAATAATTAAATCAGTGGCCAGGAATTAATGACATCTTTCCTGGGGGTCACTGCTGACATCACTTGGGGTAGCAGTACTGTCCCTGTCTGTGTGTCTCAGGTAGTTACACAGCCAGCTAAAAACCAGACTAATTTAAGTTAGTCTTTCTGGGCTCCACCTGTGATCAGTGGACAGAAATGGACACTCCTTGAAGTTGGCACAGCCAATCTCCCAACCAAGTCCCAACCAAAACCTCCAGTCTAGTTGGGCTTGGTTCCTCTGTGTCCTACCAGAGACTACAGGGAAAATCTGCCAGTGAGCTTTGACAGGACGCTTGGAAAGTGAGATTTTAGTCACTGGGTGAGGAGGCAAATACACAGATTCTTAAGCACTTGTAGTTGGTTTTGAGACTGTTTTGGTTGTTTTACTGTGAGGGTGGGGAGGCCCTGGCACAGGGTGCCCAGAGAATCTGTGGCTGCCCCATCCCTGGAAGTGTCCAAGGCCAGGTTGGACAGGGCTTGGAGCACCCTGGGATAGTGGAAGGTGTCCCTGCCCATGGCAGGGGGTGGAACAAGATGGTCTTTCAGGCCCTTTCCAACCCAAACCATTCTGTGGTTGTGTGATTCAAGACTTCTGCACGTGTTTGTAATTTTGAGAAGTGAGATGAATTTTTTATCACAGTATCATACGTGCACCGATCTGAATCCCCTGATGATGGGGGAGATTCAGAGGCTGCTGCTGGGCCATACCTTGAGACACAACAAACTCTTTGAAACTCTGCATGGTGTTGTGGTTTTCTGGGAGAGGCAAAAGCAATATGAATTTTCCATTGGCACCTTGTACAAAGAGTAGCCACAGTCTTTATACGGAAGGTGCTCCAGGGAAGTCAGGGACAGAGGCGTTGGGCCGTGCTCGTACTTACAAATATGTGTAAGGTAAATGCAGTCTCTCTGCCCCTGTTCACATCTGCCTGCTTACCTCACTCTGCACCACTGGAATTCAGCATATCTGTGCAGCCAGACCTTGCAGCCCCTTTATCTCTCTGTAAGCCCCAGGCCAGTTACCCCTCCTTTGTGCTCTCGCATGTTTTCCATATTAAACAAAGTGACACCCCCACATGTTCTGTGGAAGCCTATTTTGAAGGCAGTCCCATATCTTTACTCTTGCCTCCTCTGACCTTGATCTTCACTTTCTCTTTTTCTCACAAAGAAAATATTTGCTTGCACTGTTATGTGTGAGCAAGATCCTTTCCCCAGGTGTGGCGATGCTGAAAGAAAAATTAATTTCTCCTACCTTTTTCCTGTCAAAGAGAGGGAACTTCCTTTTAAACTGAGAGGAGAGACAGCCTTTAATGGATAGCCCCTGCCTAGTCAGCACTGGATGCTCCACAGAGGAGAGTAAATAACTAGAACAGTGGAAACATTTTATTAAGAAATGCAAAATAATGCCAGACCTTCTGTTCTCAAGCTGAATTTTAATCTCAGCTTTTGGCTCAAGCTGAGGCTTAAACATTCATTTCTGAGGGATGGGACCTTATCCTTGGACCTTACAGAAACCAGGCAAGATATACTCAATTCCACTGAGTGTGATCAGCCAGAATTGCTGGTATCTGGGATACAAAATGAGAGTCAGAGCCTAGGAAGAGAGCAGAAAGCTAAATAAATCAGTGGGGGGAGAAAAGAGGTCAGGCCAGGTGCAGCACAGAACTGCTGAGTCTTCTCACCACAGTGAAGTGATAAGGAAGGAGCCTCATCTGCAAGTCTCAAAGTCTCAGCTCACAGTTTAATCCAAGGTGTGGGCTGTGCACATGCACCGAGGGTTGTACTCTGGCTGTTCTCTAGAAATAGTGTGTGAGATGGTCACAGTGGTAATCGAGGTAAAGGCTCTTCGCCCTTACTGGAGCATTTTCACATTGTTGCCGTCTGGAGAGTAATCACTGCAGATTTTTTAAGAGCTCAGTGAGCAGTGAATACTCAGAGCAAGATGCTCTCTGGATGAAGTCACAGGCACGGTTAAGTGCCAGTCCCACCAGGACAGCCTGGGGTGAGCAGCCCATGTTCCCCATGCCACTCCCAGTAGCCCAGTTTGGAGGAACTGGGTGTACTGGTGAGGCCTGCGTGCTGCCCTCTGGCAGACCAAGCCGAGAGACGCAGTGGTTAGTTTTGGAAAGTTGTCATAATAACTGAAAAAGTTTCAAAGAATTGGAAATTCTTCCTGACTTTTCTGCCACAGACTTTGTAAGAAGCCTCCAAGTGTGGTGGACAGTGCTGGATCAGGTTGTCTTTGTGGTGTTAACCAGTAGGGATTTTTCAAGACAAAGGCATTGACTGAAATAACCTGAGAAAGAATCTCAGCACAAAGCCTTGGTACAAGGGTTTGCAGGGTTGAGCATCGCTGAGAAGCAAGTTTGCAGTCCTGTGATAAGTTATTCTGAGCCAATCTTACCAGAGCTGACACATAGAGATCCTGCATTTCATACTTCAAAAAAGAAAGACTGAGAGAGAAACTTGCATTGTCTTGTATAGGGAATAGGTTTTTCTTCTCAATTTTGGCTGTTTTACACTTACATTCCATGGCTACACCTTTTCTGTTGCTTGGTAAGATTTGGGGGGGACTGGTCATCATCTGTCTAAACAACAATTTTTGTTCAAGTAAGTACAATATTTTTAAATATCTTGTTAGAATCAGGACTTCCATTCAGTGCTGAACTTGTAAACTCCAAGTCATTTCTTGGGTTTTAACGCTGTTTTAACACCTAAGGTGGTGGAGTGCAGATCTCACTCAGGCTTCTTGGAATGATTGCAGAATGACTGAGAAATTGCCATCCTCAGGATGTCAGGGAGCTGGAGGGCTCCTGTGGCACCATTTGTGAGTCCTTAGTGTTTCATTGTTCATGGATTCTTAGCAGTTTGTGTGCTTTAGTGCTGTACTTTATCCAAACCAATCATTTGTTTCCAAATGTGCCTAATTGATGCATTTGACATTTGTTCCTGATCCCCAGTTGGAAGGGGCATATGGTCAGTGACTTGTCGGAAACCACAGATGAGGAGAAACTGAATGAAATGGGAAGCAGCTCTTTAGTCTGAAGATTCACTACAAAGAAGAACAAGCAGAGAGGCTGGAGAATCAGCCTGTTCATAATGAGCAAGAACTCATTACAGCAGTTACTGGTGTGCCTTTTAGCCCCTGAACTCAAAAGGAAGTCTGCATTTCCCTGACACAGGCCCAGCTGAACAGACTGGGAAAATACAAATATCACAATGGTGATATCTCAACCCAAGTCCCTGCAGAATGCAACACTAAAATTTTGCAGCGACATCTGTCCTTATTATGGCATTCCTTCCTTCACCTCAAAGATCTATTTCTCTCTTTTCTGGAGGTCTACCAGCCAGAGGAATGCATGATCTAAAGCAGCTAAAATGAATTGCCAAATCCATCTGTCATGAAGATAATTAACACCATATTTCCACCCAAACAAGATACAGATCGCTGGGTGGGTTTTCTCCCGACACCAAAAGCTGAAGCCCATATTATCACCATCTTCTACTCATCCCTCCTCCACAGTTACTATGCCAAACCTCTCTCGATATGCCAGGAAATACTGTGGAGTATCTAAGATAGCACTGAAATGTTAAGAAAACAGTTTGCATGCCCAGATTTATCTGCAAGAGCTGCTGGGTTGTCCATGCAATATCAGTGCGCTGCACATCTGGATTCCCAACTGGCTTGAGAACTGTACATGGCATTCCAGCTGTCCTTGTGCACGAATACTTTCCCAGCTACCCTGGCAATGCCCTGCCTTGTTGTGTGCAAGGACCTCATGTGCTTATTTTGTGGGTACATCCCACTGATGGTTCATAGTTGCCTTGCAATTGAATAAATCATAGAATCACGGAAGCATAGAATGGCCTGGGTGGAAAGGAACTTTAACAATCATCTCCTTCCAACCCCCTGCCATGGGCAAGGACACCTTCCACTAGACCAGGTCGCTCAGAGCTCCATCCAGCCTGGTCTTCCAACCAACTGCTCCCTCCCCTCTCACTTGCAATGAAGAGTTCCAGGTTTATTCTGAATTTCTTGGTCCTAACATGCATAATATTGTCTTATACCAACATATGGACCATTTCAAGACATCCAGACCTGTAAGTTTGTTCTTTCTAAATTATAGCTTCATCTTTCTCTGCATTGACTGAGCCTATTTATCAGTTCCGTGATGTCTGTGGACACCTGGACTTTTGGGGTTTGGGTCTTTATTTGCAGGAAATGTTTGTGAGTCAGCCTCAAAGTGATAACTGAAACAAAGATTTCCATTTTCATTCAAATTTCTCTTTCAATCCAACCTATTGCTTCTAATAGATGTAAATGCAAAACAGGGTATGTGTTGCTGAGTTTCTGAGTATTTAATGCCCACTCCCACACCACACAGTACCAGGGACCTGCCATTGCTAAAAGTATTTTTTCACTGGTCTCCATCTAGGAGGTTTCTTTCCCATTATTGCACAATTCCCCATATTATTTTTCTTTGGTAATATGTTAGAGATCCCTTGCTATATCCATATGAAAATTTACATCTCCTCTCCAGTAAAAACACTTTAACCAAGCTTCAGCAGGAACAGATTTACTCTTATTCACACTTTCTTGCTCATTTCTGAGAGCTTACTTATCATTAGCTTTCCATGCTAGCTTTCCATGGACAAAGCTATTTCGAGCTTTCCCAAGAAGCAAACACCCCTCTGACCCACCAGGTTTCTCCTACCCCTGTAATTTCCAGTTTCAGGTTCAATACTAGCACTGCTAATTCTTGCCTAGTTCTTCACCCAGACTCCTTGCATTAAAAGTGTTTCAGTTGTTCCTTGCAGATCCTACTTTCCCAGCAGGAATAGTGGCTGTGCTGTCACTGTACAAAAGCCTTGTCAGGGAAGAGTTTTGAGTGTGTTGGAGCTGCCTGTGGTCAGTTTTGGCAAAGCTGTGAGGCTGGATATGCAGCTGGTGTAGGACAATGTAGCAGTTCTGGTGCTCAGCAAGGGGCTGGCATTGTCCCCATGCCCCTGCGGGGCCGTGTCTGGCCTTGGCTGTGCCATCAGCTCCTTCCTCGTGTAGCCACTGTGGATCGCCCTGTTTCTGCTCAATGAACCTGGGAACAGAACAGAATGGGACAACTGCCTGTCCCACACCTTCCCTTCCAGCAGCGGGAACTGGCCATAGGCTCATCTGACCCCAGCAGAGGTGAGGTGCTGGTGGGAAGGAGATTCCTCCTCCTCCACCCAGTAGCAACTCGACTGCCAGCACCGCCTGGGGAAATTCTTTCCTTTCCCAGCAGTAGGGCCTCGCCTCTGGCTTGCACGGGTCTGGGCAGGGAGGCAGAGGGGTGACTGATGCTGCTGCCTGTGCCAGACAGGAGCACACAGCCGTGCTCTGCACCGAGGGCTCAGCAAGCCAGGAGGAGGAAAGAGGTGAAAACGGCTTCTATTCCATCTCCTGTTCCTGCATCTCTCCTTCACATATGTCGTGCTGCTAAATCCCAAGGTAGAGGTTGTTATTATTTATAGCTGCCAGTAGCGTGCTGGGAAAATCCACCAGGTGCCTTCATCCAAAGAGCTCCCAGGAAAGTGTTGGGGGCCAACGGTGCTGCTGCGCTCAGGAGTGATGCATCTCCACTTGGCTGATGTGATTTGACAGCTGGAAGCCACATTCTGATGGCTTTCCTTCTTCTGTGCTTTCTTCATTAAAGGTGCCAGGTTATCTTTGCGAAAGAAGAAAACCTGCTTCCTGACCCCACACGCAGAGCAGATAGAGCAATTTTTTCCCTTACCACTCTCTGCCAAATTGCCTTAACCCTGCCCTGGAGAGGAGAAAGAACAATTTGACACTGTGTGCCCATTCAGTAGGCAGCTTTTCCGCTGAGCCTGTGCAGAGATGCTGCTTGGTGCCAGCTGCAGTGATAGATTTGTGGTTCCTTGCTGTTGCGGTTTCTTATGTAACGCTGTAACTGAAGCTGGCACTTGACAGAATCCGTAGCTCCTGTTCTGGCTCGGTTGCACATGATGCAAGAATAAAGGTAGTAAGGGTGGGTTTATATCTTTATGGGTTTGTGATCCCAGGACAGGGTAGCCCAGAGGAATTTTTCAGTTTGGGTCTATCTTTGAAGGGTGGGATTGCTCCGAATGACCCCCAGCTGCCACTCTTCAAGAAATTACTTAAGAGCCAGGAAAGAAGGAGTGCCCCATTTGGGGAATGACACTTTGCTTCTGGATCAGCTCTGCTCCAGCCAGGGATGCCCCAAGGACTGCTACTACATTGGATTCTCACCTCCTGGGCAATACACAGAGGCTGAAGAGAAATCAGACCAGTAGACTACAGCTTAGCCATGAGCAAATGTCCCTAAAAACGTGAACATTAACAGCTGTCCTATTATTATCCAAATAGATACTATTAGAAATTGATATATTTAATCATTCCCAGCCAGGGTGGAATTTGAACTCATGACCTAGAAGTAGTAGCAGAGTTTTCAGCTGCAGGAGGAAAAAAAAAACCCAGAAGGTCAAACAGGACTTTTCCTGCTGGGCAAAATAATTTATTGCAGGTGAAACAGTCTCAGATATGTGGTAAATTAGGCTGTGCATTATCTCATGGATAATAACTTCTCTCTGATGTTTTCCTTCTTGTGTGCATCTTTATTTCGGGCTCTAAATAAGATAAGAAGCACCAGAAATCTCCAAGGAATAACAAATGCATTTTCTTTGCTTGATTGAGGAAAGAAATATTGGACAGACATGTGTTATGCAACAATTTAAAAATAACTCTCTTGTAAAACTTGGAGTGTGCCTCAAATACCGCAGAAGAAGCAGAAATGTGTTGCCTACCTTTTTATCAGTCAGCCAATACAGCTTTTCTCAGCTACTTTTGCTGAACTATTGGCCTGATCATTTCCTGGGCATTTTATTTTAATATATTTTCCTAGGAAATGCATTCCAAGTCTCTGTTAAATTTGAATCTACACTCAAACAGGCAAGGATTTAGAAAGAACGCTGCGGTCAGACTGAAATACCTGTGTTGGCCTTTGTACCTTGTGGGATCCAGCAACAGACAAGACAAAAGTGTTCAAGGCCAGGCTGGAGCAACCTGGTCTAGTGGAAGGTGCCCCTGCCCATGGCAGGGGCTCAGAATAGATGAGCTTTATGGACCCTTCCCACCCAAACCATTCTGGAATTCCATGATTTTAGGATCACTGCATGCCATACAATGCACTGATCCCGCTGCAGGCCCAAGGCACCCACTGTGTGATTGCTTCACTCAAACTTGATCTCAGTCTTTTTGGTCAGGATCTTCTTAAATGTGTGATGACATTGGCCATCTCCATGCTGATATCCCAGTTCCAGCATTTTCCTAGTTCTTTTTGTGACAGGAATGGCAAGGAGGAAAGCAAGCTCCTTCTTCTCATTGAAATGTCCCTCAGAGAGGGCTACTGAAAATACTGTCCCTGAAAGCTCAGTGCAGTAAACCAGATCATTTATTCACAGTGGTACAGGATTTTTTTCAATTGTAAGACCAGTTGCAGATGTAATGACAATAGAGGAAATTAGCTCATGATGGGATTTTAGGAAGAGACTAGTGGAAGTATGTTCAGTAATGTTCAGTTATTAAACCATTAGAGATCCCACTGGAGACCAGCCAGTAGGATTTCTCATAATCTGAAGCGTTTTAAGGCAAAACAGAGAGCCCCTGAGGAGGGAAATGACAAAATGTTCCTCTGGAATAATCACCTCATCTCCTCACCCACCTCTGTGTGCTCTGCTCTGGGTGTGACAGCACATCCCTGTCTCTCATCCCTCCCTCCTTCTGAGGAGCAGGAGAGCCACAGACCCCATGCCTGGACCTTCCAGTATGGTGTCTCAGAGAGGTGGGATGGTAGGTGTGAAACCAGAGAACACTGCAAACATCTGTGTTTGCTTGGGACCCGATCTAAGCCCTACTGAAAATGCGCAAAATAACTTCCACTGGCTCCAGGAGCCTTCGGATCAGCTGCTGTGAGTGTCTCCTCCCACGGCTCTGTTCACCATTTTGGTGGGATTGCAGGGAAACAGGACGGTGTTCTGAAAATCAGGTCTTGGCTCAGGCCTGTTGAAAAGAAATCCAAGAGGTCAGGTCTGGATTCAGAGAAGGTGAGGTTTATTCTGCCAGGTTGACACCCTAAACTGGGAGGAGCCTTCTGCCCAACCCCAGTGGACTGGCATAGGACTGAGGGCAGCAGCTAAAGTGCTTCCAACCCCAGTGATGGTCCAGAAGCTGAGGGGTGGCTGTTGGCTCCCAGAGCCTGGGCAGGATGTGCATCAGGCACTTCTCCTGCGGTGTGGTCTGAACCAGGCAGCTGCTGCTGCTGGTGGTCCTGCACCGAGACGCTGTGGCAAAACCAGGACGTCATTAAGGGTGTCAGCAATCAGGCAGTGCTCAGGGAGAGGCATGATGCAGCAGGCACAGCTTCATCAGTGACAATGATGGCCTTGACAGCAGCCAGCCTGTCCCAGCCCGCTGCAGGCTGTGTCCCTGTTTTCTCCCGGCCGCACCGGGACACCGGAGCACTGTCCTCAGGTGGAGGATGCTGGCACCATTCCCTGGAAATCAACAGAGCACTGCTGGCTTCCGCCAGTTGGAAATAGGGCTTTCTGCATTTCGTGTCCCAGGTCTTCCCTTCCTCAGCTAAAACACACCAGCCTTCCCTCCTGCAGTGGCCACATCTGAGCCTCACGTTGAGAGGTGTTCCCGTCCCGCTCAGGGTCTGAGCACAGCAGTGAAGAAGAAAACACAACAGATTTTTTCTCCCTCCTTCCCTGCTTCTAATAGCAACCAGGTGCTCCCACACTTAACCTGTGTGCTGCCGTGAAATTGCCTGTCTAGAGCAAACACCCATGTGAGGCCCAGGGCCTCGAGGATTTACTTTATCCCAGGATTTGTAACCTAATCTCAGTGAGATTGTCCATTTGTATCAGCCCCCTTAAAAATTCATATTTTTGCTTTTGCTTAAATATGAGAGGAGAAAATTTTCTCTTGACATTGATTTTTTTTTTTCTCTTGAGGTAAAATAAGAGCTATCTTTAAGGCCTTGGCTGCAAACTTTGTTTTTTATTAAACATGCTACTGCGTTTTAAATTGGTACCAGGGCAAATATTTGGAGGATTATATCAAAGTCTGCTGGAGTTAATCAGTTGCATATATATCTATAGGTCTGCTACTTACAAAACTTAACAGTTCTTGCATGAAAGAAGAGAGCAGACTGTGTTAAAAAAAAAAAAGTTCAAACCCAAATATGTTTAAGGTCCTAAACAGGACCTGGGTTTTAGAGCAGAGGTGCTACAGCCAGAGGTGTAATCCTGCCCCAGGGCATCTTGTGCAGGTATGGAGCTGGTCTGATCAGCAAATGCAAATGTTTGCACCTCAGAGGGACAGACGAGCAGCTGAGTTGCAGTGGTTTAAACCTGGAGTGTTTTGCTGAGTTACTTGAGATTTACACCAACATAAGTGAGAGCAGAGCTGTAGACTAATTACCTGGTTTGAATTTGTGGTGATTATGAAAGTTGGTGGTGACTTTGGTTCCTAGAAATATTCCAGGGATCAAAGGATATTTTCTTTTTTTAATCCATTGGATCCCTTAACCTCTGACTTCAACCCCAAATCCGTGGGTTATTGCATAAGGGGGTGAGGTGGCTGGTTGAGGTGTTAGTTCAACTTTCTGATACAGCCAGAAGCAAAAGTTGAGTCAGGGCTTCAGAGAGCACAGAGTCCTGATGGTACAGAATGTACCCACCAAGTGTTCAGCTGAGATTATCTGTTCAGGTCACTGGCTGCTCTGTCATTCCTCCTTGGAAACACCCAGTTCAGGTTTAAATTGGATTTGGGAGCAGAAATCCACCACACAGACCCCAGTCTCCCATCCAACCCATGAGTGTTCATTTAGCACTCCAACTACCCTGTTTTGCTGTGCTTGTAAACAAATAAATCATAAAAAAGCTGGAGGGCGCAGAGCAAACCTGTGGTCCCTGTTGGCACCTATCTCCTCATGGATAGAGAGAAAAGCCTCTCCAAGGCTGTTTCCTTGGCATTTATGTCTTCTGAGTCAGCTCAGGATCTGAGAGAGAGGCAGGAGAGTTGTTTTGAGGCCTTTGCACCTGCCATGGTGCTGGGCTTATCCAAACAGCCAGAGCTCAGACCACAGCTGAAAAAACAGCCCGGCACAAGAGCTCGGGATTTTTGACGTCCTTCTTGTGTTTACAGCATCCCACCCCTCCTCTCTCCCGACTGCAGAGTCGGGCAGGAATTCTCTTCATTATCTTCTGCCGTGCTTCTCATGCCATTTTTATTAAAAAAAGGCAAAGCGAGGGGGAGCGTGTGTGAGAGGGGAGAAGAGGAAGAAAACAGTCGTATTTCTACAGTCAATGGCAACAAAGGGAAAGGGATGGAAGTTGGGGAGCAGATCATTTTGGGTTGTCCTAAAGTGACCTCATCCCCCAGATTATTCTTTATCAGTTCGCTTTGTGGCACCTGAGGATGGGGAAGCCTGTAAACACCATGGTGTTAGTGGATATTTGGGGTAATTCGGGACCTCTGGAGTTGGCACTGGGTGTTTTGGAGTCTGTGAGCAGCATGTGGGGACAGACTGGACAGCTCCAGCCTGCGGATGACAGGACAAGGGATGGTGTAGACCTTCAGCTCTTCTGTTTGTGGTTGTAATTCAGTCCACTTTGGCAGCTGATCCGAAGCTTTGCAACAAAGGGAAGATGTGGGGTTGCTGCTGTTTGCTGCCAGCAGATTTCCTGTTTTGCTCGGCAAGGCTTCCTTGCTAGAGAAGAAGAGCAAGGGTGACAGTGTTAGAGGGAAACAGGGATGTCACTGGCAGACCTGGGCTCGTTCTGGGCTGCAGGGTGATGGCAAGGAAACCCTGTCTTTTGGCTCAAGAGTTTGGTGGTTGCTCAAGGTCAAAGACAGATGGGTCCTTCATGAGGACGCTTCAGGTGTAGGATTTGCCTGTTTCACATGACACTGCCTGTGACAGATGTAATTTAATTGGGGATGCTTAAGATCATGTTGTCTTGTCCTTAAATAACAGGAACACTGTCTGCTTTCACTGCTGTCCGGACATTTGTCTTTTCAAAGGGCAGAAGCTGGGCTCAGCCTTAAGAATATTTTCAGTTTTGTTCAAAACATGTCTTTGCTGTATAAAAAACCCTCCTGCTGTTATTTGTAGTAGGAAAAACATATATGCCATTGTAGTAGAAGGAGAGGCATGGGATGTTTGCTTTCCCTCCCTGCTTTCACTGCACCTTGAGTGTGTGCTGTGTCCTCAGATGCTGAAATCCTATGGGGTGCACAGAGCAGATGTGGCTGGGGCAGTGTCAGACCTTGCAGGTTGCTGCAACTCAAGGGCATGTGTGTTTCTTCTGTAAACTCAATGATCCTTTAAACCCACCTTGGTCTGAGTGAAAAATAACTTCCCACAGGTATAATTTTTCCCGTTAAGTTTTCCAGGAACACCCAAACTGAGAGCAGAGGTCCCTCACCTGGGGGAGAGAGCAAGATTAACTCAACTGCCCAGCCTCCCCAGTAAAAACAGGAAAAGAATTAGAGGGTTCTCTGTTTCTGACCCTGGATCTGTCACTTGTCACAACAGACAGGAAAGTTGCCCTCGTGGTATTTCACACGGCACATCCTAATTCCCCCTCTAAGCAGAGGGCTTGAGTCATTGCTTTTTAATAAGACTGCCTCCCCACAGGCGGAAGCTGCAGCGATCAATGCGGCTTACTCAGTTCTCGAAAAGGTCATTAAAAGACCACAGATATAAATTTAAAAGAGTGTGTGTTCACATCCTTGATGTTGAAGATGTTCTTCTCTCTCACTTCCTTAAGCAGCATCGTGCGGAGCTGCGGGTCCTGCCCGGGTGCGGAGGGGAAAGTGCCCGTTGTCACTGTCACTGTGCCACCAGCTCCCAGGGAAGGTGTGAGAGAAAACAAATGGTCCAAAATCACACTTTTGTCACCACTCAGAGCACAGCTTGTCTTGCTGACATTATCCAGTCTGTATATGGACCTTGGTATCCTATAACTACAGAGAGAGAATAAACTCTTCCCCAACTCTCCCCTCCCTGTCCTTGCATTTCTCCCTCCCTCCCTCACTGTGGGAGTGGGTTACTGCCTGAAGTATTGCACATATCGTCCCTTTAGCAGCTATATTTTTCCAAAATTTGGGCACTGTGAAGGAATGCTAAATGGTCTTAGTTGCTGCCAATATGATACGTTTAACAGTTCAGGAAGAAATAAGTGTCTCAGGTTCCAGTAGTTGAAATGTGAAATGCCACATCCAGCACAGTCAGCTTTTTGTCACTCATTGTGTCAGGCGAGGGTGAGCTGAAAGCACGATGGTTTCAGTTTTGAGTTCCTAAGGTGGCTTTTTGGTGCTCCAGTCCAGCCACACGTCCAGCTGTGCCTGTGTGATGCTGGAGGACACCTCTGGAGCAGATATCCCGTTTCTGAGCTCCTCTGGGCACAGTTGGTTTGTTGGTGCTGTCCTGGGTGTGACAGCCTGGGGCTCCTCTGCTGCTCCCCAGCATTGGAAAGATTGTGAAGCTTCAGGTTGCTCTTGCCTGGGCTGCCCAAAAGGGGATTTGGGATGAGGATGGGGAGGATTGGCCCCTCTGGAGACTGGTTCCCAGGCCGGCCATTTCTCTACAGGGACCACATCTCTCCAGGCATTTGTCTTCCCTTCCTTCGTATTTTACCCTAAGACAAGGATATTACATTCACAGGTCATGGGGTATCATGAGCACAAATAACATAACAGCTCTCAATTTCTAGCCAGGAGAACCAGGCTGTGCAAAAACCTAAATGTATGTGTAAGAGGGCAGAAATTTTGTTCACCTTCTATTTTCAGAGAAGAAAAGGCACTTTTTTTTTTGTGTCACTGAGCTGTAAGGATCATTTACCTGTCACAACGTATCATTTCTCCAACAGCTTTCCATTTTTGAGCAGGTTGCAGTTGGACATCTCCCCTCTCCAAGGTGACAAGGTTAAACCACAGCCCAGTGCCACAAATTCAGCGGCCAGTGTTCTCCATGTCCACAGGGCCCTTTTCCCATACAAAGTTTTCCATTTGCAATCCGTACAATTAAATAAGCCAGAGTTCTCCCCACCTAATAACTTTCATTTCCAATTTTCTGTCTTACTCAGCCACATACACATTCATCTGCAGTCACCTCATAATTCATGACCACCATATTCTCTCTTGTGCTTGATTTAGTTCTAGGTTTTCTTCCACTGTGTTCTGCCAACTTCCCGCCCTGACCATAAACAAATGGAAACTTTTCTTGTGGTCCTTTTGCTTACATGTACACACAAACACTTCCCCCAGTAAAATCCATGTGCAGAGACACACTTGTTTCTCTTAGCCTGCCCATCACCTGTGGGAATTGGTGGAAATCACACGAAAAACCAGAATCTGAAAGCTCCTATTTTTCACTCAGGACCACAATCTCAGTGCATCAGAAACCAGCGTGGTTTTATTTGTTTTGCAGCTGCTGTAGCTGCCCCAACTGTTCATTTGCTAACATTTTCAAAGAATTGAACCTTTTTTGTGGTTAGCAGATCCCCAGTGACAAAATCCACATTTCTGCAAGTGTACTTGTTAATCTTAAATATTTTACAAATTGTTTTGTGATGGTTTTGAGACAGAACTTGAGAAATAACTGGTCTTTAATAATCAAAACTTGACTCGGATTTGATTTCATCAGTATGTATGAGGAATCTCCCATCTTAGTAAGTGGATTTATCTGGGAGTGAAATCTAGAGGAAACCCTCATTATTTTATTACAGTGTGTGTTTGGCCACTTTGGTAACTTCCTATAATTCTTTTTTTTTTTCCCCCAGAAAAACGGTTGTTTTAAACAAGTCCCAAGGGCAGAAGTTTGAACATTTTCACTTTGATTGAATAAGCACTCTTACCAATATCTTGGTAGACGTCTCCCCAGCCTGTAGGTGAATTAAGATACTATTTGTGCTACATGAACTCTCAAACCTAGCTAATAGGAGCCATGGACTGTTGCAGACAGGAATCAGGTGCAGAAGGAATGAGAAATCCAGTTGTGTTTTCATTCCACTGAGTTTCACTCCCATTTCACTGCCATGTGCAGTAACAAAGAATCAGATCCCAGTGCAATTCATTCAGTGCCAGTTATTTTGCAGGCAGAGTACCCATGAGAAACAGCTTTGCTGTAAAATATAATGTGGGATACTGGAGTTTAAGTCATGCTTGTTAATTTAATGAATGTTGTAAGGAGATACTTATTTCACGAACTTGAAGATTTCAGTAACTCGTTGATACCCACCTCAGTGGCTTTGCTGCTCTGTGTAGTAGGTACATCTCCTTGTAGTACACACCTCATTAGTACCTGCTCCTTGACCAAGTTCCTGTGACAAAAAGCCATGTATATTGCTGTCAGTAATTGGGGCAACGTGAGCGCAGTAAGCAGAGGACTGGCAGGGTTAGGGAAGAGCTGGGTTGCCTTTCCTGCTCTGCAATTACCCTGATTGATGACTTTGAGCAAATCATTTTGCCTTGGCCACTCCATGGCTTTACAAATCAGCACAATGAGGATAATGGTAATGAGTTTCTTTGTGGAAGGTTTTGAGTTTTGATAATGTAGAAGACGTTGTGAAAGAGCTAAACATTTTTATTAGGCTTATATTATTTCCATATTGCATATAGAAAAAAATTATTCCTCATTTACAGATGCACAGGATTTAGGTAATTATGGCTTTGCATAAATATGTAACAGTTTGCTAATTCTTTCTGTGAATATTTCAATGCTAATACCCTGATCCAGTGCTGTGGTGTGGATCCTATTTTTTGCTCTGGAAGAAACTATCTTATTAACTCTACTGTTTTAATGCCTGTATGTGAAGTGGATAACTTATTTGTCCATCACTGAAACATCCTCAGTCCCATTCTGTCTTAAAGTAATAGTCAAATTCCCACTGGGTCCAGGGGCTGTTGGATTGAGCTCAGGGCTGCTCAGGAAATAATGAGTATTTATAATAATAATGAATAACAGGGTATTTTAAGTTCCTAAAATGAACTATGGCACAAACTTGCTGGTAACACTGTCCCTGGCACGGACAGATGGGAGCAGAAGTATCCAAGGCTGAACAGGGTGAGGCACAGGGCTGGTTCCTCTGCTGTTGAAGTTGATAAGCTGTTGGTGATGCTCCCAGCATTTCCCACTGCTCATGGTGAGGATTGGCGCTGCCATGGTGTCAGTGCAATGCCGTCTCTGCAGCGGCTGTAGATGTAGCCAGGAACACACCAAATGGCATGATTTTCATGATTTTCATCAGGAAACAGTTTAGCTCCCAAATGGTCGTGAGTTGCACCTATTTCAGGGTTGTGCGTAAGTCAGGAATAGCTCTGGTTGTGCTCACAAGAGAAAGACACCCAACCAAAAATTAATCCCATCAAAACGAGGTAGGAGCACTGGGAGGAGCTGACTGAACTAAACCTTGCTTTTTTGGCAGCCAACCCCCACTTCAGTCCCTCCTCTGTGCCCTTTGCTGCCTTTGTTGCAGCAATCACTGACTGTTTCCCTTTGTCTGGCAGGGAGCTGAGCGACAGGACCACATACAGATACCAGGTGGTCGTTGTTTCCGGGCTGGAGGAGAGCGAGCCGTCCCCTGCTCTCGTCTATGTCTCTGGGAGTGGATACTGTGGAGACGGGATTATCCAAATGTAAGTCTGGAGCGAGCAAACAGATAAATCCGGGCACATCTACCCGGCCAGAACCTGGGACTAGAAAGGAATTGATGACCTCTGATGTCTCCTTAGGTTAGGCTGGCGCTCATCTGTAGATAATGACTCACGTGCTTGATGATTACCAGGATGATGACATTTAATTGTAACTTAGGCCCTGCTATCCTGGCACCAGGAGATACAGACAGAGATACAGATAATGGAGTCCAGACAGCAGGATCGATAGGGAAGGATGCTCTGTGTTGTTTATGCTGTTTGTCCGTGTAGCCATATCTTTATACATGTACATGACATTTCCTACAGGGAGCTGGTGCTGGAAAAATTCACACAGCCTTTGATGCTGTCCTTAGACCTGGTCTCTTGCAGGTGGTGGACGGGGAAAATCCTGCCACGTGCTGGGGCTAAGTTCTTGGTGCAGCCACTTGTTTGACCGACCACCAGAGCTGGGATGCATTTGGAAGTGATGGACTTGGCCTCTGAGGGAGAGTGGCAGGGAATTGCATGTTCTCAATCAGCTCCCCTCTCTCACCAGTCCCCAGGCCACTGAAAATGTAAAACAATCCTTCACAACTATGTTAGGGTTTATTCTTTTACTATGTTGGCCCTTAAGGCCACTGCTTCAAAGCTTCCTGGCATTAGGTAATTTAATTATTTAAACTAGGGAAGTAACAACAAGCAAGTGCTTAGTCCAGCCAGTATTATTTGCTTGAAATAATGCTGATCAGCAATCACACAGCACAACTCTGTCAGATGATATACCTGGCAGCAAATATTTGCAGGATGAGGCCCAACAGGCAAGGAAATCAAATAAAACAATCAAACAACATATGAATCCAGGGCAGTCCTGGAAGGAGAGGTGGAGAAAGACAGATTAATTTTGCTTTACATAACTTTTCAGCTACTGTTATGTTTGCACATTCCTCAAACATCACTTGTGGCTTTGCAGCAAGTGTCAAACAATAGCTGAGCTGCCTCAGGAGCGAGCAGGAACCAGACTGTGTCACAGCTTGGTTGGTTGTGGCCCCACTTGCAGCTGTGGCAGCCCCTTTCTCATCTGGTTCCCACTCTTCTCCCCACACGCTGCCGCAGCCGTGCGGGCTGGCACGAGGTAGGACTCCATCCCCAACACCCCCTGCTCCCTGTTGACTGCTCTCCTCCAGGTGCTGTCACCTGGAACAGCCCAGCTCCAGGCTTTATGCCTTGTTATTCCCATGCTGGGGTCGCCGTCTGGCCCTTCCAGATTTAATACAAAGAGTTGCTGAGATTCCTGTTCTCTTTTTCCCCACCTGCTGAGTTGCAGCCACACCAGCTATGAAGGAAGTTGCTCATATCCTCATCAGAGAACAGCAAGTGGTATCCACATGTGCAGGAGGGAACTGGCCAGGCGAGCCTGTGAACCAGGAATGATGAAAGTCAGGGCTGAAGGAGGAAGGGAGAGGTATTTTAGGGGTTGGCACACAAAGTTGCTGTACTGGATTTGAGGACTTTGGGGTTCTTCAGAGGGGTTGCAGACACCATCGGGTTGATGCTACTTGCCAGCTGACTGCTTTTTGCATGTGTGTGCCCTGCCTACAGAGAGCTGGGGGAGGAATGTGATGACATGAATAAGATCAACGGCGATGGCTGCTCCCTGTTCTGCCTGCAGGAGCTGTCCTTTAATTGCATCGGTAAGTCCGTCTCGGAGCCCTTCGACCCGCGGTGGGCAACAGCTCTGTGCAGAGTGCAGGGGAAAGATCAGCAGCATTTTCAGCATTTCCAGCTGAAGAGTTGTCATGGAAGAGAGAAAAAAGGTGGAATTTGTAGGTTTGAAAGGCGAACATATCTTCCCAGCTTCTGGTCATTTTGATGGGAAATTGGTTCTGCTGGCTTTGAAACGGCCCAGGACTTAGGGCTAAGTCAG
Organism: Atrichornis clamosus; assembly: GCA_013400975.1. NCBI lineage: Eukaryota > Metazoa > Chordata > Aves > Passeriformes > Menuridae > Atrichornis > Atrichornis clamosus. The sequence goes on along the minus strand of WBMZ01008619.1, from coordinate 193,886 downwards.
CCATTGTGGGACTGATCCAAAGCCCATTGAAGTCAGTGGGTGGTTTTCCACCAGCTTCAATAGGCTTTAGATCTGACTACGTGAGAAGACATGAACTAAAGCCCATTGAAGTCAGTGGGTGGTTTTCCACCAGCTTCAATAGGCTTTAGATCTGACTACGTGAGAAGACATGAACTGATTTTTTCTGGTAAACAGGAGGAGGAGTGAAAGGGGAAGGGACTGAGACCAGAAGCAAGTCCAGCTGAGGTCACACCTCCTTTGAGTTGCAAATCAATATCTGAGGATCAAAGGTCTGGCTAATCCCCTTTTTCAGAGGTGAAAACTACTTAATCAGATTTCATTTGCAAGCCTGGTTTGCTCTGATTAGCAAAACCTGTAAGCACAATGGCCGGAAGATGCTCGAGCTATCGGGGCTGCAGTTGCCAGCTTTACATATTTATTAAACTCTCTAGGAATGCTGGGGACAGAGAAGGGAAATGGAGACCAATTTACACTGCACCTTCTGTGGGATAGCCCCACGTTGTGGGGTTGCTTTTTCCACCCAGGTCTCTGTGAGGTCTGGGAAAGGACGACACATGCAGAGCTTCAGGAACCAAAGTTAATGTTTATAAAGGGTTGGCTTTTTCTCAGGACATTTTATGAGATTCCTTATCTGGACTGACCAAGCAAACACTCTGTCCCATGTAGTGATCCCATGCCTTCAGTTCAGGGCATCAGTCCTAAGCAGATAATATAATGTTGGCAAGGCTGAAATTTGCTCTTTTTCACATTCTGACCATTATCTCTTGTCCCTGGAGCAACATCTCGTGGACCTCACAGGCACCACATTTCCCTTGGGTGGTAAGCTGGGGACTACTTGTCTCATCAGAACAGCTACATTTTTACTTCAGCATCCCCCACTGTGAAACTTGAGGCCTGATTTGGTGATACACTTATTTACATATGTAAATAGTTCTATTGAAATTGGGTATATTTATGGTCAAGGCTAATTGTGACTATTGGTGGTCTTGGAGTTACATTTGTGTTTCAAGTAACTTGCTGCCTTAGAGCCTCAAACACTGAAAGATTTTAGTCATAATATTTTGAAAGTGGGATAAACACTTACGTAAATGTTTTGGGTCCTCCAGAAGTCAGGCGTGGTGTGAGGCTGGTTCCAGCACAGCTTTGGGCTTCGGATGTTTGTGTCTGTACCACCTGTGTCTGTACCACCCTGCTCAACAGCAGCTCTGAATTCCTTGGTCCAGGTCTCTGCTTTGATCACATCCCAGCGTTACGTTAGGACATGACCCAGGTCCTCCCCTGTGTGCATTGGTTCTCCAGGAAACCAGGTGGTGTGGGCTGGGTGGGAGCTGCAAAATGCTCCAAATAAGTCCAAGGACAGGAGTAAGAGTGGGGTGTCCCAACCTTGGACCACGCAGTGGTGTCCTGCCAGGGCTATGCAGGGGTCTGTGTTTTGCCTTAGTACATAAAATCATGGAATTGGTTATGTTGGAATAACCTTTAAGATCATGGAGTCCAGTTGTATCGTCCTTCCACCATCATCCAACCACCCATCCATCATCAGCCAACATGTTCATCTCCAGGACCAGCAACAGGGCTGCTTGAGAGTGTGGAACAGAGCTGGCTGACAGCAGTATGACTAGAAAATAAAGCAATTAAAACATACAGGGTTTTTCTACTCCATAACAGAGGAAGTGGGTTTTCAGATTTGCTTGTGTTGGAAAGGAAAGGGGAATTCCGGGGGCAAAAAGTTGTTTGTTTGTTGTGGGCTTTGGAAGGTTGTGGTTTGCACAGATCTTGAGTTACAAAACAAATTATATCAAATTGCTTGTGAAATACTGAATATAGGGACTCAGATGAATCAAATTAGCTGAATCAAAGGGAAGGTGCAGGAACAGAGACCTTACAAGTGTTTTGTTGTGTGACTTTACAGTTGTGGTGGCGGTGTGACTGCTGTGGTGGTGACGGCCCCGGTGTTTGTGCAGGGTCTGCAGGGGCAGCCCCCCTGTTGTTTTCAGGTCTCTAGGACAGGTTCAGAGAAGGTAACACCTGTGAAACTTGTCCTGTTGGCTTTTGTGGTTGCTGGACCACTGTGAGTTATGACACCAAGAGCTAAGGAGACACTGCCCCTTTGTCTTTCAGACAAATGAACGGTGTTGATTTATATTTTGTTTAGCATATCAAGCATCAAAATCTCACTAGAAAACATAAAGATGTTGGGGAAGTGAGTGGCTGTACATATTACATAATAAATAATAATAAAAAAGAGAAGAAATTCAGCATTCTCCACAATCTAATATCAGACCTGATCCTCTGCCTTAAGCCAAACAAAAGTCTTCTTTGATATTGGTGGGGTGTTTTCCTGGAAAATACAGAATTCTTGAGCTGCTGTTTGAGGAGCACAGAAAAATAAGTGTAATTTATTTCCATGTTTGCAAGGCTAACACATGTTATAATCCTGTAGAACAACAAGTAATTATTTCAGAGTGTTATTTTTTCAGTGATGTTCTTGTTCTATTATGTAGCTCTTTAGAGCCCCAGGAATCACTCCCCTTCACCAAAGAATTCAGTGAGCCTCAAACACATGTTCAGAGGCTTTGCTGAATCGGGGGCCTCAGGGTTTGATCTTGCAAATGCTTTCTTCCAGGCATGTTTCTGAACTACCACAAGGCATTCTTTAGACTTCAGCAAATCTAACCACAACAGGGAATGCAATGCTTGTCACAAATTGTCTGCAGGATTGGGTCCCACGTGGCTGAAAATAATCGCTAAACATTTTGTTTGCTAAAGACAAGGCTGAAGGGGGGTCATGGGAGGGTTCCAGAGGAGGGGGTTTGATAGCAAAGCCCAAGTGGGCGCCTTCCTCCTAAAGCAGAGACCACGCGAGTCACCTCGCTTGGCAGAAGAGAAATACAACAGAGCCCGCAAGCACCACCAGGCTTTAGATTCAGAGCCATGAATCACAGAATAATTTAGGTTCGAAGGAGTCTCTCGAGGTCTCTGGTCCAAGGAGGGCCAACTTCAAAGTTAGATCCAGCTTCAAAGTTGGAGCATGTTGCTCAGGGTCATGTTCAGCTGCGTTCTGGATATTTCCAAGGATGGAGGCAGCCTGTTTGCAGGTGTCCCTCTGCCTCTCTTGCTCCCTTTGCTTTTTAAGATCATGAGGTTTATGGGCCTTTTTAATTGGTCCAACTTTCCTTTGACTAAATGGCACAAGGCTCTCAAGACACTTTGCACTAGTGCCTGTAATAAAATTAAGCCTCTTTTTATTTTTTGTCTTGCTTTTGTTTTTCCTCCTCCTTTCCTCTCTAATCAGATAACAGTGGATCAATCTGCTCTGCCAGGGAGGAGGGGTGCGGGGGAAGGAAGGAGGGAGGCAGGGAAGAAAACTGTGTGGTCTCACTGTCAGGCTGTCCTGGCCTTCTCCGAGCACAAAGCCGAGTAACAGAACACAGAAAAGATTAATAGCATTTTCTTCCTGCAACATGCTGAAGAGCGACAGTGAGATTAATTAATTAATTAATGGAAGCATCTGGCAGTGCTCCGTTTTTTAAGTTCTGCAGTACTCTTGCCCTTCCCCATCCTGAAATTTATCATCTCTACCTTTCTTCCCCCCACCTCTTCATATAGCGGACTTTGCATATTTTTATCTTTTCCGCACAGGATTTGGTCCCACGGGGAAAGTTTCGCTTTGCCTTTTGATTTGTAGGAGACAGGCGATTCAAAGCCGTGGCCGTGTGACTGATGCACCCCTCTCTTAACTCTGGGCTGCTTTTCTTTCACCTTGCTCCTGATTGCTCCCGGGATAACCGATTTTTGCGGTTACCGCGGATCTCAGCCAAGTTCAACCCGACGTGTCCTGTGTAAAACAGACCCCATTTGTAAGAGTTATGATTCGCAGTGTTGGGAACCCAGGGCTTAGCACCTGATCCATTCCCAGCGGTGTGCTGAGAAATGGGTGTCTGAGGCACAGCTGAGCACCTTGTCCTTGGCGTGCACTCTCCCACACACCAGCACTGCACACCCAGATATATGTGCGGACATTGAAAAGGAGCCCGGCTTTCATTTGCATTCCTTTTGTGGACTGGGATGTGCATTATGCATTGATTTAGCTCACCAGTGCTGAAGAAAGAGAAGGGTATAATAAAAAAGATGCAGAGATCAATAAAAAGGGAGGGAGGGGGAGAGAAAGTAATATGAAAAGAGATGAGCAAAGTCTGATAGACACATTGAAACAGAGCTGGGAAGAAACTCCAGAACTTCTATCTCCCCTTAAGTTTGCCAGGTAATTTATGGGGTTTTCGGTCGCATCTCATGGGTGTTATTATTGCTACACTTTATCTCCTTTGCTTATAAGGGACTCTTGTCTAAAGCCTTTTTACAGCAAACCAGGGCAGCACTTCCACTGACTTCCACATGTGAGTGGTCACCCTGAAGAACGGTGATGTTTCAGGTTAGACACACGTCTCTGTGGTGTGTTGGACTGGGGCCTCAGGGATGTAAAATACAAAGAAAAGGCACAGAGTAGAGGCACAGAGAAAATAAATATATCTAGCTCTTGAATTTACCACCAATTTCTGGCATGCTTGAAACATTAGTCACCAGTGGTTGTTCAGGGAGAAGTAGGATTTTAATTTGACAATGATCCTTAAACACCTTTTCTTTTGCTCCTGCTTGGCCTCAAATGTTTTTCTACTACCTTACAAATCTGGATCTGCCCTCCTCCTCCTCAGAGGCCTCTCCCTCCAGCTGTGAGCCTTACCTTTGTGGGAGCTCTATCCTTTACCTCTCCCATTATCCATAAATTAAGCATAGCACTTTCCCCTAATCTTATTGTTTGGCGGGCTGCATTGCATTCAGGGAAATGATTAATATTCATGAGCTTGCTATCTCTGTTTGGTGCATAATCCTCTGGGGAAATTGCAGTGTTAAATGAGTGACACAAACCTAATTTTATATGTCTTTTCTTTCCTTTCTTTCTTTTTCCTTTTTTCCCTTTCTGACAGAGAAGTAATGTGCTTAAAATAAATTGATGGATGACCATCCATATTCATTGTGGGCTTGCTTTGAGAGCGCTCCCATCCTCTCCCCCTCCCTTCCTCATGCTGGTGCACAGGAACACAGCTTTGGCTGCCCAAACTGTGGCCCCACGCAGCAGCTAATGGTGATTTTGCCTTCTTTCACCAGCATTAAATAGGCCTTGGCTGACCCTGCCGAGGGCTTTCAGTAGAACAACAGCATGGGAGAAACGGAGCCACCTTGCAAGAGAAACTCAGCATCTCACAGGGCATCAATAAGGTGAAAGCATTGACCAAGGAGCTTGGGAAAGAGTGTTGCTGTTGTTAAAGCAGCTGAGGTTCTATAGCAGAATTTCATGGCAAATAGTAATGAATTTACTGGCCGGGGTTGTTCAGTTGATACTTGTGTGACTCCTTCAGCTTAAGGCAAATACTTTGAAGCTGACTGTTTCCTGCAGCTCGCGGGAGTGTGGCTACATGTTCTGAAATGTCTAAGCACTCATTTGGCAAGTTAATAATCACAGCATCCTCATAAAGTCTCTTAAAGTGATTTTCAGACTGTCATCATTAATAGTGCAATCCTAGGAGGGCCAGCTGAGCCACAGAGCAGAGAGAGCAGACATCTCGGGCAGCAAAATACAAAGGACAGATGCTTTTTTGTGGGGGAGAATGTGGGCTGGAGTGGTATTTGCCTGCATTTTTCCCTAGGCCAGCGACTCCAGCCCAGCTCAATCCAGCTTTAGTTTTTAGGACACAGCTACAATGAGAGTCCAGCAGAAGAATTCCTCCTCTGCTTGTTGCATCCCTCACACATTTACTCTCTGTGCATCTGAGAGGCTTCCACGGCTGGTCATACTCCCCTCCTGAGAGCATTCTCTGACACAACAGCAACTTGCTGTGCTCAGAGGATGATGCTGAGCACAGGGCCTTCCTTTGCAATAACATCCCACCACATGCACCAACAAGCACTTTGTTTTCCTTAAGGGATGGCACCACTGGGTTTTTTCTCTCAGGCTCTTTCTCCTAAACAAGTGTGCCAGGTGTTAAGAAGGGCAATGCTGGTCACTCTTCTCATGGTCAGAGTGCTTGCTCCCTTGCGTGACAGGAACCTCAAGACTTTCAGTTAAACAGTTTCCAAGTTTAGCTGATAAACCTGCGTAATATCAAAATCTTCTTGGCACCGCTGTATCCAACCATCCAGGGAGGGAAACAAGGAGAGGTGGGAAGAGAACGCATGTTGTAGTTCTCTTAAAGCATGCCTGGTTGCCCAGGGTTTGGGATGGCTGTGTTGGGTCCTGCTGGCCATGCCTGGTTGCCCAGGGTTGGGGATAGCCACCCTGGCAGTGACAGAGCAGACAAGGTCTTACCACTACTGCCAGCAATGGGAAATATCCTTTCTCTTAAGTGACAAAGACTCATGTTCTTGGAGGTGAAATATCAAATTTCAGTGCCGGGCTCTGCAAGGGAATTGTAACTGTATCTGTCTGCAGCACGCAGATCAATTGCATAATTCTTGTGCTCCGGCCGCTATATCATAGCGAGGAGCCACACAAAGAGAGCCAGTCACGCCCAGGAATGCATTTCCACGGAGCAGCTGAATTACCAGGGAGCCGTGCTCTGCAAAGGCATTATCCCTGCCTGCTCCCCTCAGGAGATGCTCAGACACGATTGTCATATTCCACAGAAAAAAAGCCTCCTGCGAGGCCCCTGGATGTTCCACAGTAGATTGCGACACCCGCGCTGCCTTCATTTCCAAGGTGTCTGTTTTATTTCATTGAAGGAAGACGTCACAATTTATTGATATGCAACTTTATTCGGAAAGGTCTGCCCAAGCTCCGTGTAACGGTTTTCCTCCTTTCAAATCAGAACATCCGGGAAGGAAAGTAACTCTTGAATATTTTACTGTAGCAGGAAATATCTCTGTCTCTGCCTTCTTCAATATTCAAGAAGAGATTAGCAGATATCCTGGAAGCAGGCCATGTTATTCACTCTCTTCCCACTGAAGCCAGAGGTGAAACTCCCATAGAAATAAATGGAGCAGGTTCTGTGGTCACTCAGCCGCCGAGTTCATGTGATCTGCAGTGGAATTATTTCCCCTTTTGTGATAGAAACCTCTGGATGTATTTCTTCTCCTCTGTGTGAACGTAAACACCAGCGCTGGAGATGCCGATTAAGTGACGTGGTGGTAAAACCCTGCTTCTGCAGAAGTTGCTGACTTTGGTGAGCCTGGGATTTGGCCTTCGCTGTGTCTGAAGGCTTGTACACCTCTGGACAGACCTGTCAGGGGTTAAAATGCAAAGCTCGTTCTCTTCCAAGAATTTGTTACTCTGAGACAATGCTTCTGCATTTTTGCCCCCCCCCCTTTTTTTCTTCCTTTTTTTTTTTTTTCCGGACAAATAGTTATGTGGCATGAGGCTTGTTATAGTTGGAAACATCCCTAAGTAAACAGCTGAGCTTAAAAATACTCCTTTTTTTTGTCTGGCCTTAAGAAAAAAATGGTAGTTACTGCACAAAAGAAGACTATGCCGATGCCAATCACTGTGTCCTGGCTGAAAACAGGAAGCTGCCCCCAGTGCCTGTCCCCAGCACTTTGATGACCCTGCTCGGACATCCAAAGCCTCGTTTGTGGATGTGCCCTGTGCTGTGAATTGGATCTCTTTATCTCTCTTTCTTTTTTCGTAATGAGGTGGAAGGCTGCCTATCACAGATAAGTGTATATCCTGCATGTCTGCTTGCTGGCCTCTACCAGACTTCGTTTGTTTTGCTGGTGATTTTCCAGCTTCTCTTTGAACAGGTGATGGGGAGTTACCTGCTCGTCCAGACCTGCTCTGGTGGTGCTTCCCACTGCTTACCAAATCCTCTGTGCTATCCCAGGCATCCTTTCATTTGTGAACCCCAGATGAGGGGTCTGTATTTCAGCACAAAAATCTGCCTCTTGCACTGTGCTCGGGCAGCTTAGGGACCAAGGAGAGATGGCGTTGGGCAGCATTTTCTGGTGCAACACACAAGAGCCCCAAGATCATTCTGGATCTCAAAGCCTGACTGCAAGAGTAAGCAAACCAGGCCTTGCCAGTCTGCTTCCCCACCAAGTGCCCCTTCTCCAGGTTGATGCTGCCACAGAGCCTCCTTCAGATGTCACAGAAATCTTTGCTGAACTGGAGACTGCCCCAAAACAAGGGCAGGACAGGGCCTTTGGTTTGGCTCCAATGTTTTTGTGCCTTCAGTAAGAACTTTCTCAGCGAAAAGGAGCTTGGGTTGTCTGAATGAGTATGTGTTCCCTGAGTTCAGCTCAGCATCCTCCAGCATCTGTTGTCAATCCCCCAGAGATGCTCTCTCCTGCTGCCAGGTGCTATGCCTGCAGTCATTTTACTGTTCTAGATTTAAGCTGGATTTCCAGGCAACTGCTTTTTAATTTTTTTAAGTCATTTTTTTTTCCTTGAGGACAAATCAGATTTCCTTTATGTTCCTTTCCTCCATATCTCCTTCAAATCAGATTCATCTTTGAAGTGAAAAGTCCACAGTGTTGATAAACACAGTCTGTGGTGCAGGCCGTGAATGACCAACACATCACTGTGACCATCTCCAGGTCTTGGGAGCCTCTAGGCCTCTGTGGAGACAAAAATTAGCTCATGTTGCCAAGGCTATGGATGCATTTACTGTCACAGTAGTTAAGAAGAGAACAGAAAAGGCATTTTGCATCCTTACAGGAATAAAGCCATTAGCTACTGATTCCTAGAAATACACGACTCCTGACACCGTCCTCCCTGGCTTTGAGCCTGTAGGACTCTAAGGATGTAACTGAGCTGTGTTCACACCACTGAGGAGAGGAAGAAGCCCGTTAGTTTTTATTTTGTGAGGGCAGTTGTAGGTTGTTCTTTGCTTTGCTCATGAAAGTGTAAAACCCAACATGCAACTTACCAATGATCCAAGACCGCAGGAAAAATTTGTAGTCAGGGCTGGTGCTCAGCACCTGTGGGAGGAAGAGCCTCTGCTGCTTTTTGGCATTCCACGCATTTGGCTGTTGAAGACTGCTGCCCTCATCAGTCCTCTCATCAGTGCCTGGGAAGGATTTAATGACATTCCCCTCTTTGCCATCACCCAGAATTAGGAAGCTCATGGTTTGCCCTCTTCTCACCAACACTGCCCTCAAAGCACAGCACAGCATGATGGGTCAATAGTGAGACTTACAGATCTTCCTTAAAAGCAAACCAGGATCGTAAAGCCACTTTCCCTCATCATTCTTCAAAGCACACGAAGGCGAGTGGGTGCCTCATCTCTCAGCTTTTGTGCGTGGTGTCATCCCATGGATGCAGGGTGTGGCAGCTGTCCAGGGCCAGCACAGCTCCAGGGCTCATGACAGTGCAGTTCAGCAGGACTTTGTTAATCATTTAGGCTGCCCCCATTTAATTCAGACATCTCAGTCTCTCTGTTCGGTTCCTCCCTCGGGTTTTGCAGACTCTGAGCAGACAGATTTATTGGGGTCTTAGGCATAATCAGGAACAAATTAGCCTCTGTTAGGATCACACACTGGCCTGGATCACAGCTATTCAAAGGCTGCTTTCCCATCCATGTGAGTATGAATTAAGTCATCGGGTTGGAGTAGGTCTTGAGTATTCTTTTATCCCAAACACATGATCTTATCAGAAGCCCATTACGTTTATCATCGCATTAGGAGAGAACATTTGGAGCCAGTGCAGGAGTATGTTGCTCTATAAATGTTGTGCTTACTTCAGTGCCTGTCGTGAAAAGAAGTCAGTGCTTTGGGAAGGCCGGGAAACACTGTCTAAATGCATGTGCCTAAAATTAGGCTGTGAGTTTCTGGGTGTGTGTTTGCATCAGGGGGGTGGCTGAGTCGGGGATGTGCAAAGGGAGCATCCGTGTGTTTGTGTGTCAGTGTTTCTGTCAGTGTGGGTGTGCAGCAGGATGGGGATCTGTCACTGTACCTGTGTATCTGACTCTGCGTGTGTTTACAGGCTGAAGGTCAGGTCTTTTTAATATGGTAGGTATTTTCCTTTCTTTTTTTTTTTTTTTCACTTTTTACAGAAATAAGCCTCTTTTCATAAAATGACAAAGAAACTCTTTTTCCAAAAATGCATATTTTCATATGTTTGGCGTCTGTTTTTGAGGATTTTTGATTGCTGACCACAGTCTTTCCAGGGCTGAATATTTCTCAGAGATTTCTGTTGGGGCTCTTACTCAAACTGGGACATAGTTCTCTGAGGTGGGCGAACCACTAAACTTTATCCTCCTGTCCTGAGACCTGGGCTGTACCTTGGCATGGGAGAGGAGCAGAACAAGAGATGCAGAAGGATAAGGAGAGGGAACCAAGAGTTTGTCTCCATGGCCACCACGGTGACACACTCACTCCACCCCTTCCCTGAGCTGGTCAGACACAGGGCCTGGCTCTCCCAGGGATGAATGAGCCACGCTGGGGTAGCACTGCTGGGCTGCCTTAGGGCCCATCTGCACATCCACAGGACACCCCAGGAGCCATTGTCATCTCTTGTCTGGGAAACACTGTCCCAGCGCTCCTCCTCCGAGCTCTTCGAGGTGTGGGGTATATGTTTAGTGGCTCCCAGACAAATGAAGATTTTAAGATGTGACATGTAAGGGCAAGGAGTTTGGCCACCCTGGGAATATTCATTCAGGGCTGCACTCATACAGCTGAAACACTGCCAGACTTGTGCTCCTTTATGCCAGCTCAGAGCACTGGCACAGCAAATACATTCTCTATATTATCCACATACACCAGTTGCCCACAGAAGCTGGGATGAAATGAAACCATAATGACATTTTACCCTGATAGACTTCTCCATTCTTTCAAAGCCACACTCTCTGAAAGACCTGGAATATTGCACAGGAGGAAAAGGAGTGAAAGTCATTAAATAATTGAATAGCAATAAACTGATTTTTTCTGGCTCGAGATGGTATTTCACTGTGTAAAGCAGGAGGAAAAATAAACAGGGGATTTAGTAGTTTGGAAGTAGCTCAAAATTGAGCAGCCGCTGGATTTTCTGACACCTAGCTTGTGATAGTCCAATGCTACCGACAGGATTCTCCTTAGGGATCATTTCCATCAGTCCAGCTAGCAGCTCTGGCTAATTTCCGACCATTTTTTCAACAGGCTTATTTGCCAGACAAAAATACAACAGACTGTCAGAACTGGATACCTCTCGGGACTGGCAATGATAATACAATACAAAATAGGATACCAACAGGTCAAAGGTTTCCATTTCACAGAGTACTCTAATGACTGAAAGTCATTATTGCTATGCAGTCTGTTTGAAAAGAGTAGATGGATCTCAGTTCAGTTTTTAATGGGCCAGTGTTACAGAAACAACCTCAAAAATTTGGCATCTTTGTTGGCAGTCTCATTAGAGAAGCCACAGAATAAATGGGCAAGGATAATAAAGTCTCCTGCTGCTTTTGATCCTTTCAGGTCAAATCTGAGTCATGTTGGTTGAAGCCGTGTGTGTATGTGGCAAACTCACCCTCACTCTGTGTGTCCTGTATCTGCCTTGGATAAACAGATCTATTTGGCCCTTTGGTCACTACAACTGTGAGCTTGGCAGTTTTCACCATCTCTACAGTCACAGTTGCTGTTGTTGTTGTTGATTTGCAGATATCTTTTAAAAGCAAAAAGGGAAGCATTTTAGACCAAACCCTCCACTGGCATTTTTCCATCCAAGTTGGTGGAATTATGCCAACACCCACATTACCTCTCCATGTATTTTCTATCGCTGCTTTCTTCTATCTTCTTTTAAAAGGAGATAGATGAAAATAAGCAGAAACCCCTAACATTAGGAAATATCTTCAGGGAATTGCCCAACACAAAAGTTGGCTATTGTTACTTGGCCTTTTTTAAATCACCTTGGGATGGCCTAATAGTGACCAATGCTTCCAGCTCCCAGTGACCTGGCAGAGCAGGCACACAGCCACTGATGGTATCAGGTTCTAGGAACCAGACTGCAGACACGTGTGATTTCTGTGCTCTCTCCTGGCAGATGAACCCAGCAGGTGCTATTTCCACGACGGTGATGGAGTCTGTGAGGAATTTGAGCAAATGACCAGCATCAAAGACTGTGGCATTTACACTCCCAACGGCTTCCTGGATCAGTGGGCTTCCAACGTCTCTGTCTCACACCACAGTGACCAGCAGTGCCCGGGATGGGTGGTCATCGGTCAGCCGGCAGCAACTCAGGTAAGGAGGGCCTGTTCCTTTTCCTCTCCTGGAAGGCCAGCAAGGAGCAGTGTTCTCATGTGGAGCTCAATGATCAGCGTTCAGGGGTGCTGTTGCCCCTGCCTGTTCGCTTGCTGCTTCACCAAGGAAGGCTCCTGGCAGCAGTTTCTCTCTTTCTGAGCCTGATTAGCAGTGATGAGTTGAAATTCAGTCCCAATCACCCAGCTAGAACCAGCTGAAGTTGTGGCTGGATTGGTTCAAGGAGCTGTGTAGGAGTCACCTCGCTTACCCATCCTCACCTCAAAGATCCAAGGGCTCTTCGCAGCAACCACAGGGGACCAGCTTGTGGCAGTGAGTTCTGAAGGCTGATGCCGAATAATACAAAAGAGTGTTCTTTCTTTTTTAATAGTTTTGTGTTTTCTGCCTCCCAGTTTCATAAAAGCACCCTATTGTTCTATTCTGAGAAAGGTCCTGTCCATTCCCAAAGCCATTCATTAGCTTTAACCCCCTTCTCCCATGTCTCCTTTGTAACATAAATAGCTCCAGTTACCATAACTTTACCTTTTGTCTCTTTGAGAGAATTAGATCCAAATGAGTTCAGAAAGACATTAGATAAATGCCTGGAAAACAGAGCTGTATGAAATGCAGATGCAACAGTTCAGATGCAACCTGATTTGGGAAAGCCCACATTGCTTACTGATGATTTTTAGAGGGAAACGATCTTCATGTATAAGACTTGCTTTGTATATTCCTCCTTCAGCACCCACCATTATCCCTTACTAGAGATAGAGTACTTACCACACTGATCAACCTAGGCTGGCTTCTGGTTGGATGCAAAAAAAGCTTTTCTTAGAGGTGTCTTGAGTGGGCAGTGCAGAGAGGAGTGCCGTGTCACAGATATGACAGGCAGATTTCTCTGTGAATGGTAAATGTTAAGCATTTCCAGTTGGCTTGCAAGAGAAAACATCTTTATGCAAGAAACTTGGCCTTGTTCATATTGCACAAGTCTGTAACAAATTAATGACCAGGTCAGTTCTAAATGCACAAAGCGTGGTTAGCTGGCATAGTATCAAGACAGAATCCCGAGCCCAGCACTGACTTTTTGTCATGGTCTCATTTATTATTTCACACTGTAAAAGGAACTTTCCTCGGGACCCCTACTTGTGCCTTCACAACTTGTTTCTGATTCAAGCTGCCCTGTGCAGACCAAAGGGCATTGTCTCCAGTTCAGGTGCTGCTTTTTGGGCATGTCCCCAGGCACCGTGTCCTCCTGCAGCTGCTCCGGAGAGCTGCCCTGATTTTCTCTGAAGCACTGGTAGGAACTCAGCCACGCCACACAGTAGGTAACATATGGTGCTGTGGTGGAGAAACCACCACCACGTGCGCACACAACAGAAAGCCCTGCTGTGTAGCCACAACTCAGGCGTGTTTGTTGTACCCAGATGAGATGAAGTTGTCACAGCCTTGTTAAAAAAAAAAAAAAAGGCAAAAAAAGCAGTTGTATTTATAGGCAGAGCAGTAGCATATCACACACTGGCAGAGTGAATGGGAACATGTCTCCTGTTATTGCCTGGCCCCCAGGGAGATAACAGTGTGCTATTTACTTCCAGCAAAAAGAATTTTTGCTTTAGCTCAGCTGGTCCTATTACACCAGCTTGAGTGCATGGGGTTCGCTGACCTTTTTAATCATATATATGTTGAGAAAGTCTTTGTTTTCCCCAGGAGTAAGACAGCCTCATCAGTTTGGGAAAGCACCTGACTTGTCACTCTGGAGAGGTTAGGTGGGGCAGCAGGTCATCAGTCTGTTAGCTAGTGGAGATGAAAATTAACCTAAGATCTCCTCTAATCGCTGCATGTAGTGATCACTGGTGTGTAAACATGTTTGGCTTCATTATCTGCACAAGCACTGAGCCTTAGGGGTTTTCTGTATTGATGAAAGGAGCACCTTCCCTCACCCAGATACCTTTCAGAGTAGGCTGTGTGCTTGTTGGTCTTGTGCAAACTTTTCGTGTTGTTGCTGGGTAGCTTCCTGATTAATCAGAGCGATATTTGTGTTGGCTTCTCATCAGGAATGCCATGAAAGATATGTTTGAGTGCAGTGCCCAGCAATATACAGAATACATAAGCTGCCTGTTTGTCAGCCATCCCCGCTTCTCATAATTGCCCCAGCGCTCTCAAGGCGCTTTAAAACATTTTAAGCATGTCCTGACTGAAAACGTTTCTCATCCTTAGATATCTCAACACCAGGTTCTCTGCATGACTGTCATAGTTTTGTCAAGGTTTGGGGTTTTCTTCTGGGGAGTTTTCATCCCAGGTTGGTTGCTGGTTGTGGTATCTCAGCACTATCTGCCCGAGTGCTCTTGTTTACCGCTGGAGGATTGCTGATGAGCACAAGCTGGAGAGCACTTTGTTGTTATTGTAGGGTTGCTTCTGTGACCTCTTTGCTCAGTTCACAGAAGACACTGCCCATGCCTGCAACTGGCTTTTCCTGGGATGCCACACTTAGTTAATAGTTTGAGATGGCTCTGACATCACTTGTTGGTGTGAGGCTGCCGAATGGCAACATAGTAAGGGAGATAAAAAAGAAAGTTCACAGTATGAGAATTGTTTTGAACAATAAAATGCTTACAAAGAATGACACAGTCTTGGCGAAGAGATACAGATTTGAAAAATGGAAAGGTCAAATAGCCCCCCCTTTAAACAATCACCCTTTCTGCAGAAGCAAGACTGAGAGACAGCCACTTCTACTTTCCTGGCAGCCACCCTTCAGTGCTGATTAAGAAATATTCTCAGTACTGACAGCATCATATTTAGAGCCAAAGAGGGCCAGTCAGCAACATTGCACCAGCACAGAAATGCAAACACCAGTGCAGGGTAGTTTTGCAGTTTGATTTCTAATCTGGAGTCCTCCACAGACCTGGAAGCAGGCGCTGCTCAGTACCTGTTGTCAGCTGCAGGAGGAATTCAGCTTTGCTTTGGGCTTTGCTCACTCTTGAGCTGCTCTTTCTCCAACTGCTTCTGCTGTGAGTTTGCAAACAGCCTCCCCTTGCACATCAGTTTTGTTTTGCCACAGTTTACACTGGATGAGTTCATGAGCTCATGTTAGTCTCTCTTGCCAGAGTAAGTTGCACTGAGCAGGAAGGATCTGGATATTTTGCTCAGGTGTCTGTGCAGATGTGCCTCTGGAGGAAGCCTCTGACAGGCCTGTTTCAGGAGGATGCTCCAGCTGGGGTGAGCGGAGCAGAGCCATGTGAGTGCAGACTGATCACAGGACACTGGAGATGCAATTTCTCCTTTCCTCTTGCTGGTGGCACTCCTGCTTTTGGAGAACTGATTCGTCTGCGGTTTCCCTTTGGGCCTTTACAATAGAGAATTACAGGAAGGGACTAATGGGTCTTTAGGTGGCTGATTCCTGACCTTGTTACTCCTGTCACAGCAATGTGTGCTCGAGACTTGGCTGTTGGTGTGGGGGTTGGTAATTTAGAGGGACAGGCCCCCGGGAACTGCCTTTTGTTGCATTTCCTCCCAGTTGTGCAGAAGTGGTTTAGACCGAGTAACCTTATATATATANAATATATATATATATATAAACAAAGAGTATTTTTTTCTCCCTGTGCCATTGTTTGAGCTCGGTTTTCCACTGTATGGAAAAACCCACACAGCTCAGGCACAGTGAACTGAACAGGGACTCTTTCCCAAGGCTGCTGGGCACAGACAGATCCTGGGATTCGTTTTCATTCCCGGACTAAAGAACACACCCTGTTCTCCTCTGGGTACCCCACAGGGGCTTCTATGGAGTAAGAAGTTGTGGAAGAGGATTCTTATTACATCTTTCCCACAAACAGAGGCCCCCTCCTGCCCCTATTACAGTTCCCACAATTGCACTCATCCAACCTTCCACCAGCAGCAAAGATGTCTAGAATTGCAGTATGTCTGGAACAGCCCACAAAAGGAGAAGACAGGAGCACAAAAATATTCTGAGTACTGAAAGAAATAACATGGTAGAGCAAGGGCTCCAAGAGTGGTAAGAAAATACCATAAGAAAATTGAAGAGAAAGATGATGAAGTTCTCTGCCATGCAGTTTTATTCTGTCTAATAAATATAATGCTGAAGATAATTCCCCAAAGATCCAGCAGAGCCAACAAATAGAGTAATCTTGAACAGGAGTGGAAAGAGAGGAAACCTGCAACTTTTAATGGAGAAGCCATTCCTTTCCTTTGGGGTGATCTTGCTGAGAAGAGGGAGGGTGTCTGTCTGTCGGCTCGGCAAGTGGCCCTTTTTGAACTTCCCAATTCACAGCCAAGTCCTGTTGCTCTTCAACGGTAAGAGTTTTGTTGTGGTTGGAGGGATAAAAAAATCCCCATTTTTAATAAGATGATTTGCTTTGCAAATGTCTTTGTTATTTATAGCTGAGCCAGACTTTGAACCACTAAGCTCTGGAGGATGAGGGCAGAATCCCACTAAGAAAAACCATTAATGGAGGAACCATGAGTGATCAGAGACCAGTTCTGGAAAAAGATGAACTGGACAGTGTGCACAGGCTGTCACAAGAGGAATGTAGGCTTGCTGTACGCGGCTGAGCTCATTTCCAGTACTGGCTGATCCACCAAAGGGCTTCAGCTTAGGTTACAGAGTCTCCAAGTCTAAAGTTAGTTCCAGGGGTCCAAAACTTTGTCTTCATTTCCCCTGGAAACTACAGACCAGCCAATTTGGTCTTTTGCCTGAAGGCTGGAGAGTTGCGTCACGAGCCTGGCCCTGACTGTCAGGCAAATTCAGGCTGGAATGCTCCTTCCTTGGATTAAGTGATGATATTTTTTGTATTTTTTTTTCCAATGTACAGCAATTAATTAAGCCTTATCACAGACACACTGCTTGGCTTCTCTTCCATTTAATAGAGGTGGAAACTGGAGCACAGAAAGGTGTTTGAGGATTAGACCTCAATATCCTTCAGAGACATCGCAGGCACTGGGCATTGCTGAGCCTAAACCTCCCAAGGACTAGGAAGTTCAGGATGTCTTGAAAGGGAAATGTTCATATCTTGGATAAAAAGAAAGCTGTTCAGGGCCCACTGAGAGTTTCTGCCTGGGAGCAGAGACCCGGGAGGGGGTTTGAAGTCACTAAATCTGCATTTTAGCTCTGTCAGCCCTCTCACATCACTCTGTTTGTGAATTAATCAGTCTTGATCCTAGCACAGTTTGGCTGTTCATTCCCAGTATAAAAGGACTGGAAAACTGTCCCACCACCTCCTTGCCTTAAGGGCTAGAAACCTTGCTTCCCACCTGTCTTGCTGGGAAAGCTGGATTTTGCAACCTTTCTGCCAAAGGAGCTCCCCTGGTCCTTATTCACACGTTTGCCTTGCTGCTGTGCCTCGTTGCAGGAGGTGGGACATGCCAGGGGTCCGGGATGAGGGATGCTACACAGATGTGTGCTGACCTCAGTGCCAGGACTCAGGAACGATCTTGGTGTTCTGGGGACTTGTCTGAAGCTAAATACAATGAGAAATGGGATTCTAGATAGGCTGGCATGAAAAAGACTCATTTGCAGAGAGATGGCTGAGGAAGAGCATTGCCCTCAAAGTCAGTTCAGAGCTGGCTTGAGGATGCTGCCCATCACCTGCCTGCCTGCTCCCAGCCAGGACAGAGAGGGATCTCCTCCCTCGCACCCCTCCATCCCCATGGCTTCCAGTGCTCCTCTGCTCCTGGCAGGAGGAAAGCTCAGACCCCATGGCTGATGTCGTAGCCTCTGGCTGATTTGTTGTAAGGGGAGGACAGAGAGAACACAATGAGATGTCAGAGGAGATTCCAAGCAATTTTGCCAAACACTCAAGGGATAGTTTTTTTTTTCTTTCCACTCCCCTCCCCCCCTTGGTTTTTGGAATAATTTTTCAAGAGCACATATGCAAGTCATCTAAGGGAAACAGAACAGTGAGTACCAGGGGCTGGTACACTGTGTTCCCTTTGTGTACTGTAGAGAAAATAGATAAAAGAAACAAAGAATGATGCAGAGAGCAAAGCAGCCAACCGTACTCTCAGAGAGGTTCAATCCGACTTTTTCAGAGATGAAGGTCAAACCAAAAATCCTCAGGTGCCGGAAATTGGTCCCATCTTCCTAGAACCAGGAGACATTTACCACTAATGAAACGAGAGCAGAATTCCATGCCACTGGTTGTTTCTAGAAGCAAGAAGAAAGGCAGGAGAGGAATATTGTCTTGGATAGCAGTAAGGATTATGTGCTTCTTTAGGAAGTAAATTACCATTTTATGATCATATCTGCTGTACACCCAGCCACCCACCCAGATTAGAGGCATCAATAGAAAACAGCTTGGACCCCCCTGGCATCAGCGAGCTGGGCAGCCAGACCCCCCCCATGCTCATTAACATGCACTCCTCTGAAAGGAGACCCCCCTCCTCGGCCCTTGCCCCTCAACCTGCCACTCTCTCTGTCTGCTGCTGCTGCTCACAAGCCTTGAGATGCAGAGCATGTCCAGCCGTGAGCGTGGGATAGCTCTCCTGCATCCCATCCGGGTTGTTTGTCTTGGGTCCCTCTCTATTCAGAGCAGAATGATTTTGCATAAATGCATCGACACGTCTGCTTTGTTCATGCATGAGGGGTTCTCGGCATTTCTCATCCCACCCCCGCCCCGGCCGTCTTCTCCCGACTCCCCGACATGTGGCTTCACCAGCTTTTCCATGATTTCCCTGCGCAACAGCAAATAAACCTGCCTGAAGCACTGCCAGGTGATCCAGCGCAGCTAAAAATGCCCAGATAGATCAAAACCCCGCGGTGGGAGAAGGGGACGGAAAAGGGTGCAAGAGAAAAGCCATAATGGCTTTTGATACGTAATTTGGTTTCATGTTCTGCACAAGAAAACATGTGAAATATGTAAACAGAGCTCTCCAGGGTTGTAATGCAGCTACAAAGCCACGGATGTACAGGCAGGCAGGGTGCTGCTCTCCAGCAGAACGGAATGCCATCCCCAAAACCACACGATCATTTCTTTAAGCTGAAAGTAAACTTTCTCATGCCAGGAGCAAAGAATTTATTTTTACTTGTAAATGAAGGATTGTCTGCACTACTTGTTTGGAGTACCGTAGGCATTTTAGCCCACATTGTCACAGGACA
Organism: Atrichornis clamosus; assembly: GCA_013400975.1. Classification (NCBI taxonomy): domain Eukaryota; kingdom Metazoa; phylum Chordata; class Aves; order Passeriformes; family Menuridae; genus Atrichornis; species Atrichornis clamosus. Next base: position 174,565 of record WBMZ01008619.1, on the reverse strand, counting down.
CCTCATATTTTGAATGCCAGTGAATTTCAGGGTGTTCATCTTAAGATGTCTCTAAAAGGCATTGTTCTGGAGCATGGTGCTTACCCAGCACTGTCCTGAAGTTGTCTTGAGTCAATCCCTCTGTTCCCACCTGGAAATAAGAATCTCCTTTAAAAATCATAATTAAAAAAAAAAAAAAAGAAAGAAAAGGAAAAGAAAAACCAAAACCCAAAGAAACAACAAACTGGGTTCCATTTGGATGCACTGTTGAGCTGCTCCAAGTCTGCCCTGCGTTGTGCTGCCCAAGTTGGAGCTGTAGCTGTGGAGGAACCCCACATCTGTGCTCGCTTTTGGAACTACTGCCTGCAGAGCTGGAGGATCGCTCTTTCCTCTGAGGTCATTTCAGTGGGGAATCTGATAAGAAGACATGATTCACCCTGGTAATTCAAATTCACATCTGGTAAGTGGCCCAGCTCCCCCTGCTATCAGCAGGAGTCTCCTGGGGACTGGGTTTCCACCGTCGCCTCAGGGTCTGGCTCCAAGCTCTAACACGTGCCAGGAAACAGTTCTTTGCAGGATCAGGGCTATTATCTGTCCCCACATGTATCTCCTCTCTGGGAGAAGCCCTCATTTCAGGGGAACATCAAGTTCTGCTTAGCCATTTTGGTCACTGGGCCAAAATCCTTACCCTTAGCACTTCTGGCAGTGGATGCTATTTTTCTATTTTTTTTTTTGTAATTAACCCTTGCATCATCACACTCAGAGAAGAAAAGTCACTCTTTGGGGAGGAAAAGGTGAAGCACAGGGTTGAGATGATCTTCTTCCCACCTTTCTCCATCCGAATATCTTTGAAACTTCTGCCCTTCCAGCAGAGCTGCTCTGTTCCTGTGCCCTGCACTGTGTGCACACTGCGAGCTGGAACAGCTGGAGAGGGAAAGATTCATTCTGTGAGAATTTACCTGTTCCCCAGGGGTTGTTTCTGGTGAGAAAGGCTGAGCCTTGGCAGCTGTGTGTTCCTCCATCCCCTCTGCTCCCAGTCCATCCTCCCAGAGCCTGCTCCTGGAAGGCAGCGAGGCTGAAGGAACCATGAAAATCCTCTTTCTCACAACACTTGTACTTTAATTCCTCCAGTAACTTCTCTGGGACTGGCTGGGAGTTCCTTTGAGCTCCCCTACTCACCTGGGACATCAAGGATTAAATGGTCCAAGTATTTTGGCTTAATTTGTTGGGAGTTTGAGGTTTATCAGAGCAAGCAGGGTGGTTCCAAGGTTAGAGGGGAGTGACAGGCTTTCCCAGACAAGCCTTCTCTTGGGTGGAGATGTGCACGGGCAGGAGGCAGCAGCTGGTGCTGCTCTGTGGACTCTTCCTGGATGGTCCAGCTCAATTCAGAGGAATTTGTTTCCTTACTCTGCAGTTTCAGTGGGAAAAGCCCAGCGAAGCAAGGAGGAACCTTTTGATTTGCCTGCCACAAGCCATGTCTTCAGGTATTGAGAAACAAGACAGAGGATTTAATCTTGATTAATACCCATTGATGTAGGGCTGAGTAGTTGGATGGGAACAGGAAGGTTTTTCTCACTGAGGTGTGGCTGCTCCCTGGAGCACAGGGCAGCTCCTCTGAGCCCCCACTGCATTCCCCTAGAGCCTCTCTGCAGCCTTCCCTCTTCCTATTAAATTCAGGGCCTCTTCTCAATGCATCATCTCCCTGGATGTATCCAATTAGGGCCTGTTGACAGCCTAGAGCAGACTTACACCCTTAGGATTAGAGGCATGTGTATGTCTTCATATAGGGAAGGACAACAACAGGGTGTCTGGCTGGCTCACTGGGAGTGCAGTGGGAAAAGCTGAGCAGCTTGGAGAGGGAAAGAGAGCCAGGGAGAGAGAGATTTGCACCCCCAATTATCCTTGCCTGTGGAAATGCTGTGTGCTGAGTGTTGCGTGTGGTTTACACAGCGTGTTTACACGGGCCGTAACCCTAAACAGAGCTGAAAAGCAAGGCTTTAACTCTGGAAATAAAAGGACTGGAAACCCCTGGTTTTCTGCACATGAGAAAGTTTTGTTCTTTAAACACGCAGATGTTTTTGAACGAAAAATCACTCTTTTGACCTTTCCTGAGTGTGATCATGTGGTCGGAGCTGACATTAACCACTGCATGGCTGTTTGCCTCAGCTGCAGGCGAAGCTTAGCGAGGGGTCTGCAGGGCTCAGGGTGGCACCTGCCTTGGCTCACATCTCTTGGAAGTGGCTCCTGTACCCTGTGAACACTCGGGGTGGCTCAGGCAGTTGGGGTGAGATAGAGCAATATTTAGGATTTAATACTACTGTACTGGAAACTAAAACACTTGGGTTTTTTCCTGCTTGATAGCTGAAAAAGTTGTGGCTTAATTTGTTTTTTTTTTCCTGTGTATCTCTCTTTTTATCAGTAGTGTTGCCCTAGTGCTTCTAAGCATCTCTGTCCACCTCAGCCAGTGAGTTCTCCTGATGGAGAACTCATCATTGAGCTGAAGTTCTTAAGGGATTTGCTGTTGTTGCTTTTGGGCTTTCTCTACCGAATAGTGTGTTTTCCTCATCCAAACAAATGCATAGGACCAGCTTTAGGAAGGAAAGAGAGGATGTTATCAAGTGGATTGTACCAATCCCAATCCTGCTTTGCCTTGCAGGAGTGCCAAACCAGCAAAAGCGCAATGAATCTAGTGAGCCAGAACCAGATATAATAATAAAAAATATATTTAAGTGTGGCACACATTCTGCCTTTGACAGCGTGATTTCCTGGTGCCAGCTGCTCCCGCGTGAAACGCTCCAGTCAAAGGAAAAACAAAACAAAACAAAAAATTAGCTTTTGCTCTACTCCTCAGTGATGAAAGCTGGTGGGATGGGATTGTTTTGCTTTGCTGCAGCACCCCACGGGCAGCCTTGGCCCGCAGCTCCACGGAGCTGTGCTGCAGTGGGCCTGGCTGGTTCCAGGCAGAGAGGGGCAGTTCGGGAACCCGAGTGCGCAGCCAACAATAATGTTCTGGCTCCTGTATTTGCTTAACCTCGCTCTCCAGCGGGTGGATATACAGTCTGCTAAAGCACTTATCAGTCTATAATGCCTTCACACTTCTGCGAGCAGTAATGTGGAAGTTGTAGACAGGAGCTTTTGATGCGGCTTGAAAATGTCTTTGAGCTGTAATGAGGCAGATACTTGCAAAACTGGAGGCACAAGTTCTTGTTTGGGTGCTGCTGCTTGATCCTGTCTGTCTAGGCCGTTGCATGGGATGCTGTTGCTGCTGCTAGATGTATTTGTGGATTTGAACAGAATAGCAGAAAGCAATTCAGGGCTAGTTCTAAGAATTATTGCTCTGAGGTGAGATCCCGGCCGTGCTGTCAGGGAACACACTGCTGTTTGAGAGCAGCATCTTTATGTCCTACTGAGCTGAAGAAATAACAGAGGTCTGACAGGAATAAACAGGAGCACATGGCAAATTGCTGGATTGCACTTTCACGTGCTTCACAGGAGACCGTGCTGTGCCCTCAGAGCCATCGCTTGATTCCGCATCCCTTCAGTTTCCATCACTGAGTGGCAAAAGAAGCAGGAGCAAGTGCAAATTGCACTCAGGAGCTCCAAATGCTGGGGTTTGCTTGTGGGCTTTCGTAAAAGATGGGTTGATTTTTAAATCCCGTTAGTGCAATTATTTCTTCTTTTTCTCACTCTGTTTTTCTGTAGTTTCTGCCCCTGGCTCAGCTGACGTCCTCAGGGTGATCCTTTGAACCATGCAAAAATCATCTGGTTAGGGTTTTGTTAGAAAATCAAAACTCCATATTGTTTTTTCCACGGGTCCAGCAAGCATCCTAGATATTTGATTACACCTGGCTGGCTGTCAAAGCCCATGTGAGTTTGGGATAGGGCCAGTCAGAACTGATTTACAGTTTTTTCAGGTATGCCATGTGAAGTTTATGGTTTGATGTGATTTTGATTTGAACTCACCGGTTTTAAATGAAGTTTGCTTTGAATCTGGAGATAACAGAAATTCAAAGGAAAGCTCAAAGAATGCAGGTCTGCATGATTTAAAAATGGAAATATATTGTTCATACCAACTCTTTGGAAGTGAAATAACTGCATTTTTGAGAAAGCTAAAGTTAATAACACACCTTGAATACACATGCAATCTGGGCCATCATCTAATGGAAATCCCTGTAGGTCCTTCTCGCTTGCCTCAAACTAAACCAACTTATTTGTCAAAATGAAATAGCCATTGCATCTCCCACTCATTTCTGAATCACAGCCCTGTGTTACATCCAAAACTCTAGCCGAGGAAATTTCCCTTTGGAAATGAACACTGTCATTGTAAAGTAGAGGAATTTATCATCGTGTCACATTGCGAGCCAACTACTGGTGCCATGTCCGTGGTGTTTTCATACAGAGAAAGGTCACTTCCCAATTACTAAAAAATCCAGCCAAATCTTCAGCTGGAAACAGGGGCTCTGTGCTAGGAAAGCTGTAATAACATGCTAATTAAATACTAAGTCTGCAAGGTCCAGACACATCAGCTGCTCCAGGTTCAGAGTGGACGTGGCTGTGCTGGACACAGGAACTGGCACTGGGGCTTTATTTCATCCTGCAGGAGATGTAAGCTGCTTCCCAATCCCACAGCCAAATCCTGTTCTTCATTACACGGGGAAAATTGACAGATGAGATTTCCCCTTACTTCTGAGCCAACTGAATCTGGGAGTAATACAGCATCAGTGTGTTACCCCAGGAGTTTTATCAGCTTCCAGTTGATAAAGCTCTTCTGTGGATCACCTGCCCACATGCCTTTGTCCTGGAGCAGGACACGCTGCAGTTTTTCATCTTTTGCCATCAGACCTTTAAGCACCCCAATGAAAACAGGCAAAAGCAGACAAAGAGCATGAAACAGTAAAACTGTTATGAAACACAGAGGACAAGGAGAGTGTTGGGGTCGAAGTTGAAGAGGGGAAGTTGCTGCTGTGGAAGAAGCAGTAGACTGTCAGGTAAGGTGGCTGTAGAAAAAGCAAGAGGACACAGCTTTCTTCCCTCATTTTATGCTTAGAATCTATGCTGCTGAATCTCAGATTTGGTTTTAGTTTCTTCTTTTATTTTCTGAAACAGGGTATTTTAGGAACATTGTTAGTGCACATAAAAATAAATATGTGTAGCAGTTTGGGAAAAGTAGCTTTGAATGTTTTCCTTAAGTTTTAGAGGCCAACCTGGAATGACCCAACCCTGACTTTCATAGTTGGGCAGACAATTGTGGAATCAGATCTTCTGATGGGATAAATCCACATCCCTGATAAAGACATGAGTCCTAAAGCATTTCTGACCAGAATCTAGAAGAAAAACCAGAGCAAAATTCCTGGTGCCCCTTGAATAAGCCTGTGTGTACAATTTCCATCTGAGCTCTGTGGGCTCCTGAGGTTTGAAATGGTCAGAGAAATTGGCTGGGTTTTGAGGTGTTTGTTGGATTCCAAATGGTGGCCTTTTTAATGGTTTGGTGCTCACTAATGTGGGCAACTTCATTTTTCTCTAACTCCAACCCAATTCCCAGCCGAAATGAGAAAAGCAGTGCAACAGCTTTCAGAACAGATTGGAGGTCTGTGCTGCAGTTGGCAAACTGGGTGGTGTCCATGTGGCAGTCAAGCTGCCTTACAATATTGGGCAATAAACAAGCAGGAACCTTTCTGATATTTAGCAACTGTGCCATAGTTTCTCATCCTTGGGTAAGATTAACCTTAGGTCGGCAAGAACAATAACATATTTAAGAACAAAAGGGCTGGGTGACTGCCAGCCCCCTGGTCTGGCAAGAGAGGGAGAAAGTTTTCATCTGTAAGGGATGTCTTAAAATGCTGCTTATGTCATGGCTGGGATTCTCTGGCATGTGTTGAGTTAAATACAAATAACATTCTGCAGAGCAGTCAGCTAAATATTGTAGATTAATTAGATTTCAGTATTACAGTTGAAATCTATTCTTTAGCTGGATCCTCAAACAACAGAAGATGTTCTGTTTGTGCCTCCACGGGCTTTGTATCAGTCCACAGACTTTTTCTGTGCACTTGTACAGCCTCACTCTGGATGTTCTTAGCTCCACAGATAGCTGGCACTGTGGGTTTTACCAAGAGGTCCTGTCCCTGTTTGCTGCATGGTTGCTGTTTTGCCGAGAGGATGTAGCCCATTTCACCCCAGAAACCCCCTGTGTTGTGTGTCAGGGTGCAGAAGTGTCAGCAGCTCTGCGTCCAGTAGAAAGGAGCAGGGAGAGGCAGCGTTGGGAGCACAATCCCCACTTCACCCTCCTCCCCCAGAAGGAGGATGCTCCCCACAGCCTGACAGACAAGTGCCCACCGTGGCCCTGCGCAGCCAGACAGAGCTCGAAGACATGGTCTGGAGGAAGCCCCGCCATGGGACACCAGATGGGATTTTGGGAGCAGACAGATCCGTGCACTGGAGGTTTGCTCTGCCTCCAGCCGCCCCCGGGCATGCAGACAGGCACGGCCGCTCCCAGCGCGGCGTCAGCCGTGTGCCAGAGCTGAGTAGGGCAGCATCCTGGGTTAAAGAGCAGCTTTTCTGTCTGCATTTAGAATTATTCTGATGTTACACCAGCGTGTGTGAAGGCTGTGGTGTCTGGCTGGGCTGGCTCGGTGGGAAGGTCAGAGTGGGATGGCATCCCTGTTTAGCCCACTGCTGTGGGGAGCTGTATCCTCTCACCTGGGTGTGCTCTTGGTAACAACTGAGCACCTTTTAGTGTCTAATGGCTTTCATCTTCAGGATACCAGGGGGAATATCATCCTCATCTTCCAGACAGGGCACTCAGGCCTGGAGAAGCCAAGTGCTGCCCAGAAGGTTGTACTGGGGCTGTGCACAGGGCACAGTTGGGCTGGGACCTAGTCCAGTGCCCAGGATTTGTGATCCTTAACCTGTATTTCAGCTGCAACAGGAGCTCATCAACACAAATTCACATTGCCTGGAGTCATGGGGTGGCTGGGAATCATGCACAAGGGCGCCTTCCAAAATCTGCTCTTCAGCAAATTTTCCCATATTACTTTGAAGGAAATGGAGTTGATTGCAATAGTAAATGTGTTTTTGATGTGGCAAAAAACTAAGTGCTCCCAATACATCACTTTTCCCTTTCTGCTGACACATTCCTCGGTCCCCCTGAGTGAGAGAAGGAAAACAGGAGAGGCGGTTTGAAGAACATGTTGTGCCTTTGATTGACAAGAGGTTGTATAAATCAGTCAAAGGGAATCCTCCAGGCATTCCCTCTTGTGGGAAGATCCCACAGTGCTCTCTGGCCTTGATCCTTCTGTCTCTCGATGTTTGTGTACAGAATGTGTGGGTGGGAGACGAGCTGGATTTGAACCTCCGAGAGGAACAGACATCAGCTCTTTTAATTGAAAGCAGCTTCCTTGGGAGGGGGATGACATGGGCTTCCAGTAACTAGACACAAATAGTCGCCGCATACTTTGGAGCAGATACTAAGCTCCTGTGGATATCCCAGTTGCTGTGTGGGTCTGAGAATCTGGATGAGCCCCAGTGAGTGAAGTTTTGGAGTACTGTGTGATGCTGTCATTCTTCAAAGCAAATACTTCAGTGTTTGGTAACACCCTGAAATGAGAAGTCTGTCTATGCATTCTTCCCCCAGCAGCTGTCAGGTGCTTGAGCTGCTGGTTTGCATCACTGTAGCAAACTGGAGGATGTTAGGATATAATCTATTTCTCATAAGTGTGAATTCCCATGAATAGCTGTGAGGAGAAATGATATTCTGTCTTCCAGGCCATTGGAACTTGTGGCTTAAAGGTGATGGTGCTGCAGTAATCGTAGAATCATTTAGGTTAGAAAAGACCTCTGAGATCACTGAGTCCAACCATTAACCTAAATAATAGGGGCCTTCAGACTGCTGCCACATTCTAGGGATGCCTGAAAAGCAGAGGTGTGAAAGGCTCTCCCAGCAGCTGATTCTCAGACTCGGCAGGTGTGATATGACACCCAATTCCTGGACAGAATTGAAACGGGGATGGATTTACCATGTGTGTTAGAGCCTGTTGGGATGGTGCAGTCTGCAGGTGACAGGGGCTGTTTATCCAATTGGATTGTTTTTAGAGAAACCTAAAGAACTTTTCTGCCATTAGCTGAGTTTACTGGCTAGCAGCTAGTGGAGAAGAGGCTCTTGCAGCCATTCATGTCTGTTAGACTCTTCACACACTTCTCAATTAGACTCCTCTGAAAGAATCTTTTACCCCAGGACCACTTTGAAACACTTGTCTGGGTAGTGATGGATCAGCCTCAGCAGGGGGAAGCTTATCTAACCTGTTCAAACCAGGCCAGTCTGACAATCCACGTGGCCTCAACACAGGCTCTTTATGCAATGCTCAGATTTTTTGCTAATATTCTCCGGCAGAAGCAGAAAGTGCTAGAGTTCACACACGCACACAAATCAAACAAGGCATTTAAAAGTTATCAGAGATTTCCAGCCCACCTCAGCAGGGGTTTATTTTGGGTTAGATTCAAACTTTTGGTGAAGGTCTGGGTGATTTCTTAATACAGGTTTTCACTCATCCATTAAGTGGCACTTAAAAAGCACCGGACGTCGGTTCTTGTGTTTCTTTCAGCCACCTTTCTGGACCAAGAGAGCAGGAGGAGAAGTAAGAATAAGAACAAAATCATATAAAAGTAATGAGACCTTTGTTCATGTCAGAGAGCTCTCTGACCATATAAACTGCAGATGTGGGCAAGATAAATTCCCTAGCTGGAGAGGTATTAAAATAAAAACCATGCTCCCAACAAGAGACAGGCTGCTGAAAACGCAAGAAGGGAGAGTTGCGAAATGGTACATGTCGAATTGCTGGCCTGGATTTCAAATGCCAAAGATAGTTTATGTAAAGCCTTGCTCTGCTGTAAAATGTAACACTATCCACTGGCTAGCCTCAATGAAGCTTGGTCCCAGTTGTTTCAAAAAATAAATAAACTAAAAATCTTCTTCCAGCCCATTAAAGCTGATTTATGTTTTGCCCATAGATTCCTCTGTGCTGGATCTTGAGGGACTCAGATTTTAAAGGGGATTACCTCACTTTTAGCCAATCTGGTTTCTCATTCCCAGGCATCCCAGGCTCTCATTGCACTGCCCAGACTTTGCCTGAGAAGACCAAGAGGGCATTTCCATGCAGAATTATCAAGTGGGCATAGGATTTTGAAAAACATCTCTTGTTTCACTTCAGGGTTTTTTCTTTTTGGTTTAATAATCAGATTGCTTATGGGAACAGCTTTACTGACAGCACATCACCACAAGGAATTCCCTCTATTCCCAAGTTCCCCAAAGTGTTGTGAATCCCAACAGGTACCTTTCAGATGCTCCAGGAGCCTCAGCTCTAAGTATCCTTCTAATGCAGTAGTGACTTTTTGCACAGTGGACATTTTCTTCCTCCTTTTGCTGGGGAGATGAAGGCTGTGGTTGTGCATGTTTCCTTTTTGAGGCAGCTTCACTGAGCAGTGCGTTTTCAGGGTAAATCCTACCATTGCTTGCAGCTTCATTTTTACATCTTTCATACTGATGGCACTTCAAGGCTCTCCGGTACTTAGATCCTGGCATTTTTTTGAGCTTTTCATCCATGACAGCACTTGGAATTCATCTACTTCTTTACTGGAAGGAGCAGATTGCCTCTAATCTCACTGCTGCCTGTCATGGAAGGGCTGCAAGTGTAGGAAGAAGGTGATTCCTCTCGCAGAACTAGGTAGCAAAAGGGGGGACCAGTTTGCTTAAATTGGGTTGCAGAGGCAGGACTTTCCTGGCTACACTTGGTTCCAAGTTTATGGGGCCATCTGTGGCTCCCCTGGGGTTACAGTAACATCAGGTTTAAATAGGGCAGTGCTGGAGCACTGTGGAGGCAGCTCCAGACTGTCTGAGCTGGGAGCTGGGATGTTCAGAAGTGATCCTCACTTTGACTCCACTTGGAACAGTCCTGGTCCATTTGGGCGGGAGCAAAGTTGCTTTAAATGCTGTCAAAACCTGGTACCAAATCCAGAGATTGTTGGGTGCCACCCAGCTGCTGTGAGTCTTTAGCTCCTTTTCATGTTTCAGTTTTTCTTATTGAGGTGGGAAGACCTCAAAACTTAACTTTTGAATAACCTCACGGTATTCAGAAGCATCGTTATTGTGCATTATTTTATCCCAGCAGTGCACCTCGACTTTCCTGCCCCACTTTGAGCAGTCGTAATCCTTCCTTGCTCTCACCTACATCTGCTTTGGTATTTCTTTTTTCCTCCTGCAGTTGTGTCGAACCAAAGTGATCGACCTGAACGATGGTGTCTCCCAGCATGCCTGGTACCCCTGCACAGCCAACTTCCAGTACTCCCACATGACACAGACCATTTTCTGGCTGAAGGTAAGAAGTGCACACGTCATTCAGAATTTTCCACTTTGCCTGCCTGCACAAAGTTTCTCCAACAGGCAAAATATCACGGGACAGCCTTCCCAGGGCCAAGCTGCTCCTGTCTGAAGTATGTTTGGAGCAAAAGGGTAAAACAATGCCTGTGAGCACTGTCTAGAGAGGCAGTAGTGAAGTCCCCTCCTGGGTGATGAGGCTATTGAATTTCTGAGAGGGTTCAGCTCCAGGGCTGTTTGACTCGAGTTTATCTAGTTTGTGTAGGAGAGATTGAAAGAGAAGATTTCTGTGTGACCTGGGATGGGAATTCTTCTTTTACAAGTCCTGGACTGACTCCTGGGGATTTCTTAAAGCCCACCACCATCCTCCACCTCAGGCTCTGTGGGGTTTTTGTTTTCCCAGGCTTATTTTTCGCAGCCTATGGTAGCTGCAGCAGTCCTAGTTCACTTGGTCACTGACGGGACCTATTACCTGGATCAGAAGCAGGAGACCATCGGTGTGCAGCTGTTTGACACCAAGGAGCAAAGCCACGACCTTGGTAAGAGTGTGTTTAATTAAACTCCCTCTTCATTGTTCGCTTGATCTGATGATGCCCCCATTCCCCAGTACTCCTGCTCAGTTTTTTCATAATCAGACCAAAAAAGGTGCTTGCTTCATGCTCCAAACCCTGAGTCTTGCCAGAGTTTGTTGAAAATGATGCAATATTTTACACAGACATTTCTCCAAAGCTGTTCACTATGTGTTCAGAAGTGATTAGCTCCTCTTCAGGCACTAAAATCAGCACTGTCTCAGTGCTTCACACCCAGCACTGCCCTGGAGGGACTCTGATGGTGATACAGATGAACCCCTGGGAGCAGGGAGTGAGGGACCTGCACCAGCTGCTGCATCAAAGGCTTCTGCTGCACAGGGAGTGCTGGGTGTTGGGTGATCTCTAATCCACAGCTATTTGATGGCCAACATTCCTCATGTGAAGTATTTCAGGTGCTGAAGGTCCAACACCAGGGCCCTGATAGGTTCCTGGCATGGCCTCAAGCAGATGTGCCTGACACAGGCTGTGTGTGGACCTGCACTTGTGCTGAAGTGCCAGGAGAGACCATTTCTGTCTCTACCCTTGGCACAGGGCCCTGAGCTGGGGAGGTTGTGTCTGGCGAATTGATTCAGGCTGCATTTAAGCTCCAGGACCAAGGAGCTCTCCCTAGCTCCCAACTCTGTGTCAGGGTAGGACTTGCGTAATCCCTTTCCAAATGTTCTCTGCCTTTTTTTTCACTGGGAGGAAGGCTGGCCAGGCCACCTCGAGAGCAATTTTTAAGGAAACATGACTCCCATCCCCCAACTTTCTGTTTTACCATAACTTTTCAATTTTGACAAGCTGAAACTCAAATGAGATTCCTACTAGTGATGAGAAGGACAAGGGACGCACACAGTGACAGGTGTTGGACGAGCATCCAGGATAATACAGAATTTGGTGGGGTGTGGAGGACTACAAAGAAAATATGTGTGGTGTCTGTTGTCCAAGAACAAACTGAAATTTGCAACAAGTTGTGCAGGTTGAGTCAGGATAGTTCCCAGTTTGCCAGAGCCCTTGGATTAATCTTATCCTTCTTTTGCAAAACAGTGGCACATAACTCTATCCCTCTGAGAAATAAATGATGGAGACACGAGCATGCCAGCAGTACTTAATGTGACATTTTATAGGGACAGACAGACAGGCTGTGAGAGAAAGAACAAGAAAGAGGAGCAAAGAGGAAACTGAGGGTTAGGTTTTGAAATCTTCAATGAAGTTGCAACATGAGTTTGGCATGGCTCAGCCTGATGCCTGGACGTCCTCCCAGCTGAAATGCTGCTTTCATCATTAAAAAGCCCCTTTGACCTTTCAGAAGAGGCTGCCTGGAGCAGAGGAGAGGTGTAGGTAGGACACCCAGCAGTTCTCACTCAGGCACAGCTCCCCATGGCTGTTCTGTCAGAGTTCTGACAGTGGGATCAAGTCCTTTTCCTGGATATTGTATTTCATGTGTTTGAGTCATCAAGCAGGAAACTGCAGCTGAGATGCAAATGTTGGCACACACGGGGTGCAGGACTGACTGCAAGCACTCAGTGGGCCCTAAGCAGAAGTCAGTGGCAAACCAAAAGTGCATCCAAAATGAAGCAGCAATGATTTAAAGCTACATCAGTCCTCAGTGTGCTAAAGACAGTGCCATGAGCAAAACACAGCCTGTCCAGACATGCAGTTTTCCACCTTGGCCAGAGCAAGTGGACACCCAGAAAATAATGGGAAGCTTCTTCTGAGTCTTGGTAGTACGTGGGGAGGTTGGGATGCCAAACACCTCGGCACTGTTAGTTCAGAGCCAGGGTTCAGCTGCTGGGCTGAACAGCTGGATGCAGAGCTACAGAAGCAGGGGTGATCCTGAGACAGCTCTGACTCCCCTGATGGGCACCTGTACCACCTTAATGAGTTTTTGCTGATGAAGGCAGGGGAGTTAATAACCCTGACCTGTCCAGCCCTGGTTTACCTGGTCAGAAATAACCAGCAAGTGCAGCCCAGCTCTGAGGGTCTGTTTTGTTGTGGACACCACTGAGTGCAAGGAACGAGTGGAAGTGAATGAACAGCCTCATACCATAAGGTCTTTCTTGGCTTTCCATCAGAGAAGGCAGAAACTTCCAAGGAATTTGGGAACCCGGGATTTTGAGTATTAACTGCACCTGTTTGTAAGTGAGAAACGTGCACCATTCCACAAGGAGCTGATATCAAAAGACCTGTGGGAGGCAAGTAGACAGGGAGGTTATTTCAGGGTCAGATGAAGACCAAAACAAAAAGAGGTTTGCTTTTTTATTTTTTTTTTTTTTTTATTACAGGAAGATTTTTTTAAGTAGAGGGTGGGAGATAGATGTTTAAAGAGCGTGTCTTAATTCACAGGAAATCACTTTCTAAGGAGAAAAATGAAAGCCTTTTTATTCCTTCCCTTTTGAGTCAAGAAATCCAAACTGGAAAAAGAAATAATAATAACAGAAGTCCCTGAGCCAGTTAAACATGCAAATAGAATTTATTTTATTTTCAAATTTGTAAGTATATCAGGGTAGCCAAGGGGCCTGGGCCAAAGCCATTGCTGGGGGAGCTCCAGTGAAGCAAACGGATCTGGAGCCAAGCTGATCCTCGGAGTGATGCCATGGAGCTGTGGAGGCAGAGCTTTGCAGGCAGCCAGCAGGCCATGAATCTCAATTAATGAGTTTTGAGGGCAGCCGACAGCTGTCTGTCCTCTGCCTTTACCCCTGAGATGGATTTGGCCCATTTGAATTCAGGTTGCTTCTACTTGAAGGTGGGAATTTCTTCCAAGCTGTCACCGAGTGCCTTCTCTGCCGGAGAAGAGGGATTAAGAAGTCTCCTTGTCACCTCTCTGGTGTTTCTGTGCACCTCAACCTTGAGATGCTTTTATTCCCCCAAGACACAATCCTTTCCTTCTCAAGTGATATCACCTGTAAAATCCTCAGTGGATCCATCACCCTCATTTCTCTCTCCAGGACCAAATTTGCCTTTTTTAGCAAAGAACAAGATACCCCAAGGCTAAAAACTATATAAAAATAAAACAATTCTGGGCACATTTAGTGTAGAACTCTTGCACAAAGTTTTACACCGAGTGCTAGTGACATGCACAGCTCTAAACAAGCCAGTGATGCCCTGGCCCTGGTGCACAAAGCCCCCCAGCCCTCCAGCCCCATTTGATGAGCTGGATAAAGGCTCCAACTGTCCTCCAGGACTGGTTTTACAATAGTGAGACCCCGCTTCCCCCGTGCTGGTGGCTCCCGATTTACCAGAGCACAATAGAAACGTAGCTGTGGTCTAAAGGAGCGGCTCCGAGGGCCTGCCGCGCTTGCAGAGAGAATGGCAGCCTTTCTTCAGCTGTCCGGAGGGATCTGCTTCTCTGCTAAGCTCTCCAGAGTGATTTGGGAAGCCCCTCCAGGCAGCTTACCATAACTTTTCAGCTCTATAGGGCCATTCCTAAGGGTGAAATGCCTCTGAAGTGCCCACGGCTTCGGGAAGTGATTGTGTTAAGCCTGACCCTTCCTCTGATCTTGTCTCTCCTCTGGCAGGTGTCCACGTCCTGAGCTGCAGGAACAATCCCCTGATTATCCCCGTCATCCATGACCTCAGTCACCCTTTTTATCACACCCAGGCTGTCCTCATTAGCTTCAGCTCCCAGTTTGTGGCCATCTCCGGGGTGGCCCTGCGTTCCTTCCACAACTTCGACCCCATCACCATCAGCAGCTGCCAGCGAGGACAGACCTACAGCCCTGCGGAGCAGAGGTGAGCGTGTCAGCCCTGCTTCCCTCTGCCTCTCACCCACCACCCCCGGGGCTGGGGAGGAGGCAGGAGGGGCACAGCAGCTGAACCCTGCTGACCCCTTTGTGTCGCGGGTAAAAAACCGGCAGTGTTCTCATTGATCAGGATGGATGGGACATTTAACCCGCATGGGACGCTGTTAGTGAATTATTTCCTCTTCCTTTCTCCTCCCTCCTTTATGCTAAGTTTGGAATTGGGGCCGGTTCACTCTCCACACATTCCCCAGCCCGGCACCGTTCTCGCCACTCACACACCAGGTCAATCCAAACCACTTTGTGCCGCCCCAGTGCGACGGGACCTCCCACGGAAGGGACCGCGCGGACACAAAGTGCTGCCTGTGCCCCCGAGGGGACAGATCCTGCCAGGTGCTCAGCCCTGTGCTGCAGGGCCATGGCCATCAGTGTCTGCTGTGCTTTTATGGCTGGGCAAGGGCCCCCAGCACCTCCCTGGATCCGGTCCCCGTTCTAAAAAGCTCTGTGGGACCCCCCAGGATGAAAGGTTTATGGCTACCGTTTTATTCTTGTTGTTATTACAGACACATCAATAGATCACCACCAACCCCTCTCAGTCTCTGCTTTACAGCATCCCACAGAGATTGTGACCTTTCATGGCCTCTGGTGCGGCAGCTTCATGGATCCTTTCAGTGAGGCAGTGAAAAGAAGAGGAGAGAATTTAGCAAAACCCCTGAAAGAATAATTTTGTCCTTCCTTTGTGAATTCAGAGTTGTGAGCAGTTGTCATACCATAGCGGCAGCAATAGTAAAACAAGTTGCATATCCCAGCAAACCTCTGCTCAGCTTCCTAAGCAAGCTGTCAGGTTTTTTGATAATGTTCTGGCTTGTTTTTAGGACCTGCTTTTATTCCAGGAAAGGTGGGAGGGTGAGAAGGGGGAGAGGGAAGGGAAAATAAAATTAAAAAAAAAGGAGTATATCTATAGTTAAATCAATCCAGTCAGTGTGTTCTGACCTAGATTCAAGGCGTCTGATCATTCTGTGCAATAGGTTGTATAAATTCAGAGGCCCAAAGACAGCAGGATCAAGTTTCAGATGAGAAGTCTGGTGGTGGAAGTGTGGCCAAATCCCAGTGCAGGAGCGGGACAGAAAAAGAGTGAGGAAGTCCCACTGGAAGGAGATGGTGAGAAGCTCCAGGGAGCTCGGGAGCACTGAGACACGGGGCCACATTCCGCTGCCCTCTCAAGTTTTCAGTAGGAATTGAACCATTTGTTCACTTATGGAATTAGAACTGCTCTGTGTTTAGAAAGTTATTTCCTTAATAAAAAATGCATTCCCCTTAGGCAGAGCTTCAGTGAGCCTCTGCAGCCCTGCAAACCAACCTTTAGAAATCTCTTGAGGAAGAATCGCCCACCTTTTGCCCCTTATTTTTCGTCTTGGTTTTTTGGCATTGTTTTGTTTTGGGATGCACCGAACCCTCTCAGCTCCTTGCTCTCAAAAACTTCCACCCGAGCCTCACTTGTTCAAACGTTTTAGGTCTTGCAGGTTCCAACACTGGATTGATCATAAAGTTTCCCATGTCTGTCAAGGAACTAGAAACTCTCTGAAGTAAAGCCCTGATCCAAAGGCAGTTGAAATCAGTGGAATTTTTTCCCACTGATGACAGTGCTACAGTGGAGAGTCCTCAGTTTGTCTTGTGATGGGATTGTTTGGGGGTGACCAGATCTGTTTTCTTCTGTACAAAAAACCTCCAAGCAATTCAGGTATCCAAGATGTAGAGAAAGTTGTGCATTAAGTTGTGCAGCCAGGAAATAGGTGATACATTTGCTGTCACCTGCTGTATTTTCTCTTATTTTACCCAATCCAAGAAGAACATAGAAAGATAGATTTTAAAAATTATTTCTTAACCAGCTCAGAAGCTGGATGTGAGTTTTCTGCTTCCCCAGCTCACAGTCTGCCCATCCGACTCCCCTGGAGTGCCACTTCCACACTGCCCATTCCCTTCTCCCCTTTCCCAATGGTTGCATTTGCCCAATATAATTTTTAAAGTATTTATTTAATTTTTAAAGGAACTTTTCTTCCTATGTGTAAGCACCAGTTTTACCGCTTTCATTTTCCTTAGATCAACATGGATATTTTTGCCTGCTTTTGGCTTCTCTCGACAAGGGGTATTATTTCTCTCTCTTTGAGGAGAATTATTTTAGTTGGAGAGGATTTAAAGCCAGATACAGACACTTCTAGGCAAGGGTGCAGATTTTAAAATTGTGAGGGAAAAGAAATATATTGTCCCTTAAAAGCTAATACAGTTTTTATTTTGAGGGTGAATTGATCCCTCCCATGGGTTAGTGACAACTTAATAACTGAAAATAAAACATGCGCTCACTCGTCTTTCTTAAAATATCTATTGTGGTTAATATTTGCAAGAAAAATGAACTTAAATCAAAAAGTCTATTGAACTTTATAGGTAGTGGTCTCAATCATAATTAGATGTTTTGAAAATCCATTCCATCATCCTGAAGACATTTATAGAGAGTCTGAAAATTCCTACTCCGTACTTTCCAGTTTTATTTTTCCAGTTGTTTTTTTCTGCTACCAGTGACTACAGGCTTTTTTTTTTTGTTTTCAGCAGAAGTTTACCTCACTGCTGGAGATGTGCTGTAAAAATGACACTCTTTATTCTCACATTGCATCCTTAGGCCAGATATAATGGCCCGGTTAGTTCTTCTCTTGCACTTTATAGTTCAAATGATTATACTTTTAGTATTTCCTATGTAGCCTCGTGCAGTGGACGGTGAAATTGGGTGTGCAGAAGCAGAGGTGTAATTTCCCACCCCGTGATCACTCGAGCAGCAAGCAGGCCTGGTGTGCTGGGGCTGCCTCTGACAGTGGTTCCTCAAAAATCAGGTTTTGCCTTTTTCACTGAGTAGGAAACATCAGCTGGGGGTCACTCATCCCTGGCAAGGCAGTTCTTGGGCAGTGCTGCTTTTCCTCGGTGGCGTTTCCCTGCCGTGGTCACCACACCTGCCCCCTCCTCCATCCCTCCTGGTGCCATTGTTCCTCTCCTGGAAAATGCTGGCAGGAGGCACAAAAGCCCAGGTAGACAGCTCAGTTCGGCTGTCAGAATTGTGAATTTCAGGAGTTTCCATCTTTCTAATCCCACATTAACTCTGTGTTTGTACTGAACAAGCCCACAGCTCTCCAGTCTTCATGCCCCACACTGGGCACCACCCTGTGCTTTCTAACGAGCGTAGCAAAAAGATTTTCCTTCATTTTATTTGGTTAAGCCTTGGCACAACCTCACTGCTATGGCTTCACAATTGCTTCTTCAGGAGAGATCTCGGGGTTTCCTCCCTCCCTAAGTGTGCACATCTGGGGCTTGGACACCTGGGGGGACCAGCACTGTAGAACAAGACCCACCCCTGGCCACCACACCATCACCTGCCCTGGCCTCCATGGAGATTTGCCCTCCGAGTTTCACCCTTTGCTGCCCCAAAAACAAGCCTCAGGGAGAGGTAGCCCACTCCAGCTCTTCTCTTTGTCTTGTTCTCTCCTGCTGTCAGCTTCCCCAACAAGAAATGATGAAGATAAATCTTCAGCGGCAGAACAAATGCAACCAGTCTTTATAACTCTCTTTTTTTGGTTTTTTTTTTTTTTTCCTTTTTGTAAGGGGAAAAAAGGGTTTCCTCGTCTCTTTTTGTTGTGAATTAATGCAGCTTTCTCTTTCCTGGTTCGGCCGCCTTTCCCCTGCCCTGCGTTCTGTCATTAAGCACAATCTCTGTCAGCTTGCTTTGGGTGAAATTAATGAATTTCTCACAGAACTGTTAATCATAGAAGCTTTGGTCCGTGACATGTGTTATAATTCAATGGGTTTTTAACCTTCGCCCTGTTTTGGTAATTGGCAAACGGCATCATTTGGCTTTTATTAAAGTGGAAGGCGATGCGTTTTCTTTGTTTGCCTGGACAGACTCTGGCAGGGAGACCTGTGGGGCTGCTGCCGCCCAGGGACACGGTCCCACTTCCCAGCTGGCAGGGTGACGGGGCTTTGAGAGCTTTATCAGTTCAATATGGGCCCCCCTGGCAGGAACAGCTCACACCACGGGGTGCAGGCAGGCTGGGGGCAGAGCCCATCCCCGAGGAGAATATGCCCTGCCAGCAGTGGGGACAGTGGTGGGGATGTGCTGGCTCGTGCCTCTCCTTTCTCCGTGGCTTACCTTGGGTTAGATCGAGGGTTTTCTGTAAATCTCTGGGTTTAGCTGCATTCTGACCCTTCCAGTTTGCAGTAGGGGTTTGCTGTGATGGGTGTCAGAGTCAGGTACTGAGGTGACAACGCTGAAGGGACCATAGGTGACACCGCTCCTGTGGTCACTCTCACGGACCAGATTTGAAGGCAAACACCTTTTTAAGAAAGGGCTTCATCCCTCTTCCAGTGGCTCAGTCAGCACAGGTTCACCCGCCCCCACCCAGCCCCATGGATTTGGGTAGATATTCAAGATTTTGTGTTAATACAAGGAGACGATGTGTTTTAGCTGAAGACTGAAGAAGACAATTCATTGCACCTTTTCAGTTCTTTTTTTTTTTTTTATTTCTACAGCAATGAATATGGTTAGCAGCCTCTGTTTCTCAAAATACTGCCTATATGTTTGGATTAGAGAGAGAGAGAGAAGCTGCTAATGCCTTTAGAGGAACCTCTAGAGAGGAGAATACAAACCCATTGTAAGGATAAATCTGTTGGAAAAACCCTCAGAAGGCTACGTGTGTGTGAGTTGTACATATGGTGGAGTAGAACAAAACCAAATTGTGCTTCAGATCTGCAGCCCAGGCTGTTCCAGACTGTGGAAAAGTCTGTGTCTCCTGTGTCCAAGAGACAATGGTGTGGCCCTTCTCCTACCAAGTGCACACCATGAGCTTTTATGCTCACCTGAGCATAGATACGTGTCAGAGCCATCACGAAGGAAACAAGTAATTAAGGCACCACGTTAAGATGAGTTCTTGGAAAAGTGCTTGACCCCGGGGTTAGGAAAAGAAAGTTTGGCTGCTGTAAGCTTTCTGAAAGAGGAAGTCCTGGATTGTTTTTATGTGAGGAAGGAAAAGCTCCACTTAATTGTTATAATTTTCTATAAACATGTTAAAATACAAATGTTTCTAGGATTGTGTCACTAAGGCCCCAATTTAGCAAAGCCTGGAGCTATTTGCTTACATCCCCCTGTAGTCAAATCTATCAGTGGGACTTAACTGTGCTTTTGAAGTTAAGCACATATTTAAGTGCCTTGCTGAATTGGGGCCAATATTGGCACAGAGAAATACAGATTTAGAGCCTAATGACTGAGCTCATTTAGATTAGGGATGGGCAGAATGGATTTGAATAAAGTAAGAACTGGCTCAGAACTTCAGCCTACATGTGAAGCTAACTCAATTCAGGGCTTTTTACATCATTGAAACAGTCTGCCTTGATCTGTTTTTAACATGCACTGGAATGTGTGCAAGAAATCCACTGCCCCTTGCACTCACCTCGGTGTGAAGATGTTGTTTTAGGAAATTTTACACTGCCAGGGCAAGAAAAGGAACAAGTGAATCCTGAAGTGGACCTAGTAAAATAAACACTTGTCAGGGAATATCCCAGGCACCGACACTTGTTCAGAGTAAATCATTAGAGTGGTCTTTGGGGTCCCTTGTGTAGCTTGGTCCAGACCACTTCACACTCTGGTAAGGAATTTGGGGAGTTCAAATAGACTGGGGATTATTTGAAATAGGCAGTTTTGATGAAGTCACCCAATTTTGATTGCAAGAAAAGGGGATAAACTGTGCTATGCCAAGAATCAACATGAGTTAATGCTGAAGCAATTTCATTCTCAGATACTCTTATATTGTTTCTTTCCTGAGGAATGCACAGTTTCTGGAACATGTGATGATTGACCACTGTTAATGGCAGTACCCACGCAAGAGCTTCTGTAATCCACAAATGGATGTGATGGGTTCTTTGTCTAAACTTCCTACTTGGAGATATCCATTTCTCCTTCTTAATTCTGCATTTGCAGAGCTCAATTCAGGATCGTGACTTCAAAATTCATTGGGATTTATGGCTGACAGTAGCTGATACCAAATTGGAACCAGTAGCTAGAGAACCAGAAATATTTAAATTAGAAACATTTGGTGGCAGTGGTTGTTTTTTTACGAAAAGTGAATGGTTGTATTGTTTGTCACTGAAGTCATTCATATAGAGTTACAGACAGAGAGAGCTGCCCAGATGATCTGCTAACCAAGGCATAATCTAGAGCCTGGAGGGGGTGGCTAAAAATGTTCCCTGGCCATTTCAGAAGACCACAAGGGGACTTGTAAACAGAAAGAAGAACATCACAATAAGTGTTTCTTAATGCCTTTGTCTGTGGCGTTTCAGTTCTGCAGGACTTTTAAGCCCAGGCTTGCTCATCTGGTGTCCTGACCTGAACTCAAGAAACCAGATTCTTTTTCTCCTTTACATTGATGGAAATGAAAAGCGATGCCACTGACTGCGGTGACGTTGCTTCAGATTTCCCTCTGTGCAAATTGCAAGGGTTTTCTTGGGCTCATCTTTCCCTCTGAAACCATTCAAGGCCGAATTCAGTGCTACATTAATTCACATAAGTATTAGATTAAACAAGTCTGCTATTATTTTATTTTTCCAACTTGAGTGGAGGAAGGTTTTCAGATTTTGAGGGAGTTTTGCAACAGGCAGTCGAGGTTCTCAATACGCTCTTCTGGGAGTGGCTTGGCAATCGTGCTCCCTTTTTTCCCCACTGAGTCAACTTCCTCAGCACTGGAGCCCTGGCCCAGGAGACACTCGTGTTGCATCTGAGAAGTGGAGGGGAACAAAGTGAGAGTTGGCCCTCATGGGTCAGTGTAGCAGGGACATGTAACAGGGAGGCTTCAACAAGACATCATTCATCATTTACACTCTCACTCCACATCCAGCCTCAGATATTCTTGCTGATGTCAACTGAGGACTTACTCAAGCAGCAGTGCCATGAGGTTGGTAGGGTTAGTAAGAGGTTGGTGAGGTCCTTCTCTGCTCAGGGAGCCACAGGGTGTGAGGCTCATGGTGTGTACAAGGGTGTCTCAGGTCTGTGGTTCACACTGCTGGGTGGTCTGTGTTGGGCACTTGCAAGGCAATAGCTCATGGCTGCTCTCCTCACCTCGTTTCTCTTCGATGATGACCACCTGGGCACAAGGATGTGCTGCCCACTTGTTCTTCCGCTGTTTCATCCACAGCCTTATCAATTGTGATGAAGGGAAATCCATGGCAGTTTAAATCTGTGCGTCGGGCTGTGAGTTGCAGTGACTGGGAAACACGTGAAATCCTTGGTTTGGTGGGTGGGGATCCTCCTGAAGGAAGGATCACCCTGGATGGGTCAGCTCTGGCAGAGGATCACCCATTCAGCACAAGTGATGAGCATCACAGTTGTGCTGATAGACAGGGCTCTTGGATACACGGCTATGGAGTTGGTCAACACAGAGGTGGAATTCTCCTTCCTCAGCCCTGTCAGCGGCGATACTTTGTGCACAATGAGGAAGTAAGATATTTCTGAATGTAGAAATTGTTTATGGCTCATCACACTCCAGGGAAGGGCCAACACTGAACAAGCAACCTTAAATTACAAGCAGCGGGCACTTCCCATAGAGCACTAGTCTGGGACAGAGAAATGAGTTGTGCAGGTACATAAATACTGTCATTTAATCTGATCTAGAGCTCAGTAGAGACATGTGCAGATGTGCTTCTCTATCAGTAACATGGGGATAACAATACCAGCCCAGGTGTCTCGCAGAGGTGTCATGAAAATTAATTAGATAATGTCTGCACAGTGCTTTGAACACAGCAAAACACCACGTACATGCTAAGTCAGGGCTTACTAAGCTGAACAGGGCTTTGGTGGCTGTTAACCCTTTTTTCTAGGAGACAGGAAGGGCTTGCTTGTAACCTGTTTCAAAATATATTATTGATGCATTGCTTTCCCTTCTTTCTGTAATTTTCTGTGTTTCAGGTTCTTCCCTACACAAGCAGATGGTGAAATAAGTCAATGTTTTCCCTCCTCAGAACTAATTTAACTGTATTAAAATTAAATTAATTTTAATTTTCAGCAGAGACATATCACCTTGTAGGAGTCCTTAACCCAGAAATTTCATCTCTAATCCAGAAACTCTTTGCACATAGAATCATGGAATGGTTTGGGTTAGAAGGGACCTTTAAAGGTCACCTAGTCCAACCCCCTGCAGTAAACAGGGACATCTTTAACTAGATCTGGTTGCTCAGAGCTGCTTCCAACCTAGTCTTTAATGTTTCCAGGGAAGGAGCATTCACAGCTTCTCTGGGCAACCTGTGTCAGTGTTTTATGAGCCTCATTGTAAAAAAAAAAGTTCTTCCTTCTATCCAGTCTAAACTTCCCCTCGTGCTTTAAGACTCTCAGCATTTTCATTGTCGTTTTGTTGAGGGATTGCCCCATACTCACATTTGAACATGTGCTGTAATATTTGACTCAGGTCATCAGAGATTTGTGTCAACCAGACATCTCTGTGTATATAAAAATAAAACAAAACTCTTTTTATAAGTTGTGCTAAATGTTACAATAATTTTCCAGAGGGACAACAGACAGTTTCCATCTGGGGAAAGATTTTATGGATGGTAGGACAGGAACTGGAGAGATCTGAAACGACAGCATGCTGCTGAGCTTGATAAGAGCTTATCAACACAGCTACACAGCTGATGTCTGGTGTTCCTTGTGAAGTGGAATAAAATGGATGTGATGATTTCAATCGGGCTTCTCCAAGATAAGAGTGTCTGTCGCAGAAACGCCTCCTCACACGTGCACACTTACCACTGCCAATATCAGCACTCCTGAATTCAGCAGATTTAAAATTGGATGGGGCATAAGGACTGCTCTTGGAGGGAGAGTGCTTTCATGGGATGGATGGATGGATGGATGGATGGATGGATGGATGGATGGATGGATGGATGGATAAATGGACATTTGGTACAGGAGTAGGAAGGTCGTAGTGCAGTTGAATATTGCAGAACTCAAGGTAATTCTGCAGAATTGGCAGGCTCTTCCCTTTTGCTGCAAGAGCTGTAATTTGCTGTCATTGTCATCACCGTGCCCACTGCCCCTGTCCTTCACAAGATGCAACAAGAGGCTGTGGAGCCCTTTGCCGACCTGGGTTCAGCACACTCTGAGCTAAGAGTCTGCCAGTCAGACACATTTGCTCTTGCGGAATGGATTGAAATAATCAAATAACACCTCTTGTCTCCCTCCCAGCTGTGTGCACTATTCCTGTGAAGCCGTGGACTGCCAGAAGCTGGAGATCGAGAACGCGGTGCTGAACTGCACCGGCGGCACCGGCTGGGACAACGGGGCCCAGTGCAACGTGAGCTGCAGGACTGGCTACATCCTGCAGATCCACAGAGATGACGACCTCATCAAGAGCCAGGTTCGTCCCGATGGTTTTTTTTTTTTTTATGATCCACAAGACCGGGATGAGCAAACAGATGTGGAGAAATTGAGAAATAACTCAGGCTAAACCCCAAAATCTCAGCTCAGCCTTGGGAAGAGGGCTTATTCAAATGCTTCTCATCAGAATAGGAGCCCTCTGACTCTGTAGGAAGAGTTGCTGGCAATGAGCAAAGCTCAGATCTTCCCCAAATTTAGAAATTTTCAACCCAAAAAGTTTAAATATGTGTTCATTCCTTCTTTGATCTCACTGGCTCTACTCAGCCAAATAGTGTTTCTTGGGTTGGTGTTTCAGGAGTAGGGTGTCTGTGTTTTTGCACAACCAATTTCTGGGCAAAACTCCTCATTTTTAGTTCTCAGATTGAGGCTAACAATGTCTTAACTCCTTTGCAGTGTTTCAGTCCATCTGCTCCCAACCGCACCCTGACATGTACAGTATGGAGGGGATGGAAAAAGCACCCAAACCTTTTTGCTTCCAAAGAAATCACCAAAAACCTCCCCCAGTGGGGCAGGAAGTGCTCCCCATCCTCTATAATCCATGCATTAATGATCCAGTCCTATAAAAGCAGCATGTCTTCAGGCAGTGAGGGGGATATTCAGGAAAACCATCAATTTATTTAAGCATTAAAAAAATGTAGGTCCTTTGTGCTGGGGAAGGTGGATGAGGTGCACGTGCAGCACAGCCCGGGAGCAGGATGCTCGGGGTAGGGGGATGCAGGGCTGACACCAGGCTTTGTGCTCTCATCTCTAATGCTGCCAGATCCTGTGAGTGCAGCGTGGGGGTGGCTTCCCCCATCAGCACCTTCTCACTGGGTGTGGGGGCAGCGCTCACATCTGGGGCAGCGCTCACATCTGGGGCCGGGGGCTGGGGCAGCCGCACTCAGCAGCCTGTCTGCATTTGTGAAATACTGTGTTCTTCATGAGCTCGCAGAGGGGGGAGACAGAGTGGAGAGGAATGAGTCAGCCCTTTCAACTCAATTACAAAACAAATACAGGACCCCGCGAGCTGGGCCTCTTCCATCCTAATTGGCATCAGCACCAGAACCCCAGCTCCAGCTGAGCATTTTTACAGAACAGAAAACAAGTTCTCAAAACGAGCCTGAATGGCTGAACCAGGAAATTGTTGGAAGGGATGTGTACATGGGGTACATGGAGCACGCAGAGATCCCAAACCAAATAAAACAGCCCAAGCTTGCTTCACCAGCCCTGTGTTATTTAAATGCAAGAATTACCTTTCGGGGAGGCTCGGCCAGCTGGGTATGGTTTTGCCCGGAGAAGTTTGGTTTCAGAGCCTTGATCAGACTCATATGACAGGAGCAGAGGATTTTAGCACCCCTCACTAACGTGATTCACTGCCTATTACAACATGCTTCCTCTCACCCTGCTCTGCTCTTGCACTTGGTTGTCTTTTTTCCACCAATAAAACCCCCTGGGGCCAATGGCTTTGTTTTGCTCAGTGCTGTGCATTCACTGTTCAAGTCAGGGAAGGAGTGGAGCATCTTAAAGATACCCATGACCAGCTAAGCACATGGAACACATGCTCTAAAAGTTTTATTTGTGTGCTTCAGAGATCTGTTGAAAAAGAACAGTTTCTTTCACTATCATCTTGTTTTATTTCTTTGTGTCAGGTGCTTCAAACTAGAACTTGTGGAACATGTAGGCAAGAACTGAACTATCTGAGAAAGTCCAGAATCCATGGTTTGGATTTCCCGTATCGAATTGCATTGTGCTCCTTCCATAATTAGTTCCCAGCTTCAGCTCCTTTTCCAGTCACGAGCATTTGGGGGTCAGAAAGGGCACGTGGGTTGTTGTCTGTGGTCAGAGGGGTTGGGGAACCTTGCATGAAGCTGTTGCTTGTTTCTCTGTTGTCATTTAGCTGGTTATTTCACTCATTTGACTGATTTGAGGGTCTAGAGATAATTTTTTTCTCATTTAACTGTCAGTGTGTGAGGCTGCCTGAGGAAGGGGAGGAAGGAAAGTAGCTTTGCACATGTTGGTGTTTCACACTCTTGGATAGGAGGGAGGCTGAGTTGAGGTGCAAAGTCTCCAAGAGCAGACTGACCATCAGTGGCCCATGACCACTGCATGCTGCTGAAGGTGACTCACAGACCAGTGGAAACACCTTGGTTTAGCATCTGAACCACATTTGTCTTCTGTGTTTCACTGAAAGACAGAAAAAAAGGGCAAAGAGAGAATTAAAAGCAAAATTTTCAAAAGCACCTCAGTGATGTAGGGGCACAAGTCACATTTCAAATCAATCTTTTACATCTAAGGGGTCTTTGAAAATCTTCTTAACAGTTTCTGCACTTTCTGGCCTTCTTGTCTTCTGAAACCACCATTTTAATCAGTGTTAGGGCAAAACATTCATTCATTCCCTCTCTGAGAAGCTCCCATTCCCAAATTCTGTTAAGACTCTGTAAAATCACCAAACTCTAAAACCCATCAGCGCTGTGCAGCAGAAACTGTTTGCTACTTGAAAAAAAAAAAAGAAAACTGAGCTGTTTACAGACTCTGGGGCTCTCTCTCATCCTCATTTAGGGACTTCAGCAGCAACAACAACAAAGGGGTTTGCATCGTGATGGAGCAAAATCCTTCCTGTATCTTTCTCACAAAGAAGATCTCAGGATGTTTTCATTCTTCCCCCCCAATTCCTTCCCACCCCCCGTGACAACTCCATTGCTCTTTCTTCTCTTCTCCCTCTTTTCCCCCCTTTGTCTTTCACTGCTTTCCTCCCCCTTGTCCTTCACTGAAAGCCCTGCTCATTCAGTTACTTGTTGTCATCTCTCCTTGAAGCTACCACCACTGCTGCTCTGGTCAAGAGGTGTTATTTAAAACCCAGCAGCTCCCTAATGTTGTGCAAAGGCATCATCAATCATGCCAGGAAAAGAAAGCACGGCTCATGTGGGTTCAATTAGAGGCACAGTAGTGGGCAGAAGTGGAAGAATACTTAGAGGGGAGGGCACAGCTGTTCATTTTTAAGGAGAGGAAACTTCACACGTGAAGCATCGCTTGAAGAAGGAGCCGGCTGGGATCTTGGGCAGCAGGAAGGAGACATGAATTCTCCCAGGCTGTTAAAAGTCCCGAGAAACAAATCTTTCTGGCACCAGATTTGTTTAAGTTTGCATCCTCTTCACTGTATACTGCACGCTGTATCTTTGGAGGCCCCTTTTTCTCCCCCCGTCTTTTCTCCTTGCCCACCCTCCCTCCTTGCGTAAGCCTCTTTTGGAAGGCAGGACATGAAGGGAAGCAGTTGCTGTGATGCCAGTCAAAGCAGCACAAAGTGCCCAAAGTGACAGCTAATAAACCAGATGAGAAAGCCAAGTGCTTCGTGTGGGCTGCTGTGAGCCGGGTGACCTTGTCAGATCAGACAGGCGAAACAGGCACGTGCCTGCTCAGCTCCGGGTGGGAGAGCTGCAAAGGCAGATGCAGATGCTTCCACTAAAAAACCCAGTGCCAGATCCAGGGCTGGGTCCATCAGAAATACCCCCGGGGTGTGGCATGGGGCTGGGGAGGGATGGGCTCCTGCTCTGGAGCCGGGGGTCCTGTGCCTGGGCACTGCAGCGATCCCACCTTCCGGTGCGACACTGCAAGAGGGGGAAGCTCGGAGCTGGTGGGTGCCATCAGCAAGGATTTCTGTGGTAGGTTTGTCCTCTGTGCTTCCAGTCAAAGCCACTGGTCTTCGTCTCCATTGCAGGGAATGCTCTCTGCTCTGTCCTGCTATGTGCTCCTATTGCTTGAAGTGATGACATGATAGACATGCTCCAAAATGTGCCATTATTATGTCTGACCTTGAAAACCTCAGCTCCCATCATACTAAACGTGGAACAAATTACTGGAAAAAGCTGGGAAGCCAGGGTCTTACCCCTCTGGGCACAGCTGCTCTGCATGGGAATGGCCTTCCCCGTGTGCCAGAAAGAGGAAAAGCCGTACAGGTCTGAGAGGACTCTTGCAGATTAGGGTAGTGTTTTTCTGGGGAAAGTACCACAGGGAGAAACCCAGAGATGAAAATGTGGAGACACTAATTATTATGTTTTTCACATCAAGGTCTAGAATAGGGGCACAGATAAAGAGCAGTGGAAGTAGGGCTGTGAAGAATGATCCCTTCCAAAGAGAGGGGACCCCAGGCACATGGTATTTCCAGCAGGCTCTGGTGTCCTGCAGCTCTCTGCTAACAAAGGCCACGGCTGCAGATGAAATACTCTCATGAGTGGTAGCTCGGGCAAAGCATTCTTTTTTGTAAGGTGTGGCTGTCACGCACAGACATTGCTGCCATTTAAATGTGTGTGTTATATTCTGGTTTCTGAGTTTGCAGTGTTTATTTGGTGTTATGCAGGGGTACATCTGAAGTGCAACTCTGTCATTAGAGAAACTTCCTTGTGCACCACAGTGTGTCTCAGCAGCCACTATCAGCTGGTAGGAACAATCATTTCTTCCTCAACTAGATCACAGCAACACTAATAACTTTATTCCTGCAGTTGAATCTCTTGTCATTGATACAGCTTCCTTATGTTCAGCATGGGTCCAGTATCCAGCATGATACTATGCAAGACCTGTGTCTTTTCCATAACATTTGGATAGCACCTAACATGGAGTTTATCGATATCAATAGCTTGGGTTTGTGTTTTAAGTTCCAGCAGCCATAGTGCTGCTGTGTTATTTGATGATAGCATCTGTTAAAGGGAAATGGAGGCTTTGCTGAATGCTGGAGCAGCTCATCCTGGAGTGCAGAGGAGGTGGTGATGGTTTTCATGGGAATATGCTGGATCACCCCTTCTCCTGTGGCCATCACACTGCAACTCCCTGGAAGCACAGGCTTCTGCAAGACATCCACTGCCTACAGTGTAGATACACTTTTTAGTGTGGTTTAGATATTCTGATAAGCAACAAAGGCAGAATTAACAGCCACTGAGGAGTGAAATGATTGGGAATGAGAACACATGGTGTCACTTCACCTGATTGCTCTGAGAATCTCAGAATGTGCTACTCTAAAGTTGTAGAAAAGACATATTTTTCCATCAGCAATGCTCCCTGTTTAAATAAACTCCACGGTCTAGAAAAGGGGTTTTGTGCCCACTTGGGAAGTGTCCAGTTTCTCAGCTCTGGGACTGCTTTTTCCATTCTGAATGCAACCATATATCAAAGGGAGACAGGTCTGAACTTCTGTTGAAACCATTAGGGTGTTTTTGCAAAAAGGGAATCCAGGTCCCTTTGATGTGTGCTAGAAAAATTCCCCTTCCTTTTATAAACCCAGATCAATGGTCGGCGGTGCAAATCTCCTGTGAGCATACCAGCCCTGAATAAAATATTCCCTGGAGGCAGAAGAGTGCTGCTCTACGGCTTGGTCAGATTCCTCGCCAGTGTCTTCCCCTTCTCATGTTTGGGTTTCTCACATTTCTTCACTTCTGTCCCTCTCTTTATTCTGGTGTGGAGGGAAGAGTTAGATTCTTCACTTCTAGGTTTTAAGAATTTTCCATTTTTAATTAGAAAGTGGATATGTTGTTTACTCAGTTGTCTTTGCCAACATCTGTTTGTCCTTCAGTCACCCAGTAAATTCATCTTAGCTTTGGATGGGTGGCTCCTTTACCCTTTTCTTTGCCCCTAGCACTTCAGGATTTCAGTGTGCTGTGTAGTTTGGATTATTCCTCAGATCCACAGAAGTGTAGTTTCCATGTAGCTGTGACAGTAGAGTGACTTTGGGGAAGTCAGAGCACAGGCAGAGACTCTGTGTTCAACTTCTCAAGTTCCAGGTGCCAGTTTATGGGCAGGATGCTCTTGGGTCTCTGCCTGGCAAACTCCTCCTGGAAAAGGTCTGTCTCTCAGGCTTTCATGTCCACGGTGTCAGGACAGCAGGGCCCTGATTTTATGTGGAGCCTTGGGGCACTCTGACAGAGAAGCCACAACAGCAGCTGTCAGTACTTGCACACAATGTGGATGTGGCCCAAGGCCCTGCCCCTGGGATCCCCATCCAAGGGTGACTGACACCTCTCAGGAGAGCCTCGGATGGGAGTCCCAAAGGGATTCATGTCAGGTTTGGCTTTTACTTCAAACCCAAGAGTGAGTTTGACTACTCGGGGATCCCCTTGGAGTGGCTGTGTCACCGCAAAGGTGACAGGGATGGGGGACAGCTGTCAGCTCCAAACAGCTCAGGCCTGTGCTCCTTCCCAGTCTCAGGAGGCCATGCAGACAAGGGGCTGGATTATTTGTAGAGCTGCACTCTCTGTATGGAAGTGCTTGGGTGTCTCACCTGAGGTGACAGAAATACATCCTGTTTCTCTGACACTGTTTCTTATGAGGCCTTGGTGGGTTTGGTAGCTGCTGTCCAAATGATGATGGTAGGGACCAGGCATGGTTTTGCTTAACTTGTGAGCCACAATCATGGCTATTGCTAGGCTTGAAATGGTTCTGACCTCTCCCTTGCTGGCTGTGGTGACTATAGCCCTTGTGTCTTTCTCCAGACGGAGTCCAGCATCACCATGAGTTGCATGGATGGGAAGTGGAACAAGCAGGTGACCTGTGAGCCTGTGGACTGTGGTGTCCCAGACCAGTACCATGTCTACCCAGCCACCTTCAACTGCAGCGAGGGGACCACCTTTGGCAAGAAATGCTCCTTCACATGCCGACCTCCTGCTCTTCTGAAAGGTATCGGGGGGTGTCTGTGCAGTGACCTGGGGACAGACACAGCTGACACAGACTGCTCCTAGTAATACCTGTTACTGTTGCTGTTGGTTTAGAATTATTCATGATATTTTAAGGATGAAGAATTATGAGACTCTATGGAAGGTTTATTTATATTAGAAGTTAAGTTCCTTTGCATCTCTCTGTTACCTTCCTTTGACCTTTCCTTGATCGTGGCTGGCCAGGCAGTAATGACAGGGAATATTGCTTCCATACAACCAAAACATGGAAAAGTCATGGGGATAAATCAGATTGAATTCCCTCATCTTCTTTCCCATGCCTTCTCTGTTTCCATTGTCTGTCTCCCTTCTGTGCCTCCTCCATGTATCTGGAAAGGCAGGAGGAGACAGAAAAGCCCCATGTCCCAGTGGCACAGACCCCCATCACTGTTTTTCCAAATCCACCCTCACCTTTCTTCTTTTCCCATCACTGTTTTTCCAAATCCACCCTCACCTTTCTTCTTTTCCACACTCATCTTGCTCTATCTCTGACCCTTCTCTCTACTTCTTGTTTGGGACTCTACTTTTTTTCTGGTTTTTTTCCCCTAGAAATAAAACAACCTTCTGCCTTCTCTCCTTTCCTCCTCCACCTTGTTCCCTCCCACTTTTCTGCTAACATCCCTGTCCTCTTCTCAGCACCATCAATTCTTCTGCTCACTGGCACATAACCCTTTTTGATCTGGTCCTCAGGACACAAGAAAATATACCTTTGTTAATTTGAAGGAACATTAGGCCCTAATTAACTTGTCCATCTTGCAGTGGAGTAAACTTAACTGCTGTTATCAACTCAGGTACAAATGCTGTATAAGCTTTTTTTGTACCTCTGCTATCATCTTTGCTGCAGGGATTCATTGCAAACCCCAGGAAAGGAAGGCATGGGAAGTATTCTCCATTTCAGGGAAAGGATATGTTGATTTCTTCATATATAAGCAAATTGCTCAATTCTTCCTAACTCTGATGGGAGATAGCCACAAGCAGCCAAAGCACAGTCGAAGTTAAGACTACTCAAAGGGTAGTTAAGAGAAAGTTAAGACTACTTTTTAACAAAATGTTCCCTTTTTCTGTTCATACACTCAGAGAGTCATCTTCAACAAAGGATGTTTTTTCATTTAAAGTGTTTTAAATTCTTTTGAGCGGGCAGTGAAAATAATTATACTCATCATGACCAACAAGAGCTGGTGACTCAGGCGGGGGTAGCTGATAACCAACCCCCAGGTCAGGGGCTGCAGCTCTGGTGTGTAGCATCACTTCACTTTGGTCCAGGAACGCTGTGAGCTGTGAGGCAGAGGCACCATTTGGTGTACAGCCATCACTGATGACTAATAAATGTTGCCACTAAGCTTCTGGAGAACAGCGTTCGAATGACTCATGCCTAATTCAATCACTGACGTCATGACAGCCACTGTTGGTAATGTCACAGCTTATCGCTTTGCAGTGGCAAGTATGATATCACCACGGCTGGTCTGGGAGCTGCTGCATGAGTCAGAGCAGAGGAACATGCTGGTGCTCCAGAAAAGAGCTCCCTTCTGCACAAAGTACCTCTGCAATCATCTGCAGTTGGGGAGGGGAGAGAGAAATCCGGGGCTGATTTAATGCGGCTTCTCTTATCTTTGAGGGCAGGGCAGGAGGGCTCCTCCACATACCTTCCTGAGCCCTCCAGAGCCTTTTGTTTTCTTCTTCTTTGAATTCCTGCCTCATGCCCCGGCTCTCTTCCTCCCCTCGCAGAGAGATGGCATCGCTCCGGGGTTAGCAGTTTGTCAGTATTATTTCGGATAACTCCGAAGTTGGCTCACTGTTGAAAATATGCCTTGTGGGTTGAGAAGAGTTCCTGCAGCAATGCTCAGGGATTTCAATGGAGTATTAGGGATTTTTGAAGGGTTAGTGGCTCATAGCTGTGCTTTGTTTCTTAGGAAAAGCTTATTCCTTTTCAACATATGGTATAAAATAACAAAGAATGTAAAATACACTGAGACTGGGCTACTTTTAGCTTAACCTTCTGAAGTCAAGTAGGTCATAGCAGAGGCAAATAGATCTATTGTACCTTTTACCTTTGAGGTGTTGGCCAAGAAAGCTTCCTGAGGAAAATGAGTCTCTAATGAGTATTATGAATCGTATTTATCACAGTAGTCCCCAAGGACTGAGAGTCCCCAGCTGAGAATGGCTCCTCATTGTGTTGGAGTAGTGACTCTAATACTAACAGATGCTGCTCCAAAAGGCTCCAAATTGAAATAAAAGGGACAGATTCAGGGAAGAGATATAACACAGAAGCAGAATGAAGAATGTGATGGCACCAAACCCTCTGTTAAAGCCATGGCTTTGGAGAGGAGGGGGTTGATGTATGAACAAGCTTCCTTTCAGAGAGGAACAAAATAAGGAAGAGAAATACAAAAGATGACAAAGCCCATGTGGCTTCCCCTATGCTATAGCATTTCCTGAAATAAGCACTGCGTGCCTGTCACCTGAAAGCAGGGTCCTTAATGATTTAATGCCATCATCCAGAGCGAGAAAACGCATAGGACATACACAGCTGAATTTGTCAAACTGGCTGAGGGGGCTTTTGATATATTGTGGGTGTAATGACATTTCAAAAGGAAATAGTCCTGCTGAACGTTCTTAACTTTGCTCACTGTTCTTCTCAGGAAACAACAGCAACTTGACCTGTATGGAGGACGGGCTGTGGTCCTTTCCTGAGGCCCTGTGTGAGCTGATGTGTCGAGCACCCTCCGTCGTCCCCAATGCGGATCTCCAGACCACTCGCTGCCGAGAAGACAAGCACAAAGTGGGCTCGTTCTGCAAGTACAAATGCAAGCCAGGCTACCATGTCCCTGGATCCTCCAGGAAATCAAGAAAGTACGTGACAGACTAAAGCCATGCCGTCAGCCTGATGCAGAAAGCCATGAGTTAAAATGATCTGGGGAAAGGGATGGGCTGTTTATCACAGACTCCATGTGCCACAGGGGATAGCATGGAGCAATTCCTTCATGCAGGTAGCTGTGCAGTTTCACAGGGATTTAGGCACCTAGCTCACTTAGGCTTCTTTGAAAATCCTGACCAGTGCTCAAAAAACAGCCCTTACCTTAGAAATACCCCTTTGATATGCAGCCTGGGGAGTCCCCTTTGAAACCCTGCAGAAAAGGGTTAGTGCTGTCATATACTTCTGACTCTGCACAAACCCACTTCAAACCAACCACAGCCCACAAGCCTGGGAAGCTGAGTTCTTGAGAGATGTGTCCAAGGCCAAAAGAGGAGTTTAGGCTGGGCAGCTCAGTGCTGGTTTTGCAAATAATCATTATTTTTGCTCAGAGACCTCATGACGCAGATTCACAACTTGTTCCCCAAGTGTTAAAAACTCAAGCACACCCATCCCCTGCAACCTGCTAGCAGAGCTCGGAGGCTTTAGAGGTTCTCAGCTGACTCAGCCACTCACTAAATGTTGCTTTTTTCCTGCACAAAAAGGCGAGCCTTTAAGATCCAGTGCACGCAGGATGGCACGTGGCTGCCCGGCGCCTGCGTGCCCGTCACCTGTGACCCTCCACCTTCCAAGTTCCATGGGCTCTACCAGTGCTCCAATGGCTTCCAGTTCAACAGCGAGTGCCGGATCAAGTGCGAAGATGATGACAGCCAGTCGGTGAGTTTCTCTGACCCAAATGATTTCAGCCCATACAGGTGTGGTTTTCTCGTATGTTCCCTAAGGACGCTGATCTCGGAGAGGCCAAGGGCCATTGAGCTCTTCTGAGACCAGAGAAATGGAGAAGGGAAAAACATAATCAAAGTAGAGGGAGAGCCTGGAAATAATATTTTTATGACCATAGTAACAGTATTCAGTATTAGAGGACTAGAAGTGACTGACCTACTGTTTCTGGACAATAAGTGGCAGAAAGTTTTGCCTCAGTTGCTCTATGGTCTGACTAGAAAATAAGGAGCAACAAATAAAAGTAGGCAGGGTGTGAATTATCTACACTGGCCCATTTGTTCATTCTGTTTTACTTTACTTTTCTCTCCAGTTCTTATCATTGTATGTCTGTGTGCCATATGATAATTTAATGCCATAGGGATTACAACTATTCAGGTGAACTATCCCTAAACTTCCATGTGTTTCTGGCTGTGAAGGTGTCATTTGGCATCAGAGGTCAGATCCTCATCTGGCACAAATCAGTGTGTTGCCTTTGACTTCCTAGAGCTGTGTTCCCTGATACGAGAAGGTCTGGCCTCTACTATCTTGTTTGAAATGCCTAGTTTTCCTCACCAGAGGTAATTATAGTTTGTGAGATAAGTAACTTCTCCCAGGAGTGCTGCTACTGCTCCCTATGCTTGGGAAGAGAAAGTGGGGATGTGGAAGCTGCGGCCACTACAGGCACTGCAGGGAGCAGGGAGTGCTCTGGCAAAGGCTGTTTAATATCATTCCAGAATCTGAGGACATTTAAAAAGGTACCAGCCCTGCCCTAGGGCCAGCTATGTGAAAGAGACCTCTGATACCTGCTCCAAATGTTAAAAGCCCCTGTTCCCTGCCCTCTGGCCTGCCCTCTCCACAGGGACAACAGGCAGAGCCCTGGCGTTTCACATCAGGGCACTTGGAAAAGTTTTCCTTGTGTAAGACCTTGGTGAGGTTCTGAGCCATGTGAAATGGGAAGTTGCAGGCGTGGGTGCAGAGTGGGTGGGAGCTCTGGGGTACAGCAGCCGTGGCTTTGTGCATCCACCACTTGCTCGGGGTGGTCAGGGCGGCGGGTGCCGTGTACCAGCACTGCCAGCGCAGGGAAACTGGGGCCTCCAGGGTGATGACAACTGGTGGAACGGGCTTGTGTTTGCTTTTCAACGGGGTGAACATGAAGAGGAGCAAGCAGTGGAGTCAGGGTTGCAGCAGTAATGAAGTGAGCTCTGGAAAGGGAGAGAGACAGCTCAGTCTGTATCCACTGGGAGGGAGAGGAGCGACTGCTCAGCTGCGAAAGCACCCTGGGCAAAGGAGCAGATAACATCTTGAGAAAGGGATTTACAGGGAAAAGTATTTTCAGATAGCCCAGAAAATAGGCTGGAGGAGAAGAGGGAGGACTCCTGGCACAAGCCAGAACCACTTGAGAGGTGTTAATTATTTAAGGATTAAACCCC
Organism: Atrichornis clamosus; assembly: GCA_013400975.1. Classification (NCBI taxonomy): domain Eukaryota; kingdom Metazoa; phylum Chordata; class Aves; order Passeriformes; family Menuridae; genus Atrichornis; species Atrichornis clamosus. Next base: position 138,680 of record WBMZ01008619.1, on the reverse strand, counting down.
ACTAAGTCTCTCTCAGCTATATAAGGTGATAATACACGTTGCATCCAAGCACGAAACCCAGCAGGGATTTTCACAAGAGATTTTGCAGGTCAGGGAATGATGGACAGTATGTTACTATAGCAATGGATATCCTGGGATCTCTGAGTATGTTGCTTAAACTATACAAGAGTACCCTCAAGCATAGCCAGCTCCAGGAACATAAATCAAGTTTCATGGCTCACCTTTGAGAATCATGTTTGAACCCTGGCATGGAAATTGCAAGGCAAGTGCACCACACTTGCTAAAGCAGCAAATTGTGCTCAATTATCATTTAGCAATTTATTCCTGACTTTGTCACCACACTGAAGGATCATTACTTGGCTGCACACACAGCATCTCTTAATCACCAGGAACGTAATGGTCATTTAAGCAGGTACCTCCCCTGGCACCAGAGCAAGGGGCTTCTATTTCTGAATATTGTACACAAATCATATGAACAGTCAGATCTAAATTAATCAGTGTCTGCCAAACTGGCCCTTAGGTGAGAATCACCAAGCTGGATCACACCCTGAGTCCATCTGCTCCATTATCCTTTCATATGATTTTCTTATTACTTCTGGCAATGGCCAGATGTCTGGAGAAGGGGAAGCAGGTCCCACACAGTAGTCTGCTGCTAAGACCACTTTGCATCTCACTAAACATTGTGTTCATTAACAAAGCTGAGCAAAAAAAGGAAGCATTAGGATATTAAGTACAAGACTGTGCCATCCTCCACGCCAGTACCAGGGGCTTGTGCAGGTCCCTGTGTGCCAATGGGTGTGGGTTGTGGAGCAGAGCTCCTCAGAAAAGTTCAGCAGCCCTACAGGGATCCCAGCACAGACAGCACATGAAAGGATCCCCAAAGATACCCAGCACAGTCTCCAGGAGCAGGGTGGGTAGGTGCCTGGCATGTAAAATGGGTGAGGAGAAGCAGAGATCCTACATGGTTCTCCCGCCCAGCAAGGCCCCCACAGGAGGTCTGGAGCCCAACCACACCAGATGTCCTCCTGTTGAATGTCCCACATCACCCCATGGCAGTCGGGCTCGCAGATCCCACAGAACAGCTTGTTTGCACAGAAATCCCCAATGCCGTGAGGATAGATCTGACAAAAGATTGCCTGCGCACTTCTTTGTTGCTTTTAAAGGGCATGATATTTCCCCTCGGACTTTGCTATTCATTCTTCAGTATCATACAGAGAATCTTTTCTATAAGAGAAATGTCATATTCTATTCCTTGCCCATTCCTACACCGGAGGATTTTTTTTCTCCTCCCCACCTGCCTCTGTGCGTGTCTGTCTCAGCCCCTTCGCCTGCTGTCACTCAAGGCAGCCAAGCTCTAAAGAGCACGTTCTGCCCTGCTAAGCTCATGTCTCGCTCTCCTTCCCCCTTCAGATGGCCATTGGGGATTCTTCCTTTCTCAAGACAAAGATGATGTCACTGGTTAGAAAATGTGAGGAGGGAAAAGGTTGTCTGCATTTGACACCAACCTCTGTATAAGGCAAGGAAGGAAGAAGAACCTCTGTATAAGAAGGAAGGCAAATGGGGTGAATGCACCTTTATTGCAACTGGAGTTGGGCTATTGTAAGGTGGAGACCTTGCAAGGGGCTTGGAAAGACACAGAAGAGGGGTGTGTGTGTATGTGTCTGCAGTGCAGGTTTCCGTTTCTTTATTCTTTGGAAGAAAACTCCTTTTTGCCCCCCAGGGTTGGCAGCCCCAACCAGGGGCTTTTCCAGCGTCAGCACAACTTCTCTCCCAGCTCAGCTCTGCCCGCTTCTCACCTCTCAGCCTCTCCTTGCTGTTTTTGTGTCAATTCTCGTTATCTCCTTCTCTCGTTCCCAGGGCCGTGGGAGCAACGTGATCCACTGCCGGAAGGATGGCACCTGGAGCGGCTCCTTCCACCTGTGCAGGGAGATGCAGGGACAGTGTGCTCTGCCCACGCAGCTCAACAGCCACCTGAAGCTGCAGTGTGCCGGCGGCTACGGCATAGGTGGGTCAGCATCCCCCGCCCCTGCCCCGGGGTACAGCCCAGCTGGGAGCAGGGAGCAGGACACCAGGAAGAGGATGGGAATGACAGGGAGGGGGGAAGGAGCCGGCTCTCCTTCAAGACACCTTCTGTTTGCCTGAGTGAGAAGCTGCTCTGGGAGGCTTTTCAGGGAGCTGCTTTGAGGAAACGTGAAGCTCTGAGAGCGCAGACATCCTGTAACGTGGTCTGGTTGCAGGCTCCTTGCAGAGCTTCCAGTTTCATGGTGTCCCTTCTTGGCCAGCTGGTTTTCAGGGGCAGCAGCGCACCAGGCTGTGCCAGAGACACATCCAGTCTGCAAAATGCATGGAGGGATTGTACCTGCTTTTGTAATGTCCCACTCCTTCAGCCACACGCACACACCTGTGCTCCAGAGGCTGAAAGGCAGGAAGGTGACAGGGGAATGCAGCACCAGGATAATTCAGGTTAGCCCAGAAAGAGTATAAACCAGCTGAGCATCCCCTTTGGTATGACAGTTTTTCATGCCTGTTATAAAGGGTGTATTTTCCTCCCTCTTTCTGGGGTTCCTGCTCACTCTGCAGGGGGTGATGACTTCCTGCGCTCAGCTTTGCTGTGTGTCACCCAGGCACAGGGAGGGACAGACACACTGAAACTGGACACACTACAGTGCATTTCCAGCCCCAGTTGTGGGGGTCTCCCTGCTGTAAGGTCTGCAACAGGAGCTGCACTGCCTGCAGCCCACACAGGTTTGCGAGGCCCCTTCCTGCAGCCCCCCTCCCAGCCCCTGCCATCCCCCTCCTCCCTCCACCCGTCCCTTTGAACTTGAAGAAATTTCCTGCGTGCGCGGCTCCCTCATTATATCGCAGCCATGCGAAGGACCACGAGCCTCCTTGTGTTCCCTCCCCGGGGAGGAGAACACGACCTGGATGAGATCACCGCTCTGTAATGATGCCAATTACAGATCATATATCAAAACAACTCCGACCCGCTCCTCTCCGTGAGCGTGGTGGAGCGCAGGAGAGCGAGCGGCGAGGAGGCTGCGGCGACTCTTAATGTGGAGAGGCGTTTTACCCTTGAGACGAGGTTACCTCCAGGGCCAGACAGGTTTTTGCAAGGAGAGAAGCCCCAATTTCTGGTTTGGAGGGGAGCATCTCAGTGCTGGGCGCCTGCCAGCTCTTGCTCCTTCTGCAGCGACTGCCAGCAGGTGCCAATCCCAGGTGCAGGGACTGGTGGGTCTGATCCCAGGATGGGACCACACGGCATCATGGAGGAGAGGGAGGCATGGGGCAGATGCCCCACAAGAGTGTGGCTCTCTCTGGAGAGGGATTTAGAGCTTGGAGAGGGCACAGCGGCCACTGGCTCTCATCCTCAGCAGATGGAGACACACCACACACTTTGTAGGCTCACCCAGCACCAACTTTTGGGATCAAATATTGGCGTTTTCATCTCTTCTTTACGTTTTTGAAAGCCTGATCGACGTCCTTTCGAAAAGGTGCTCTCCTGTCACTCATTCACCATGGGGGTGGTGTCAATGGGCCTCATCCAGCAGGCCCTTGGAGCCACTACCAGGTGCCCTGGAAAAGCAAAACAAACCCCAAGCGCTCCCTGTCTTGGCTTAGCAGCCCAGGTCTGACTGCTCCCACTGACTCCTCCAAGTGGAGAACGTGGGAAGGCAGAGGCAGGTGGGAGAAATAATAGCATCCAGTCATGGTCACTATGAATCCCACACACCTTGGGTAATTCCTCAGACACCTAATCTGCCCTTCCAGGCTGAGGCCTGTGTTGAGGCAAAGGTTCAGCTCCCCCAACCCGTGTGGAGATTAATTCCTCCCCCAGCGCTGACTGGAGTGCAGAAATCCTAATGACATGTTTGCAGCAGCTGTGCCATTCAAGAGTGATTTTCCAGGGGGGAAATGGTAATGGTCCAACACACTAGGGCTTATGGTTGTGTCACCACAGGGCTCTGGGATATTGCTGCAGAGTATCGCAGCGTGTTTTAATAAAGAAAGGACAGGATTCCCACTGGGCATGACAGTTAATCAGAGAAAAAGCAGGTTTATGTGTGAACAAAGCCATCATTACCTTTCTGCATACTTCTTATCGACTGTGGGACTTGGGTGATAGCTTGTCTCCAATATCATTAGGCTTGGTCACCCTCTGAAAGATTATTGTTGGAAGTTTGTAAATTTGACAGATCAAACAGTAAGTTTCTGTCATGTCATAGGTGAGGTGAGTTCGACAGTCTCTGCCTGATCAGCCCCATTGCTTGGAAGAGCAGTTGAAATGGAAAAACCTTCACATTTTTCTTGATGATCTGAAAAAAACCTGACCCCCCTCCTTGGAGTTAACAGCCAGAGAAACACTTCGATTTGCAGCTCATACAAAAAGGCCCTGGAATATCTGCCACCCCCACGCTCTCCTGCTGAGTACAGGGTTGGACTCAGCACTTCACGTGTGGCTAGGAGATACATGATAGTTATGGTTGACTGCTAATTGCAGTTTAGGAAAAACGAGCCATAATCCTGTCCTTCAGCTGGAAGGATGCTGCAAGGGTCAGAAGCTGCTGGCTTTATCCTTTGGCTTTATCCCCTTTGTGTTTCGTGCAGGCACGGAGTGTACCACCTCCTGTCTGGATCACAGTCACGAGCCCATCCTCCTGCGCGTGAACGAGACTGTGCAAGACATCCAGCACTGGATGAACCCTCAGAGAGTGAAGGTCAGTGCCTGACGACTGCACTACAGTCCTGATTGCATGTTTATGAGCAGTGAGTGAACAGCCTTACCTGTGGTTCATTTGATGAGGGGAAAAGGGGGAACTGCCCTTCAGGAAAGAATGCCTGATTTTTGTTGTGTCTGTTCGGGTGGCTTTCTCTCCAAGTTGCCTTCTCTCTGTGTTTTTCAAGTGAAAGTCAGTTCAAGGTAAAGGCCTCAAATCAGTGGGGTCTGATCTGGAAATGGGATTCACGCCACAGGAAGATGTGACGGACAGCGAGGGAAAGGGCACTGGCCAGGTTTTATTTTCTTCCTCCTGTTCCGTATTTTGCATTCTTTGGGTGGCAGGGCTGGATTTTTCTGCGCCGCTTCTGGATGACAAAAGAAGCTGATACAGAGGGTATTTCATTTCCCGACCCCACAGAGCTGGCTGAGTGCTCCCCCCGCCCCTCCGCCCGCATGCGAGAGCTGCCTGCTCAGCACAGCCCCTTCCAGAGGTCACCACTTCTCCCTTCTCCCTCCTGCCTGCTGCAAAGGCACAGCCAGCATTAACTGCTCGCAGCCCTCCGTCCTGGACGTCCTCCAGCACACACCACTGGCAGGGTGGCCTGATGGGGACGTGCACACCACATGCCTTGCACAGACACACACACTCACACTGAGCCCTGCTGGCAGCAAACAGCTGCTGGGTGAGACCCACCCTTGGGTGCCAGTGGGAGACACACTCATCCACCTCTTCCTGAAAACCCTCACGTTCCTACAGACAAACCAGGTGTTTGTGGCCGCACGGTACTTCTGCAGCTGTGGAAGTCTAAGTGGACACGCTCAAGCAGAAGTGGCAGGAGACAAGTGGCACATCAGGTGTCACCAGGGTGCAAGTTGCTGGTGGTGCTTGAGCAAACGCCTCTGGCTTTTACGTACTTGGCCCTGGCTTTGCAGGAGTCTGTTGTACACACCTGAACCCCATTAAGAAGGAGAACAAGCAGCCAGCACAGCCCCAGCATGTCCTGAGCAGCTCTGACAGTCTGTTTGCTTCTCTACATGCCTAAATGTGCACCCAGGGTTTGGGATTTTTGCAATCTGGCCTTGGCTGTGGGTAGTGAGCCGCTCCAGAACCCTCCACCACTTTAAACTTCCCTGTTTCACACAGATCAAGAGAATAAATCTGGAAAGGGAGTGGGACGCTTAAGTCCAGAGAATACAACAAGCTCATAATGTCCTTCCCAGCCTCCCATTCGCTTCAGACACTGCGATTCTGTGACTGCCTAAGCCGTGGCTTTGCCAAGTTTCTGGCATGAAACATAAAGAAAACCCCTATCTCTGTATGAGGGGCAATTTCTCACTGGCCCTTTCCTGAGTGCCAGACTTTAAAGTGGTTTGTAATTCATGGGGAAATAAAGTGACAGCTTCCCTCCCGTTCTCTCTGCACTCCTTCACTTATTGATGCGGGTGCGTGGAGGGAGCTGTAACGAGTTTTATACCTGCAGGTCTCTGGAGGGCTCATTAGGCAGCAGGGAAAACACAGAGTAGTAAAGGGGGAGACGAGGGCAGTGAGGGATGGAGGAGAAATCATGGTTTCCAAGAGTACAGTGGTAAATAAGACCTTTTTTCCCCCCTGATATCGCAAGAGCTTTAGGCTGCGAGCAGACACAAGTTCAACCCCACAAAGACTTTGTAAGTAGAGGGTGAGATTTGGAAAACTTGTGTTGGGAGATGCAGGGGAGACACGCTGGAGGGGATTGTTTTTTTTGGTAGCTGTAAAACATCCATCGTGTTCAACGCTGCAGATAAGGAGATGTCACCCACGGGGAGCGGGGCCTCACGGGGTGCCACCAGGAGCAACGCTGCTCCTGGCGCAGGGAGAGCCTGGAGAGATGGGACTGGGATGCCTTAGGGGAAGGTCCCCGTGGCAATGTGTTACATATCATCAATAACCCGTGTCTCTGTTTATGGCCAGTGACAGCTTTGCTGTTGTGCCATACGAGCACAGCGAGCAGCTGGTTGCATTTACACGGCAATCTCTGTGCATCGCAGAGCACTTGAATGACGCAGAGGAAACACTTCCAGTTGCTTCATTTCAGGCACAAGTAAAGTACAAATGAGGGCAGGATGGCAAGAAGATAAAGGCAGGACCGATCTGTGGTGCTTACCTTTGAGGGGACGGGGACAGAGAAAACACAGGGAGAGCTGACAAGAAAAAATAAATTGTCTGTAGCTGCTCAACCAGCATTAACAAAGTGGGAAGATGGAACCATCCCTTCTCTGAGACTTGTTTAGAGGAGCAAAAATCACTTGATTTTTTGGTTCACTCAAAGTTCTGTTAAATTTAAAAAAAAAAATGTTTTTTCCCTAATCAAAGTGACTCTTTTGTTATTGTGATTTTTGGTGAACCAAAAAATTGGAAGAAAAAACATGTTGGTTTGAACATAACGTAGCATTTCATTTCCAAGGAGATTTTGCAAACGTTTTGTTTAATGAAAATGAAAAAAAAAAACCCCAACAAAAACTTAGAAATTAAATGTCCTTTCAAACGATAAACAACCACAGATATTTCATTTCATAAAATGTCTAAATATCGCTGTGTTTTTCCAAAGTGGTTTAGGTTGAGCTGCTTTGTTGGGTCTGAAACAGTTTGCTGAAATCAGTGTAAGCTGGCAGTGTCTTCCAAATCAGTATCTTCAGCAAGGGGAAAAAAAAAAAATCACCTGAAATCTTCTGTGCCTCTTGTTCTCCAGTGTGTTGTGTTCGTGCTGTCCCCATGACTTCCCCTTCACTGTGTGTGACACACGGAGCTGCTGAAGACACTGCTGGATAGAGCTGCCAAGGCTGGCTATGAGGCAGGGGGGAGAAAAAAGGGGAATATCTCAGAGAGACAGCTTGACAGCTCTTTCCCATTGACTGCAGAGAAACAGGGCAGACACCTAATTTCTTAGGTTGTCTGAACTTGGGTTCTTGCCTTTGTGCTGGGCAGGAACAGGCCAAATGGTGTGCAGGCATGTGCATGCCCGGGAGAGCTTTCAAAGGGTCAGCTCTGCTGGGCTGAGCGTGGCCGTGGCCCCTCCGCACGCGGGGGGCACTGCCCGACTGCTGGTGAGGTGTCTTCCCACGTGCAGTGCAAGCCCTGGAGTTATAAATGTCCAGAAGTCTGCTCCTTAAAGCCTCCCAGATAAATTGAGCTTTGCAATTGTCCTCCTTCCTTCCCCTTTTTTTTTTTTTTTTTTTTTTTTGGAGAGAGAGATTTCTGGGCTCATTTCGCAGCAGGGAAACTGAGTCACGGAGCAGCGCTGTGACCTACTGTGGTGCAGCAGCTCAGCTCCCGGGAAGGCAGGAGATCCCATTCCATCTGTAGCTCCAGGAGGAAGCAGCCCTAAAGTGCAGTGTCTCGCCTCTCCTGGCAGCAGTGGCCCGTCCCCTCACACCAGCCACATTAAGCCCATGGTTAATTGTCGTGTTCATTTAGTGCCCGAGGAGCGAGCTAGCTGAGACCAGGAGATGCCAGTCCCTGGGGTCTAGCCCGGGGGGGACACTTGACCCATCTAAGGTGGAGGAAAGCTCTCCACCGGCCTCCCTGGGGGAAACCCAATCCCCACTGCAGCCCACAAAAGGTTGACATCATTGTTTTAGTCCCGCCACGGGAGGAAAGCGCCGTGACCGGAGGCACTGGGTCTTCCCTCACAAGGAGAAAATAACAGCTTGATTTGCTTCCTTGGCTCTTTGCTACCTACTGTGGGAGCACAGCCCGGCTCCCTCTCCCTCTGCAGCAGATGCAGCCCCGGCCACCCGCTGCAGATGTGGCAGGGTGGCTTTTCTGAGGTGGGGACAGGACTGCAGTCCGCCCACCAGGCTGCACAGCTGTGCTGCAGGAGCCGCTGCACCAGGGGAGCCGGGGCCAGGAGGGCAGCATGTGTCACCAGGGTGTCACCAGGGTGGCCTGGGGCACGTGGCAGCACAGGGAAGGGACAGGGCTCATGGGGACAGTGGCCAGGTGGGCTTTATTCCCCAGGCATCACCTGGCATGTATTGGATGTGGTGCTCCCGTGCACCTCTCACTGCATCCTATGTGGGCCTTCAGAGCCCACCTTCCTTTCTGTGCCTGATTCCACTGGGTCATGGTTGTGTCTCACCTTGGCCCATTCCTGCTTGCTTTTTATACATTTGTTTATCTCAGTTGCCCCATGCAGCACCCTGTGGCACCTGTAGGCCTGTTTGCACTGCAGGAGGCACAGATGATGCCCAGCAACCCAAACCACTCCTAATTTCTCAGTTTTCTAACCCAGTCTCTCCCTCTCCCCACATTCTCTCTCCATTGCACTACAAACACCTCAGCAGCATCCTGAGGGTACAAACAGGCTGGGTGGTGGGAACTGAGGGCTTGGAAAACCAGCAGGAGGAGACAGGACTACAGCCTAGGGTACTTCCTTCTGCTTCCACCTCCATCAATGTTAGCAGGACTGGATTCAACTCTAAAGAGTCTAAAGGATCATCCAAGGGGAGGATGAAGTAACTGGTACAAAGCTGTTGGCAGGTGCCACTCCAGAGCAATGGGAATGTCCCACTGACCCAGCGATTAACCTGGCACAAGGTCACCTGGCTTTCCTGTGCCGTGCAGAGCAACCTGGGGCTGCATTCACGTTCTCTGGAGGATGTCTGGTCCAAGGCTGTGCTTGGGATTGAGGATGACCTTGAGAGAGCACTGAGAGCACTGAGAGCAGAGACTTCACCTTCCATCCATTCCTCTAAGGGAGGTGCTGTGTTTTTAATACTGGGAGGGTCAGAAAAGTAGTCAGTGCATCCTCTGCAAGAGATTGCTCTCACTTGGAAACCTCCTTTCTGAAGAGCCTGGTTCAGGGCTGTTTGGTTTCTTTTGTTTGCTCTGCATGCTCACACGCTCACACATAGTGAGAGTTTTGTAAATATTGATGCTTCTTACCAGGGGAATGCGAGGTGCTCTTTGGAAGTGCACTTCTTCCACTTATTGTCTGCTGGCCTTGGATACAGGAGACAAACGCCGGAGTTTTTCTACTTTGTTTTAATTCTTGGGTTCAAATGCTCTTGAACTGCTTCCTTTACTCTCCCCACTCCAGCTCTGTTGACTGGCCTTGTTTATTTTCAAACCTAGAAAAGTTTCCTTTCTTTTCCCTCTGAAGTGCAATAAACAGAAGAGGTGGGGGGGCGGGGAGGGGAAAAACCACAACTCTCACCATTTGTGGCAGGCAGCAGCCTGGAAAGCTCCAGCTGTCTGTCAGGAGCACGCTGGGGGACTGTGTGGCACCGCAGGGCCCCCGCACCTTGCAGCCTCCCTCCCTCCCAGGGGATAAACAACGTCCTCCCCTCCCCGGCTGCTGCTCCGCTCACACAGACAGGCCCTGTTGCGAGGCAGGTGGGGCAAGCCGGGCTTGACTAATAGTGGAAAATCCAAGAGCATCGGAAAGATAAACAGCCCGAGCCAGATAGTATAAAAGTCCTTTTTCTAGCACGCGCCAGGTAAGCCTCAAATGACAGAAACTGTAAAAACATGCTGAGGTTCCCCTGCAGCAGAAGGACTAAATTAGCCCTCGGATGAACAGGGGAAGGGATGGCCTGTGTGTTGGGTCTTCCCAAATGTTAATCCCTTCCTTCCCCAAGCCTCTATCCAACCCCGACCCCACACTTTAGGAGTTCATCTTGCCCAACTGGGCAGTACAGTGCTTCATCCATGGGCAATAACCCAAAATGAGCATTGCACCTGATATCCTGCTGGGTGGATGGGAGTCCTGTCTCCAGGACCTCCATGGTGTCAAACCATCATGTCCACTGACTGGTCAAAGTCTTCATCCACTCTTAAAATCTAAGTGTCCATGTCTAGGGCTGCCCTGGCTGTGTCATCATTGAGGAGGCTGGTCATCATGTTTGCCCAAAACCAAGTGTCCAACTTTTGTCTTTAGATTTTCTAATCTACAGACAGAGTTGGTACAGAAATTATTATAAAGCTCATAAAATGTAGTAGATGATGCTGTCCTGTCTGGGGATTATTCTGAAGGTGTGTGGTAGGAGGTGCTTTTATTTAAGCTGGTGCTAAAATGTATTTGAAAATCCCCCTTAACTGCTTCCATCTTCAAGAAGCACAGGTATGATGGGCAGTGAGAGAGAGCAATGCTTTGCAGCACTGGAGAAATCCCTAAATGAATTCCTAGAATGTTTCCCCCCTACCCAAGAGCAAGAGTGGACCTGTGCCTTTGCCTTTCCCTGCCACGTTCCCCCACCATGAGTGAAATATTGGACATGACATTTCAGGAGAACCTCAAATATTATTTTAATCTCAAATGCTCTGTTATTGCAAGTGTCAAGTCCAACACTTCTTGTAAATACCTGGAGGACAGCCAGCTCCTGAGAACACAAGAGGTGTTAGGAACTGAAGTTCACTGGTTAAGTACTGGAGAGCCATAAGAGCCAGCACACTGACTTTCTCTACACTGATTTCTTTGTCTTAACCTGTTGTGCTTTTTTTCCTCTTCTTCCCTCCAGAGCGTTGTCTGCACGGCGGGACTCAAGTGGTACCCTCACCCTTCCCTGATTCATTGTGTCAAAGGCTGTGAGGTGAGTTTGGAGTTAGCTCGGGTGGTCTGTGCTGGCTCTCCCAAATCTTACCGGAACACGGGCTGTAAATTCTGGTTTACAAGTGGGGCAAGCGGGATTTTGCCCTGGCCACCCCATCACACAGACTGTGATTGCCTGCATCAGTTCTGACACTCAGTAGGGAAATTGGTGGTCTTCCCAGAGCTGATGGTTGGGTGACTCTCACAGGAGTTAAATGATCAAGCAGCTCAAAAACATTGGTAGACCAAAAGAATTTCCCAGAATCTGGGAGCTTCTGGGAAGTTGCAAAAACCTTCAGTTGTTTTTCCTTGATTTTGACTTCTTATGAGAGAGGCAATTCTTTCCAAGGCCAGCTAAGCTTTGGTGTGGGCAGAGAAAGTTTAGGAAAGCCAGAGATGATACCACTGGGTGGACAGCAGAGCTGGACAGGGAGCAAATCACACATGCCTCCACTGGCCACCTCTGTGTAAACCAGAAAAGAGTAATCAGAAACATTTCAGCTGTGATGCACTTTTACAGTCTTGCATGTTACTTGAAAGAAGCAATTATTTTGAAGGATGTTTCTGCTGCCAGCAGTGTTTGAAATGTCTGAGAAGACTGAAGATGCTTCCAGTGGTTAAACAGGGCTGGAGCACCTCGGTCTGGGCCGTGGCACTCACGTGGTTTCCATCATGCCAGCCCTTGAGTATCTCACCAAGAAGTCAATCCCTGTGGTACCTCTGGAAGGTTGGGAAGCTCCATGCCCATCTCAGAAGTGAGATGGCTCACAGGCAGAGGGACAGATGGCAACGGCAGTGGCAGAGCTGTGCCTTCCCCCCACATCTCCTGACTTTCTGCCACACCGACCAGGCTCTCAGCACCCAGTAACCCAAGAGCACTGAAGTTACTTGCCCAAAGTAGCAGAACATGGGACTGAATTTCTAAATTCAGTGACACAAAGCTCCAGACCACACTGCTGTGGGATGTGATTTGTCTTGAAGTGAAAGACAGGTTTCCTTCGCATACAAATGTTGGGCCCAAGAGGGTAATAACTCTCCAACAATGTAATAGTTTCTGTCTAGTTGTTCCCTAAATGAAAAGCATTCTGCTGTCAGTGCTGTGAATGTCATAAGCTGTCTCACGCATCGCATTCATGCAGGCTGGCTGGGTGCCCCCATTCTCCAAAGAGAGCTGAAATATCATCCAGCCACCATTAAAAAATGCTATTCAGGTGCTGATGCACCACTGGGTATCCATTCTCCTGCTGTTTAAGGATAGTTGTTACTGAGACAAACTTTGCAATGATGTAATAATTTACCAGAAGCCATTATTACTGACATGCTTCTTCTCAGCATTTTCTTCCCCTCCATCACTGCTAATTGCCAGAGCCCTGTGCATCAATAGGAACTTTCCTCTTTTCAACATTCATTCAGCAGTGTCACTGCATCGCAATCCATCATCCTGGAAGGCTTTGCCCAGACAATTGATAATGGCCTCTCGCATCATTTTTAGAGCATGATGCTTCCAGGATCCACAGATGGGCCAGAGCCTGGCATTAAGATTTCAGAAGAAATGCCATCTTCACCAAGCCTTTTTTGTTTCCCCACGACTATGGAAACAGGGGCTAAAAAGCCAGTAGGTCAATAATGCTGGGCCATTAGGCTGATACAATCCCTAATGTGTGGACATCCTTAGCATTAGGGAGGCTTCCCTGAACAGGAGGTTCTAAGTGGGGCATTTTTTGGCTCTTGGTGATCGCAGTGGGAACCCCCGGCAGCTGCTGCAATGTGATTTTTTGTCGCTCCCTAGTGGCAGGAACAGAGGTTTTTGAGTCAGCCCTGTACTTGTCAGCTCCTAACTTGGGTGTTTCAGTAGAAAAGGGTCCCTCTATTGCCTGTAGAGTTCTCCAAAAATACCAGAGCACTAAGACATGCATGAGGAGCTACAGATACCTCACTCCCCACAGCCAGGCCTCCAGGGCCTCCCAAAGGAGGATTTTGGTCCAAAATCAGAATAGATGCTTTTTGTCCCATTCTTCTCCTGCAAAGGACTGGCTTGTCTACTCTGTGCCAGAGCAAATTCTTCCACCAGTTTCTTTATGGAATTTCCAGTGTTCACAGGTGTAGGGTACAGGCATAGGCATGGAAATTTAAAGTAAAGCGTTTCTGGTCAAGCAGGCACAGCCAGACAACACAGGAGAAACATGGAGAAGCCTACAAAATTTCCTGGGAGATTGAGCAAAATTCATGGTTTTGAATACGACCAGGTTGGCCTCAAAATATCTCTTCATCTATTTATAAATCATTCCCTTTTAACGCCTAGCATATTAATTAAATCAGAAGGGGGTTTGCAAGTCAAAGTCTTTGCCTGTATAAATAAGTCAATATCAGTGAAAATCAGTGGAGTTAAGGCAGTTGAGAGGGGCAGGAGCCTCACGCTGTTACTCTGATTTCCATGTCAACATTTGCAGTATCTGCATGTAATTAAACAAGCGACACTCAATGAGTCTGTCACCTCCTGGTAGTCCTGCTGTGGTCTGATATTGCCGTCATTGCCTGGGTCTTCTGTACCTGATAGAAATATTTAAATTTGCAACACATCAGAAGTAAAAGTGTGCATTTGCACCGCTCCATTGAATCCATTTCAGTTCTGATGAGCGTGGCCATGGCTCAATCTGGGGAGAGCACAGCGAGCTCTCACGGCTGCTTCTTCAGGTATCCATCATCAGGGACACTTTGGGTCTGCAATTGCTGCAAAATCCTCCCAGGAAACCTCCACAAGCCACCCCGCCTGCCCTGCAATGATGCCTCCTTGTAGGAGAGTCCCTGGTGTGTTTTTCTCAGTGCAGAATAAATGAATTTTCCAAAGAGCAGACAAAATGGGAATGGCTTTATAAGCCTGTGTGTGAGATGTGACTGTGTTCTCTGCTGATGATCCATTTTTCTGAGCTTTCATTGCTGCCTGGGATTCTCATCCCTGGCATGGGCCTTTTTTATCATCACGCACAGCTTTGACTTCCAAGGAAGACTTCTGTGCTTGCTGACCAGGAGGGCTCCACTGTGTAGTGAAAGACCTCAAGCCTTTCCTTCAGAATGGTGGTTGTTACTCAGGTCCTGTGCAGCACATGGGCTGGTGATCACATTGCCCAGGCTAGTGACCACATTTTCTTTTCCAAGGTGACTTAGGAATTTTGCTTAGCAGCTCTCCACAACGCCCCTCGGAATAACTGCCATTATCCCTGCTCTGAGATGTGAAGGTCCCACACAGTCACTGCTGGTCAGAGAACAGGAGCACATGGTCCCCGTGCTGAGCTCAGACCTCTGCCATTCCCCTTGGTGATTTGTTTTGTGCCCTCGTTGCTGACACGTGTTGCATAGTTGGGAGAACTGTGGTGAAAAGCACAGCTATTAAAAGCAAGCCCATTCTGCTGCAATACATAACCTTCTTATCCCACACAGTTTAGGAAGGTTAGCTTAAAATTATCAAAGGTGCCACAATTTTAGATGCCTGGATGTTGTCTCTGGGCCTAGTCAAATTAATATTCCTGAAGCATCCTCTTATGTGGGATGTGAAGAGCCATCAAGGGTTCATTTCCCTTCCATCTACTGTCCTTTTTTTCTGTCTGCTTTGAAGGGAAAGGGGAATAATTATGTCTTGCTTTTCAGGGCAGTTGGTGTGTTACAAACTATGTGGTTCCTTCAAGTCTTCATGTTTTTGTTCTGAAATATTGTTACAGATTTTAGAATTAAAGAATCATAGAACGGTTTGGGTTGGAAGGGACCTTAAAGGTCATCTGGTTCCACCCCCTGCCATGGGCAGGGACACCTTCCATCATCCCAGGTTGCTCCAAGCCTTGAACCTGGCCTTGGACACTTCCAGGGATGTGGCAACCCAGTTTCTCTGGGCAACCTGTGCCAGGACCTCCCCACCCTCACAGGGAAGAACTTCTATATATTTAACCTAAAGTTCCCTTCTTTCAGCTTGAACCCATTCCCCCTTGTTCTCTTACTGCAGTTCCTGATGAAGAGTCCCTCTCCAACTTCCAGGTGCTATGAGGTTTCCACATAACCTTCTCTTCTCCTGAACAGCCCCAACTTTCTCAGCGTGTCTCCATAGGGCAGGTGTTCGTTTCACCCATGTCCACACTCTCAGCCTTTTCCTGCTTTTTCCCTTCCCAGCCTTTCATGGGGGACAACTACTGTGACTCCATCAACAACCGAGCCTTCTGCAACTATGATGGTGGGGACTGCTGCGCCTCAACAGTCAAGACCAAAAAGGTAGGGATGCCCCTTCCTCTTTTTATGGGAATTCTTTGTTGAGTGCTGCTTTGTGCCTGGAAAAAAAAATATTTTTGCTCGAACAGGGGAGTTCCGAGGTCTCGGAAGGGCCTTCATCCCAGGCATCAGCTCACGAGAGGCACTGAGTTCTTACTGGTTCATTTATCATCCTGATATCCACCCTCCATGCTCCAAAGGGAAACTAAAGGTTAGGAATCATAAGGAAAAGATCAGAGAGCCAAAGGAAAGCATCATTGTGGGGCTGTTCGTTGATCCATGTGTACCTGGCTGACTGTCCCATCCCAGAGAGGGACACAGAAGGATGAGGAGCAGGGCAGCAGGGCCAGGTGGAGATGTCAAATATCTTCTGCACAGTCACCACATAGACCAGAACCTCGCAAAAAGAGACAAGTTAGTGACACAGATCTATAAAATCATTATTTAAGGTAGGGAGGATGCCTAGGAAAATAAAACCCACTGTTTTTTATCACACAGCAATGAGGGGGTGAAGTGGGAATTTCCTGAAAACAGAATCCAAACAAATGAAAGAATATCCTTATTGGCACAATGTGTGTTTGAACGGTAGGATGCATTGCCACAGAGAATTATTAAGAAAAGAAATATATTTGAAGCTAAAAAAAAGGAATAGACCTATCTGTGGAGGTTTGCTCCATCAGTGGCTATTAAACACTGATCTGGATGTAGTTTCTGGCTCAGGAATATTTAAACCATTGACTGCTTGAGCCTGGGGAAGAATCCCTCCACACATGCCCCTTTGTTAAGCTCTTTTAACACATTTCTGACCATTGTTAGAGACAGTGACTGGAGTGATAGAGCTTGTGACTTGGAGCAGGACAACATTTCATCCGTTTCTAATCAGAAGGGATTTTGAACTCGTTTCCCAAAGAAAATAAAGCAAATTTTAGCCTCTGTCACATGAATATTTTACCTTATCTTCAGGATTTGAGTGTGGAACACAATGAAAAATTCAGCTATGCTGTCTGATACATGTTAATAAATAACAAAACTTGAGGGAGCTGGGGCTCAGCATATGACACCATCCATGTCACCCATCTGAGGAAGAAGGTCCTCTCTGCAGGGAACACTCCTTTCTAAGCCAGCTTGGGCTGGAGGCTCCTTTTCCTTGGTTCAGCATTTTTGGGCTCTCTCTGGCCCATCTGGGAACACTGGGGAAGGGACGTGGACATATCCTGGTGAGTGGAAGGAGTTAATTTCTCCACTGGGGAAAATGCAGGGGAAGAGGTAGTTTTCCTAACTATGTTTTTTTGGACAAATATTCCCCTGTATTGTGGTGTCTCTTCTGACAGAGGACCTGGGAGCTCCGTGTGTGCTGGGAATCCCAGGCAGGGCCGCTCCTCTGTTCCCCACGGGTGGAATAGGGCATGGAGAGCCTATGAGGGGCTCCCTGTTGAAACAACCACTGCAGGGGTCGGCAGGGTGACAGACAGTGGCTCATCTTCAGCTGTCTCCAAGAAGAGACTCCTATCTCTGGTTGTTTTTCCTTGGGAGGAGCAGCCCAACAGCAGCACAGCTCGCTCGCTGACCTCCCACCAGCCGGGAGGGCAGAGCTGGAAGCGCCTGGTAGCTCAGCATGGTGTAGGTCTTCTCCTCCCAAAACAGCTTGCCTGGGAAACTTTATCTCACTGCCTCCAGGCTGGAGAGCAGGCGATGAAAAATCCCAAGCGGTGTCAGAGGAATGGAAGTGAGGTGCCTGAGAGGGGACCAGCCCCATCAAGACAGGAGCTAAGGGCACAGCTAAGGACAGGACTGAACTGAGGGGAGGAGGGTTAGGATTAAGGTTTGGGAGCAGAATTTATTGCTGGGCACGGAGTTGAGACAGAGTGGGATCTGCACAGAGCTGTGCACACTTACCAGCCAGGCGACTCAGGCTGGAAATATCTGCTGCTTCCCTGCCACCCAGCCACAAAGTGACCTCCCAAGGAGGGGAAGCACTTTGTAGCCCACTGGGTTACTGGTTTCTGTGCTAAAACTGCTCGATGCAAAGGGCAAATGGTCAGAGAAAAACAGCTGGTCTCATAACTGATGGATTTCCCCCATAGAGGGGGAGGTTTTGTAGCTTTTTGGAGATAAGTCTGCTTTCACAGACTTCACTGGGAGCTGGATCATAGTGACTTGGGGGGATTAGACTTGCCCTAGTTGGCAATTTAGAAACCCCCATCCTAGAGATCACACAGTTGGAGGGCTGAGCCCCAGAGCCCATCACTTCCCTGGCACACATTCAGCTTCCAAACCCTCCTCCTCTCTCCCAAAACACCACCAACATCCCAGGAGCTGAACAAGACACCTGGGAGAAGTGAGAAAAAACACCTTCTCCTTGGACCTGCCACACTAAAAAAGCAAGATGCTAACTCCCAGTTTACTACATGTATAGGGTAAAGTAGGGAATAATAACCCAGCCAGGGGGGCTGTGGGGTCAGAGCCGGGGAGGCAGCAGGAGCACCTCGCTCTGCAAAGCGGCCGCCGACACCTGCGGCAGCAGCCGAGGGGCCGTGGGGCTTGGCTCTCCCCGTTATTTTCCCGTCTGAGGCCTTTGACTGAGACCAGATTTCAGGCCAGGCTGTTCAAATACAGCCCTCCCTTTGAAGAAGTTTATGAGTGGAGCAGTACAGGAGGTATTCCAAAGGGAAAAACAATGAA
Source organism: Atrichornis clamosus (assembly GCA_013400975.1). Taxonomy (NCBI): domain Eukaryota; kingdom Metazoa; phylum Chordata; class Aves; order Passeriformes; family Menuridae; genus Atrichornis; species Atrichornis clamosus. The sequence goes on along the minus strand of WBMZ01008619.1, from coordinate 120,458 downwards.
AGGTGAGAGAAAAGGGAGCTGAATAAAAATACTTCGCATACCAAATCCTTCCAGCACAGTTTGCCACCTACTTAAAAAGGCACAGTTTTAAAATACACATTGGGTGTAAAAGCCAAAAACCTGGAGGAGACATAGGGAGGGGTGAGTCCAGCTCTGTTAATTCCAATACCAGATGAGGATACATTTTCATACCCTTGTAGAGAGAGCGAAACACATGAAAGAGACTGCTTTGCTCCTTTTCTTTCAGGGTTACATTCTATGTGGCAGATGTGTCAGTCTTTTAAAGCCCCTGCAAGTTTACCCATAAATGTCCAACATTTATGCAACACCTGTTTTTCTCCCAAAATGTCACAGGACATTTTAAAAGCTTTAGATTTATCATCTTTTTCCCTGCTGCAGCCATCGCTGAGGTGACACATGGTTCACATTTAACAAAACATAGCAACTCCGCACATTATTTTGGGAAAGGGCTGAAGATTAACATTGCACCATGTGAAGATTCAGGAGTTAACAGGCGAGTAAGAGCTGGCTTCAGATCTTTAGTGTCCGCAAACTGTCAAGACTTAAGTTTCACTGCAGTCCCACCACCCTCCCAAACACGCTTTCGGCTGCACACAGTGCTGTGAACAGGCTGCCTGAAAGCAAAATGCTTCAACCCATATTCACTTTAATTCTCAGCCCTCTTACTTAATGTGAGATTTTGCACGCTCCCGTTTTGTTGCCCTGAAAATGCACAAGGGACTTCCATGCAGCAGTCGCTTATCCCATGTTTTCCCTTTGCATTTGAGCATTAGCAGTGAATGACCTTGTGGGTTCTGTCAGCAGGGAGTGGAGCAGTGTGACTTATCTGACCAAGCACCGACTAATCAGCACTGCTGCTTAGATAGGAAATAATGAGTATTTGCCCTGCACTACTCACAATCAGGCTGGAGAGCTTAAAAGAAATCATTAAAGACCCTTTTGAACGCTACAAACAGCAACAAATAAATTCAGTCATAATCTGGGCATAAATTCGAGGCAAGTGCAGTCAGCAAGCAGGAAAAAGAGACATTCATCAGCTTAATTATTTGTTGTGCGCTAATTGATGAGCGTCGCCCTGCAGCGGGCGAGAAGCCAGGGCTGGCACAGGGACGAGTGCCACCCAAGGAAGCAGGGAAACGGGCAGGCTGTGCAGGGAGCAGGGGGCTGATGGCAGATCTGCTGCTGGGGCGGAGGACGGGGCTGTGCTGCTCACAGCCTGCCCTGTGCGTGACCCAGGAGCAGCTTTGAGAGACAGGAAGGCCATTGCCGGCCAACCTCCAAGGGAGAGAAAGCTTCTGTTGTGTATCTGGAGGGGATAAAGTCTTCCGTGAAGGACAAAGCAAAATCCCATCTCCTTTTAATCTTCCTCCCCTCCTGACCCAGCACAGGTTGCCAGCTCCCTTCTGCCTGGCTGCTCTAGGAAGCTGCCTCTTGCTTTGTATCCTGCCGCAGATAAAAGAAGACGCTATTTTCTAAAACATTACATACGTGACACTGCCAAAGTGAGGGAAATAAATAACCTGGGCATAACTGGCTGTCTCTGGGCTGTTGGCCGCCTGTGAGGAGCTCGTGGGGCGTGTGGCACTGCTGGGAGAGGTTCTGGCTGTTTCCTCTGATTCATTTCAGGAAATCTTCTCTCCAGTAACTGTCTCCTCCACTTCTTTTCTTCCCCTTCCCTTTATAAGTTTTCCCTAGACACAGCTGTCTAGAAAGGCCTCGCAGAAATCAGAAAAGTCTTTCTTTAGGCTCTGCTTACGTACTTTGTTCCAGACTCGGGTCGCAGATTTGCCTAGTTGAAGGTCCTGCAGTCTGGTCCCTGTATATTTAAATACTCTGAATTCGCTGTTTTAAAATTCCCTCAACTTCAACCATTTGTAAGGGTGAACTTTCATCCCTTTTGCTCTCTGCCTTTCCTTTTTGTTGCTTAAGGGGTAAACCTAAAGCTCCCATGAGAAAAACTTGCCTCCCTTAGTTATCACTCAGGTTTTCCTTCAACTACTTTGCCCCATAGCACTTAGAAAAGAAAGAGAAAAACTGTCCTGTCCCTTCAGCCTCTTGACATTTCTGTCCAACACCTTGGAGAGGAAAACCAGCAAGTGCCTTGGCGGAAAACAAATGAGGACTTGGGGTAGATAGAGGGCCGTGTGGGATTCATCCAAAGCTTTGCTTATCTAAAAGATAGGCGAGTTATCAAAACCTCTTCAGAGACTTTATGGCCGAGAATTCAAGGCCTAAAGAAAGGAGCTTTGAACTGAGGGGCTGCTGCTGGCTCCAGCAGGGATTTCCAAAGGCTGTCCCTGTCTCCCCAGGAAAGGGGGGTGGTGTCTGCTGCACTCCTACCCCTAAGCCAACAGAAATAACCACTGCTTGGTATTTGGAGAAATAAGCGCCTTCTCCCATCTCTCTGACTGCGACACAGACCTGTCTTAGGGAATCTCAGATCTTGCTGCCCTGTCACAACATGGTTTTGAGGCGGTTGTTAAGTGACCACACCGGCTGAGGAAATTCTGTTTATGCCGAAGCAATGATGTTCCTGCCAGGATGCTGCTCCCAACAACTTGCCTGTCCCCAGCTGGGTGTGTTTGTCAGCTCTATAATTAGCTGGGGAGATACAATGAATGGTGGGTGAGCAGGGAGGAAGGAAGGATACAATGCCGAGGGTTGCTTCATGCCTCTGGAAGTGGCTGAGCGCTCCAAGCACGCTGGTTCACCCCGACGTGTGGGTGAACTCACTTCCCCACCAGCTCTGGGTCGCAGGCTCAGTGGCTGTAGCTGTTTGCCATGTGAGGAGTGCTTTCTGTCAGGGTTGGTCGGGATGGGAGCTTATTTTTGGGGCTCAGATCTTGGTTTCATAATCTTTCAGGGAGGCTTTCCAGGCGGCGATAAATTAAAAGCAGTGATGGTAGTAGCACATGTTGCCTATCCTGAGAGAACGTTCTTGGCTTCAAGGGACATGGGGCTTCCCACAACATACGGCATTCCCAGGGGATGTGCTAGTGGAGGGTGTTTGCTTTGCCATCCGACCTCACTTCATTAGCAAGTGTTACAAAAAACAGCGAACAAACCTTCCCTGCTCCGCCGCCAGCTATTTGGCCTCTGGGTGGTCTGGCTCCTATTAAATCTTTGGTGATTATTTAGACTAATTACATTCATGTTTGCACAATCAGTAGCACGAGAGTAGGAAGCACAGCTGATTGCTGAGCAACTCAGCTCCGTGTGGTTTGGCAAACAGGCTCCCTCACTCTGCTGTGCTCTGCGGCCGGCAGGGATGCGGGAGCCATGCGGGCTGGGCTTTCCCGGGAATCCCTGCTGGCTTTGGGCCATCCTGCTCCCACTGGTTCTGGTGAGGCTGCTCCCAGTTTGCACAGGACGGAGAGAGTGGAGCGTCTGTTGGGTTCTGCTGAGCTGCATCCTGATACACCACGGTTGCTGGTTTGACTGGGGGAAAGCTCAGTTTATGGTGGGTTAGTTAACAAAACTTCAAGCTTTCAGAACTGCATGTGCTGCATGGAGAGGAGGTTTCCTGCCAGCTCCGTCTTTCCCGGCCCTCTGGAGCAGTGCCCTAGGTGTGAACCTGCATACCAGCACCCAGAGTTAAAAGGGGGCTCGCTCTTGCTCCGTTATCTTGAGCTGGTGACCTCAATGCCGAAAACCACTGGGAAGACCCTTACAAGAGGCATTTTTGTCCCACAAGGACCTTGTCAGGGCACAGAATACTCCCATGTTTGAGCTGGGAAGCTCTGGGAAGGTGAGGGCCACGACACTCAGCACGGGCTGCCACGCTTATCTTCCAGGCCACACTGCCCGCCAAGGCTCTGCCTGCAGCAGGGCCTCCACAGCCCCAGTGAGGCCTGTCTGGGAGATTTCGCAAACACTTCAGGGCTGAAATCTAACAACAGCCTGTTTCCCAACACTTTGCAGCCCTCCTCCCCTGCTTCCCCCTCCCCGGGCCCGATCCTGCCTGCCCTGGTGCTGCTGGGAGCCAACCCTAGGCACGGGCAGAAGGCACAGCCAGGTCAGCCTGATACCAGCCTCCATGAGGGACGAGCTCCCAGCCTTTGCAGAGCTGTTTTCCATCCCTCCCTCTACCTGTCTGGGATTTCTCCTGTCGACATTCCCACCAGTTCCCTATAGACTGGCCTTTCTCAGCAGGGATCTGCCTTGGGGTGTCACCAGCCTCTTCAGATAGGTGCATGTAGCGAGGAGTTATGACCTCTCACTCATTCCATGACCTGCATCCTAGTTCTGCACTGCTCTGTTGCATTGTTGTCTTTGTTCCCACAGTTGGGAGCATGGCATCCAGGACAAATCTAGCCCTGTTTCCAAGAGGCAACTTGAGTTTTATCCAAGTTTTATCCTCTCTTCACTTAGCGTGGGAGAGGATGCTTAGTCTGGGTTCGTGCACTGTGCAGCGATGGCGGTGAGTTGGTCGAGGTGTTTTGGATGCCCTGTGAGTTGCACCGACACCCAGATGTCTGTGCCAGCCTCCTGCCCAGCCCACACCTGCTGCCCTTGCTCCTTTGGGTTCAGAGCAGGGTGTGACATGTCCTGCACGCTCCAGGTGACGGGAATGGTTGTATCTCTTTTCTTTTGATGATGGATAGGTCTGTGGTCCACTGTGGTTCTGGTGTGGCTCACATTCGCCTGAGCTCTGTTGATCCAGTGCCATGACTGTTCTGGATCATCTCCAAGAGGTGTGTGTAGGTGTTTTGAGCTGTGTTCTTCAGTTATGCCTATTTTAGTTGGGCTGAGCATACAATATCTTGCATTACTTCATCAGTTGTTCAAGCCAGGCCGTCAGTTTAATTTTTAGCTTTTTCTTCTCGCCCTCCTAGACATTTGACAGGTTTTCTACACGGGGAGATTGATGTAGGTGAAATGCAGGGCTTGGTGGGTTGAAGGAAGAGGAGCTGACTCCTTACTACTGGCTCTACAATGGGTAAATCTGGAAATTTCAATGCAGGTCATGTATTCTGTAATGAGTTGGGCTTTCACAGACCTATTTAAAAAGAAAAGAGGTAGTTAATCTTGGGGTATGTATATCTGGGCTCCACACCTAAATGGGCTATCATTCTGGATAAGGCTCAACATTTATTATTTCTAGCACATCCAGCAGCTTTATGTCATGGCTGTGTACTCCAGAGGGCTGTCACTGTGTGAGCCCAAGGCAATAGACAGTCCTTCTTCTAAGGGATTTTACAGTTTCTGTGAGCTGGGTACTTCAGGCACTCCCAGTAGATTCTGTGTGTGGGTTAGATTCCCTAAATACCTATGTAAATCACGTCCTTAGGGAGCTCAAATGTGTATTTGTTGTAAGTGTTGTTTAAAGTGAAAACCCTGTATTACTGCTAAGGTTTTGGAGAATTTTGTCATGTCTAATATGACTGTGGCTGTGCTCATTACCCATAGAAATCTCTGCCTTTTCACATAATAGAAAACTGATCTCTGGAGCTCACTGCCATAAGACAAAACAATTCATCTATCTGGACAATAGCACTGTAAAAATCGAATTGCATAAAAAGCCTCCATAAGGGACATAAAGTGAATAAGACTGATCTGATCAGGAAGAAACCCTCCTACATCAGGCTACCCACTGCTGGGAACTGCTGCTGAGCCACGAAGCTGTCTGCTCTGGGGGCCACAGCTCTGCCTCACAGAGAAAGCTTCTGCTCTTCTGTCCATGACCACTACTGGGAGACCAGGGGGTTTCTGGAGACAATACACAGCACGACATTTCTTCTCTAGTGGCTCCATCTCCCCAGGAACTGGCTGTAATGCAGTAGCAATCCAGTCTCGTACGTGCACCTTTTCAGGCTGGTCCGGGGCTGAGCACAAAAAGCAAAGAGGAAAACAAGGGATTCACAAGGAGAAATGGGAGGAGAGGGAATGAAGGAGGTAGATCACTTAAGGCAACATCAAATTCATGCCAGTTTGGGTGCCTAAGGCTGCTGTTTCAGCATAGAGTAGGTGAGGGGAATGTCAGCTGGTAGTTTGGAGCCACAGCCGTGCAGGGCTTTCTCTCCTGGCTCCAGTGTTCCCGCAGGTGAAATGGGAGCATGTCTGGGATCTCCGTGCCTGCAACACATCCCACTTAAGCCTGGACAGCAGCAGAGATGAGGTGCAGTAGGCTGTCACGACTAATTTCAGCCACTTCACTGAAATGCTTGAATTGGGTGTGTGGTTGACCTGTGTTCAGTGCAAAGTGTGGATCCATCTTCCCTCTCTCTCCTTTGAAGGAAGGGGCCACTTAATCGCCTTTGTCAGGTTGTTACAGGCAAACACAGTGAATCTGGGCCAGGGAGAGGAAAAAACTTGATCAAGACAAATGACAGAATCAGATTCCCAGGTTTTGCCTCCAACCAGTAGCTTCATTGTACAACAGGGAGGATTTTTAAAGTCAAAATCATTGCCAAATCCAGATTGGACTGAATAATTCAGGATAAAAAATAAAAACAGAAGAAAACTCCAGATGTACTTAAATGTTTTGTTTGAGCATTTTCTAAGTGAAACAAGTTTTTATTTCAAGACATAACTTTTGCTGTGAAATAGTCTGTTTTATTTGTTTGTCTTGAAGGGAAAGGTCAAATCTGAAATATAGCAGATAATCTGAACCAAAATGTTTCTTTCTACACTGAACAGAAAAACTCGATTTTTATTTTGCATGTATCTTTTCTTTTTCCTTTTGGTATTTTAATTCAGGCATTAAACAATCCCTCCTCAGCCTCCTCCCCAAACCCCATTGTTTGCCGACTTCTCTGTTTTCCTATCTAAGAATATTCATAACACTGTGATACGAGGCAGTCCTGCTCGGGCTGGCTTCTGTTGGATCAAGTGACCCTTAAGCTCCTATTGTTTTCTGCAGTTTATAAACTTACTTAGTTGCCAATTATTTGGATTCATTTGCTTTTAACTTTCTGGACTCTTTCTTCTCTTTGCAATCTTCACGTTTGCGCAATTGTAGATTCACATTAATCACTGGCTGGTTATTTAGTTCATAAGTCACCAAGGCCATGGCTTGATGAAGAGTCATCACCCTACTCTACCTGGAGGGTCAGGTCTCCTGTGAATGGAGTCAAAAGCAAGGGGAGGAGGCTCTCTAAGCCCTACTTTGGTGATGAGAGTTGGTTATTTAGTGTCTCTGTCAGCACGTCCCTGCCTTAGGCTCCCCAGTTGTGAAATGAAGCTCCACACCCCTCCTTCCCGTTCCTGCCTGCGTCAGGAGAAAGGCATCCCGGAGAGGGACAGGCAGGGACTCGTGTGGAAGGTCTAGGTGGAGATGGCAGCACAGTGCTGGGTCCACATTCCTAGATGTGCTGTGCATGAGACATAGGCAGACTCAGGCTCCATAGCCTGGAGAAAAGTGTTTGTGAAAGGGAGAGTGAGCGTGTGGCAGCAGAGCCGGGGGGAGCAGACGGCGCGCGCGTGCAGCCCTCGCTTCGGAACACTGGAACAGGTTGTGGCACTGCCTTGGAAGGAGTGCAAGGGAGGGGAATGAGGTCATTTGTTCAGTCTGTGCAGATGGGAGAAATTCTTGGGAATTCACTTCAGGGCAAGTGAGGCACTGTTCCACTGCCACCCCCTTTTCTGCAGGTAAATACTGTGGTGCAATAGGCCCAAATCAACTTTCACTAGCCAGGATTGCAGGCAATTGTTTCAGCTCCTTCCCACGTCTCTCCAGAGGGATCATGGAGAGATGACAGATGGTGAAGGCAGCCGTGTCTCACTGCATTCCTTTGTTGTTCCTCAGTGCCCTTTAGCTGCTCCTCCTGACCTCAAACACAAGAGGTGTTCAGAGAAGTCTCTGCTGGACTCCAACTCCATTGATCTGTGAGACAGTGCTTGGCTCTGTTCTTGAGGAATTGAACCCAAGAACATTCATAGTTAAATGCACAAATGGACCTAAGTACAGCAGCAGCACTCAAACCTTAGGGCCCTTCTGTAGAATGATACCCTGCAGAGGGGAGATTATTCCCAGGAATAGGGTTCCCCAAAGCTCCCACACTGGAGGTGAGTACAAGTGCTACAGGACATGCTGGAGCTGGGACCTGCTGGACCCAGCGGTGTTTGATGAGTGGCTGAGTTGGTCATGTGAGATGAGGGTTTGTGAGTTTGCTGTGCTTTAGTGTTTGTAGCCATTGGGGTAAGGATAGCTTTCAGAAGAGGCTGGCAGGGCAATGTGACCCAAGCACTGTGGTGAGTACCCCAAAAAGCCCCAGAGTTGCCTGAGAAGCACCTGTGTCCCCAGCCAGCTCTGTTCATGTGCTTGATGGCAGCTGTTAAGGGAGTGTCTGCTGACCAGTAATTGCATGACTTGACCAGGTTCTTCTTTACAATTTTCACAGCTTTTCTTATGAACAGGCAACTCACCTGAGACCTCAGTGCAGCAGCAGCTCAGCACTAACATAAATCACTGTAGAAAATAACATTGTTGAAGATTGAAGCTGATCTCTGAAGATTTCACCCCAGAGGCCTTGTTTGTTCTCCAGGCTGCTGTAGGTGTTTCCTTCTTCATGCCTTTGTGTTTTTGGCTTCCTCCCCCAGGTTACACCATTTCCTATGTCCTGTGACCTACAAGGAGAGTGTGCTTGCCGGGACCCCAACGCCCAGGAGCACAACCAGAAAGACCTTCGTGGCTTCAGCCTTGGGTAATGCCAAGCGACGTGGAAAGGAGGACCACACTGCTCAAGGCAGGCTAGGAGAGACACCACATCCCTTTTGGTATCGTTTTTAACATTTAGCTGCTCAACTGGATGGCATTTCTGCACCAGGGACCCTTAGAATTCAACCAGTCTGCCTTTAATTTTTGTCCAAGGAGAACTCAAAGTAGGGGTTTATGTATTAATTATATCTTAAATAGTGATGATGAGAAACAACCAACCAACCAAGAGTCAAGTCGAGAAGACTTTCATGTATCAAAACAGCATGTTATGCCCACCTAATTTGAACAGTTCATATCTAGATTCAAGGCGAGAAACAAAATATTTATGTACACATATTTATAGAAATAAGTAGAGAAAGAGAGAGAAGAGTGAGAGATTATGATCAACGCAAAAACACTTTCCCCTCCCCAGCACTCACAACTCAGACTGCTCATGGAAGAGGCTGTGCTCTTGGAGGACTCCAAGCTGAGCCTTTTCTGTTGCTGAATGCCAAGGTATCACACGCTCGGGGCACTGAGGTTGGGGTGGGATCTCCACAGGGCCGGGCCTCTTGGCAGGTGACTTGCCAGGCACCCAGCCAGCTCGAGATGTGGGATGCATCTGCTCCTCACAGGAATGCTACTTCCAGCCAGGGAGCTCAGCAGACTGCAGTGGCCTTTCTGTGCAGCTCCTCCTTCTCCCCCTGCCCTCAAAGAGCCAACAAAAAGCCCCCCCTTGTAGCCTGCAGGGCTTCTGAGACGTTCCTGTGTGGAGATGAGCAGGTGGTTGCATGGTGGAGGCCGGGAGTGGGGAGTCTAAGGACTGGCATTGAGGAACGTGGATGATTGCTTCTGAGGAGCAGAGAGGGGAACTCGCGCCCGCACTTGTCATTTGAGCATGTCTGCTGCTGCTACTCCTGCTGCTATGTCCCATACAACTGGTTTCCTTACTGTGTCAGGACAGGGTGAAAAGCAACCCCATACAACCAAACAGTCTGCCTTAAAGCTTACCTACAACCTGCCTTTCAAACCCTCTGGTCTCTTCCTCAGCATTGGGGCGAGAAAACAGGACACCAGCCAGCCAAAGGAATCTGCTTTCTGGTCTCCCCCCGGCCAAGTGGTTCTCCAGGCTCCTCCACCCCTCTTATGGTGGTCTGTGTCTAGCAACCGCTTCATGCTCCTGTTTTCTCAGGAGAAGGGAAGAGGAGGAGGAGATACATGCCATGGGGAAAGGACCGCAAGAGACAGTATTAGAATTTTGGCCATATTTGTCAGTATTAAGCTGCCAGGCCAGTGGGTCGGACACTTTGGATGGACCAGGATCTTAGCTGTTTGCAATCTTCCAGAAAGAAGGGCATTAGCTGCAGCAGACCTCACACTTCCCTGTCATCCTCCTGCTTCAGCCCACAGGGGAACATGCTGTGCCAGACCCTTGGTGATTCCTTTAATCACATTAGATTGAGTCACTGAGATACCCAGGGCATCCAGTGCTGCCACTGCTGCTACAGCCCATCCCACGGAAATCCCAGAGATCTTTTCAGTGTGGCTTGGGCATGTGTCTGCTGCTTCAAGCTCCTCCTAGGAAGAACACACATCCAAAAGAACATCCTTCCCAGTGTTAAGTCTGTTCCTTGGAACTCTCCTGACTTGTACAATCTACTAGGTAAAGAGAAGTTAGAAATGTTTTTCTTACTGCTGCTTGACTGAACATTTAGGCACTGGCACAAGGCAGAAGGGTAAGGGGAAGGGTCCTTTAGCTCATGGAGATGGATGTAAAGGTGGGTTGGAGAACTAGAAATGGAAAACTGGTAGAAGGGTAGGTGCAAGGAGCCAGGCTCTTGCTACCCACTGTTAGGGTTGTTTCTATTGGAATAAAGCAGAGATGAATCTCAAGAACTAAAATGTAGAGGCCCGGAGAGGTGATTGTCATTAAGAAGGTGAAGAGCTCTCTGTTGTGAAGCTCCAGCTATTCCTGGAGAAGGCCTGGCCATGGGAGCTGTGTGGATGGCTCTGCCCTCACTATGCAGGGGTGTACTGGAAAGGGAGGTGCAGTGGGATCAGGGCTCCTTCCGTGGAGTTAGACTGAACGTCCTCCAGCTTAGAGAGCAGTGGCATAAACCTCCGCTTTTGCCCCTTGCCATCAAACATGGGAAGTAAATAACTGTGGAAAGGTTGCTGCTTCCCTCTGGTCCCTTTGACCCACCCTGTTTTGTTGGCAGTTTGTTCATGTGCCACCCAGCCTGAGAAGAGCTCACAACCTCAAAAGCCTTTCAGACTGACGACACAACAAGTCCTTAATGCCTGAGGCATTTTGGCGTGATCTCCCCTCTCCACCCTCATCCTCGCAGGGAGGCTCCATTCAGGTCTTGCAAGCATCCTGAAAATGCCCTTCCAAGTTGTGGAGCGTGGAGGAGATTTCCCACCTGCTTTTCCTAGCTTGGGCGGTGCCCAGGAGAGACAGGTCCGTACAGACATGATTGCCACTTGCTGCTGTGGGCTCCCAGGAGCTCAGGGCCAGCTGAGCCCCTCTGGCCAGCCAGGACCAGCCCCTGCTCACCGAGCTGAGACCTTCTCAGCTCAAGGGAGACAGCGGCTTCTCGCCAGCACAGCCTCACACGTCAGTCTCACTCCTGCAGTCCTGGAGTGCCCCAACTCCCTTTCCCATGGGCAGGCTGTCCCTGCTGCTATTTGACTTCTTTTTTTTCAAACTACCATGTTGGCACTGTCCACCTCTTCCAACAGGGCTGGCAGGACTGGGAGTGGAAGAAGTTCTGCTCTGAGTCATGTTAAATCTGATGGCATTTTTTTTTTCACTGGGGCAAAGCCCCTCTGCATTTCAGGTGCTGTACCAAGCACCCAGAGGAATGCTGAGAGAGGAGCCATGGGAATGGGCACATGCTCAGCTCCTGTGACCCATGCTCCCAACCTTGGGCAAGGCCAGCTGGATCCTTGCAGCATCTACCACTGTGTGGGCCTCGAATGCCCAGTGGAGTCCTAGGAAAGACCCTCTGTGATTGTGGTGGCCACTGGGTGGGAGGCGAGGGGGATATCACCCACCACCTCCACCCACTGAGTCAGCGGTGCAGGTCGACATCAAACAAGAAGTTTGGTGAGGGAAGAGAAGAAGAGGGTGCTCGTGCTGGTGAAATTCAGCTGCTCATAAAGTCCAGGTCACCTTAGTGCCAAGATCTTCTCCGTCACAGTCAGCCAGGGCTGCACCTTACCTGGGGCCACCAGGCTGTGGGTGATGTCCGTGGCCAGCGGGAGGGAAAGCTGGAGCAGAAAGCGGTGAATGGTGCACGGTGGGGTGGGAAACTCCAATCAGCTGCTACCCCTCTCCCTCCCCACCCTCTCGCAGACAGGCTGAGCTGGTGTCCTCCTGCTTTTCTTGCATCTTCCGCTGTCCCCCCTCAGGCTGAGAAAGGAGGATGGCACCAGAGGACTCTTGGAATCGGGTTCCAGCTACCTCCCTTCCGGTTTCAGTTTCACTTGGTTGTAACTGTCGGTTTGTTCTAGGTTTTACCTGTGTCTAAGAAAAAAAAAAAGGGAAAAAAAAAGAGAGAGAGAAAAAAGAAAGCCCCATAGCCAACAAAAGTTTCTTGCTGCAAGCAATTCAAGTGGGGGAAAAAAATTAATATGTGAGGCTTTACAGAGAGGAATAGGAGAGAAAAAAAAGCAAAAAACTCATAAAAAATAGAGAAAAGAAAAAGAAAACCCATATAATCCAAATCCAAGAAGAGCAAAGCCTATTTTTGTGTGTTTTAAAGGAAAACACTGATTCTGCCAGCTGAGTAGAGAGCTAGATACTAAGTGTAGATTTCCCTAGAAGTACCGTGAGGTTTTATAACATTGTCTGGTTTTGTTTTCCTCGTGCGTTGTGATAAGTCCAGGAACTAAGGCTAAGGGGTTTTTCCCCTGGTATATTGTTGTTTGTGGGGGGAGGGGGGTGGAGTTTGCTATTTTTGTTTTCCAGATTATTTTTTTAAGTGTGTTATTTGTGCTTATTTTTACGTTATCCAACTGTACATACGCATTTAACCAGTATTTCACTGTGCTCTAATTACTGCACTCAGAAGCACTGCACAGTCTGAATCCCGGAGAGCTGCGAGAGACTGGGAGGGAGGGGGGGAAGGAGAAAGCTGCTACCTGAGCAGACAGGTGATTCCCATTTTTGGGAAGCAGGGTGCCGACCAGCCCCTTCCAGCCCTTTCTTTCCGTTTGAGGCCAAGCTAGAAGGCAGGAGGGGATGGGGGGAAGTCAGCTGAGGGTGGGATGCTCACAGGGGTTTCAGAGCTGGCAGTTTGGCCTTTGAACTGTTTTGGATGCCATGGAAATTCCCAGCCTTTTGGCAGCATCTTGCCTTCCCCTGCCCAATCCCTGGAGGCCCCAGTGAGAGTTAATGGGCGTGTTTGTATCACTGGGAGAGGACCACATGCCCAGCAGAGACAGATACCTGTCTAGCTCTAGATATCTCTAGATATCTTCACGGTTGTGGGCCCCATTTTGGTCTCAGTGGTGCAGCTGAGATTATTTGTTTTATGTTTTTTTCCACGCTATCCCATCCTCTGGGGAAGGTCATCTCCCTGCTGGGGGTGCAGCAGTGCTCCTGCTTCCAGGTGACCTTAAATGTTTGGTCTGAAGCCTCGAGAACAGTCCCATTTCCCTGGAGGACCTTGACCACTGAGTTCAGTGGGAGCATGACCAGAACATCAGCAGGAGCAGGTCCGGGTGGGCAATAGGGGTTTGGTGTTGGGCTGTTCCTGCCACCTGGAGGATTCAAACCCCCGTTCGTTTTAGCAGGAGCAAAGTGAGGCTTAATTTTCTGTTTATGTCTTCATTTGGCAAACTGAATTTTCCCCTTTTCACCGGATCTATACATCCAAGATTCATTGAGAATGAGAATCATTTCCTCTGAGGCCACACTCAAGAGCTTGGCTTGGCTTCAGGTGTCTTTGATGAGGAGTCTTGGTGCTACTTGGTGGTGGTTTTAGTCCTGTCAGGTCAAGATGTGGAGCTAGCGAGTCCAAGTTATCTTTGGTTCCCATTCTGGCTTAGTTTAGTCTTTTGGTTTTTCCTTCTTTTGGTGAGGCCACACTTGAGCCACCAGTTTCCATCTTCTGAGTGCAAAGAACCAGGGCTTTAACGAAACATTTCACCAGCAATTCAAGAGGGAATTGGAACCATTGTGGAGTTTGCATTGTACGGCCTCTGTAATTACGTACCTGTCTGCAGATGAGAGGCTGAATTTTGCTCCCATCAAGTCAGCACAGGTTTTTGTTGTTGTTGACTTCACTGGGAGCAGGATTGAGCCATGCTATATATATAAATATATATATAAATATATATGTGATATATATATAATATTATATGTGTAATATTATATATATATCAGTGTAATATTTACAAATAAAACTGTGATCTCGTCTAGAGAAAAATGTATTCATATTACCAACTGCTCTTCCATATTTATGTATCATATTGTATCTTTTTATTATAATTATTATGATTATTATGGTTATTATTATTATTATGGAATCTTTCTTGGCACCTTTTGGAAGCCACGTCAACCAATACTCCAATGAAGTGCTGAGGATCTATTTTCACAAGAATTCTACTGGTCTACTGTATAAAAGAGAAAAGAAAAAAAAAAAAAGAAACAAGCAAAATACAGTTCAACCCTTAATTCTGTACCTCACGCCTGTACGTTTGCTGCTCCAGTTTTGGGTTTTGTTTTGCGTTCGTTTGTTTTTAACGGATCTAATTTAAGTCTCCAAGCAATATATAAAGATGTAAATAGTAAAGCTTATTTATTAAGATTGTCATCTTTTTTAATTTATATTTACACAATTGTTCATCTAATTTATTTTTTTTTTCAATACAGTTTTTAACAGTTGTCCTTTTTTTGGTTCATGATGTTTTTTAAATCATTTTCACAGAATTTCTTTATACAGGTTTTTCTCTTTCTTTTAATAAGCAACAACTTCCTCTGGTCTTTCAAAAACAGGTCATGTTTCACTCCAAAAAAAAAAAAAAAAGTTATGTCAGATTCATCAGAAATATTTTGCCATTGTTGATTCCTATACCCTAAAGTTCTATATTATATAAATATATAATACCTTGTATGCTTAAATATTTAACTGTGTGATTTTGTATATATCTTCATACACATGCTCACACACATATGAGGGTTAATGTCCCCACATGCTGGGAGAACAGAGAATCAGAAACACAGACAATATAAGCTTGTATTAAAGAGTTCTGAACTGGACCCCTCGCTCTTGCCACGTCTCCTTTGCTTTCGGTCGAGCCGCTCCCGAGCAGCACCCGCGGGGTTGGTGAGTGTGGCTGTGGGGTCCCACATCTGGCTGCACAGCTGCACAGCACCCTGTCCATGTGCTCCAGCTCTTGGCTTTTGGGCAGGGGGGTTGAAAAGCGCCGTGTTTTGATGGGGATGCAGCGGATGGAGGGAGGCAGCGCTGGGCAGGGCCCTGTGAGCTCGTTTCACCTTCCAGTGGGTTTGGCTCTGCCGAGGTGGTTCAGGTCCTGCTTGACTCCAGGCAGGCTGGTGGAGGTTTTGGTGTGAGAGAGGCTTGAAAATCAAGTTGTCTCTGCTCGCCCTCTTCATCACATGCGGAACATTTTCATCTAGAAAACTAGTCCCGGTGGGAATGTGCCTTGATTCAGGGCTAGTACCTAGGAGGAAGGCTGAAAGCAAACTATGTGCAGCCGTAGACCTGAACATCCTGATGCACAGAGCCTTTGGACACATGAGAAAACAGACAGATAAAGATAAATGAGTCTCCAGTGGTGAAGAGATAGCTGGGCTTGCAGTCTCCCCACCAGACCAAGGTCTTGTAAGGTGTGCACAGTGAGCTTGTGCGTGGTGAGGGCAATAGACTGAGAGATGAGAATAAATAATTTTATTTTTTTTACTCTGGCATAAATGAGTCAGTAAGAAAACGTATTGCATTTTAACTGTGAAAGTTCACTGCAACATATTGAGCAGGGAGGGTCAGGAATCGCACGAGCAGGAGCGCATCGTGTTTTCTGTACTGTCCTTGTCTGTGGTCAATGCCTTATTAATGGCTGTAAGTGCGTCACAGACAGCCCTATCAATAGCACATACTGTAGATAAAAAGGCCCAGGAATGATGGATTAAATGGGTTGTGTCTATGGCAATATACAAATCAATTGGCTGTGTGTTGAACTATCTATTAAGCTTTAATAAAGACCTTAAGAGGGGAGCAGCCGTGAAGGCAGGGAACAGCAGGCAGCTCGCTCCTGCTGGGCTCTGCTCAGCTCCACTCCTCCTGTATGTGCACAACCACCCCGGGATCAATTGGAATGCAGTGAGAACAACAGTTTCTATGTCCAGGTTACGTGTCTTGTTTGAAGATCAATCACTAAAGAAAGCCAGGGAAATTGCTCTGAATTCATGCGGCAAAATCCTCTCCCGGCTCAAAGTCACAGCTTCTGGAACAGGTGTGGCATTGGTGATTGTGGCAATCACAGACTCACAGAATGGCTTGGGTTGGAAGGACCTTGAAGATCATCTAGTAATGGGAAAATGAAGCCATTAGCAGCAGAAAAATTTCATGTCAAAAAACCTGGAGGCTTAAAAAAGCTTCCATAGAAGGACTGGAACATAAAGAAAACTGCTGACAAGTATGAAAGAAAACTTCTTTCCATGTAAGCAAGGACATCTGAAAATGAAATGAGTGTTCAGGCTGGCAGATGTGTGCCCATGTGTTCAGTTGCTTTCACCACATGCACACACACAAACCCAGCAAACCCTTTGTGGTCCAGCGCTACTTTTTCCTGGCCTTGTTCATTCCACTTCCTCTGTTTTTCAGTTTCTAAGGCACACACACCTGGAAGGTGAAGAAAAGTGAGCAGTTCTGAGGCCAGGATTCTCCTTTGTGCTGCTCATTAACTACCAAAATACTGCGATGGCCCCAGATTTTTCCCTCTGCCCTGAATTGGAATCACAGCTGCTTACATCATTCAAATCAACAACTGGCCTAAGTTCTCTGATAAAAGGCAGCCAAAGGGCCAGGGTCTTAACTTTTGTTAAGTACATGTGAGGCAATACTGTGTCAAAATAGTTTTAAAGGTCTTGGGAATCTTTTGGCTGACTTCTTTTGGGCCTGGAGAGGATCGTTACTGGTTAAAAACAACTTCCATAAAATTACTTTTTTTTTTTCAGATAAAAGGTTATTCACAACTTTTTGATCATTTTACTTATTGTGATGAAGAACTAATCCAAACAGCAACATCACCCCTTCTTGCCAACCTCCCTGCCCTGCTTTTAAGATGTTATCTGCCAATTTATCAATTCATAAATCATTTCTCCAGTCATATAGCTTTTTAAAGAAGCCTAAGAGCCCCATATCTAAGCTTGCTGCTGTTCCCCTTTATCCTCATCCAGCCCACAGGGCTGAAATGACTTACACTTCAGGTCTGTTGGCATTTTTGATGAGAGAGTTGAGATATGGGGATAGTTCTCCCTGAATGTCAAAACTCACCTCTGTCTTTGGGCACTCACCTTGTAGCGCAGACATGCTAAAAATATCTTTTCAAAATGTCACCCTAAAAACTTGGTGTTTCCCAAGCCCTGGTGCCGCTGTGTTTCCACAGGGCTCCACACCACAGTGCCTGCTAAACACGCTTGGAGAGATGGAAGAGTGCAGGGAAGGGAAAAGCAATGCTTTTTATTCCACTCTTTATTAATACTGCAACGCTCAAACTTTCCTCCCAAGCATTTAAAGTCCCCTGACCCCCACGGAACCATATGAAATGCCCAAGCTGAAGCACACTGTACCAACCCAAACCGTTCCTCGAAGCCTTGGCAGCTCCTGGCACCCAGGATCAGGAGCCCTTTGGCAAAGCCTTGTGCCCCCCCAGCCCCAGGCCGGCCCTGTGAGGGGCACTCACAAGGCCAGAGCTGCCCAGGGCATGTCCCCCCACCAGGGTGGCGCGGTGAGCCATGGTCCTGGTTCAGTGTCACGGCCACCCACACCCAGGGAGGCAGACAGACCAAGTGTGCTGAGATAAAAAAACCCAGAAACCTTTTGTTTTGTGTCTCAGAGCACACAAGTCAATTCGTGTCATAATGCTCAGCTTCTGCACAGCTGGTCCTGCCTCTGGCCCAGCAGGTACAGCGTGGAGTTTGCATCCTCCCAGGGCAACAAGGCGTGAGCCCACAGGCTGCCGAGGCATCCGTGGCACCACAGGGCACTGCCATGGCTGAGCATTAGTGCCACTGCAAGGCTTTGTTCCCCACCAGACACCCCCTGGGGTGGTGAGGACCTGAGCTGCCCACACAGCACAGCCACCGACACTCCCTTGGCTTCTTCCCCAGCCTCAGCAGAGTGCCATCCAACCAAGGAAAAATTAAAAGAAAGAAAGAAAAAAAAAAAGAAAAGAGGAAAAGCAGAAACCAAACAAATAAATAAAGCAGCAAACGCAGCACTTGACTCCAGAGGCCTTTGCCGTGGGAAGAAGCTGTCCCACAGTGGTGTGTCATCGGCAGCACAGCGACCCAAACAATCGGCCCCTCTGTGCGCCGTGCCAGCTGCAGCCCGGCCGGGGCCGGGGCGGTGGGGAACAATGGCCGTGGGGACAATGGGGATTGTTCAGGCTTCTCCGGAGAGGACAGCCCCACGCAGCCCTGGGAGAGGACCTGCAGCTGTCCCCAGCTCTGAGCTGCCAGACAAGTGGCAGATTTGGGGTGCCCTTAAGAAGGGCGTGTGCCCGATGGGATGCTCATAGGATGCTGGAAGGGGCAGTGAATATGCTTGTTAAAAGGTTTCTCTGCAGAGAAACCATCTCCTGGTGCTGAGTTGGAGTTTATGGGGTGCTGGGAGTGCATGGATGGGGGAAACAGGGCCAGGCTGTGCAGGATGCACCCACGGCTGCTCTATTGATACCGTTACCCACACACACACTGCAAAGGCACATCAAAAAGGTTTCTCCTTTTGACATGAACTCATCCTAAAGCTGGTGACTCCATCCAGGAGGCACTGAAGCCAAGTTACCCTTTCCAGCCATGCCATCAGGGAAATAATTTCAGCTTTTCAAGTGGATGTGGGTAGTTTATCTATTAAACCTGGATAACGGCATCTTTTTGCCCCTCTCGCCACTTGCTTTTCATGTTTCATCCACCCCTTGGTGCTCTCCCACCCAGCACAGCATCGCCCCTGCTCTGCCAAAGCCCAGGCGGTGGCACAGCAAAGTCAGGGTAGGGGCTGGCAGAAGGAACCAGCTCCTGGGGCAGCAGCAATTTGCTTTGGAGCAAGGATCCCTTTTCCCCAGGGGAGTCAGAGGAATGGCAGGGGTGTGTGTGTGTGTGTGTGTGTGTACACTATGGGGCACAGGTCCATCTGCCAGCATTGCTGGGCTGTGACTACAATTGTTTATCTTGAAAACCAGAGGGTTACATTCTCCAAAGCTTCCAGGGAGAAAATACAGACCCTTCCTTTCAGCTGTGTGACGGAGGATGTGTAACCTCGACGAATTCCTCGGTTTTGTTTGGCTTGGGCACACCGTGCCGGACAGCATCACTGGCCAGAGGCTCTCCTAGCTTTGATCTGGGAGCTCAGTGTGCTTCACGACAGGTTAATGACCATCCAACTCCGCAGCCCAGAGTCTAGACTCTTCCACCTGCTCTGTACATATTAACACAGGCTCACACACAGCTCACTCTGTACACGTACCCGTGTGAGCAGCCAGTCTCACCAAGGATGCAAAGCAAAGCTCCTCAGCAGCCTTCCAAAGTAAGCAAACTCTGCAATGGACACAGCTGCAGTGTGGATCCAAGGGACAGCCTGTCCCTGTGCTGCTCCTGTTATGTTCCCAGTCAGGGCTACCAGAGTTGAAGGTCTCCTTTCCATCACCATCTGCAACAAAACAACCCCACGCTGCAGCTCTGTCCCTTCGCCTCAGCTCTGCGAGGGATGGGCATCCCAGGTACAAAAAACACCACTGTGGGGGGAGCTCAAAGTGTCAGAGAGGAGAAAAACATGCTGGGGGCATCCAGCCAGCTGCCTTGTATTTTGGCTGGCATTCCCAACACCTAGCACCATGCTCACGAGGGTCAGGAGTGCCAGGGGTGGCATTATCCCTGTCAGTGGTGCTACAGAAAACACAGTTTGTCCCAGGCTGGTCAACACCAGCTCTGGCCAGCAGCAAGGCCACAGAGCTGCTCCCCATCACCACGTGCTGCACGGCGCTTCCAAGAGAAATGAATCATCCCCGAGCCAAGCACACAAAAACAAAATAAAACCCCGTGTTTGTAAGGTACAGGGAAAGGCACGGCTGTGGGCCAGAGCCTTGAGAAAACAGGGCAGCTCCAAAGCACCTGGAGCTGCACCCAGGGAGCAGCAGGGACAGGATGGACCAGCCAAATTCCTGGTGGCTGCTGCTGGTCCTGGCAGCCTTGGCATGTGCTGTGTCCTGCTGGGTGTCCAGGGGGACCTGTCCTACAGGCAATGGAGCCACTGCCCACTCTGCAGCTGCCAGGAGGGGATGATCATAGAGTCACAGAATTGTAGGAGATCCTGAGTTGGAAGGGCCCTACAAGGATTATTGAGCCCAGCCCCTGGCCCTGCACAGACACCCCAACAATCCCACCCTGTGCATCCCTGGGAGCGCTGTCCAAAGGCTCCTGGAGCTCTGGCAGCCTTGGGGCCGTGCCCATTCCCTGGGGAGCCTGGTCAGTGCCCAGCACCCTCTGGGGGAAGAACCTTTTCCTGATCTCCAGCCTGACCCCCACCTTGACACATACTCATGCCATTCCCTCAGGAACTATCACTGGGCACCAGAGAGAAGAGATCAGTGCCTGCACCTCCACTGGCCTTTGTGAGGAGGCTGCAAACTGTGATATGGTTTCCCCTCAGCCTCCTCTTTAGGTTGAACAAACCAAAGGGCCTCAGCCACTCCTCATATGGCTTCTGCCCTCCTTCACCATCTTCGTGCCCCTCCTTTGGACATTCTCCAATAGCTTTAGATCCTTCTTTAGATCCTTGTGGCACTCCAAACTGCATGTCAGTCCCAGTCACTCTGCATCAGTGGCTCCAGCAAGAGATTTAGGGGTTTTTCACCTCCCAGAAGTGCACACACTGTCCTGGCAGCACATGAAATGGGCAGCTCGGTCTGACACCAGCCTGGGCACTGGTTGGGACACCAGCACATTGGCATTTCAAGGGATTTGCTGTGTTTTGTGGCAGCTCCAACCAAGCAAATGCGAAGTCTTCATTCATCTACAACAAATCATGGTCATCTCCTTCACCCCCACAACCAAACTCCAAGGCCGCCGAAGGGCAAAGGGATGCTGAAGGGGCAGCAGCAGTGCTGGGCACTGAGGTTTTAACACATGTGGTGGTGTCGTGGTCCCTCCATGGTCTTCGTGTTGAGTGTGGTACGAGCCCCAGTGACACAGAGGCCAGAGCCCAGAGCCCTCAGTGTCACCCTTTCCATCAGAAAAAGGGATTTAACTTAAAAGTTAAGACCTCAGGCAACCTGCAACACTTTGGAGCTTGTCTCACAGGCTGCAATGTCACAGCAAAGTTTTCTGTGAACTCCAGCAGGATTCTGACCAGGTACTGGAGTCCTTCCCAATGCACATCAACGTGGGTCAAATGAAGAGACATAACCAAAGAGGAAATTCTAAAAAGAGCAGTTTGGAAGAAACAATCAGAATTGTTTGAATGGGTGCAAATCAGGCAAATAGGTTTATCTCAAGAAGAAAAAGGTCTCTGGCTGAAGTTTTTCCACATCAAATCCTGCACCTTTGTTTGGTTTCAAAACATTTTTGGTTTGAAACTCACCTCCTGTTTGTTTGCTTTTATGTTAAAGGGTTAACTAACCTGAAAAACTAAACAAAACTGTTTGCTTTGGGCTGACTAAACTGATTCATTCAACCCACACTCTTCCCTCTTCCCCCTCCAGGTTTATTTTTCTGCTTTAAAAAGGCAAAAGCAATAGCTTTGAGCTGATCTTATTTTTGTATTTTTTTCCCCTCACTCTCCCGCACTTTTTGGTTTGGCTACCAGGCTGAGAAATCCATTACCCAGAGAGAGCCCAGGCCAGCCTAACCCACATCTGACAGTAAAAGAAACCAGATTCTCCATGTCTTTTTAGCCCCTGGCTTTCTTCTTGGGCTTTCCCACACACTTCCAGCTCCCACTGGGACCAGTGGCTAAGCTGGGTGTTGGGGAGGGAGAGGACCCCATGCAAAAGGCTGCACTTTTCCCTCCTTTCCACGCATCCAGCTCTCAGGGTCCCTCATCTCAGCCACATCCCAGCACAGGACTGCCATCAGTGATGTCCTCCCCAGGACTGGAACCCACGAACGCCCAAGCAGAGGTGAGACTGCGTCAGGAAGAAACACCAAAGAGGCAGCAAAGATGGACTTAATATGAATCTTTAATGCACAGAACAAGCTGCCGGGAGCCTTGCGAACGAAGGCTGCGCACGGAGCCACCCCGTCCACTCAGAGTGGCACAAAAGCCCAGCTTGCCTGCAGCGTCCTGGCACCTGCCTGGCATCCCCCTCCGGGACCCTCGCCGGGTCACCGGCCACCCGTGCCACCTCCTCCTGGCGTCCTCGGCCACCACGGCACCGGGGCCCCTCGCCCCACAGCTCCTGCCCGGTGGCAGGGCAGGCAGGGCAGGCAGGGAGGGGGTCACCCTGCGCCCAGCAGCTCCCCTCTGCCTGGCCCTGGCCTCGAGTGAGTATCTCCTCCTCCCAGGGTTTTGGAGCGTGTAGTCCAGGAAATTCAGTAAGAAAAGATTAAAAAGGAGAGGCTTTTATGCTGAGTCAAATTAGGTAATTTCTTTTTTTTTCCACTCTTGAAAAATTAAAAAAAAAAAAAAAAGGAAAAGAAATTAAAGTCCAACTTGCTCATTTCTTGTTTCTCTGCCGTCTGTGTGAGAAAGTCCTGTTTGGCCTCGCTGTCCCCTTCCACCCCCTCTGAGCATCACCCGACCCCAAACCCCACCAGCCACTCAGCACATCACGAGTCCTCGACTCCTCGGAGTCCCTTTGCCTCCCACAGCTCCAGGCCCGCACCGTCCCTCACCGCCCCTTGGACTCCCCGTAGGTGTTGCGCAGCATGGAGACCATCTTCTCCTCGCAGGTGACTTTGGTGTCCCTTAGGATGCTGTACCAGACCATGCCGGGCGGCCGGACCTCGTCGCTGCGGCAGAACAGGTAGGGCATGGTCTCGGTGCGGCTCTGGATGTAGGCACTGCGCAGCAGCGTCGAGCAGTGGCTGCTGACCTTCTCCAGCCTCCTCAGGATCAGGTGAGCCTTCCTGGAGGAAAAAAGGCATGGAAACAGAGCAGTGCAGGCAAGGCACGAGGGAGGTCAGGAGGCAGGACTTCTGCGTTCCACCACTAGCTTTGTCTTGTGACAAGAACGGAGGAGACCCATTGCCTAAGACATTGTCTTTCCTGTTTCAAGTGGAGAGAAGCTCTGTTTTTCCCAAAGTTCTGGGTATATCTGTCATTTCACAGCACCCGGACAACACGTCTAGAGGGACCTCAGGTTCTGACCCACTTGTGTGCCCTGGGGACGGTCTGCCCCTGGTTAGATTTTCACCTCTATCACGTGCTTCTGGCAGGCTGCAGCACATGCAACACACCCTGGTGAGACCCTCAGCACCTTCCTGCTCCTGACTGATGAGCCCAGCCCTCCCCTTCCTGATTTCCCAAGTCTCCAGGAGGCAAACAGCCCAAAAGGACTGACACTGGAAGAGTGAGGAAAAAAAGCACAACACATTAAGACAAAACAAAATAAACCCGTAAGAAACCAAGAATCCCCTTGTGGGAGTTTGCAAAGTGCTAAATCAAACAAAGGGAGGGAAGAGAGTTTACTTCAGTGGTCTGAAAGTCTCAAGATCACAGATTATTTCCTCTCCCTCTGGTGCCACAGGAAAGCTCTGGATTCAGGAGCAGGGGATTTCGCAGTTCCTGCAGGAATGTAAATTCCCGATAATGACATGTCAGGGGCAGCACTGTCAGTCAGCAAGGCATAAACATGGGGATTATTTGATTAAGAAAGCTGAGTGGTGTTGCATCTCGGGCTGTGAGCTCCCAGCCCGGGGGGAGCGTCGGGAGCCTGATGTCCGGGGAAGGGACGCCAGGGAAGGGCTGTTCAGGGTCACCCCAGTGCCAGAGCAGAGGGCAGAGACGGCGGCAGGAGGCAAGAGGGCATCCTGGCATCCCCAGCCAGCTCGGACCTCTCCCTCCAGAGCAGGAAGACTGGATGAAAGGCTCTAGGAAACCACTGCTCCCCCAGGGCTGCATGTGGAAAACCGTCCCACTCCTCCCCAGGGTGATGTGCTCTGGGTCGACTTGGAGGGCAAAGGAAGAGCAAAGGAAGTTGGCCCTTCGTAGACAACACTCCGTGGTATCCATTTATGGATTTAAACTGTAAGGACTGGGCAATGTGAGCCTCGTTAGCCACACACACACCTATAAAAATGACATCATGGGCTGAGCTGTGCCCAGCTCTGACACAACACCTCTACTCATGTTGCTCTCCTTAGCAGCCACCTGACCTTCTGCGGCATCTGGTGCTCCCACCACACACCAAGGCCTGACACACTGCCAGGAACAGGTCCTTTGCTGCTGGACGTGTGCCTCCTGTAGTTACAAATTCCATGATGGCATTAGGTGCTTTCAGTGAAGACTGATTGATTAAAGCTCAGCTCAGCAGCAAACCAAAGCCTGGAGTGACTGTCATGACAGTTGCCAAACTTCAACAAATCAACTGCAGCAGGAAGGGACCAAAAGTCATCACCTGTGCCACTTCCTGCTGGGATCAACCCTTCTTGATGAATTTCTGCCTGACCTGTTCCTAGAGCCAAGGGCTGGTGATCGTTGCAGTGCTCCCCATCCTAACACTGAAACATTGTTCCTTAACACCTGCACTGCTTCTCCCATTTTTTCAGGGAAGGCTGAGCAAGCACAGGGCCCACATTCACCTCACAGGATGGACTTTTATGTGAGCTGACCACGCTCAGCTGGATTACTCAGCCAGAACACCCTCACAACGGAGAACTCTCATGTCTGTAAGGCCACAGCTCCATGGTCACCCTGATTTATTGTAAAGCTGCTCCACTGCCAAAAGGGGTATTGACCCTTCCCCAGCCCTTTAGCTTGTGCTTGTGCTGGTGTCCACGGACAGGAACGCTGTGCCAACATGGGGAAGGTGTCTATCCAAAGGCCAAGCAAGCAACCCATGGATTTTTACCCCAAATTGGTTACTATTCCAGCTCATCTCAAGGCCTTTCCAAGCCACAGCAAGAGGGGAGCAATGACCAGTGGCCATGACCAGCCATCACCCCAACAACACAAGGAATGGATGTCCCAGCACACACCTGCAGGTCTGCTGACCACGCTCTGCCGTTCGTCTCTTCCCTTCTCACCACTTCCCTTTATCCTACCTTCCACAGCTTTCCTCAGTCATCTCTCACTTTTCTCCTGCAAACCTGCCTTTGCCTCCATTTCCCTTGGCCTTCTCTACCTTCCCATTCCCATTACTTGCTCCACCATGTTTCCGTGACCTTCCGAATTTTGCTAGAACTCACCACGTTGCCCTTGCTTCCTGATACATACTCAGGTCTCTTATCCAGGAAAACATTCCTACGTATGAGAAGCAGCTCAAGGATGGCAAGAGGGGTCAAACCACCCAAACCTGCTGATGCCTGCTGTGCCAGAGGCTGTGGAGCTGGTCTCCACACACCTGCTGCATCCACAGCTCCCTCGGTGTGGTCAATCCCAGGAAGAGCCATGTTTAAGGATGGGATGCAGCACACGATGGCCTGGCCCTATGAGAGTACTGGAAACACACTGAACTGTGGTCACAGAGGGTGATGGGGGATGGGGAATCGGGGCCCTCACTTTTGGTGTCCAGTGCCAAAGCTCCAGTTTTGATGGGTTTCACCGCTTTGAGTCATTTATTTTAGCGGGGTAATGAAGTCATGTGTAAATGTTAGATTTAGCTTTCGGCTGTCAGCTGTTCCCTCTTAAAAAAAATAAGGAGAAAGAGAGACAGAGCGGGTGAGGGGAGGGGTGAGAAAGAGAGAGAGGCTTTCTGGTGAAGACTGGGTAATAAATTACAGGAGCAGTTCTTGGGCTGCCAATTTAACACCATAAATCAAGCCCTGGGTATTACCCAAGTGCTCCCTACGGAGGGCTGTCGGGTCAGAACGACCACCTTTTCAAATACTGGAAATGAAATCTTCCTAAATGCTGACCAACCTCATCCCTGCCAGAAATGGCAATTTATTGCCTTATTAAAGGGCAGGAACTGGGAGGGGACGGCAGGGGACCGAGCGAGAGGGGAGTCACTCTGCTGGCTGGCTGTGGCCAGATCCCAAGATCTCAGTCCCCAATGGGATTAAGTGACTCTCTTCCCTCTCACCTCACAGCCCAGACAGGGGTAACCCCATGTTGGTGTGGGCCAGCAGGGACCTCCCACCTCAGGGGCTGGGGACTGATCCTGGACTCCACTTAGGTGATGGATTTAGGAGGTCACAGCACAGTCACAAATGATGAAGAGGGGGGTTTAAAAATAGTGACAGCTCTAAGCAGCCACTTCCCTCTGTGGTGCCTCGTGGCATGGTGGGGGAGAGGAAGAGGGAGGGGACGGGTCTCTGCTGCCAGGGCACTTTCCAAGGGCTCGTGCCTGAACCAGTGTCCCCACTGCAAGGGAGTGTGGAGTGCTGACTGCACAGGGGACAGGGCACTGAGGTCCCTGTTCCAGCCCCAGCTCTCCAAGGACACGCCCAAGAGCAGGAGACATGCTGCCTCCTGTTCTGGCCAGTGCTGGGGTGCTCCTGCTGGGATGATTTTTCCCCTAGGTGCACAGGGGACAGTGATCACTCACCTTGATGGCTGATGTGGGATGAAAACATATCCAGAGCTGGCCAAACCCTGCCCTGCCTCACCTAGGAGGGAGGTACTAAAAGCAGCATGAAGGAGCCAAGAAGAAATGATACCTGGGCTGGAAGGAAAGATGAGATTCCTGGGACTGCTGCAGGGAGAGAGTGGCTGCCTGGTTGCTGTGTTCCCCTCTGAGGCGATTTTGTCATAAATTCAGATTTTTCCACTCTACTGAGAACTGACCTGGGTCTTTCAGACCCTCGTGTGGGAGGACAGTGAGTCCAGGACTTGATGGCCTCTTATCACAGCCTCCCATCAGAACATTGCATTCCCCCATGTACCAGAAGTCAGCTGCTCTGGAGATGCACTTCATGTCCCTCAGGCAGCCCGGCTGCCTGCCTGGGCCTGGAGCAGTGGGCAAGTTGTGAGCCCTGGGCTGATGCCATGCACTGACCCCATTGCTGCTGGTAGCCACAAGCAGGGGCATGGAAAGAAGATTTTAACGTAATTCTTTGCCCTGCCTCCTCCTAAAAGCCAGACCCCCACTTGCAGTGGTCATGAGAATCATTCTGAAAACAGAGTAAGAGAAAATAGGAGTGAAATCTCTCCATGGCTGTCAGGAAGCATGCTGGCTGCGTGGATCTGAAGGTCTGGATGCACAGTAGCATTAAACCTTCACTAGATTAGACAAATTCTTCTGTCTTGTTGGAACAAATTAAACGTGTGAGATTCACTCAGTGTCTGTGAGAGGAGTAGGGGGAGCAGGAAAGGGGTTGTTGTTGTTAGAGGAGATGAGCAGTATGAAGCAAGCCAGGTGCTGAGATGCTGCTGACCACAGAAAGTCCTGGTTTAGGGCCACCTATGAGCTAAGTTTTTAATGTCTCCTTAATGTAAACGGTCTGGTTGGGACATCTGGCTGTCAGTGTGTCTCCTTGCCAGCAGCTGTTTGCAGTAACCTGTGGCTTTCATGGAAACTGGGCTCACGAGGACCTCAGTGTGATGTATTTATTACACAGAGGCAATCGACTCCCCTCTTGTCGCTCTGTTTTATGAGAGAACATTTACTGTGAAGCCGAGGCTCATCTGATAAACATTTCAAGGTACAAAAATGAATGTCCCCCTGGGAAGGAGAGCAGTCTGTCAATTAAAATCGTGTTACGAGATGGCCTCCCTTGGCAAAAAAGACTCCTTGTTGCCTCCTGCTATGTCAGTGCCTCCGCTGCTGTCCAAGCTCCCTGAGGAGCCAGGCTGGATGGCAGAGCTTCACTCTTGTCACGAGCCTGGCGCTGGCTGCGTTGGCTTTTACAGATTCGTCCCCTTGGCTGCAAGTCACATGATTCTCAAGTACAGAACAGGGGCACGGGAGGGCTGTGAGGAGCTCCCCTGGCTCAGAGAGGACAACAGGCAGCAGCAGAATCGACCCCGGGCTGGGTCCTGAGCCTGGCAGCACAGACAATTTAAATGTCACCCTGCTGTCCCATGGCTCGATGCAGGTATCGGGTTAGACAGCATCCTTCAGTGGCTTGGGTCTCAAGTGACGGGGGAAATAAGGATGTGTAAGAAGAGGCTGATGCTCCCCAGGGATTTAGAGGAAAAGGAACAATTGCAAAGGACAAACAAGCCTGCAGTGCCATCAAAGGAGAGGGAGGGCAGTGGGAAGGATGAGAATGGCTCTGTGCCAGAGGCTCATGAACTACCAAAGAAACTATGACCAAGGTCATCTCTGGAGGAGGACAAGCCCCAGGCCAGCTTGGATTTATGTCCAGGAGGGGTGTAAACTGTTGTGAGGAATTGTCATCCTGGTATTGCAGAGAGATCCTCAGCCACAGCCAGCAAGCAGGTAGGAGCAGAGCAAGAAGAAAAAACTTTTCCAGGCCTAAACTAAACCCTTTGTCCTTCAGTATTTCCAAGCTCCCAGCTCATTGGAAGCATCACACGCTTGGTTCAGGCTGGGTGACACAAACATTCATCCAAACACCCCCCAGCTGCCAGGTGTCCCACCAGCATCCGTCCAAAGACTGAGCAGGACCTGGTGGCCTGAGGGGACTGAGCAGGACCTTTTGGTGAACACCAAAAGGGGAATTCTCTTAGCTACAAGGAGAAGGCAGGGGGGTCACATGCACAGGGACCAAGCAGAGGGGCCACGGGGCAGGGGAGGACACGGGGAAGGGACAGGTACCTGGGCCCCAGCTCGTCCTCGCTGCGCCACACGAAGTCTCCGAACTTCTCGTAGTGGGAGTTGTAGTGGTGCTGGACTCGGAAGAGCATGGAAGCAGAGACCTCCATCAGTGTGTTATAGGCTGTCTGCTGCTCCTTCCCGCTGGTGTAGCCGTTGTAGAGGTTGTAGATTTTGTCAGCTATCTCTGGAAAGGATCAGGGCGTGGGATTAATGACCAGCCTGGAGGTGCTAACATGGGAAGAGGAGGAGCAGAGCCCTTGGCAGGGCTGGCAGCTGGGATGGCAGCTGGGATGGCTGCCAGTCCCTTGGGGCTGCCGGCAGCAGGGCTTAGTGACCTGGAGAGCGTTTAGGAATTCCTCAGGCTAATCCTGCAGCAGATGCCCTGCACGAGCAAAGCAGCCCCAAAGACTCCAGCAATATTCCATGAAGGAGCAGGGGGAGGAGAGGCAGAAAGCTGCCAGTACAGGCAGACACAGCCTTATCCTCCCAGGAAGGACAGGCAAGTCCTCCCAAATCCACCAAACCAAAGTCATTGCACAGCTATGGTGCTAAAGGGTAGGAAGGCATCAACACCAAGATGGTCCTTCAGCCAGAAATGCAGCACCTCATCATTGTGGGCATCAGCTGGAGCAGCTCAGATGTGCTCAGTGAGAGGGTGCACTCTCTGCTGTAGAAAAAAATCTCTTTTTGGAGATGAAAAATGCAGAAAACTGCATCTCCTTCCTTTTCCTTAGTCTCCCATTTGCTGTTTTTTCATGGGAATGCTTATTTTATTGAACATGCAACAAAGCAATAGCCAAAACTTTCTTCTGGGTGATTTTCCCAATGGAAAGCAAGCAAGAAAGAGAACAGGTAATGTGATGGTCACTTAGAGGAACACTTTTAAATCTGAAAGCATCCAAGTGCTCTGGGTTGGGTGTAAGAACAAATGGGATCAGATTCAAAACTGGACAGTGCAAATGTGCAAAAAGTAGCTGGGTTTTTATGGGTGTTTCTATTTCCAAACCGATCCAGCTGCCCCCAGCATCCCTTCAAACACCTGGAGCCAGTGGTGCCCTGCCTGGCCCAGCCAGGGCTGCCTCCCTCAGGTTTGTGAGAAGGGATTGCTCTTTTTCCAGGGGCGTGTGTCAGACACGTGGCACCAGCTCCCACGGCCGTGCACAGGAAGGGTGCCTGCGTGGCACAGGACCACAGAGCCACCAGCTGCCCAGCCAAGGGGATTTTGCTCCTGGACACTCCTGCAATTTGTCACCCCTCCCCAGATAAATGTCCCTGTGCCCGTGGGTGAATTCACAGGGGCCTTCCCACTGGGAGAGGAGGGCCTGGACAGGTTTGTGGGAGCACAGTGAAGACAGGAAAATCAAAATTAGCAGGAAATGTCTCCTGGTGAGGAATACAAGGTGCCTGAGCACTGACCTTCTGCCTTGCTGTCGTCTACCAGCGGGCAGGCTGTCCTCAGGGTGACCGTGCTCAGCTCTGAGTGCCTCCCTCGTGTATCCACGGCGTACAGGGTGAATCTGGAAGGCAGGAAGCAAAAGGAGAACAATGTCTTGGTCCCCCAGTCCCACACCACCAGGTTGTTATAGGAACCGGCCTTCAGAAGAGAAAGGAAAAATGTGGTCCAGGCACTATCAGTCAGTTTTGGCATCTCAAGGAGATGTGGGATGAGCTCAGGCTAAGACCAGAGGAGAACCCGGGGATGGGAGCCAGGGCTGAGGGGACATCCCCTGGTGGCATCTGCGGGGCTCTGTTTCCTCTTGCCCCACTCTGGGGAGCCCTGTGGGGCTGCGCCCTGCATCCTCCTGACTGCACAGGGGTGCAAACATCCCCGGGTTGCTTTGCCGGGCACTGGCCATTATAACACAGTGGTGTTTGTGAGCTGGGCTCTTCTCTGGCCCTTCTGAGAGCAGGGCATAATTCTTGCCATAAGTGGGCTCTGTGCTGACAAGTGACAGCTCGTACTCATCCTGTGAACGGCCCTTGAGTTGTTTGCTCGCTCATTTCCTCACAAGGGTGGGGTTGGTAAAAGGGTGGGAATGATAATTTCACACTTGAAGCTAATGGAGAGCATCTGACAGTAAAATATGGCTTTTGTGCCGGATGGAGCGTTGAATAAACAGGCTGTGGCTGCATGGAACATCCCAGGATGCTGAGCTCAGAGTCCTGGTCAGAGCATCAAAGCTCCAAAATGAGAATGCTTCTTCACAGCAGGGGTGACAATCTTCTGTCCACTCTCCCAAAGGGCATCAGTTCATATTTATTCACTCCAGGCTGGGCATGGCAGCTCAAGCTGGCTTTGACAAAGTGCAGGAGCTGGTTTGAGCCCCTCGGAGGTCTGAGATGCCTGGTGCTGGGGTACCCAGCCTGAGAAATAACACACCACCACTCCTTAGCCTAAGGTAAAACTGAGCAGGCAATAGCAGTGAGCGCAAGGAGTACCATAAAAGCAACTGAAGATTAAATGGGATTGAGACCCTGAGGTGTGTTTATTGAAGGAATGGCCCTAAGTCCTTAGCATGCTTGGGGAGGGACAGAAGCAATGCCTCCCTTTTCCTCACCCCACACACGAGCACTGCCAGCCCCCCTCTCTCCTCCCTGCAGGCCCCACACGTCCCACATGCGGCTGATAAGAGCTGACATTTGCACGGTAGCAATTCCCAGCACAGGACATATTCCCTCCAAGCAATGAGCATTAGCTCCCTCACAATGCTTGCTGTCTGAAAGGATGCCAGCACGCTGCCAGGGAGCCCACTGGTGTGCAGGGACAGCTCCCATTCTCACAAAGCTGGGGGATGCACACGCTCGGCTCGCCCAAGGAGATGCCATTTAATCCTTTGGCATGACATCATTTTCCTTAACTCATCAGGAGCGTTGCTCAGAGTGGGAGCATCTCAGGAAGAATGCTGTGGACTTCACAAGTACCTGCTATCACTGAGGGACAGACAGAGCAACACCAAATTCCATGCAGGAGTCTGTCGGAGTACCATAAAATCCCATCCCGAAGGTGCCACCATCCCTCTTCCTCCCTTCAGCAGATGGGAGGTTCAAGCGGAGTAAGGAGTCTCCTCCTGGGAGCAGGGAAGGTCTCAGCAACAGCAGCAGGGTCACCCAGTGTTGGGTAGGGGGGCTCCAGCCCCAGGAGATGAGGGGCTGCAGTGGGAGAAATGGGCAGAGACCCCAGGAGTCCTGCTGCCCACCCAGTGCTCAGCAGCAGGCAGGGCTCTTCTTGCTCAACAAGCAGCAAGAGGGCTTAGCATCAGGGTACTGCTGGGAGCTGCTCCCCATCCCCATCCTGGGGTCACCTGCCAGGCACAGGGTCTGTGCTGTTGTGTTTTCTTCTGCAAAGGGGTGAGCAGAGCTAATGTGTGACCTCTGCTCTGCCTGCAGCAGCTCGGGCTGGCTCCATTAGCTCCGAGGCAATCAGCGCCAGAGCACTTCCCTCGAAAAACGGAAGGTTTTTATCAAAACACAATTGTAATGTCCAGCAATTAGTGCCTGTTTCACCCACTCCATCGCCAGTGGGGTCAGGAGGACTGGCTGCGTGTTGAAGCACAGCCACCTTTTTGGGCAGTGCTGAAGACCTGCATTAGCCCTTCGACTGCACTTTTCACCTCTGCCCAGCTCACACAGGAACAAAGTCACTCAGCTGCCAAGAGCAAGAGCATCTCCACTCGTCAGGCCTGGGTTAAAAAATACATGTCAACAAACAAGCCCTCATTTCATCATTTTTTTGGTTGATGTAAGGAAGAAACCCAAAATGTAAATGGAAAAACATCAGAATCAAAGTGATTTTGATCTGGTCAAATATTCTTTCTTTGAGAACAAACCCAATTGCTTTACCTCACCTGCAGTCAGTCCTCCTTCAAGAACCTTAGGGAAAACTCTTTCATCTCCATTCCCTGTGAATGAGGTGTTTTGGACTCAGCACCAATAACCCCAGCTGTGGTGCAGGCTGGCAGCCCAGCACTACACAGCCTCTGCACCTCTCCAGCTCCTTCTAGCCAGTGATCTCAGAAGGTTTTAACATTAATTACAGTCCAAAAGATCACCCTGAAGCACAGCAGTATTAATAGCTCTGTTTTATCGATGGTAAACAGAGACATATGGGGTGAAGCATCGTGCCCCGGCGAGGCTCAGTGACATGAACGGTTTGGAAACTCGGGAGATGATGGTTTCCAATCTTGCTTTCAAACCACTTGACCACCCAGCCTCTGCAGCAAAACACTTTTATGGCCAGTTAATGGCAATGTGTAGAGTGCTGGGGTTTAGATTTTTTTTATTCTCAGAAACAGACAAATAATTGAAGAGAGTGCAAAGACCTGTGTCCCTGTGTCCCTGTGTCCCTGTGTCCCTGTGTCCCTGTGTCCCTGTGTCTCTGTGCAAGCCCAGCACTCACATCGTGCCAGAAACCTTTGGCAGATGCAGGTGAGGAGCAGCCTGGGACCCAACAGGACATCAAGAGGGTGGCTGGTGGGAGGAGGGACCACCACTGCACTGGAGGGATGGGGATGTGGCCTTAAGCTGAAGGAGGGAAGGTTTGGATTAGGTATTAGGAAGAAATTTGTTCCGATAAGGGCGGTGAGGCCCTCGCACAGGTTGCTCAGAGAGGTTGTGGACTCCCCATCCCTGGAAGTGCTCAAGGTCAGGCTAGATGGGGCTTGGAGCAACCTGGGATAGTGGAAAATGTCCCTGCCCACAGCAGGGAGTGGAGAGAGATAATCTTTAAGGTCCCTTCCAACCCAAACCGTTCTGTGATTCTGCGTGACAAACCAGGGGAAAACCGAAGCGATCGCGCTGAGGGAGGGAGCTATGCTGAGGACATGGTGGGATTTTCCAGCTCCACGGAGACCCTCCTGCCACACTTGTATCTACCACAGCATTATGGGCCAAGGACCAAACCAGGCAGCATCCCCACTGATGGTGGTGGAGCTGCACTTGAATAGGCCAACCCTGATAATCTGTAAAAAATGAGGCCAAAGAGTGGCTCTGAGCACTTTGCCCAAGACAGAGATCCCTGGGGTGAAGGCAAAGCCAGAAACAAAAACGTCCCAGACCTACACTCAGTGCACGAAACCACGTCAGACAACCTGGAATGCCATATGGTAGCTACGGTCTGGCAGAGGCTCCTTCATAACCTGGAGGTGTTTTGTTTAGGGATAAACTTTCCTCTGCCATATGGTAGCTACGGTCTGGCAGAGGCTCCTTCATAACCTGGAGGTGTTTTGTTTAGGGATAAACTTTCCTCTGCCATATGGTAGCTACGGTCTGGCAGAGGCTCCTTCATAACCTGGAGGTGTTTTGTTTAGGGATAAACTTTCCTCACGACATTTTCTCATCTTCTCCCTGTGCTTGCCAAAGGAGCTTCGGGCTCCCTGCTACTGTCTCACAGCTGATCCTCTTTTACACCCATGCCTTCAGTAAGATCCTATATGAAGACCTGTATTTCTAGAAATTCTAGGATATATTTTACCTGAAGAAGTTCCATAAAGGTCCAAACACATGTGCTCTTGGCAGGGATCAGTGCTCCATGCCTGGAAATGCTGCTGCCTCTGCAGCAAATCAAAAGTCCTATAAAGTAATGCTGGTTAAATGTTTACTACCAAAGTCAAACCTACTGGGACCTGAAGGAACTTTCCGAGAGAGATAGAAACCAATTAACATGTGGCCTCATGAAATGTCAACACCTTCCTTGTAGATTCCCCACCCAATGTTGGCTGAAGATTGGATTTTATCACTGGGCTCAAGATGCTTCTTGAGGGGAAGAAGGGAAAGCAAGAGGGGAGTGTTAAAGCTTCAGTTTCTGGAATCCAGTATTTGTGGAGATTGTCCATTGTGTTTCAACAAATATAAAACCCAGAAAAGCATGTTTCTATCCTCTCCCAATGCAGAGAAAATAATCCAAAATACAAATTTATTGCATAAAACTTTAAGGCTGAGAATGAAATCTCAAAACATGTTATTTATGTATAGACAATGTGTTTTTTTAACTTCCTCTCATGATGCTCATGACGTTTGAGCGCTTAACTCATGATCCTTATTTGCGGGAAGGGAGATAAGGACTTCTGAGTCTGACCTTCCTTAGCTCAGCAGCTGATTTCTTTATATCCTACAGAGATACCAAAGGCATTTCTGGCTTGCCTTGTCTGCTCTTCCTGAAGACTTTGGGCTTGTGCAGCTGCTCAGTGAGATGCTGTACCACAAGCAGGGTGCCTGGGCTGCAGAGAAAGGCTCTGATAAGGAGCTCAATTAGCACTCCCGCAGATGCCAAACCCCCACACTAATTAAGCATGTGCCTACTCTGGCTGCATCCAGCAGCAGTGGCTGTGTGGCCACCACAGGCTCTGCCGAGGAGCCCCCTGGACTGTGTCAGTGGGGGACAGGGCAGAGATGCTGCTCCAGAGTCCAGAAATACGTAAAAATACGGTCTCAAGCTTTCCGAAGTGGTGCAACCACAAGATGCTCCTGCCAGTAGGGCTTGGCTTGAGCTTGGCTGATCCGCTGGGCTTGGTGCCGTGTTCCCGCAGCCACGAGAGCCTTCTGTTAACTCCAGCAGCTGAGCGAGGGCAAACCTGGCCGGCATCCCACACACAGCACGATGGACTCTCCCTCCCCTGGCAGCGTGGCTGCCACCACCCGTGATGCCGAGCATGAGCACACAGATCCTGACTTGGCAGAGGTGTTACGAGCACGTCCTGCCATCCCCCTCTGGTTGGTCACAGCCTGTCCGTGCCTCCTGCTCAGCCCAGGCTCTCGGGGCTCGCACGCACCCAGCCCCGCGCCGCCGCGCTGCTCCAGCGTGCCGACACACACACATCACACCCTGCCTTGCCAGCCCTTCCTGTTCCAGCTGAAAAACAATGCAGAGGCCTCCCTTTAAAAGCCCTCGGTGGACCAGCTCTTGGCATTCCGTGCTTCCCTGCTGCCCGGTGATCTCAGCACGGAGACTGGGCACGAGGAGGGCAGGGCCGGGCTCGGGCTGTGCCAGGACTCAGGCACGTGCAGAGCAGAGCTGCCAGGAGCAGTGCCACAAACACACCTGGGTGTGAACACACTCATCAGACCCAGCACTCTGCACATCCTCGTGCTCATGGGACCCATGAGCAAACTCTGTTCTCTCCCATTCTTTCAGTCTGGGAGTGTCCTCCGCTCCCAGACACCAAGGTGAGGGGCTCGCTGGAGGGAGGCTGGGAGGCTGAGGGGGTGTTTGTGTTCCTTTGTCCTGATACTCACAGGTGAGCAGCATCAGACCTTCACCTCAGCACCTCCTGGAGCTAAAAACATCCATAAATTGCATGCCCAGTTTCCCTAAAAGACTCTTCTTGAGCAGTGTAGGAGCCCAGGGGTGGTGCAGGGTGGAGCAGAGCTGTGGGTGTTTCACCCCCAGCCACGTGCCATGGGCTGTGCGTGGTCCAGGGGCCACTGGGTGTCCACCCAGCCCTGTCCCCGCACTGTGAGCTTGCACATCCCCTGCAGAGCCTCCCAGCCACTTCCACTGAGGGCCATGGAGCAGGAGCAGGGCTCCCCTGCCAGCAAGCACGGAAAGGGGTGTGTGTGCTTAGTGCAAGCACTCCCAATTCAGAAACCATTGCCATTTAAAAAGAAATCAAATCAAATAAAAAGCAGCCGGTCCACACAAGCCACAGGAATGCAGCTGAGAAAGAGAATATTGGCGACTCTGTGATTTGCGATAATTAAGAGAGGTAAATGAGAGCAACCGCCCCAGTCTCTGCAGCAAACACTGAGCAGACAGTTAGCAGGGGGTGGTTTTGGGAAGGAGAGGATTTCTTGCTCTCTTTGTTGGGCCCTGGCTTTGGGCTGGTTGCTCATGCTATGCCCATGTCCATGGTGCCAGAGGAGGGCTGGTGTCCTGGCAGGGGACTGACCACACTGCATCCCTACCAAAGGCCCTGCAGGAGGCTTGGGATTTGGGCAAAGCTTTTCAGGGCAGTGGACACCCTCGTGCCATCTCCCTGGGGGTGACACTGTCATAAGCGTTACTGCAATCAGATGCTCCTGTTGGGACACTGGAAGCCTGGCAGGAATGTGGGCAGGGCTGGGGACAAGGGGCTGTGCTGTGACCTCGGGCTGTGCCAGCGCAGAGTGGGCAGCTCCTGAGGGAGGTGACACCAAACTGCTGCCATCCCCAGTGAATTGCTGCTTAACTGTTGTTCCTCCACTGCAAGAGGATCAGTGTCTTCTGTTCTTTATTGCCTTTGGTTTTATCTCTGCTGTTCCACAGTGAACAAACAGTGGACAGCGCGATCTTGAAAAAAAACATCTTTTATAAAGGTCTCCTCGCAGTTCTACCATCCAAGGAAAGCACCTTTTTTAACTGAACTTCTTTTAACCATCTGTGGCAACTGACCCACTCCCATCAGCATGATGGAGGGACAGGTTAGCAGCAACTGGTGCCACACTGGGGTGGTGAAGCCTTGCCATTACACCAACACATGGGGCTGTCAGTAAACTCTTCTCACAGTTCACACCTTTTTTTTTTTTTTTCAGGACAGCAAATGCTGTGAGACTAATTGTTATCCTCCAACAGATGCCTCCCAACAACACCAGGCCACAGTTGTCAGATGTACCTGCCACGACATGCCTCAGGTGTCTGATGCCTTTTGGAAGCAGATACAACAGTGCCCATCAAATACTGCAGGAAGGAGGCAGGAGGAAGGCACAGGCTGCTCTGCACAGGAAGCTGTTGTTTGATCTGGGAGACCTTGGGAAAAGGGCAGAGTAGACTTGACTTCTGAGACAGTGAGGGCAGGTGGACAGTTGGGCTGGGGGCAGTTTGCAGAGTCATGGGTCCATCTTTGTGTGGTGTCAAGCCTGAGAAGGTCACCCAGAGTTATTCACTCTACAAGGTTACGTGAATTGCAGCTGACGCCATGTCCATGCTCAAAAACACTGACAGGAGAGCGTGGTACTTCCCACAGGGGCTGCCAGGGAGGAGGGCAGGGCCACTTATTGCTGCTGCATTAGAGGGGTGCAGTGTGGGACAGTGTCACTGTGGTGTCACAGCGTCCCACACCGTGCTGCTCCAGGTCTCCTGGGCTTGCCCTCTGAGCCGAGAGGCCACAGAGAGCCAAGACCTGGAGCAGGCAGGTTTGAGTTCTGGTCCCCTGACCCCTCAGCAGTATCTGCCGTGCACCTGAGCCAAGCTACAAAGCAGATTCACTCAGCTCTCCCTCCCTGGAGCACTTAATCAACTTCTTTTTGTTTCAGATCCCTGTCGAGCAAGATCCAAACAAAGCATGAAACAGAAAGAAATAAATAAATTAATTAAAAATCCTGACTATTTCTTGCTGCTGCCTGGATCCATTGTCTCCCTGACAGAGAAATGCCTGGCAAGACATTCACCTTCCCAGCCTCAGCTGCGGCATCTTGATTTCCCAAGATTTCCCTCGAAACCCTGTCAATAACCCACCAGAGCAATGACTCCCATTGCTGCCATGGCTGTAAAAGAAGGCCTTGATACGCAGGCCACCTTCTGTTCCCTAGAACCTTGCTCCTGAATGATACCTGTGTTGGACGGCCAAGATTCCACTGGGAGCCCCTCTGCCAGCCGGACACCTTGCAAGCAGCAGTGCCAGGACTGCCTTAGGTGAAAACGTGTTTCACTGGAAATGAGGGGAAAATGCCAGCCAGACCACAGTTTCATCCAGAAGGTGCAGGAAGGTCACTGTCACCCTCCTGGCTGCTGCATCCCCGGGGTGTCTTCATCACCAACCTGGAGATGAGAGCACCAGCGGTCTCCCCTTGCCCTTTTCTCTGCCTTATGATTCCCTCCTTTGTGTCCCCCCAGACCCTTGCCAGCGGCTGCAAGGAGCAGGTAATGACTCCCTCATCCCTCCCTGTGGGAGCACATCCTTTCAGGAGCAGCTTTACCCCACTCACGAAGGAAGAGCAGTGCAATTTTCTCTGGAGAGAAGCTCAGAGCTTCTGACGGAGATGGGATGTGGATGAGAGAACAGTTCCTTGGCGTGGCAGCAGGGCAACACACCCAAAACTGCCACCCTGGCATGAGATAACATTCACACAGCTGATGTTGCAACACTGGGCTTTAGCTTCTCGGCACGCTCCACGGAGCAAGAAGGATTTCATCAGCTTGGAGATGCCCCAGCAGAACTCCAGGGTGTCCCACAGGGATGGTCCCCAAACTGTGAAGACAGAACGATGGCAGAAAAAGCAGGATCACCATGGAGTTACCAGCTTTGGAGAGGATGGATAGGGGATGTTTGAGGTCCATATTTCTTGGCAGTCATGTCCTTGCTTTCATCCTGCTGGCTGTGAGGATGAAGATTTGCAGATGTGCTTATAAAGGCAGTGCGTAAGAACTGGCCCAGCCATTCAGAATCTTCACTGTCTGTCTCAGAGCTTGAGGCAAGGTGTTCCCCTCACTGCCTGGACAGGACACAGAAGGTCCCATGTTACCCAGATGTGAATCCTAACATCCTCTGGTGGAGTGAAGAACCAGAAGGAGGTGATAATAAGCCACTGCAGGCTGGTGCTTTTGTCTCCAGTGAAGCAACAGCAGCTCCTTACAGTCTGTGAAGTGCCAGAGTCCCTGTTCTGCTGGGATCCCCAGTAGAGCCCCTGGGCAAAGGTCAGATGAGTTGCCGCTGACTCCCTGTGCTGCTGGAACGATTCCCCTGTGCCACAGCTCGGGTTGATGCCCGAGGCTGCCAACTGAGGGGGCTGGTCCTGCTGTGGCTGCAGAGCATCAGTGAGAGCTGGTGACAGACCGAGCTGTCCTGGGTGCAGCACAAGGAGGGCTTTCCTCAGGCTCTGCATCCCACATGTCCCTCAGGTCCTGCCACAGCCTTCACATGGGCACTGCAATGCCCATCAGTCCCTCCAGCTCCCTGGGGCAGGGTATCCCCCGGCAGCACCCGCATCCTCTCTCCCTCCTGTGCAGCACCTGCTGCTGTCCCCATCAGTCTGGGACACCCCATCCCTGTTCCCTCAGCCTCAGACACCCCACAGCCCCCAGCACCAGCTCTGCTGAGGTTGGGAGTTTAGGGGCAGGTAATTACTCTGAGGTTTTGCTTGTCTTTGCACATGGGTGGGTGGATTTCAGCCTCAGCTGACAGCGTTAGCCCTGTGTCCCTGTGGGTACCCCAAGAGTGACACATCCCTTTAGCACCTTCCTTGGGCTACTCATGGCGCGGCTGCCATCCTCCTCCATGGAGAGACAGCAGTGCCTGCAGTGGCTGCAGCTGCAGGAGATGAGCAGGAGAGGGAATAAGTACTCAGAAGGAGAGAGAGAATAAATTCTCTTCCTCCAGATGTCCCAGGGAGAAAGGAGAGACAAGCAAAGCCCTGGACCCCTGCAGAGAGCTCCACAATGGGAATGTTCACAGCTAACCATCCCCGCTGCTCAACCTACCAACACTCTGCAGAGCTTGGCCATCGCCAGCCCTGGGGACATGGGGGAGAGGAAGGTTGTGACCCCTGGCAAATTGGGAAATCTTTGCCGCTCCCAAGCTCACAGTCCCTCTAAACAAGACCCAGACACTCCACAGCTTGCTACCCCTGGGGATCCCCTTGGTAGGGCTTGTTCTCATTCTCCTGGGGGCTTGGCTTCCATCTGGGCTGCTGGTTGAAATCCAGCCCGGGCTGGTAGTGACTTCAAAAGGCAGTGTCATCTGAGGAGCAGTGGGTGGTCCCCGGCAAGCGAGTCGGTGGCTGACTGCTCTTATAAAAGCCACCACAGTAGGGCCTCCTGCTTTCAGAAGAAAGGCAAGGGCTGCAGGGACTGCAGGGAACAGAGCCTGTCCTCGGCCCGAGGGAGTGTCACCTTAGTGAGCTGGCACAGGGAGCTGGCTGCGCGCCCCTGAGAGCAGAGCTGTTCATCTGCCTCTGTTGGTTTGTCCCCAGCACCACTGGCCAGCCCTGGCTTCACTGTCTGCAGGAAACAGTGCAAAACTGAGCCCAACAATAACACACATGGGAATGGCTGGGAGAGGGGGACCCTCTGAGCATCCCAGGCAGGATCCCAATGAACCAGAGTCCAGCAAGAGGCATCCACACCCTCTGCTGGGCTGAAGAGCACCCAAGAGGGCCCTGCAATGGCCTCAAAGTCAGCACGGGGATGGGGGCAGGCAGGTCTGCAGTGCCCACTGCCCCTGTGCCCCAGTCCAGGGGGACAGAGCGAGGGACTGGCAGTGGGCAGGAGACTCTCACAGCTCTGGCAGGCAGACAGGGAGGGTGGAGGGTAGGGTGAGGGGGGGCCCTGAAACAAATAATAAAAACAAAATCCCAGTAAGCACGTTAGAATTCGTTTGAAGTGCAGAGGAGCTTTCAGGCAGGGTTATGCACATCTCCCAGCCCGGCGTGATTTACACATTCCTTGCAAGCGAAGGAATCTTCCCTGATTTGAAGCAAAACAGATGTTTTGGGGTTTTCTTTCCCCCCTCTCCACCCTCTTTTAATAATTTCTTTATTGAAATGATGGCTATAGAGTCAA
Source organism: Atrichornis clamosus (assembly GCA_013400975.1). Taxonomy (NCBI): domain Eukaryota; kingdom Metazoa; phylum Chordata; class Aves; order Passeriformes; family Menuridae; genus Atrichornis; species Atrichornis clamosus. Next base: position 79,260 of record WBMZ01008619.1, on the reverse strand, counting down.
CCAGCCCAGAGCCAGAGCCCTGCTACCCCAGAAGCCAGGACTGGAGACCCACTGTCCTGCACCATGGGAGAACCCCTGATCACTGCAGGGACTGTGACTGTGAGCTTCCAGAGGTGTGGAGCCAGCTCTGTTCTCCTGCAAATGCTGCTCCAGAGGCATCACTCCTTGCAGGTTTCTTCCCTTGCTTTTCTCTCTGCAGGGAAGGATTGCAACTCCTGCAGCCTTTCTTCCTCTGCAGCTACAGCTGATCCCTCCATATGCACCAGCTCAGGCCAGGAGACCTTCTAACCTTCACCAGCAGTCTGGGAGTTGTGTTTGATGGTGGGACTTGCCCTTGTTCCCACACTTTAGTGTCACATCTCATCCCAGCTGTGTTCTGACCCAGCAGTGTGGACTGGGAAGGGCACCCTGGCCCATGCCCAGGAACTGGCAGCAGCAGAGCTGCTCACATACTCCAGGTGAAACAACCCAGCACACGGAATGATGTTGGGCAGGCTGGAGCTGGGACATGTCTTGATTTGGACACTATGTGATCTCAGTCAAGTTACTTCGCCTCTATTTTTGTCCCGCATTTTCCGCCCAGGAAAATTATTTGGGGAAGGAGCATCCATTTCCCAGAGGGACACAGAGCACCAAGTGCAGTGGGGCTTCTGAGTGCTGGTTGATGCTGCAAAGTACCAGCACAGCCATGCCCTTGAGTTTACACTCAGAACAATAAGTCAGGGCCAGTAGCAAATCCATCCAGCTCTCCCATCTTTCTTTTCTTTCTCTTTTTTTTTTTTCTTCCTTTTAAACGCTGTTGTTATTTCTCAGTACTTCGTTGGTGGCAGGGTGGGAAGGTTTTTTGTAACACATTCACGTACCAGTGGGACTCACTCCCATTCCCGTCTGGTACAAGAGATTGCACAAGAGAGAGAAACAAACGGGGATGAGGAAATGCGTGTTTATGAGAGGCAGCGCTGTCATCGTGAGCAAGGGACCCCCCGCAGGAGAGCCGGCCTGGGAGCCAGTGGGTTTCCATTCTCTCCTAACACTCCATTCATGCCTCGTTTCATACCTCCCTGGGGGCCCCGAGACTGGCCGGGGTCCCAGGGCCCCGCGCGGGACTCGCGCCCCCCGCGCGCCGCCTTCCACGATATTTGTTGTTGGGTGGAAAGAGGGAGATGTTGTTGTCTCATAAAAATAACAAGTTGAGAAAGAGCAGCAGCCTTTGCCGTTGCATGCGCTCCCTGTTTTGCTCCCTCCCGCATCACCTCTCCTTTGCCATGCTCCTTCTGCTCCCCTGCGGCCCGTCCTGGCGGGGCTCCTCACTGACACCCACCACGGAGTCTCTCCTGGGCCTTCCTGCTCGTGCTGAGGTTTCTGCCGTGAGCACTCTCCTGACCTGATCAGGAACCCTCTGTATAATCCAAACCACATTGCTGCCTGGTCGGGTACAGTCACCGGTAAATAACCTTGACTGCAGCGCTCTGGAAGAGCGAGGGATCCTGTATCACTGCTATTAATGATTTAGGATGGTGCATCATTTGCAGATGACACAGAGAGGGTCTCATCCCTACTCCTTATCCAGCCACCTCCTTCAGGACATTGCCGGCTCCCCTCTCACTTCAGCTGGCTCTAAGTCACTGGGGTGACAATTCCTCCTGCCTGATGCTGGTGTGGACACAAGGAATGGCGATGGCTGATCTCTGCACTCCCTTGTGCCCTGCAGAGCTCCCAGCAATGGGGTTGGGGTACCCCCACAAACAGGTGGGGTATTAATAAAACCAAACATAATCGCCCAGGCACACATACTACAACCCACTTGGGTCCCTCTCCCGTCTGCCCCTGCAAGCCCCCTGCCTCCCCCTGCTTTCCCCACACACCTCAATTTCATTATCTCTGATCTGGAGCTGCCTATTACGTGCTTTTTGCCAACATAAATATTTAATCCCGGTGCGTTGCACGGAAAGGCCCTTGTGGACTTAATCCTTCAACTCAAGTTTCCACTTGGAAAACAATTCAGCTTGTGGCAGGGCAGCAGGTATGAGCCAGGGACAGAGCTGAGAGCTGGAGGTGGCCCACAAGATCTCAGGAGCCATGTGTGGGGTGATGCAGGTGGGCTTCATGCCATGGGATGGGCTTCATTCCATGGGCTTCATTCCATGGGGTGGGCTTCACACTATGGAACAGTGATCAGGTGAGTTTGGATAGGCGCTGGCAAAGCCACAGAGGCAGGAGTTCAACCTGCCTCCACGCATGGGACTTTATTAAAATCAGTGCAGAGAGAGAGATGATATCCTTCCGTTGAGCCCCTCGCCTCCCTGTACAGACCAGCTGTCGTGGGGCCAGTCCCCCTCCAAGCTGGTGATCCACACACAGCCCAGGGGAGCCCAGAGAGCTCCGTGCAGGACTCACTTCGGCAAAAACAACCACACACCTGAGCCAGCATTTGGGCAGCCTGGCTCTGCCACAACCCCGAAGTGCTGAGAGAGGACGTTTGGAGCACAGGCCTAGGATTTAGCAAACACTTGTTCAGCTCCTGACTTGCCTTGTGTGAGCTTCCGCAAGCCAGGAATGCCTGAGGAGAAACTACACCACTGGGCTTCGGGAAGCTGGGGAGCATGTGGAATGGGAGAGGTGGATTCAGTGAAGCAGCACAGCTCCTGTGCACACAGGGGACTCGGCCAAGGGCGGTAACAGATGCGTTTTAACCCATGCCACTGAGCTGTTTGGGATCTGTCTCCGATTGCTCCAGCGCTCATTCACGTGTCTTCCTGACGAAAGACCAACAATAACAATTAGGATCATATAAGGAGCAGGGGACTGCTGCCAGCATTAACACACTCTTGAGCACCAAGGGTTTCCATTCCACTTTTTATCCCAGCTATGCACAAGGCAGAGGTCACTCAGCATTAATAAGCCTTGCTCTGGGCCAGCTCCTTCAGCACATTCAGCCTGTGGGATTGCAGCCGCTGCCTCTCCGTGCTGGGATGGCTTCTCCCTACTCCACACCTTTGCCTCTTTCCTTAAGCTCGCCAAAAAAAAAAAGATGTTCCATGTTATCCAGCATATAATGACAGATTGAGCCTGGCCATGCTGGTGATGGCCTCCAGACCCTACAGAGGGAGACAGTGGCTGGGCAGGACATGGTGGGTCTTGGCTGCAGACAGAGCCTTGTGTTGCCATTCTGAACTCTGACTGAATTCCCTTCCATCCCGCAGCAGTCCTGAATCTTCATCCATTCATTCCTAGGAAGGGGTTTCCACCTTTCCAGCACTCCTGAAATGTGCCCTCCCAGAGCCTTTGGGCTGGTTCATGATCGCCCTGGGGAAACCCCATCTGAGCCAGCAAAGGGAATGTAAAGTCAAGGCTCCTTCACAGCATATGAGCACACTCCAAGGAAAGGCTCTGGAAGGAATCCTGATGACTTCCATATTATTTCCAGTAAATTTTGTGCTGATTCTTGGCACAAACACTGGAAATGAATAGGCTAGGTCAGGAATGTAAATAAAGTGAAACATTGGGATTTAATCTAATCTATAATTATAGTATCTGTGGCGCAGGGAAGAGGTTGGTGTGTTTGCACCGCAGCTCCATTGAGGAGCTGGAGGGGGCTTTCATTTCCATTTCCATTTCCAGAATTTCCATTTTTGGCTGAGGGACACTTGGTGTCTCCCCAAGTATCTGAAACAAACGTGCTGGGCTGGCAAAGCTGCTTTCTGGTAGCCAAGCAGGTACAGCTCAGCCACGAGGCATCCCCAGGCACTCCCTGAGCAACAGGGTGAGAGCTGAGGTGGGTGAGCTGGGCTGAAGGCTCAGGGAGGCTGTGGAATGCACAAGAGAAGCTCCTGTCTCCTCTGTGAAGAGATTGGATGGGTTAGTGGGATGCTCAGTCCTCCAGGCTGAGTCTGACCTCTGGGACAAGCCAGAGCCCTTTCTCCTGACTGGTGTTTGGTGCTTGGTGCATCACAGGTTGCCTGTCACAGCGGGGGGATCCCAGGCTCCCAAACCATCAGTCTGAGTGGCACTGGCTGCTGTCCAGGCTGGCTGGTCCATGCAAGGGGAGCACTTCACAGACACATGGACGTCTTTCCCTCTGCCCTCCTCACCCCATCCTCTTCCAGATCCAGCTGGGAGGAAGCTTGACAGACTGCTCTGATCTAGCTGACCTCAGGGGAGTGCAATCCCTTCTCCTGTGATGCATTTCACAAGAATATAAGATTTGGCTTTTTAAGAACCTAAACCAAACTCGACAGTCTTCAAGGACCACCTCAGCATCCCTGGGTAGGTCCACACAAGTGCATTCCCATGACTGCAGCTGGATCCCCATGGGTGGGCACCCATGTGTGACAGACTGGCAGGAGTGTCCACACGTGTGCACGAGCCTGTGGAGCACATGTCTCTTTGTTGACACGATCTACTTTCCCTGGAAAACCCTCTGTGCAGGGACTGGCATCTCAACCCCAATGTGTTACGGGCAAGGGGAAGAAATGGGCTGACAGGCAACATATTTTCGTCAGACTGAAACTGCAAAGGACAAAGAAATTAGTTCTCCTTTTGTTCATTTATGTTTTGGAATTACAGAAGTCTCAAAAGCAGAGGAATCAGTCAGACTTTGTTTATTTGTTTGCTTGTAGAGCATTTTTTTGGGTTTGTTTTCATACTCCAGCCCAGCTTTGATCTCAGGCTGGTAACACTCCAAACAAATGGTCCACAGCAGAGTGTAACTGCTGTAGGTACTACAGAAGAAAAGGAACAGGATGTTCGACACATTTACAGGGCAGAAGAAACTTCCACAATCTCACAGTCCCCTTGCTCGGGTTATGTGATACCCTCAGACTACTGCAGAAGCAAACCATTTGTTTTTGAAGAGCTCTGATGCTTGCAGACTTGTGTGCTCACCTCCCAGCCTAGAGAGAACAGCACAGGGCCCTGCGAGTGGCTATAATCAGGATTATACCCAGCCCGGAGCTATTATAGATAGCTATTTTTCCACAGAAACAAACGAAACAAGCAGAAGAAATTCAATTTAAGAAATGACCCTGTGCCCGTGTTTGTGTTGTTGTTCTGTCTGTGCGGGCGCAGAGCAGCGTTAGCCTCACATTTCACTGCTCTGGCTTTCTTCACGCTGTGTTGCAACCATGTGGACATCTGAGCAGAGGAATATTTAATGTGGGTGCCTGTGTATCTGAGAATGCTCAGCAAACACGCTGCTTAGGCCCCAGGTTGGAGCAAACGTGTGTGTTGGATGCGCAGCCCCTCATGCAGACACGTGGAGCAGGGGGTGATCGGTCCATGCCGCTGTGCCAGGGCAGGCAGCAGCAGCCAGCGAGGAGGGGGTGCTCTAGTGTGCCCACATGCACTGTTTCTGGATGCCCAGGAGTGTGGCTCCGTGCCCCAGAGGTGCCCACACCAACATGTGTCCGTCCACGTGCGCCGACGCGGGCACCGCCCCGGGAGCGGCGTGCCAAGCCCTGCTGAGCATGAGCTGTGGGACAGAGCCAGCACTGTGCGTCACCCCGGGGCCTGTCCCCACAGAGGAACAGGTCCAGAGCTCCCCAGCGCCAGGGGACTGCTGCCTGCTGGCTGCCTGCAGCCACAGCTCCCCACAAGAGCTGCTGTCCCTCTCCCAGGGGCACCCACAGAGCAGGAGCCGCTCCCTGCGCACAGGGCATCGCTGACTCTGCTGACTCCCTTCATGGCAATGTGCCTCGAGACTGGGGAAGCAGAAGGCTGGGTTTGACCACAGGGACGACAAAACCCTGGACAAAGCCCTCTGCCTTCTGCCCAGGGCTCTCCCAGCCCTTTGCAGACATCAGGAATTAGATCACAGAGCCCCTAAAGCGACGGGTGAGTGCAATTATCCCTGCCTGGCAGATGAGGGAGATGATTTGGCAGTCCAGGCTGCCCAAGAGCCAGACCTGCTGGCTCCTAGCTCCGTGTGTTCACCACAGCAGCAGCCTCCATCAAACCCAGTGGCTCTTCCCTCTCCCAGTGCCCCTGGCAGCCGGGAGCTGAGAGCTCACCACGGGACAGCTTTATGGGCATCGGGTTATTAGCGAGCACTGCAGTTGCTCCAGCCTCTCCCTGGCACCTCCTCAGAGCAGCCCAGTTCCCAGAGATATTAATAATTATATTTATGCACTATAGATATTTAACAAGAAAATGTTTGCTGTTGTTAAATGGAAAGAGGTATCACTTGGAGACCACTCCTGGAGACAGCCCTGCTCCAGGGATGCGCAGTAAAGGCTCTGGAGGCTGTCAGCAAACTTAACTGGGGGGCGGTGGAGGGAAAGTATTAATCAAGGTCTTAAAAAGTTCTTGCTGACAGACTATTTGCCAGCTCTCGCTTTAAATGCTTTTGTGGTCCCATAAAAAGTTTCATTACTCACTACAAAATGTGTTTTAATTATTGCAGTCACTCTTGACTTTAAGCCCTGGGTGTTTCTCTCTCGCTTACTCTGTCTCTCCTCTGTCTCCTTGCCTCTTTGCTCTATTTTTCCTGTCTTACTGGCCTGACTCCTGATATCCCTCTCAAGACAGAGGATGCCCTGGCTAACAAGCCAGGTTGGAAAGTCCAGACCCTGTCCAAACCATACTGAAGGAGAGGTTAAAATTCAGATCCTGACATTATCCCTTTGCTCTAGAAACTAATTACTCCACAGGATTCAAAGAGAAAACCCAACCCCCCAAAAATATCTCAGAAGAGTCAAGTATCCACAGTAGCTGGGTGGTGGGCAGAGGGATTTGGTGTCTCTCTGATCTGTTATATGTGTCCTACTAAGAGAAACAGCAACTTATAGAAACAGCTGTCACACTCTTGACATCTCTTTTGTCACACCAGGCACTTGGCAACTCGCTCCAGTCTGACCACATCAGCTCAGTTCATCCATGAGAGACAAGCCCATCCAGCAGGCATGGACCTGGAAACCCAGAATACTGAAAATGGGAGTTATCCTGGAGTCTGCCACTGACTCCCAGTGCCTCCAGTGCTGTCCTGGCAGACACTGGCTTTCCATTTCACTTGCTGAGTGTAACACCCCAAGCAACAGGACGAGTCTGATCATTTGCCCAGCGTCTGGTGTAACACAGTGCTGACCCAAAAGGTCAACAACAATTAAATAACAGCATTGGAGATCCCTCCTCGCCCCCAGCAGCTCCCCACGCATCTCTCCTTACTTGTACAGACCATCTGGTTCCAGGCACTTGAAAATGACTGAATAGAGGCTGGTTTCAGGGACGTCTCCGTGGCTCCGACCCGCTGCCACGCAGGAGGTTGCGAGACCAGAAAGCAAATCATCAGCAAAGCTCAAGGATTCTCCTGGGGAGCAAAGAGAGGAGCAAGACGAAACATCAATACAGGTGCAAAGTTACTGCTGACCATTTAAAAATCACCGTAGGAACATCTCTGCACAGGACGCACAACCAACAAACTGGAGCTGGCTGTGGCTGTGGAATGCCCCAAGTCTGTGTGGAGAATGTCACCTGTGGACAAGGCAAGTAGGAAACACACCTGGGCCACCAGCTGCGGCAGGCACCCTCTGCAGGAGCTGGGGACAGGGTGAAGGCGCTGCTTGGCCAGCGATGGGTGCACTCACAGCACACAGAGGGAATGTGTGGTCCCACTGCAGACACTGCAGGCAGGACCACCCTCCAGGGATGGGCTCCAGAAGATCTGGAAGCCTGGCTAAACAGGGCTCTCCTGCCCTTGCTGCATGTTCTGCTCTTAAACAGGGCATGGCCTTTTCCAAAAATCACCTGCCACAGCAGAATGTGTTTCTGCTATGTTGGATTAGCAGAAAAAGAGACGTTTTTAGCGCTTGGATGGAATTGCTCTCAATGTGATGGATTTATTTTGTTTTTAGTTCAATGACAGCCAGTAGCTTTGCATTCCCTTTCATCTGCACTCTGCCAGCTCCTGGAGCTCTGACTGGAGCTCCTTCAGTTGTGCTGAAGAACACTTGCTTCTTTATATGCATTCAAAGAAAAAACCCACTAATTAAAAATACTGAAAAAACCTTTCTTTTCGGTCTTCTGGTTTATAAAGCTTATTAAACACTTAGATCATGACCCAGCTGAAACTGAAAACGCTCCATTTATTAAGGTTTTTGGGCATGACTATCCACTGCTGTGCAACCTGTCTCCCTGCAGTGGGCAGCCTGTCTGTTGGTTAGAGCTCATTGCACTTAATTCCCATTTCACACCGGTGTAACTGAAAGCCCAAGGTACTACAGAGTGAAAAAAAGACAGAGCAGCTGCCCAGGCTGTGCCCCATTCCCAGTGATAGGAACTGGAGCAAGGGCTGCTGCTACAGCTGATAAAGTAATGCTGGTGGAAGCCAACCTGGGCCCAGACTGCTGTGCTGGAAACGTTGTGCATGTGTAAATATCAAGACATTGCAGCAGAAGGAGAAGGAGAATTCCCTTCTCAGCCTTTATTTTTCTAAAAGCAAAAGTGACTGAGGACTACTGAAACAAAGCACCAGTCCAGGCTCTTGGTACAGACCCTGAGGAACAACCCAGTGGTTTAACCAGCCCAGAACATCCCACAGTGAAGCTGGATTATCCAGGTAGGAGAAAAAATCCCCTCATCCCCAGCCCCCTAAACCGCATTTGTGTCTTGTCTCAAAATACACAACTCAGTAACAAATGTCCCCCTTGGCTAGAGAAAAGAGCAGCAATAAATTCTTTTCCTCCCTGAAGGAATCCAAGCCTTAATTATTCATTTTAATGCTCCCAGTATGACTTGTTCTTTCCAAACTTTTTCAGGCAGCTCTGTCACCGGTCTCTGTAGCTGAAGCCAGCTCCCAGCCCTGGGTCGGCATCAAATCCCAGGACAACTCAATGGGCAGGTTGGGTTGGCAGCAGTAAAATCCCTGCCTGGAAGTCACGAGCGCTGCCCAGCCCTGAGCAAGTCCCTCAGCTCTGGGTTTATGGTTTAAGCAAACAAACAAACCCCTATTGCTCATTTCCAACTTTCGTTTCCATCCCTTTTCCTATGACATCAAGCTGGGTTGGGGAACTCCCTGTCACCAGGAGTCATTGAGAACAGACACTGCCGTGACCTACAAACCTGACGAATCACAAAGATGGAGGACCAGAATGTGTTGTTGAAGTAGAGCAAGAGGCTTTAAGGCTCTTCCAACCTCAAGCACCTTCCCTTTGACCAGGAAGAAGCTTCACAGAGGAACAGATCATCCCATGGATGTCTGCTGTGGGATCCCACACCTTCCTCTAGAGCACTCAGAGTTGGGAAGCAGCTGATGAGGGCTAGGAAGGGAAATAGCTGAGCAGAGAGACTGTGATGAGAGCTGGGCAAGGCCGAGGGGAGATTCGGACTGGGCAGTCCCTGGGGGGGAGCATCGGCCAGGACATCTGTGCCAGGGAGCACGAGAGATGGGATGGGCTGAGAGAGGGACAGGGTGGAGCCAGACTTGCAGGAGACTGGAAATGAGATGGAAAATGTCATGTGCAACCACTGAATCAAAGCATGTATTAAGGCCAGGTTGGATGGGGCTTGGAGGAACCTGGTCTAGTGGAAGGTGTCCCTGCCCACGGCAGGAGGGTTGGAATGAGATGCTCTTTCGGGTCCTTTCCAACACAAACCATTCTGTGTTTAATATTGCACAGCTAACTCTCTTTGAGACACCCACGAACATCTGAGAGCTCATCTTCCGTGGTCTTTCCAGGTAGTTTCACAGGCTGGCAGTGAGCACTGCCCTGACACTCAGCTGCAGCTGCCTCCCACAATGGTCTGATTTGCCATGGGTCAGACCTGCCCAGGCAGTGGATTGCATTTCTGTGCCCCTGCACAGGAGGAAATGAATCTGTCAGGGTCTACCAACAGAGTCTCCACTTGGGTTGAGCCAAAAGCCTTGGAACAAAATCCACAAAGCAAGAGGGTGCTTTTTGCTCAATCCTGAACCTCTGGGGAACTCTCCCCTCTCATTGGCTCTGCTATAGCAAAACAAAGGCAAAGAGGTTGTTAGGAAAACAGCAAAATAGATGCTAACAAAGGTGCTGAAACCTCAGCCTCAAGGCTGGGAGATTTTCTGTACCTGTAAAGGCAGCAGTGAGATCACTGGTGGTGCCAGACTGCATAGACCATGGAGCAAAGACAGGGAAGGGATGTCCTGGGGACAAGCCAACTACCCAGAGCTGTCAATCTGCAGCCAACACAGGGAGCTGCTTTTCCATGCTCTCCCCTGGGCAAAGCAGAACACATGGAGACTGTATTTGTTCATCTCACACAAGAGAAGTCAGAGACTGTTCAGTCCACAGTGCTCTGAGAGCAGCCGGAATGAAACTGCCTAAGCCTTCTTTAGGAGCAGAAAACAAGTTATTCCCTAGATTTAGACTGGGACCTTGTCAGTGGAACGGAGCTAAGGAGCTAAGAAAACAGCTGGTTTTCTGGAATGGTGAGAGAATTATCAGAGAATCACAGAATGGTTTGGGTTGAAAGGGACTTTAAAGTCATCTCGTGTCACCTCACCCACCACAGGCAGGGACACCTTCCACTAGATCAGGTTGCTCCAAGCCCTGTCCAACCTGGACCACTTGCTCCACATGACTGACCACCAGTGTTGCCCTGCCAAGGGAAAGTGACCCTGGGATCATGCAGCAGCAGGGGAACTCTGACCCAACAGCACTGGGCCATGCGAGAGCTCAGTGCACAGTGGTGCTCAAGACCAAGGCACAGGGAAAGCAGGAGAGAAGAATTCACAGGGAAAGAACAAAAAGCCCAAATTTACCATACAAACAGGAGAAAAAGGCCAAATAGAGACACATGACTGTGAATACATCAACAGGGCAGGCACTCAGATGGAAAAGAAATAGTTAGGCTAATGGGCAGTAATGACAAGAGGAAGTAAATTGGACATGGATAAATGGTCTCCTCCTGCAAAGGGCAAATAACCCAACTATCTTTTAAGAAGGAGTTTGATCACTTTATAAAAGGGATTATATGGATAAGTAGCTTGTGATGGAAAGCAAAGGGGCTTCTTTTTCCCATCTGGACTTGTGTTCTCGCACACCCCGCCAGCAAATATAAAGAAGGATTTCAGCCTCCCCAAGCAGCCCTGAAGCACAAACCTTCTAGATTGCCTGAGTATCTTTGCTCACGTTATTAAATTTCAGAAAGAATCCAAAGGTTCTCTGCAGAGTAAATGATAGCTAAGTAGATCATCTCTGTGGAGTAGGAGATATTTTATTGACCAGACAGACATCTGTGTCCTTCATTAATAGTAATAAATAATTGATGTCACACTAAATAAAGCAATAAGCTGTTACAGATATCAAGGACAAACGACCTGCTCCTCTGAGGATGCCTCACCTGTGTTCACTTCTCAGTAGTAAAAGACCCTGAGCAGAGCTCAATATCACCATGGAAAGTGCTGTGCACAGAGCAAAAAATGCCACGTTGCTTCACAGTGGTTACAGGTTATGGGGCAATTGTGTTCAGCAGTGGCATGCTGACACTTCTAAGTGCAAGGAGCTAACATCCCTGCAAGTCTTTCCTTCCCCTTGCTTCCATGTTCCTGCCCTCCCAGGACTGGTCTGCCCCAAACCATCCACTTTCCCAGGCAGCTTTTGAGAATCCATCTCTGCTGTGCTAATAACAGTCAGGAAGATGCAGCTCCTTCCAGGTGGCATTTTTATTCTCTCCCCAGTGCTACCCCTTTCTCCTGCCTCGTCCTCATCCCCCGGCACAGCTGTGGAGTTTGGCAAATCTCCTCTTTTTGGTTTTCCAAACGTCCTGTGTGCTGACACTGGTGCTGTGGCTCTCCTTAAACCAGAGGGAAATAACAGCACGCTTGGAGCTTGCAGAGGGGTCAGCCCCATTCTGGGAAGCTTTGCAAACTTCTCCTGGCCACAGCAGGCATGGCCAGGGGTCAGCCCCCTGGTGACACTCTGGGGTAGCCACCTGAGAACTCCACTCCACCTCTGGTCTGGAGGAGGAGGAAGAGGAGGGCACCCCCAGCTCAGCAGCCTGTCAGCAAGGCTGAGCTGGCATTCTGCTCTCCAGCAAGCACATTTCTCGTGGCAGGAGGCTCAGACGGGCAGGAACGGGGGCTGAGGAATGGAAATGGACGGGAGCAGGCTCAGAGTGCTCACACACAGCATCCAACAGCCTCTGTCTGCCTCAGTCCTTCCACTGCGGCCGTGCCAGCGCCCAGCAGTTGCGGACAGCGGGCTGGATGAATCACCCATCAGCCATCCCACCGAAGACAGCACCAGCCACGGCGCTGAGTTCCACCAGACTAAACAAGAGAGCCAGGCCAGGAGCCTCCAGGAGGTTTGAGGAGCAAAAGGAAGCTCTGGGACCCTCGCAGGCGTTCCCACACCTTCAGCTCCCGTCCCCGTGCCAAGAGCAGCACGGAGAAAACCCAGGCGCTGCAAAGCAAAGTGGAAATTAAGACGAGAGGAGACCTCCCTGCTGCCATTCACCTTCAAGGTTCCTAGAAAGAGCACAAAAGGGAAAGTAGGAAGGCACCAATGTCTCTGTCTTGACAGCTTCTTTACTGGGCTAGATCAAACCAACCCTGCAATGTTACCAGGCACTTTCTTCTGATTGTGGTTTTCTCTCCCTGTCTTTCTCCCTTTTGCTTTTTTTCAACCTGTTTTCAATTTACTCTTGTGGCATCTCTGACTGTGACCTCATTCTGGTACTTAAGGGGAAAAAAAAAAGAGAGAGAGTGTCCTTTAAAAAAGAAATGAAAGAAATCATATTTTATTTAGTTTGGTTGGTTTTGAAGCTTTAGCAGAAGAAAGATTAACCTTTTCTGCCTAACTTAATGAAAACAAGGAGAAAGGCTGTATGGATAAATAAATATCTGTGTGGGTATGGAGCAGGCACGATCGTGTTACAGCCCCGGTGGAGCTGTAATGGGGAACAGGCGCGTTCCTGCGCAGCGGCTCCCAATTCCCGATCCATTTTCAAGGAAAGAAAAACAGAGTAGAATGTCAGAGGCCCAAGTGGGCATAAATGAGGGAGCCCAGAGAAGGCAGATGGGGCCCAGCGAGGACCTCCGTCCCCAGCAGTGACCTCCAGAGCAATGCCAGCACAGCAGATGGAAAAAGAGACCTTACTCCACTTTCCCTTGCCAGGTTTTGGTTCCTGAAATGAGGAAACAAATGGCATGCTCGGCCCTCCAAGTCTGTCACCTTTTGGGGGTCCTTGCCTCACCCTCCTCTTCTTCTAGGGCTTTGCCCCAAAGGAGGGGAGGTTCAGAGGAGGGCTGTGAGCAGAAGGCTTGGACTGTGTTTTTGGATGCGTAGATGGGGAGTACAGGCTTGCAGGGTGGTTCCTCCCCAGTGAGGTTGTACCTGGGTTTAATGTGCTTTGGATCTGGCACTCGGTGAGAGGAGGCAGTGAAAGGTGGTTGGTTTGTCTTGGAAATGATGGGATGATTTAAATTAGTGTAACATAACTTCAGGCGACGGAGCTGTTCCGATTTACATCAGCAGATGGTCTGTCTCGCTGCCTAGATCATTAAAAGCAAACCATCCCTACTGATCCTGGTGGAATGATGTCAAAACCTCCTTCCCTACATGGCTTGCCAGATTATAAAAGAAATAAAAAGGCCTAGTTATTACTAAAAATCTCCTGCCCACATTCTGGGAGCATCCATGCATGCCAGCCTTTCATGTTAGATGGGAGCCTAAGTCCCATGCCCCAAAAACCTGCAGCCTCAGAAATAATTTCTTCATCATGGCTTTTCTCAAAGACACATCCACTGGGAATCCCTCTGGCTGGGCACAGGTTGTCTGGGCTGAGGCAGAAAAGCCAGTGATTACACTGCAACTTTGGGCACAGCTTGTGCCTTACCTGCCAACTGGTACAAAGGTGCAAATTGCAGTTCTCTGAACAACTTCACCTTTTTTAAGTTATGAATTCTGAGGGAATTTTCTTCCTGTGTGAGTATGTCACCAGACATATCAATAATGATTAAGAGCTTTCCTTTGGGCTTCCATCTCCTCTGGGTTTCCATCACCAGGGCCTCTGCTGATGGGAGACATCATTTGTAGATGGCTAAATTTAAGGAGCAAGGCTTTAGCTGAGCTAAGAGCTGAAGTTGCATTCCAGTGCCACGGAATTCCCTTGAATGCCTTCACTGGTGTCCTCCAGAGCTGGAACTTGCATGGAATGACCATGTGGAACTGAAGGATGGGCTGTTCTTATCAATAGCAGTCAGTCAAACAGCAGGAAATGGTCTTAATTTGGATGAGCTGCAATGTTCTATGATGCATAAGGTTAATCACGAGTGTATTCTTCTTCCAGGGTCATCAACAGGACTCACTGCTCCTTCATCTGAGCTCTCCACAGGCTGCTTGTCACAGGTCTTTCACAGTCAATATCTAAGGCCTCAGAAAAAATGCTTCAACTCATGTAAAAATGCATCCCCAAGGCAGTGCGCTGCTGGAGGAGAGGGAGAATTAAAGCATTTCATTGTGTGCTGTGAGCCCTCCAGTATTTCTCAAGGTTCACTGGGTTGCTAAGGGTCATCCCCAGCCAGACACGAGCTGACTCTGCTGCGCTCGGAGACATCCAGGCATGAGCCAGTTCCAGTCTCAAAGCCACGTACTCACATTAGCACGGTGGAGAGTCCAAGTGGATGTATCTATTCCCTTGGAGTTAGTCTCGAGCTCTGCAGCATGTTTAAATAGTTACTTGATTTCAAGGCAAAGTGGGAACCCCTTTGTGCTGGGAGTTGTGCAGGCACGAAGCAAAGCTTTGTCCTCAGACACTTCTTGTCTGGCAGGAGATTTTGTCCATCACCACAGAGCGAGTTCCCACTCATCACCACAGACCTAGTTCTTGCTTTCCTTTCATATTTAGCTTCTTTTAAATTAGGGATTTCTAAACCATGGACCAGTGGTCCAGATCACTTGGTGGTCCCCAAGGCCTGTAGCTGGCAGCCTGTAGCAGATCCAGGGATTGCACGGAGCCTTACATTCACCAGGAATCCCACCAGCCCTGCTCCAGCCCCAGAGCCACTCTTCTCCAGCATAAACTGATGTGTCAGACACTGCAGAGAGGGCAGCAAAACCTGCGGCATAACCTCAGTCTCCTTAAATGCACCAGGGCACTCTTGCAGTTCCCAGGGGAATGAGCTGCTACCTGAAAATGACTCCTAAATCTTGGGTGCAAACACGGCACCAGGGATCTGAGCTCCACCAGTCCAGAGCGCTGGGAGATTCCATCTTCTGCTGGGATTAAGATGGCTAAATTTGAAGGGATGCAGCTTTCACCATGAGCCCCGAGGACAAATCCTAAAGAAAGGTCGGTGCCAAGGGGATTCTGGCCAGTCCAAGCAGGTCCTGGTGATACAACCACCACACATCTGCACGCACAAACTTCCTCCCCTGCCTACGACCTGATGGTTATGAAGAAAGCAGGGGAGATCTGTCAAACAGCAAGGCCAGGTCCTTCATTTCCAGCTCTACTGAGCGACCTCTTACCATTATTTTCACTCTTTATCACCAAACACTCCCGGAGTTTAACGCCCCACAGAACCCCACTGGCTGATGTGCACTCACTAGAGATCAAGCCTTACACAAATATTGAAAACACCAGACTAGCAGGAGGGGGAGGGAACAATTCCTAGGAAGAAACTGCAATTAATTGCTAAAAACATAATTATCGTGGGTGATTTGTCAAATCAAATTCATGTGAACCTATGCTGAAAAGCCATCAGCTGGTCTGTGCTTCACATCTCCTTGCATTTATTGGGAAAGTGGAATTTTTGGACTTCTTGCCACTGTCTCCTGACCCTGTTCCCAGTCCCTTCTTACACTTCCCAGCTTGGTCCTGGAAAGTGGACCAAGCCACTACCTGTAATGGCAGCCAATTTAAATAACGTATTCTTTCGATATTTTAAATATTTAAGTATTTTTGGTCCCATTAATTCTAAATAGAGGCAATGTGCAGAGATGCTGATGAATTAGTGATAAGGCTTTGGACCAGCATGTTCTGAAGCACTCAGCAAACCCAACTGCAGCCAAACCTGCAGGCTGTTAGCCAACAAAGACTTTAAAAATTGGTCCTTATGGAGGAACCTGCAAGCAAGCAGACCTCTTATTTGGCCCTACTCTGCAGCTTTGGACATTTGAGAACGGGGGGGCAGATCCTCAGTTCATAAAATCTGCTGGAGCTCCCTTGAAGTCAATGGAACAATAACAATTTACACTAGCTGAGTTTCTGCATCCTGGCTGTGAGCTATTTGGAACAACGGCATCATAATGATTATTACAGATATTCTTGATCACTTGTCTAAGGCGGATTGGAGAATACGACTGTGTAAGAAAACAGAGGGTTGGTTTGCTATGATTTCCAAAGAATTACTGACCCGTATCCTGCAAACATTTACACATGTTTAGCTTTACTCATGTGAGCTGTTCCATTGCACTCGTGTGCCAGATAAACGAATGTACATGCTTGCAGCACCGAGGTTAAAACTTGTGCAAACACAGGGAGTCCTAAATGTTTTTGTAGATGTGTTGTTACCTCGGATTCAGAGGAGAAAGCCTTTCATTTGGCTCTGCCTCTCCCCATAACTCTCTATTTATCCAAGCAGGCATCACGAGAAAGCCAAAGGTGTTATCAAGATAAAACTGAAAAAAAAAGTATTTATCTACCCAATTCAGAAGCCAGAAAATACCCACTGGGTCAGGACTAACATATGCAAGACTTGACATCAATTCTTGAACAAGGACTTACTGCAGTACATTCATAAGACAGCTCATGAATCACTCACTTACTAATTTTCCCATAATGAAATTAACATTTTTCTTTACAGTTTTGATCCATCAGAAGACACAAGAAGAGGGGAAAGAGGTGGGAATCTCTAATTTGTGAGGAGTTTACTTCAGTTTTCATCATCATCTTAGTAATCACTCCACCTTTTCCACTAAGACTGCAAGTGAGGCAGGATCTCCTGCCCCACTGCACAGTCCCCCACTGCTCATGAGGACAGAATACAATCTCTAATTTCTTATACTGAGGTGGTTTTGAGGACCAAACTCATGTCAACGAGGTGCCTGACGTGCCAGAGACTTCAGTGCACTCCACATAGGTCATTATTACCTCTGACGGTGTCATTTACATCCCTCAGCCAAGACCTGAGCTCTGTTGTGACACACCTGTGTCACAGAGGCTGCAGGGTCAGGACAGACAGCAGGCAAAGGAGCAGGGGTGCAGAGAAAGGAAATTACTTTTCCAAGGATGCAGGGAAAAGGCAAATCTGAGGATATAACCCAGAGTCCCAATGCAGCTCTCTCACCACTAATGGTTGATTTTCATCTCTAAAGGAGTATTAACCCTTTCTTACAAGTGTGCAAACTCCAGGCTCTGAGGACAGTGGGATGCTGGCATGGATTGAATGCCTTCTGCTCCCAATTTCAAGTCATGTTTCCCAGAAACCATGGCAAATCAATCCTGCCGTGCACAGGAAAGGGGAGGTGTTCGTAGCCAGGACAGATGTGACGGACCATGTGCCCTGGGAACCCACCTCACCAAAGGCACTCTGTGGTGGGAACAGCCATTTGACTCCTAGATGTCCTTGGCAAAGCGAGGTATCTGGGCACAATTCCCATCCCCAGGATCTCTGATCCCTCTGGGATGGTTCGTTGGGAGACGTGTCATCGCCAGCAACTGTGCAACATCTGACCACTCAGATGACAAAAGACAGATTCCCAGAAGGAGCAGAGCAGGATTAAGCCAAGTGGTAAATGGATTCCAGGGCTGTTCCAGGATCCGTGCTGACGAGGGAAGCCAGTGCCAGGTACCCAACCCGGAGCTCATACAGTGAGGTTATCACTTCCCTCTTTTCTTCAAATCCGTAAATAGAGCCCAAACATCACTTGGGCCATGTTAGAGAGATAAGGTGAGTCTCTCCCATCCCTTGCAAGGACTGAAATAGAAGCCCTGCTACTTCGTATCTGAAGCATCAAGCGTAGGATGTTGACATTTAGCAGCAGGGAAAACCACCCAAACAATGAACCCTCTCAGGCCTCTCTTCTCCCCTGCCTTTCCCCAGTCCCCTGGAAAATGTTCATAAAGTGAAGTGGAAAAAAAACCCCAAACCAACCCAAACCCCAACAACCCAAACCCAACCTTCCTAAGGCTGTGGAAATAACATGTAGAGGAGAGTGAGTCAGGCTCTGTTAACGGTGCAAGGATTACTGGTCCTGAGACAGGGATGATTCACCAAGGCAGAAAGAACCACAAGGTAGAAGAGACCAAACAGAGGGTGCAGAACCAAAGCTGCACCAAAGAAAGAAAGGAAATAAAAAGTTAAATGGTTCCCTGTTGAAGGCACCTTGCTCTTTATCAAACATCACTCAGCTGGAACTGACCTGGGATGACTCACTTGATAATTGTGAGGCTATTGCCATGTGCTTTGTCCAGACTTTCTTTAGGAGAAGGAGTGCAAACAGTCTGTAAGACTTCAATCCATCTCCATTCCCTGCTCCCCTCTCTCTTCTTCCCCTGCCTGAGTTGCTCACTGGAGCCTCATCTCCCTGTTGCCTCTGCTTCCACCACTCCTTTCCCACAGACATCCCCTTTAAATTCGGCAGCATTTTGTGACTCTGTTTTCCCTATAAAAGATGCCTTCAAGATGAGAAAAGCAGGGCCTGTTTAGGAGCACTGCATGCCACGGGGAGGCCCTCCTGGATGCCACTGGCACAGAAAGGACCTTGTCACAAGAGATGAAGAGGAGAATGGGGCTCAGGTGCCTGGGGCGAGTTCTGCCTGCCAGAATACTCTCCTGCTATTCCTTCATTCCTCCTTCCTCTTCATCTGCCCCCCTCACCCTCCTTTATCTAATAACCATAAAAATTCAGACAGAAAATACTTGCCCTGAAAAAATCCTAAACACACACACACACACACCAAAAAAAAAAAAAAAGAGAAAAAGAAAAAAAAAGAAAAAAGTCCTCCCTCTGCACTTCACAATGAGAGCTGTAAAACTTTTTCTGCTTGGAAAATTCTCCCGGTCAGTTTTTCCTACTGTTTAATCCCTGCTTTGAGTTACACAGAATGAGTAAACACATTTTATAAGGTTCTAATTCATACCTAACCCATACAGTTTATAGCTTAACATAGTAAAATACACACACACACAGACACACATGCACTTTTTATACACACACACACACACATATATATATATACATATATATACACACACAACTGCTGACACACATGGATAAACCAGCCTTGCTCCCACTCCTGGAGCCTCCCAGCAGCAGGTCTGATGTGCTGTGCCTTGAAAGCAGCCTGGGGTGCTGAGGTGTGGGTTAGCTGGCCTGGGGAGTAGTTTCCACCCCAGATTCCTGCAACCTCCTTTGTACCAAGCAATTAGTCAGTCTTGTGAAGAGAATGGTGGGATCCACTGCTCCATCCTTGGAGGACTAAGGAATGCCACCACGTGGTAACCCAGGAACAATTTTTGCCCACTTTCTGCCCAGAAAGCACCTGGAGTGAAGGCCCACGGCAGGGAGCAGCCAGGGCTGGGCTGGAGGAGCTGCAGGGAGCTGGAATGCCATGTGGCCATGGCCAGGTGCCAGGCAAGGATCACAGCATCAGGGAAGCATTAGCGTTGGAAGAGACCTTCAAGATCATCGAATCCAAGCTTTGACCAATCACCAGAGCCCTGAGTGCCACGTCCAGTTGTGCCTTGAACACTCAACGTGTGTTTCTTGAACAGGAGGGATGTGTGTGAAAGGCAGCTCTGCTGGCAGTGGTCAGCGAAGCCCTGAGGGTGGGCACTCAGTCGGGACACGGCCTATGGTGTGAACACCACCTGTGCTTGCCCTGCAGGAAGGCAGGGAGCCCTGGCACCAAACTCCTCCGTGTAGCTGTGGGTCAGGATGGGGTGTTGCAAATGCCTTGCCCTGTGCCAGTCTCTGCACGAACCTCCTGGAGAGACAGTTCCTCCTGTGCAGTGAATCTGCATCCCTCACCTTTGCTCGGGACCACAAGGCCACAGAGATGTGTTGTGGACAACATCAAGGCCAAAGAGCAGCCTGAACTTTTACAACGTCCAAAGAAGGAACCTTATAAACAATCTGAGCTGCCTCTCTGGGGCTTTGAACTTGACTGTAACTCGAAGGTAGAAGATCTTTATGATTACTGACAAAAGAATGGCCTCTCCTATTGCTCTGAAGATCTTCTCTGGAGATTTTGTGTTTTAGGTCTTTCTGCTGGTTTCCCCCAGGAACTTGCTACTAAATTAAATCCAGCATCTCATTCAGTCCTGTGCTTATGTCACAGAGAACAACTGTCAGTGATTGAAGTATCATTTCTTCTACACCTCTGCAAGACACACCAAGAGATCATTTCCTCAGAGGAGAGAGGAACAGAGACGCAGGGAAAACTCTGCCAACAGAAGCTGCAGCAGCTCTGCTGACATGAGTGGGAATGGAGTGATTGGAGCCAGCCCAGAGCCATTCAAGCCCGTCCTGGCCACTTCTGTGAGAACTTGTCACTGGAAGGCACAGGCAAAAGCCATCACTCATGGTAGCAGTTGTTTCCAGCCAGCCAAAATGTGAGAGGTGGGCTTCAGGCCCCATAATCCTATTTTCATTTTTCTCCTCCTCCCAAGAAAACAAACGGAGTGTTTATTTCCTGAATGCTCTGGTCTGAGAAAGGGCAAAGCTTCCCTGCAGGAGCCAGGTGGCTGGAAAGGGAAGGCAGAGGCAAATATTTGCCGAATTTGTCAATGAGCTCTTATTCCATTTTTCTTATTAATATTTATTTAGACATAATACGAGAGAAACCTGCTCAGACCACAGCAATGTGGGTGATTCCACTGTTATTCTCCTCGTGCCAGCTACTGGGAGGGAGGGAGGAGAGAAGGAAAAGCAGAAAAGTGAAAGAGTGCCAGGGAGTTTGCAGGCAAGTTGGAAAAGTCACAGGCTCTCATCCTGGCTAAGCAGGAGATGGGATGCCTGGAGAAAACCAATGCATCCATGGACACGGGATGGGCAAAGAGGTTGGATAGCCCGGCCTTCCTTGCTGATATTCAAGGCACAGGAGTAGCATTGAGAGAGAAATTTATCTCCTTATAGAGCCCTCTTTTTTTTTTTTTTTTCTTCTTTTAAATGAGATGAAAACAAGGAGAATAAACTGCAGGCCCAGGTTTAGTAAATTGTGTGAGATGAACCTGATGCATTTCTCCAATGAGACAGTTCATTCCCTAGACATGAGAAGTGTGGCACAATCTAATTTATCTGGGTATCCAGAGGCACTAGGATGCGACACAGGTAATTATTAGGTGAGCTTGAAAAGATGGGGATTAGCAGGATTACACAGCAGGCAAGGGACTGAGTATGGACAGATGAAAACAGGCTATGGTGAGAAGAGAGTGATGGGAACTGAGTTATCACCAGCAGAGCTCCTCAGTGCTCAGCCTTGCAATCAATCTTATTTCTCACTGGAAATACAGCAGCAATTTTAGCACTGATGAAGTGGAGCATTATTAGGGCACCAGAGGGTCAGTCAAAAGAAATTAAAATAACGTGAGGGCTACAGCAATGAAATGGAATCAATTTCAATATTTAAAAATGCAAATTAACTTTAAAAGTGGACATTAAAATAGTTCTTTTGTTAGCAGGAACCTCTCCAGACAGAAACAAAGGAGGAGAAGGAGGAATACCTGCCTGGTCTCAGCGCAACAACATGAGAATTGGAGAAAAGGAAGGGAAGTTCTTGGATCTGCTTAGAAAGGATCTTCCAGGTGAAATAAGGAAGAATCAATTCCTTTGACAGCAAAAGGCTGAGTGTGGTGGCCCACTACTGCCTCGCCAGAAAATCACAGTCTCCAGTCCAACATCTTCAAAGTGGGACCAGCTGTGGGGACAGGGCATGGCTGCTCAGAACTGAACTTTGGAAAGCCCCAGGGACTCCTCCAGAAGCCACACAGCTGGTGTTTAAATCACCACTGTTCAGGGGATGAAATCCCACTGGACTGTGGTGCCCAGGAGGAATGTCCAGGCCACCACCAGGTCCCCGAACCGGCTGGAGGAGGCAGCTGGGAGAGTGTCCCCTGTTGCCCTCCACTGGATAGCAGGAGAATGTCACAGTGCTGCGTTGTGTCTGGGGACGGCGCATCCCCAAAGCATCTCCTCTTTCAGCTGGGGCTGTGCTCTGGGAGCTGAGCAGCTGAACTCGAGCTCTGTTTGTGCTCTGGCTGTGCCTCGTGTAGCAACAGCTGGGGGACATAGGTTTGCTCAAACCACAGCCAGACGATTGGAAATAAAACCGATATTCATATATTAATTAACATCTGGTTGCTCGTCTAATTACATGATACAACGTGCAAGAGCTTTTTGTTCCCTTCATATTTTATGCATTGAATGAAAACTAAACAAATGTTGCAAAAGCAACACTGCAAAAGCAAAAAAACAAACACTACCCAAGTCTGTACTTACAACACTTACTGACCCATCAGTTTAATTAACATGCAAAAGAGGACATGACTAAACCATGTCCACAAGGATGGTGGTGACACTGAACTGGAATTAACATCCAGCCTGCTCCAACCTGGCCATTTTCCATTCCCTTTACATGTATTCTTTTTAAAAAATGAATAATAATTTGTTAAACTGAACAGTTCAGGGCCTGATTTAGCAAATTATTACTTAACCATTTTCAAGACCTACTTTTAATATTAACGGGCCCTAAAAAAATGGCTGTAAAGCACCGTCCCAAAGGAAAGGAGCTGGTGTCACCCTGCAAACCATCGGACAGCGGCTGGTGCTTTCTGCCACACTCTGGGGACGGAAACAGAAAAGGAGCAGGGAGAAAAGCCAGATTAACCAAGAAAAGTCATCACTCAGGATGTCTGGTGGCAACACATCATCCTGCGCATGAGGCTGTCCCCGTGCAGCTGGCAGGGAAGGGTGACAGGATGGCTGGTGGCCCTAGGGGAGGTGATGGGGACAGTGTGCATCTGCACGAGGAGGTGGTGGGCAGGGAAAGGCTGAGCACAGCTTAGGGCTGGGTGTTTTGAGACAGGGGCATTGAGAGGGGAGGCAGAGAGGAGAGCAGATTCCCTCTTCCTGCCCCACAACCCGGGGAAAATAAATGCCCAATGCATTCTGCCCCACTGCAAAACCCAAACAGGCTCTGACATGATTAGCCACTTCCACAGAAATGCTTGCAGGCTTCGTTAAAAACTCAACAACAAAACCCAACCCTAGGCTCACAGACTCTTCTGAACCCAAGAGCAGGAGTGGAGTGGAGAGTGACAGCGGTCACAGGGTTTTGGGAAGGAGCTTGCACAGAAGCTGAACTCCTCGTCACTCACCAGTGCCCATCCTGCTCAAATACCAGGCCAAAAACACATCTCTGTTTGATGCTGATGCCATGGAGGGAACATAAAGCAAGTGGTCCCCTTCTGGGTGGACTGGTGGCTGTGCTGGAAGCCCCTCCCCAGCAGAGCAGCCACGTTTGGGTGCCACTGGGATGGGAGAAGACATGTGGGACGTGAGCTCTGAAGGGTCAATACCATCAGACAGCACCTGGTGCCACCCTCAGTCTGTCGGAGGGACTGGAGGCAGAGAGGGTTCCTCTCCTCATTCCAGCCACTCGCCCTGCCCTGATGGCAGCCAGGTGTGGTCCAGCCCACCTGGCTCATTTCACTGCAGCATCTCTGTGAAGGTGACCCAGCAGGATCCCACCGTGAAATCACCACTTTATGGTCAGCCTCCCATAACCTAGTATTGATGTTTTCACCCCTTTCTGCACCTCTGCATGTGGCCAGATCCATGCTCAGCTATCTGGGAAGAGGATCCCCATGGGGACACCCCCTGAGCAGAGCAGGTAGCGTGGGCTCAGCCCACTGCCCCAGCACTTTCCCTGCACTCAGCTCCCACAACACTGCCAAACTTCAACTGCTTGGGTTGAAATTTTCCACACTGGGTATCTGCCTCCAGCTGAATTTTTTTTGAAAGCTTCAGATTAAAAAAAGTCCAGCCAATTCCAGCAAGGCAGCTGAGAAAAAATATAGTTTTCTTCATGCTAAAAAAAAAAAAAGTCAAAAAACTAAAACCAACTTATATCTTTTGTTCTGAAGCCATAGTGTTCAAAGCATGAACTCGGCATTTGTACCTGGATTTGGCCTTTCAGTACCTAAAGGGGCTCCAAGAGGGCTGGAGAGGAACTTGTAACAACGTCCTGGAGAGACAGGACAAGGGGGACTGGCTTCAGACTGCCAGAGGACAGGGTTAGATGGGATATTGGGAAGAAATTCTTCCCTGTGAGGGTGGTGACGCACTGGCACAGGTTGTCCAGAGAAGCTGTGGATGCCTCATGCCTGAAGTGTTCAAGCCCAGGTTGGTCTGGTCTGGTGGAAGGTGTCCCTGCCCATGGCAGGGTGTGGAGGACCAAGAGATGCCATCCCAAAGGTCCACATTTCCACCCTCTTAGTCTCAACCACCCTGATCAAAACCACAGCCACCACAGCCCAGCAGCACGTCCCCTGCAGAGCCGTGTGGACGCTGGTACCTGAGAGCTGGCACTCGCAGGCTCAGGGCCCATCACCCACTTGGGCTGGAAAGCTCAGGGAAAGAGCAATGCTGAAGCCAACCCTTATCTCCAGGGCTGTGTGCTTCAACTCTCCCTTCCCCAAATGGGAATAAAAAGAGTTCCCTGTCCCAGAGATGGCTGCTCAGAAAAAAAAAAAAGAAAAAAAAATCACAAGATATGAAATGGTGATGGAGTAACACCTCAGAAAAAGATGTCAGAAATTCATCTGCTGGAGTATCCCACTTCCTTCACTCAAATTCTTGATGCCACCTAGCACCAAGTGGGGCTTACACCTCACTCCCTAAATTGGGACTTTTGCTAAGTAAGAGCTTGTTCTTTATCTGTGTCTGCTCCGTGGTCTTCAAGACAGCTTCAGCCTTCACGGCTCCTACCCTCTGGTCCTTCACCAGCGTTGGGAAACGTGCCAGCAGGAAGGAACAGAGAGACATCCGGAGGAGACAACTGTCATGTGAAACCCTGGCATGAATGGCGCAACCGGTTGCATGTCAGGGGGCTTGGGAAGGGGTGGTGGGAGCTGGCAGGGTGGGCAGTAGCTCAAAGGAAACCACAGAGGACTGACCAAGCACTTGAAAGATTCCACGCATACCTCCCAGATATGCCGGCGGTTACAAAATCCCTGCCCGGATAGGGTGGCGGCATGCCCTTGGGGGGGAAAAAAAAAAGGAGAAAAGGAAAAAACAAAACTCCAACCAACCATTCATGGGGCAGACAGAGGGCTGCAAGTCCTCTGCTTTCATGAGACACCGCAGGCATCAAGACATCGCTGGCTTGGAATTTGGGCTATGCTTGCGGTCCGTGAGGCGACTGCGAAGCCCTCGGTCACATTAAGCAACATTACATGATAATGCTGCAGCACTTTCAGGCTGAGGGAGAAGGAAAACAAAACAGATGACTCTGGATGGAAAGGCATTGCTGTAAACCTGGGAGGGAGAAGAACATTCCTTCGGATACTCTTTTTGGCTGGTTGTGTCCTTTCCTCCCACCTCCCACCTCTCTCTCCCTTTCCCCCCTCCTCCTCTTGGAGAATTGGTGACAGCAAGTTTTTTTTTTTACTAATATTTCCATATTAAATATAAAGGAAGAGTGTGAAAGGCCATGCGGAGCAGTGGCAGCTAGACAGTGGAATCTGCAACTGAAGGGTGGAGTTGGAGCACTGGAGAGGTGCCGGTTATTTATAGGGTATGAGAGAACACAAAAAATGTCTGGCCCCTTTAAGGCCCCTTAATCCAAACAACCAATGGAAAGGAAAAAAAAAAAAAAAAAAAGGAAAAAAAGAGAAAAATAAAGAAAAAAAGGGAAGGAAAAAAAATGAGGACAAAAGGCATCTCTGTACCAGACTGTAAAGTGTGAAGGAGGACCAGGCGATGGCCTGGCACGGTCCTGCCCTGTCCCTCCAGTCAGGCCTGAGTCCATGGCAGGGCAGCATCCTGCTGGAGCAGCGGGACCAGCATTGGGGCACAGAGCCCTGTGCTCCTCAGGCAGCCCCACGACACAGCTGCCTTGAGGGTGGGACGTGGCAGCTGTTTAATCCATGAGACAGTAGCGCTGGACCGGATGCGGAGATGAACGGCGTGTTCAAGAGATATCAAAAGGGAGAAGCTGAGAACCTCGGGAATACGGCCTGGAAATTCCCTTTCTTCAGTCTGCACTCATGGGGCAACCAGGGATCTTTGCACTCTGATCTGAGAATAAGATTCATGAGATGTGGCCTCACTCATTTTGGGATCCATAAGCTGGAGGATCATCCATAAGGCCTGCTCGAGTCCAGGTACTTCAGTGCAGATGTGGATGCTCTGGAAAACCTGCTGGTTGGACCCTCATCACAGCTGGTCTAAGCAGGGTTATTTGACTCTAGACCTGGAACACCACTGCTTCCAGCTCTTTCCTAGGATTTCTGATAGATTTTAAGCTAGCTGAGTGATGCCTTTCCTCGACAAGATGTCTTTCCTGAAGAGGAGTGAGAGGGACCTCAGTGCAAAGAGGTGCCACACAAACCACGGTCATTCTGTGCTCTTAGTAAAACTCCTTTTTTTGCTTCTTCCCAAAAGAAATGCATGAGGTTATGCCTATTTTTTATATGCAGGCATAAGG
Source organism: Atrichornis clamosus (assembly GCA_013400975.1). Classification (NCBI taxonomy): domain Eukaryota; kingdom Metazoa; phylum Chordata; class Aves; order Passeriformes; family Menuridae; genus Atrichornis; species Atrichornis clamosus. The sequence goes on along the minus strand of WBMZ01008619.1, from coordinate 52,632 downwards.
GAATTGTGAAGAGGTCCTGGAGGACACTCAGCACTTGGGTGATTTAGTGTACAACAAAGTGGGTAAGTCATCAGCTTCAAGGAATAGACACCTGGAACCAGGGAAACTGAAGACAGACAATTCTGTGGATAGAAAGGGGTCAGTAAGAGATTCAAAAGCTCGAGCAGATGACAGTGACACTAAATCCTCAGGTCTTTTCACAAGCCTTGCTCTTATTCCCTAGGATCCTGTTGAACCCATGAGCCTCCACTAATAGGTTTCGTTCTCCTCTGCCAGTATCAAATAACAAATGTCAGATCTCATATGGGAATCACTAACAACATAAAAATGAGATTTATATGGAAAGATGAAGTTCAAAAGAATAGTTACAAACCCCAGAATTTTATTTGTTTGTACCCAGGCACACACAAATAAAATCAAAGTCAAAACACTGCTGTTCAGCATTGTGATCACCATCACCCCGACCTTTTCCCACCATCACTGTGATTTTAAATGCTGGACACAGGCTACAAATTAATTTGCTGAAACTGAGGAAAATGCTTCCCTGATGTGTAAATAAGAAAAGGCTAAACATGCATTAGGTAATTTCAAACTTCCTTTAACTGCATGCTAATACTCCCTTTAGCTCCAGGAGCTCCATAGCTCTAGATCTGCTCCTGACCTTCCAACCCTGAGAGATGGATGACATAATGTCAAAGTCCTTGACTGCCAGTGGATGATGCTGGTTGAACTTTCCTGGTGACCACAGAAATGCCTAAAGCCCCGCAGATTTGGAACACATGGAGGCACAGAGAGGTGGAAAGACTTGGTCACAGTGGGGCCTGGACAAGAGGGGTGTCCACACTGCCCTTCTGGTGTCAGGGCCCCAGGGAGGCTGGACCGGCATCAAGCAGAGCAGCAAGGAAGAGGAGGGCTGAGCCTCTTCCTGCTTGTCAAAAGGAGTCCAGGAAACTCAGACCTCGGCTCTCCTCCTGCTCTGGACTTCAGCCACTGGCTCATCCGACTTGGAGAATCTGTCAGCACACCTCAACCCTTGAAAACTGGGGCTTGAGCCAAGGCCCTCAAAAGGGAGCAAAGTAAGGATGGGAGACAGAGTCCAAAAGTGTCTTTCCGCCCTAAAGGTGAGCCCTTTGGAAGAGGCTGCAGTCCCACTCACTCTGCCTGGGGGACGGCCTGCCAGTGGCCGTTTGATATGTGGAGTGAATGAAAAAGTTACCCCCACGCAATGATGTTCCAGCACCTTTCAGCACCAACTTGTCTTTTCCTTTATCTTTTTTTGTTTTAAACACAGACTCTTGGGAAAGCAACTCAGCAGAGCAGAGACAGAATAGAATTGTCTTTTTTTTTGGCTTCCAACACCAAGAATGCAAAGCATTGTCTCTCTGGGAGGAGAATTAAGTATGGGCAAGTGTTTTGGCAAGAGAGCCACAAAGGAGAATGGAAGGCGAGGATGAGGCGGGGGAAGAGGAAGGGAGGGAGAGCTGGGGGTCAGATGGATGGTTTCGTCTTTTATAAATCTTGGATGGGGAAGAGGCACACAGATGGCTTTGTGTTTTAAAATGATTCTAATAAATCAACTCCATAATCATAATCAAAATGCCCTTGTCTCTCTGTTTTCCCCCCTCTTACATGGATCACAGCTGAGCAGAGAGGCTGGAGCAGGAGTCTGGTGAGAGGGAATGGCAAGGACTCAAGGTGAAACCCGACTGTGGCAAGGGAGTGTGCAAACCCCTGTGCTCATATGAGCACAGCTGGGCCTGGGAGCCATCACAGCACTGGCCTTGTCACCTCTGAGTGAACAAATGACACGAACAGGGCAAGGAATGAGCACAGGGGGGCTCTGCAGCCAGCAAGGGTGGGCACATCCCTGCAGGAGCCTGGACACTCCTAAGGAGGAATGTGTCCATGCATGTAGGAAGAAGGTCTGAGTGTGAGGCTGAGTCTGGAGCTATCTGCACACAGAGGGGCTGCCCTGATGGTGGGGGAAGGAGTGGGAAAAGGCAGGGTCTGGTCTCTCCCAGGCGGGAGCAGACGTGCAGGGGAGGAATGCTGCGCCTCTGTTCCAGCGCTCTGACTTGGCTGTGAGGAAGGTGCAGCCTCTCCTCCTCCAGCAAGAGCCACTGGGCCTGGTCTGCGGGGGGAGCAGAGGCTCTTGCAGTTCGGGTTTTCCACTTGGAGCTCCACGTGGCACGAAATCCCATCGGTTTCCTTGCCAGAGGGAGCCAGGTGGAGAGAACAATAAAAAGCAGAAGGCGCGGGGCGGGGCGGGATGGTCCAGAGCGGATGCAGAGGATGGAATTAATCAGCTGTCCGGGAGGAATATTAGAGCTCTTCAGCTTGTCGTCAACGCCTGCTCCTCCTTCCCAAAGACAGACACAATGAGAGACCAAGGAACATTTCCTATTGTTACAGGGGATTTGTCCACAAGGTCCAGCCCCATGTGGAAGTCATTACCGGCTGGGAGTGGTAGGTATCCGCACAGAACATGCAGCTAGATGGGACGGGGGAGGGCAACTGGGAAAAAGTTGAGAGATCAGAGATGATATGTCCCTGCCTAACTGATTTAAGCATCTCAAGGGAGGTGGTCACCACAGCAGCCTGGCTCCAAGTTCAGAGATCACTACGGGCTGAGGTACAAAGTGTTTTGGTTTGTGTCACCCCTTGGACTGAGCCAAAGTCCTGAGTGCTCCTGTGAGGAGCCATCAAGGGTCGCTCTGTGCCAACAGGAATGGATCATGAATTTCACTGCTGCTACTGAACGGGGAAAAGAGGGACAGTTACACCAAGGTTTTCTTTTCCCTGCTCTGACCCTCCCTAAGCAGAGTGGCTGCAGCAGCAGCTGCACAAAGCACGAGGTGAAGAGCTGACCACTGCCCACCTGCACGTCCTGCAGCTCCAGCAGAATTTGGCCTTCAGCATCATGCGTGGAAGAACGTCATTATCTGTGGGTGAGAGCCCAGGACTGAGTGATCAGAGTCAACATCTCCATGCTCCTGGGGGAAGGCAGATCCTTTTAGACATGGTACATCTAAGCTCAGTTTTTTTCATGTTACATCACACTTAAGTCAGCAGCATCTCCAAAAGTGGTGATGTCAATGTCCCCAGGACAGCTGGAGGAAAGGGGCACCTCAGAAATCCAAGGGAAATTCACATCCCAACTCATTTGCTGCCACATCTTGGTCTCCCTGCTCCTGACCTGTTGGTTACTGAATAGGATTGAGTTGAACAGATGTTGCTGTAGGTAAAACAATCCTGTGCACAACAAAGCTGACCTCCCCAAGTTCTCTCATGTCTTCCCCATCCATGAAGGAGCAGATAGAAACGAAGCCAGTCATACATATCGGGATAAAATATGATTGTAAGAAGCCTAGTTGGGCCATTGGGTCTGACAGGAACCTTGTGATGCATGGGAAAGAGAAGTGAGAGAGAAAGAAGGGCAGGCACACAGTCCAGGGCTCTATGGGGACACAGTCTGTAGCACAAGCAGTCTCTGCTGGGGTTTTCAGAAGGTCCCAGACACACCCACTACGCTTACAGATGGGTACGGGAACCTGTCTCAGAACACACGTCCCCAACAGCACTGGGGAAGCAGAACACAGCTGTGGGGAGCCATGGGGAACAAGGACTGTCAGCCACCCCAGCATGCTGCAGGACACCTAGGACAACTGCGCCCACAACAGCCTCCTGTGCAGCACAGATTAAGCAGAATTCTCCAGCCTCCTGCCCTCCTGCTCCAGCCCAGCCCCACCACACCACATTTCTTGCCTCCCTCAAGTTCGAGTAAGAATAAAGTAAGAATACTTGTTACATTTCCATGGAAATTATCAGCGGGAAGCTCGGCATGCTCAGCTCATTTATCTCCACGAAATTTCACCTCAATTGAGCAGGATGTCCCTCCCCACAGGACAGCCTTCAGTTGGGTACTTTTACCAGCATGAACAGTGCAGCTTTTTCTTGTAAATGGTGTGAACATTCTCCTTAATTTATGTCCTACAAGAACTCATTTTTACCAACATTTATGCATCATAACACATTGCCCTCATCCTGCAAATTCTCAACACGGGCACAGCTTTGTGTATGCCTGAGATCTCTCTGGTTTCAATGAGCTTTTTCTTCAGCAGCTTACTGAACAGGCTGAAGCTGTGCTTATGTTTTATGGATCTGGAAAAATTATTACATAGCAATAGGGTTCAAACAGGAGTCCCCAGATTCATCAGATGTTTGACTCGCTTAGTACATGCAGTCTAAAATGGAAACGGGATGGGAAACATAATAAAATGTAATAAAAATGTCTATAAACATTTTAGGTTATTGAAAAAAATCTCTCTTTGTAAGTTCCCTAACTTTTGAAATCATGAACATGTATTCTCACAAAACTAGACTCAGAAGTAGCTCATATTTAATTTAAATTTGCATTGTTCCAATTATACCTACAAAATACAACATTTACATGTATAAAATACATTACTACACTGTAAAATATATATTTATGTAATTTAAATTAAATTTAAAATTGAAATAATACTGAAACTAAATGTATTTGCTTGCCATATGTATTTGAGGGACATGCCATCCTCATCCCATACAACCAAAGAATATAAAAATAAAGCTAAATATTGAAGTCATGGAGCTCTCGTTTCTGTTCTAACTTTTTTTCCTCTTTTTAAACACCAACTGAATTTTTAGACAATCATTTTAACATCATGTGCGCACTCTCCACTGAAGATGAGATGAGCAGGGTGTGGATCTGCCCTGTCCACAGGGGGAAGCCCATCACCCCTCTGGGAAAATGGCTGTGATGCCACGAGGGCCGAGCTGGACAAAGCCACCCCCTGTGACAGCAAAGAGGCCACGGCCACCACGGGAAAGGCAGACACGGAGTCCCCACTGTCACCAGCCCACTCCACAGTGACCTCCCAGGTGTCCTCCAGAGCAGCCCCCTCGCAGCACCAACCACCTCTCTCCCACCTCCCTTCCCAAAACTCTCCCCCCTCTCCAAGCTCTCCTTCCCTTTCCCTCTCTCTCTCCCTCTCTTTCACTCTCCCACCACAGCTGGTTAAAATTACGCTGGAATTTTGTTTTTCTGTCAAGTGAATTTGGACCTGGTAAATCCCTCCCAGCCATTCCAGTGGCCTCCCAGCGAACATCCAGGCTGGATGTAATGCACATGATTTAAGAAAGGTGCTGCTGGAGCTATTTCCGAGCACGTTCACCACACAGGGCTGGGGGCAGCCAAGAGGGGCTCCTGGGGCTCGCAGACACCCAGGGAGGGATGTCAGGGTGTCCACATGAGGAATGGGCAGGAGAAGGATGAGAGGTCTGAAGGACATGGCCTGTCAGCTGGAGCAGCTCACCTTGCAAAGATGATGTAAAACAAAACAAAACAAAACAAAGAAAAAAAAAAAGGGCAGCTAAAGAAAACAAAAACATCCCAGGCTTGGAGAAATCCCAGCCCTTTTGTCTGGAGAGATCACAGGAGCAAACCCTCTGGAGAGGGAAGCCAACAGGGAGCTGTGGTACAGGAGGAGAAGGACATGTTTTTGGCTAACCCAGGGAAGGGCTTGCAGCAAAATATTACAAAAAAACCAAGGTTCTGGGCGTGTGTCTGCACACCAGTGCTCGTGCCTGGCACAGTGTGGGGGCTCCCAGTTTACACCCGGGGAGCCACCAGCTCATGGTGGTGTTTGAGCCACCTCTGCCTTGAGCTGGCAGAGCTCTGACTGCCTGGGCTGGTGGCACCTGGGCAGGGACGTGTCCATGGCCAAGCCCGAAAGCTTTCCCTGCCCTGCAGCTTTGGTGGGGCACTCCAACAATCCCAAAACTGGCGTCCCACCTGCAGCGATAGGCTCAGGTCACCCTCCAAGGAACTGCAGGATCTCCCAAGAGACCAGGCTGCAGTTATGAGCAGGCCTGGTTAGGAATATTAGGTCAAAACCAGTTGTACAGCAAAAAAAAAAAGTCTTTCTGGTTAAAAGCAATGGGTTTAGAAACAGACGTACAGGTCAAAGAAATTTTGGGTTGGGGGAAACAAAGTGAGGCAATCCCTCTGGTAGCATTGAAACTGCCCCATTATGACATTTTTGGAATGGAACAATGCTACTCTAGTTTTCAACATGACTTTTTTAAAGACAATCACCAGTGGTTAAAAATACTATGTTTTTAAAAGGTCAAGAAGAGAAAAAACTTTTCACTTTTGCACAACAAAGCCTCTAAATTAGCCCTAAGTAGGTTTTATGAGCAGGCAAGAATGGAAGGTAGGGGCTGTAAAGGGCAGATTTTATTTAATGGAATATTTCAAGTCATTTTAGAAGGCAAGAAGGGGAACTGTTCCTTTTGGTCATTAATTAAATACATGCATGTTGTGCATATACGCACATGTATATATCCATACACACCTCTTTCCAGACTGAATATCCAGGCCCTCTCCAGGTTTAATTAATACCTGGTTGTGCTGGGCATGTAGACACCATCCCTGTCCTGGACAATTCCTGACCCCAAAAGAGCAGACCAAAGGATGAATTAGGATCTGAGGGGCAAACAAACAGCTTAAACCCCTCCAAAGGCTCAGCAGCAAGGAGAATCCGAGGAGCTCTGGGTATCACTCACTGCATGATGCGCTTGGCCAAGTGTGTGGAGGAAAATCTATTTATAAGGTGATGACTGAGCAGCTGAAGAGCCGTGTACACGGGCTGGGTTGGATGGGAGCATGGCAGAGAGGAGAGAGATGGGCTGTGCGTGTGTGCGTGCCCACAGGCACGTCCGTGCCCACCTCCTGCACGGGGCCAGCCACCATCTCTGAAACCACCCAGAGGAGGTGTAAAGGAAAGAAATAAAATCAAAGGCTGAACTTGGTGCTAGTCCATATTCCTCCTCCCCTCACCCCGAACATGGCAATAAACCTGGTAAATTAACTTTAAGGCGGTTTTTTTTTCCCTTTTAGTCTTCTCTAAGATTTACATGATATAAGAAGGTTTTATATATAATCCAGATTGATGGCTTTTTTGTTTTTCAGTTAAACGCTGGGTTATGAAAAAAAAAAGAAGCCATGTTTTGGTCATAAACAGAAAACACGCAAATAGAAAATCATTTAGATATTAATATTGCAAACCTGATGCCTGCATTTTTATGTGTATATAAATATATATTCACACACACAAAAAAGTTATAGAACCAAACCCCATGCTTATACATCACGTTTATACAGTATAGCTAAGTGTACTTATAGAGAATTCACTTACTGACTCTTTTTGGTGCTTGAAAACATGCCAATAAAAAGCCAAAATGTCAGTAAACACAGTGGATGTCGTCACTGTTTTCCCTCTTCAGGTTGGTTTCCCTGGTGTACAAAGGTCAGCTCCAGCTCCAGCATAAATTATTGCTGCCTATTTGACTCATAATAACATATCCAAATAATAACCAACACATGCTGGATGCTTTATGGATGAATAATTCCTACCCCAAAGAACTGGCAATTTAAACAGTTTAGACGTACAAAACTGGGAGAAAAGTCTCATTGCCCAGGTTGTGTGGTCAGGGGCAGAGTAAATCCTGTGCTCAAGGAAAGCTTCCAGGACTGAACCACCTCTGCCAGCACCTCCACATGTGCCCCTTGCTGGTGCCAAGGCAGGAGAAGCACCTGGGGCAGGTTCAGGGTGGTCAAACCTCTGCTAGAACCTTTTGGGGTGCTCTGACTTGGCGCGGAGCTGTCGCGCTTTGGGACACCCAAAGGGCGGGTGTAGGGGAGCAGAGCGAGTGCCCGTGGGTGGGACCCTGCCTTCCCTTTGCAGGCCGGGGTCGGGCTGTCACCCACCCTTGCCCTGCAGGACCTGCTCTGGTTGAACACGTGGCTGAGGCCCCTCCAGCCTCCACCACTCCCCGCACGTGACGAGCACGAGCACGAGCCCGGGCCGCCCCTAGGAGCACATCCTCAGCCTTTGCTGGCTCCGTCCCTGACATGTAAATAATGACATACCATTTCCATGGCTTTCCAGCCTATTACGCTGCTCTTTGGACCTTGCCTCCCATCCGAACAGAAAACCTGCGTCCCTGCGTGACCCTCCTGGCGCAGCCAAAGCAAACCAACGTGCTATATTTGTTTTTCAAGCCCTGGCCAGGAACGATTCCCGTAAGGCTCAGCCTGGCTTAATGGAGCTGTGTCTGTGCTCTGCCTCTAAGCCTGCACTTGGCCACGGGGCTGGAGCTGCTCTAGCGCTGGCTCAGGCAGGATGCAGCGGAGTCTGCTGAAGGTAACAGAGTGAGAAGCAGCAGCAGAGGGTGATGGTGGGGCAGGGGAGGAGGAAGAAAACAAGAGAGACGAGGGAAAACAAGGAGGAGGGGCAGACAGAGGGTGCTCCCAACCTTCCCAACGTACTGCGGCTGTTCTGAGGCAAACCTGGCCGGACAGCAGGATCCCAGCAAGGAGCGCAGGGAGAGGACAGTGGGGCTGCATGAGCCATCTCCAGGACCTCCTCACCACCCGTGTCACACCACCACACTCATCCCTCCAGCCTCTTGCTCGACCACAGCAGCCAGGATGTTTTTCTTGGAGGCAGATGCTGCTCCCCACTTGTTTCACTCACCCCAAAGAGGGATGTTCTGACACAAACACGATGACATAAATCTTGCCCTAAAATAGACACGAGAGATCCTGAGCTTTTTTCCATCATAGTAGAGCCCCGTCCTCTGTGCCTTGTGAAGTCTCTTTCCACCCACACGGGTACCTGTTTTATTGCAGAATTGTCTGCAGTACAGAGTCCTGGATGCCACCAGAGCACCACATGCAGAGCCCCACATACAGACTGTCCTGAAAACAGGGCACAGAGGGACTTACTTTTCCAGGACACATCTCTTCCCAGCAGAATTTCCTCACTGGGGCCACTCAGCAGGAGAACAAGCAGGTTTGTCCAACCAATGCTGTTTGCAGCCAGTCGAGTGCACGGCCACAGCCTGCACTCAGGAAGCAATAAGGTGCTAATTAGAGAGGTTCATAGCAAGTCCTGCTAATTGCATCAGTGAGGTGCAACTGTCCCATACACCAGTGCCTGTGCAGACACCTGGACACTTGTCCATTCCCCCTGGTGTGCCCAGACCCTTCCCAGACCCTGCAACCTGACCCAGAGCAGAGCAAAGGTTGAGGTTGTACAGTCTCCCTCACTGGGGATATTCCAGAACCATCTGGACACAACCCTGTGCCATGTGCTCTGGGATGACCCTGCGTGAGCACAGAGGTTGGACCAGATGACCCAATGTGGTATCTTCCAACCTGACCCACTCTGTGTAAAGGAGTAATACAGGGCTCAGCACACAAAACTCAAGTGGTTCCACTACCGCCAGACAGGAGAAGCTTTGGGGAGGATGAGGAAAGCATGGCTGTTGGACCCAGATCTCCTGCTTAGTGTTGAAATATGTCCAGAGCAAAGGAGGAGAGAGACTGAATCCACAAAGCTTGGCTTAAGAGACAGAGCAGGAGCTGAGCTCACTCAAAGTTTGGATGTATTCAACGGGGAAAAGATTTGACTCCTCAGGAAGAGAATGGCCATGAATTTTGAACCCAGAACTAAACTTCTACTGAGTTTGTACTGCTTGAGTTTCAGGTTATCTGTTGGGACCTGTCCTGTGAGGAAGCACCAATCGCTGCTGGCAGGTGGGACTCCAGGGCAGCTGTGCCCTCTGCACCCACACTGCAGCCCACCCAAAATGCACCCACTTCAACACACTTCATGCTCAGGACATGGGAGAATAACCAAGTGTCCTTACCCCACGGCCAGCACTGCTTTGCATCCTGTGAACAAGCAACCTCTGACCCCAGCAAACCTCACTGAGGTTGGCTGTAACAAGGATGAGACATGTCTTCCCCTGAACAACCTCAAAACCAGCAAACAATTACCCAGAAAACCACCAAAGGAGCACATCTGGGAGGCCTGGGTGTGCTTGCACATCCCTGGCTCCTGCACTCAGGCAGGGAGCACTCCAAGGCCATTTCTCAACTGCAGGGATCCTCCATTTCTGGGCAGCACAAGCCTGGCAGGGAAGAAGCAGCTAAATGTTTCATGCTAAATGTAAAACATTCCTACTAAACCAGAACCTCTGCCCAAAGGGTATTGAACGACTCAGCTGTGCAAAGGATCTCCTTGTCCCCAGGGATCCTGTGTCAGGCCAGCCTGGGCATGTGGGAACACAAGTCCCTGTTTGTGCTGGGTGTAATTAAGAGCATTGAGTCAAATTCCTGACCACGGCCACAGCTGTGATACGAGGGAGCCACGGTGCCCACAGCAGCATCTCAGAAACGCCACCTCAGGCCAAGAGCTCCTCCTTGCCCTCCCTCAGGCAGTGCTCAGTGAGTGTGTGGGCACCCCTCACAACATCACCGTGAACACAGGATGTGGGACTCCAGCTGGGACGTTCTGGAATGAACTGGATGTTCCCCAGCGTGGCACTGGGTGAGCTGAAATCGTCCCTGCCACTGACACCCTTGACTGGCCCTGCTGCAGGGACAGGGCACGGCCATGGGGAGGTGTGGTCTGTAGGGCACAGCCTGGACACGATGCTGGAGACGTCGCTTTAGCTTGAAAAGCCTGGATGGGCAGGAACATAGGCACTGCTGCAACTCCACCTCCGCCCTGCCTGCTCCTGCCTGCCTGCCTTGGGACGGAGGGAGGAGGCGATGGTCCCACATGTGCCTCGGGATGCCCAGCAGGCGCCGCGCAGGGCAGGGAAAGGCAAGGCAGGACAGGGAAAGGCAAGGAAGGACAGGGCAAGGCAAGGCAGGACAGGGAAAGGTAAAGCGTGAGGGGGGAACGTAAGAGAGGACGGGGGAAGGCAAGGAAGGACAGGGCAAGGCAAGGCAGGACAGGGAAAGGTAAAGCGTGAGGGGGGAACGTAAGAGAGGACGGGGGAAGGCAAGGAAGGACAGGGCAAGGCAAGGCAGGACAGGGAAAGGTAAAGCGTGAGGGGGGAACGTAAGAGAGGACGGGGGAAGGCAAGGAAGGACAGGGCAAGGCAAGGCAGGACAGGGAAAGGTAAAGCGTGAGGGGGGAACGTAAGAGAGGACGGGGGAAGGCAAGGAAGGACAGGGCAAGGCAAGGCAGGACAGGGAAAGGTAAAGCGTGAGGGGGGAACGTAAGAGAGGACGGGGGAAGGCAAGGAAGGACAGGGCAAGGCAAGGCAGGACAGGGAAAGGCAAGGCAAGAGCGCACAGTGAATGGCAGGGCTGGGGCTGCCTGAGTGCAGAGCGACCCAGACGGGGCCCCCTCGGCTTCCCAGCCAAGGCAGGACGGAGCAGCCCAGCTGCTCGGGCTTGGCTTCTCCGTGCATGGCAGCTGGGGGGGGAGAGCCAAGCACAGGGAGAGACCAGGAGCGTGTGCGTGCAAGGGGGGCTGCAAACGCCCTCCCCTCCCACCTTCCCTCAGCTTGGGGGGAAAGAAAAAATGGAATAAGGAATTAGTAACTAGAAGGTGAAATCAGGACATAAAAGAAGGAGGAAATCGTCTCAAAGGGTGCTTTTTCTTTTTAAAGGTTTCACCAAGATTTTTGCTTTTCCCCAGGGTGTCCTTTGCAAATCAGGCCTCACTGCAAAGGCTATTGGATATGATTCTGACGTCAGCAGGGAAAAGGTCCCCAGACTCTCATTAGAAAAGGGAAGGAAAAAAAAATCTATCCTTTTTTTTTCCCCCTGACCAATTTAACCTTTTCAGAACAATAAACAGACTGGTTACGGGATGAAACCAAGCAAGCAAAAGGGCCGTGGGCTCTGCTGCCCGGGGACAAGGGAAGGTGCGTGGTGGGCAAATGCCAAGGGCTTGAGCTGGCACTGCTGCTGGGCAGCCCCCTGCTCCCCATCCTGGCTGGCCCAGCATCCAGAGGCCTCTGGGCAGCAGTACTGTGTCCACAAATGGGGTTGTTTTTAACCCTTTGCTAGTCTGGGAACTGAACATTTCATCCCCTTGAGCCTGTGTGTTGGCATCAGAAAGGGATCCTGCAATGCTGCGGGATCCCGGGACAGCTGCCTTGGATGGGGAACGGGAGCAGCCACTGGTACCTGAAATCAGGGTTGGGTTTTGTTCCTGGCCCTGCTGCTGACACAGCCACAGTGCTACAGAAACCAGTGAGCAGGGCGAAATGCTGCTCTGCATTGCCCCAACACACAACCAAACTGATTTACTGTAACCCCATCTTGCTGAAGCTGTTCCCCAAATGCCCCTTGCAGACCTCCCACCCATTTTGGAGAATGATTGGATGTCAGGTTTTGCATGATCCTTTGCACACAGGTTGTGTGCAGGAGTAGTGTAGGGTTATCAGCAGCTTCACGTGCTGGAAAGGGAGCAGCTCCTCGCTGCAAAAAGAAATAAAATTAGTGTTCAGGCTCTTGGTTGCCATTTCGGGGGACAATAGAAGTGTAAATGAGGCCCTAAGGGGCCACGCTCAATAAGGAAGGGTCCCAGCCATAAAGATTGTGCCCAAGTGTCTGGAAAAAAGATATTTACGTTTTAAGATGGTGAAGGGTCACATCTAAAAGAAACAGACTTTTCTGAATTATAAAGATGAGGCTTGTTGGTGTGCAGCACATGGGACTGTGCTGCTGGAGCCTGTGACACCCGGGGTGGGCAGTGACCCAGGGGGAACATCTGCTCATCCCATGCTATTTTGGGCCCAATTATCCCAGCCTGGGACGGGCAGGTCCTGCCAAGCAGATCTGGCAGGGCTGCTCATGAGAACTGGGCTGCTGCCCCTCCACAGGAAGTGGAGGAAAAATCGCTCTGAGGTGGGAAAAAGACACGGTGAGTCCAACTGATGGAGGAGAGAGGACCAAAGGGCTGGACAGCTTTTCCAGCCTTCCTGCTCCATCTGCTGCCCGTGCTGGACTCTCCTGCTCCCCACTCTCCATACAGATTTGTTCTCCTGGGGGTTTCTGCACAGCTCCCCTTTCCTCTTCCTGCATGCCCTTGTGCCCTGAACAGCCCCTTCCCTTGGTCCTGTACCTTTTCCCATGCTGTCCTTGGAGTGAGAAGACAACTCCCCACCTGGCACAGTGGCACTCTGCTTTACGCCCTGCCCTGCACACCCTAAAGCCACAGCACCCCATCCCACCCGCTCTCCCATCCCGCTCCAGGACTCCTCCTTGGCCCCCATCGCACCGTAGGGATGCACAGCTCTCCTCCCTGCTGCCAACGATGGAACCACGCCGGTGCTGGATACCAGTTGCCCCAGTTCAGCTGTGCTGGCGAGAGAGAGGACAGGAGCTTGGGCCAGATCTCCACCCAGCCACGTCCCTCCAGGGTGGAGAGGGAGGAAGCACAGAGGCCGCTCGCTCCCGGCTGGCTGGCCCCAGGCTTGGCTTGCCTGCGCTGGGGCGGGTGCACAGACAGGGCTCTTCCCTCTCCCTTTTCCTTTCCATTTTGCACTTCGCTATCCAGGGCAGGGGACGTGGAGCCCATCAGCTCAGACAGCTGGGATTGCTTTCCCTCCACTCCCTCGTCATCAGCAGCGTCACGTCCATCCTGTGGCACTGCCACCCACGCTCAGGCTGAAGCCTCAGCCCTTCCCTGAGGTTTGACAGGGGTGTGTTGGGCTGGACAAGCCCAGATGGGTTGTTGGAACCTTTCTGGGACAGACAGATGATAAACCCTGTGCAACAGGGCTGGTACCTCTGCAGGTTGGGTCCAGGACATTTTCTTGGATGCTGCTGAATGCAAGAGGAGGTGGAGCCCATCAGCAGTGGACAGGGAATAGGATGCACTCTGCTCAGCTGCCTGCCCCTGCCACAGTCCCTCTTACCCAGGCCATGATTCAGGACTTCTTCAAACCCCACAGATTTGTCATATGGCATCAAAAGGTGCCAAACTTTGGCAAAGGAGAGGGGGCAGAAAACAACGGGGGATTCCCAGCTCCTTTTGCTCGCCCAATCTCCAGCCTTCACCTTTGCAGACATTCATCCCAGCTTCCCCCCAGCTCCGTTCTCCCCTTTCACTTCCCCACCCTGGCTAAGCCCCCAGCCCACAAGGCCAGCCTGACTCAGACATCACCTTGATTTTACCCCAAGGAGGCTCATGGGGGGGATGCCCACCCGCCAGCACTGAAAGCAGCTTTGTGCTGCATGGGATAATCCCAGGGGGGTGGTGATAAAAATCTCCTCATCCCCATGGAAATTGAGCCATGTTCCTCACATACCTCCACTAATTCAATTTTACACTGTGTGAATAGGCCTGCCAAACCTTTATTTTTCTTTCTTCTTGAGAAGTTTGCAGCAGAGGGGTATGGTGGGCAGAGGGGAGGGTGGGGGGCACGAGGGAGGGGAGGGCTCTCTCATGCCTCTCCTGAACCTGATCTCTGCAATAAAGGGTCATGCTTGGTCCTCTTCAGGCATGGTTCATTACTCTCCTTCAAAAACATGTAGCTGGGTACGAAGGGGAAGAGAAATCTGAGGCAAATATGTAATTGCTTGGAAATACCCGGGGCAGGAGGCAGTGGATCGTGGATTTAAGTGAGGGTAAGGAATAAGGGCCTCTGGAGAGCATCCTCTGCAGTTCTGATAACACAGTTTAGCCTGCCATGGACCACAGCTTGTCTCACCCTTAGTCTCCACTTCTGGGATGTCCCAGTTGGGACTCACAGCCCTCCCACACCCTCCTGGTGCCCTCTCCCATGACAGGGCTCCCCCAGTACACCTTGATCCTGCCCTGCAGGACCTTGCCAGCGTTTATCCAGGGCCACACATCAGCATCATATCACAGAATCATGGAATGGTTTGGGTTGGAAGGGACCTTAAAGCTCAACTCGCTCCAACCCCCTGCCATGGGCAGGGACACCTTCCACTAGACCAGATTGCTCCAAGTCCCATCCAGCCTAGCCTTGGACACTTCCAGGGATGAGGCAACCTGTGCCAGGGCCTCACCACCCTCAGGGAAGAATCTTTCCAAAGATCTAAACCCTCCCCTCAGTGGGGATGCCTGGGGCTTTGACACAGAGCAGTGCTGTGAGTGCTCACTCTGTGGCAGGGACCTGGATCAGTGGGCAATGCCTGGGAGCAAAACTCTGCTGCAAACAAAGTCCTGATGATGTTCTGTATCTCCTTGAGGGCTCCTCGGGTTTGCATCTGCAATAGCATCTGTTTTTGCACCTGCAACAGCATCTGCAGCTAAATGGCTCTGCAAAACCCTGCTGGATCATGTGACATCTGACACAGCACATGGGTGCAAGAAATCCAAAAATGTGCCTTTACATAGGGATCATCTTTTATAGTCCACACAAGACTCATTCAGAGAATGCACACAGGGAAACTGCCAGCTCCAAGTTCCTCAGCCTGCCAGGAGATTTCCTGGGTGAGCACATAACTGTACAAGCAAATGCATTCTCACAGGAGACTTGGTCTGCTGGAGCCCTGGGTCTGATCCATCACCCAGGGCTGACACTAAAAAGCAGATGGGAAGTGGCCTGTTGAGCCATCAGGCTGGAAATCCCAGCCTCTAATTGCAGCTGGGGCTCTTGAGCAACCTGCTCTAGTGGAAAGTGCCCCTGGTCATGGCAGGGGGTTGGAACAAGATGATCTCTAAGGTCTCTTCCAGCCCAAACCATTCCACGATTCCATTTACTCACTGGTATCCAAATTCCATTCTCCTCCTGCCTCTCATCTCTGATGACTGAGAACTCCAGAAGCTTTGCACACCTTCATTAGTAGCTTCATCAGAGTGTCTTGAAATTTGTGTTTCTTGCTTCACATTTTTCCAAGTTCAATTGAACAGTTGCATTTGGCACCAACAGAACTCATCAAGCCATGTTCTGTCTGGGATAAATTCCTGAAAGGGCTCAAAATCAGACTTCCTTTGGAAACTGAGTACCTGATCTTGGTTCTCAATGATGACCTGCCTTCTTTTGTTTCCTACCCTACATGCAGGAACTCACATCTGAAGGGCTTGTGAGGAATCACAGAATCATGGAATGGTTTGAGCTGGAAGAGATCTTAGAGATCATCTTGTTCCAACCCCCTGCCATGGGCAGGGACACCTTCCACTAGACCAGGGTGCTCACAGTCCCATCCAGCCTGGCCTTGAACACTTCCAGAAATCTGTAGTCTACAGTTTATTAAATATAAACACATAGAAGATACGGAATTCAGTAATGTTTGTAGGATAATAAAAAAAATTCGATGAAAAACCTGATTAGGTTCAACAAGCACAAAAAAATCTAAACCTGAGGGCATTTTACATTTTATTATTTTACATATTACTGAAGCTTTGATGTATTTCATACTTCCAAACAGCCTACACTAAGTAGTTGTAATATCTACAGCCTCTCATGGCTACTTGAAATGCAAATTAACAACATATTCTAGTCTGATTTAACTTTCACATTCAATAACTCAGGCTTTTTTTCCTTCTCTCTGCCCTTTTTTTTCTAATTCTGCTGCGAGATTACCCACTAGTTTTCTTTTAAACCTTAAATTACTCTTATGCATTCTCTACATTAGTTCCACACTGAAGCTATTTGTTTGGGATTAGTTATACTTACCTAACTCGAGGGGTGCAAGGAGGATTACTGGGAGTTTGCAGAGGGCTCTGGCAGAGGAAAGCACTATCTAAATGCTAAGTGTTATGAAGTCAGATGAGCTATTTACTGACCCCCATTGGTAATATCCCCCCCTCCAGACTGGAAGCAGAAATTGAAAGAGCAGGATCCTTTTTTTGGAGAGACAAATAGTGACAGAAGGCCAAGCCAAGGTCCACAAATAAAAGAAATCCTAAAACATCACTTAAGGTCAAAAAAGGGCTGGGTTTATTGCTGGTATGAATAAGCACCAAGCAAGCAGCAGGACCCAGAGCAGAGCAGGGAGGCTGCAGGGACGCAGGAGGCAAACCCACACCTTGTGGGATCTTCCCTCCAGCCTTTCCCCATCATCCATGACACAAACCAAGCACCCAAACGGCTCCTCTGGCAACAACCTGCAGCCTGGCTCTTAAACAGAGAGACAGACCGAGCTCCTGTTCTTTACAAAGAGGAGTTTTACTGATGCAACGTGACCTTTTTCTGGGCAATGGTATCGATCCTTTCATCCTGCAGCTCCCAGGAGAGAGCAGGGTCTTGTTGGGAGAGATTTTATATGCACACATATGAGCAGACAACTCCTGCTCTGGGGAGCTGGACTCTATGATTCTTACGGGTCCCTTCCAACTTGAAATATTCTGTGAAATACTGTCACCATCACAGCTCCACATCAGACACAGATGGCAAAAAAATCCCCAAATCAACCCATGTTTTCAACATATTTACCACAAATGTATTTATTGAGGCGGGATGGTTAATGGGAGCACAGCCCCTTCCCCAGCACAGATCCTGCACCTCGAGCTGAATCCCTCCCAGACACAGCCGGGAGAAGCCAGACTGAGATGGAGGAATGAGGGAGAGGGGCGCAAGGATGAAGAGAAAACTGTCTGTCTGTACACAGGGAAGCTTTGGGAGAAAGCTTTGAGAGAACATGATGAGGGGATGGGGACAGTGTGAGGATCCTTGTTGAGGAGCCTGTTGCACGGGTGATTAAATTGAAAGTGTTGGGAAGAGACTCAGCGATATTAAAGAGGTCATTATCAAAGGGGAAGAGTGATGGACCAGCACTTTAGGGTTGAATGATGGAGCTCTGAGCAACCTGGTCTAGTTGAAGATGTTCCTGCTCACTGCAGGGGAATTGGGCTACATGATCTGTGAAGGCCCTTTCAAATTCAAACTATTCTATGATCCTAATACAGGCTCTGGGGCAGGATTCTTCCCCCAGAAAAGAGTCAGTACAAAGGCCCAAGCTCGCCTGTTCCCAATTCCTCATCTCCTGGCGTGGGCAGATGGTGAACAGGCACGAGAGCTCTGACAGTGAGAGCCTCCATGGGGGGACAGGCACCAGGTTGTGTGGGCAACCAGAGGGGTCTGATCGTGTGTGAGCAGACAGGCAAAGTGGGCAGAGGTCTCACACCTCCCTGATGAGCCATGGGAGCGTGAGGAGAGCAGGGGAATGGTGTTTGGGATTAGCTGCTGAGTAACAGAGGACTGTGTGTCCAGAAGCTGGTCCTCTTTTATTCTGTTTTCTTCTCCAGCTCTATCAGTTGGCCAAACAAGAGTTATCACCTTCCCTAACAAACCACATCTCATTGAGTATTTCTTCAAAGTAGAACTCAGCAGGAAAAAGTGAGCACAGGCACCATGAGTGAATCTCCACAGATGCAGCTTCTGCCCCACAGCTGGACAGGACAGGAAACCCTTATCCACAACTGCTGGAAAAGAGAGGAAACAGCATCTTCCAGCCCCCACGCATCACCCACCAGGGACCAACACATCTATATTGTCCTTTTCCCCAGCCACAATTATACCATGAATTTGACCTTAAGTTTTGTAATAGTCTGGGGTGACGAACATGCCATTCCTGACATAGCTGATGTTTGTGAAAAAAACAAATGAAAAGAGGAATAAATAAGCAAAGGCCCGGCCGCAGACTGCGCCGGTTCCGCTGTGGGTGACACTTCCAGCCTACAGTGGCTGTGGTGAGGATGACAAACTGGGGTGGCCAGTGGTGCTGCCAGGCAGGGCACGGTGGGCAGGGCTGTGGGGCCAGAGAGGGGCCGGTGGGCACCCACCCTGTGGGGACCCCTCCCAGCCCTCAGCATTGCTGCAAACACTCACAGGGTCTCCAGTGGGCACCTTGGCTCTCTGGGTCATCACGGAGGTGGGATGTGCCCAGAAATGGGGTTAATTTGTGGGGATCATGGCTCAGTTCAGCCTTTAATTCCCTCTGGCAGAGGTAAAGTGCTGTTTGCCTGGCCTGCCTGACCTCCCACCTGACCTCTGGCAGGTCCCTACATCTGCTCGGGCCACAGGTAAGGAGCTGCCCCACCACACACCATGCTTGGTCCATCAGCCCCTAACAGACCCAGGACACTAGGTGAAGGACCCTTGGGAAGTTCTCTCGATTATCCACGAATCCAGACAAGCTTCCTAACTGGGGAAAAGGAAACCTCTTGCTGGAGAAAACACATTTTGCTGATTGCTCCTACAAGCAGACAGAAGGGGTATGGATCCTCATTCTCTCTGCAAGCTTTAAGAGCACGCAAAACAGCGTTTGCAAGATAATTTGGTGGTCACAGGGGACTGGGTTTTATTCCTCAATCGAAAACTGGCTATTAAACATCATTTAAAGAACAAAATAAAAATAAAACAGCAATTTCTTCTTTTATTCTCTCCCTATCATCATCATTAACCTTCTATCTGCATAATATCCCTTTGCCAAGGATCTTCAACAGAGTAATAAAATTTTAGTACTTAAACCTTATTAGTGCTCTGGAAGGGAGTATTCCTTGCATTTCAGAGAGAGGGAAACCAAGGCACAAAGAACTGAAATGACCTGCTCAAAGTCACACTGCAAATTATTAGTCGAGCCAGGAATAGATTCCCCAAGCCCTGAATCCCGGGAGGCAGCGACCCACAGGTATGCTGCTCTTACAGGCCAATTAGCTTTTATGGAAACATTTAAGGAAACATTTCCTTTCACAGACTCTGCCTGCTAATTTACTCCCGAGCTTTGTCATCAGCGAGAGAAAGTGTCTCAGTTTTAGGCTGTCGTGGAACAACTCGGCCCCTTCCCTTGCTTGAGACAAACGTGCTTTCAGCAAGATCTGACAGCACAGAGCACCCTGCTACACGCCGGTTAGAAAGGGCTGGGAGAGGCTTTTCTGTGGGTCCCTGCGTACTAATTAAGTCTGATTGCAAAGAGTTCGTCAAAGCAGAGGGCTTTGCACAGAGACACAACGCCGGGGACGCCGGGGCTCCGGGTGCGGAGGCAGGATTTGCTTTCCAGCACGCTGCTCTGTGCAGGGCTGCTGGGCTGGAGCTGATTTTCCACCTAAATCCTCCCAGGTCCTGCCTTCGCAAGAGGCATGAGGGAAAGGCAGGCAGGGGCAGAAGAGAGGAGGGCAGAAAGGATGGGAGCGGGCGAGCTGGGGCAGAGAAAAGCAGCCCCTCGTTTGCTTTCCATCACTCTCCGCGGACAAACAGTTAATGGGTTGGGAGGTTTCCACCCTTCCAGGACGGAGCCTTTTCCTCCCCTTTCGAGTGCCCCCTGCCTTCCTCCTCCAGCGACTGGGAAGCTGTGACTGCTCTACACCGCTGACACCTCGGCTGCTCTGGAAACCCATGAACTGTTTGAGAAAGGTCAGCTGGCAGCCGCTGCATCCCTGCTCCTGCCTTCCCGGCCCGCATGGCCTTGGGCAGTGCAGGAGCCCCCTCTGTAGGCAAAGACCCACACTTGCCAACATCCTCTGCTCCTTGACGTGTTTTTTTCACCAACACCTCCTCTTTGTCCATCCCGACCCCTCTTCATCCACCCCAACCCAAGCCCCACAGTGGGGCCATAGGGAGACAGGCAGGGACACCTTCCCCCATCCCCAGTTGCTCCAAGCCCCATCCAACCTGGCCTTGGACACTTCCAGGGATGGGGCAGCCACAGCTGCTCTGGGCAACCTGTGCCAGGGCCTCCCCACCCTCATTATAAAGAATTTCTTCCTAATATCCCATCTAACCCTGCTCTCTGTTGGTTTGAAGCCATTCCCCCTTGCTCTGTCATTCCAGGCCCCTGCCCAAAGTCCCTCTCCAGCTCTCTTGGAGCCCCTTTAGGTACTGAAAGGTCTCCCTGGAACTTTCTCTTCTCCAGGCTGAACTATCCCAGTTATCTCAGCCTGTCTCCATAGGACAGCAAGAACCCCTCATTTCGGATGGTCTCTAGTTGGGAGAAACATCCTCTTACCCACCCCTGGCTCCCTCTGTATGAAGCCCAAGACTTGTTATCACTCACACAGATGTGCCCCAGGACAAATCGGGGGGGGCAGAATTAGAAAGGAAGATGATGAAGATCTAAAGCAAATTTGTAGGCACCCTGAAATAACTTGATTTCTCCAGTGTTCCGGGAGCACTTCTCTCCAAGACGTAACATTACTCATTTTCATTTGGAGAAGTTTCAGCATGTAGCAAAAATATCTCAGGCTCAGTAATGAGGCAAGAAATCGTGCTTACGTAGCTGAGCAAGTAACATCACTCAACTTTCCTGTCCTTGTGGTGGATGAAAAATGATTGGAGAATAAATTAATCCTAATAAATGCAGGATTCTGATCAAGCATACAAAACCAGCAATGTGTCTGCTGGATGAGCAATTGATGAAGTCATTGCTTCAAAGGTGCCTTGATGCAATTAGTCACCTGTAAAACAGGCAGCAGAGGAGAAAATCCCATTCCTTTTGTTAAGGAGCAGGAAAATGCTCCACGCGTCCGAGTGATTTATGGGATACAGTGCAGCAAAATTAGAGCATGCAGCAATTAGGATCATTCTCTCGGAGATGAAAGGCCGGGGGGAGATGAGTGAAAGGATGGACAGGATGCAGAAGGGCCAGATGGAGGCAAAATGCCAACGCCACATTTCTGTGCCGCTGGTTCCTAACAGGGATCATTTCCCCCCTCGTTGTGGGGGGAAAAGCAGACTGCACATGTAGAACTGGTGCCACTGAAGATGAACCAAGTCATTAATCACCAGCAAGAGGATCCGTAATTAGAGCTGCCGGGAGTCACAGGAGCAAGAGTCAAAGGCTCTAACAGGATTAGGGACAGATCTGGATTGTTTTATGATTATGTTAGCAGATAAAGGGAGCCTATCACATGCTCGAGGATGAGCACAGGGACAGGGAAGAAAGCATTTCCCATCTCCAACCCCACTGTCCTGCTTCTGTGTCCACCACACCGTGTGCGTACCGCTGGCCATGCAGGAGGGAAAATTGATAAATCTCAGCAACTCCCTTGTCCAGATTGGGAAATTGAGGCGCTCAGCAGTAACGGCCAAAAATCACGTGCGGATTCTAAATCCAGATGAGCCAGTCAAGAGCAAGGGCTCTAAATTCATGTGCAGTTAACATTTACTGTGGTGCTGGCTGCTCTCAACCCCCAGGAGCTCACACTTGGCTGCAGATTATGTTCAGGACTCAGCTGTGCAGGGAACCCCGGGGGAGAGCACCCTCCCTGCAGCACCCAGGGAGCGGGATGAGCCCA
The DNA here is from genome assembly GCA_013400975.1 of Atrichornis clamosus. Classification (NCBI taxonomy): domain Eukaryota; kingdom Metazoa; phylum Chordata; class Aves; order Passeriformes; family Menuridae; genus Atrichornis; species Atrichornis clamosus. The sequence goes on along the minus strand of WBMZ01008619.1, from coordinate 30,571 downwards.
GGGCTGGGAGCTGAGGGGAGCTGGCTGACCTGGGTCAGTCCTGGTGCTGTGTCCCCATGGATGCTCCAGCTGTTTGCAGCTGTTTGCAGCTGGAGGACGCAGCAGACGCCGAGCAGCCAACCCTCACACACAGCTGGAGTGTCTGCCCAGCCACCTACCCCTGGCACGATCCCAGCAACCTGGTGGCTTTCCAATGTCTCCCCCCATCACAGGCCACCTCTCTGGCTCACACGCTCCTCTCTCCAGTTCCCAACAAGCCCTGATGTGCCGAGCCCGCTCTGGGGACAGGAGGGGGTAGGGAGGCTGGGAGCTGGGAGCTGGGAGCTGGGCAGAGCAGATGCCAAAAATCCTTCAGGTTTCCCTGGGAAGGGAGTGCACAGCCTCTCCTGAGGTCTGTGGGTCTCAGCACCCAATTTTAAGCAGCTGTTTCTGCTTCTCTGAGGTCATCCTTGAGGCCTGGAAAAGGTGTGGGAGATTCCAAGGAAAGCCCCTTAGCTTAAATAAGGAGACAGTGGTGTCATGCCTTTATTCCCAGTAAGGAGGGTGCCAAGGTGGGGCTGTGCTTCCAGACACCATCCCACGATCCTGGGGGTATCCAACAGAGGAAGCTCCGCAGTGAAATCAGGATGCTGAGGAGGAATAGTCCCTGCAGCCACGGCATGTGGTCCCCAGAGGGCCTGCCACACCCCGGGGCAGGCAGATGGGGTGGTCACGTCCCGTTCATGGAAGTTCAGCACCAGGATGGGGCAGACCTGATGGTTTCTTTGCTGCCTGGGGGTAGGTATCACTCCTGCTCACTGTGTCCCAGCAGGATGGGCACATCCACCTGCGTTTGATGCTTTCCATCTACCACGACAACCCCAAGGTATAATAAAGGAACTGGCAACTGAGATGTGAAAATAATCTGCAGCCAAGTGTGAACTTCTGGGGGTGGAGAGCAGCCAGCACAGTAAATGTTAACTGTACACGGATTTAGAGTCCTCACTCTTGACTGGCTCTCCTGGATTTAGAGTCCACACATGATTTTTGGCCATTACTGCTGAGCGCCTCAATTCCCCACTCTGAACAAGGGAGTTGGTGAGATTTATCGATTTCCACAGATCACAGCACAGGATAAAGGAAAGCCAGGTATTATCCGTTATAGTGTACAAGCTCTCCTCTCACAGCACAGCCAAGCTGCCCTCCTGAGTGTGCCACAAAGGGGGTGGGGGGGAATAGGGTCCCTCAGCCACAGCTCAGCATTCCCTGACTCCACCATCACTCCAGTCAGGTGTTCAGGGCTGGCACCAGGGAAACAGGGAGTGAGCCTTATTAAAGCCAGCTAATTGACCCAGCTGCTCTATGTCCATGGGTGTCTCTGGAGTTGAAATCCAGCTCTTCTCAGTGGGGGTAACCATCATGTAGGGGAGGCCAGTCCCAAGGACAGCCCAGCCAAGGATGGCAGAATGACTGTAGGAGCCAGGCTGCTCTGTGGGAAGAGCCATTGCCATGCTCCAAGCTCCAGTGAGGTATTTCCTATCCCAGCCTCACCCTATGTCATCAGTGAGTCACCAGACCACCACGGAAAACCTCAGGATCTTGCTTCTGTAGTCGTGATCAGAAACATCCTTTATTAAATTAATGACCATCCCCTATCTGTCATCTCGCTGTTAATAAAAAGAAACGAGGGCTGGAAGGAGTGTTGCAGACTGGTGCCTGGAGCCAGGCTTGTCTCAGCAGAACTTGTGTCCAGAGCTGCTCCCAGACACAGCCCCCAGGAACGGGAGGAGGTTTTAACCCACACAGCAAACAGCTCTGCAGCACAAACGTGGTGGGGGTCTCCCTCCTCCGGCACACCTCGGGATGCTGCCTCAGGGCAGGGTCCCTTGCCAGGACAGCTCCAAAACACTCATTTCACAGAATGTCCTGAGTTAGAGGGGACACCCAGGGATCACTGAGTCCCACTCCTGCCCCTGCACGGGACCATCCCTAAGAGTCACACCATGTGCCACAGGAACAAGCCCATCTCAGTGGCTCTGACTGGATCACCAGGACTTCCCTCCTCAAATACATCTCTCCCATGGGACAGAGGGGCACGTGCACTTAAATTCTCACTGCTCTAAATGATCCTCTCCGGGGTGCATCAACCCCTTTTCCATGACTGGCACCACATGGGTGAGCAATGAGGAAGATCTGACTTGGTGCAAACGCCACCAGTTCAGGACATGAAGGGTCTTCTGTCCCAGGGATCCTGGACACACAACACCTGTTGGAAAAAAGACACCCCTCCCCCTGAGAGCAAACCCCAGCAGCAGCAGGTCAGCACCACCCACCCCTCCCTCCTCCAGAGGAGGGGTCATGGTCCTGTCCTCTGGAAGAGCAGGATTACAGGGGTGGAAAGAGTTCAGAGACAGCCGCTCCCAGCAAAGACCAAGTCAACCAGATGCTGAGATAAGACCGTTCCTTGACCCCACCAGGCAGGCCTTGATCAGTGGGAACCCAGCAGGGGAATGCTGCAGAATATCCACCCTATCCCCCATAACCCAAACTAGCCAGAGCAGTATTTCCTATTATGTCTCCATAACCTAATCTGACCCCCTCCAGGGTCTCCAGATTAATATCTGGGAAACATCACAAGTCCAATCACCCAATTACAGGGAGGAAAGGTTTATCCTATCTAAACAGCATGAAATGTAACCTAGACCCAGCTGCCCCCTTGCTTCTTAAGAGCCAGATCTCAATCCCTGGCAAGCTGAACAAACTGGGAAGGGGTCACAGGGGAGGTGGGGAGGGTCTCTCTTGTATCATGTGAAACCTGCAGGAGGAGCAGCTATTTTAATTGGCAAATCCCCTGACTCAGGTTTAATCCCTCTCCATTTTTACTGAACTTCCCTCACACTGCAGCAACGTGGGGAACAGATGACAGGCCCCACCCTGAGCCACTGCCCAACTAGAGGTGCCCCCATCATTCTGGTGAGCAGGGGGTGATGCTTCTGAGCACACACAGTGTACCCAGCCCAGCCTGGGAGGGGCAGAGGTGAAGGGCTGGTGCCACCACGTGCCATCCAACGTGGATGTGCCCGAGCAATGGTGAGGGTTAGAGCTGACTTGATGCTGGCAGGGCAGAGCAGGCACTGGGCAGGATCACAGCCCAGGAGAACTGCAGTGTCCCCAGAGCACCTCCTGTGCTGGGGCTGAGAGGTTTCAAGCAGGGCAGAATAGGCTGTCCCGAGGCAGTCTTTGTGCCTCTTTGGATCTCTTTTCTATCTTTAGTTCCTTCCAGACAAGCATGGAGGGATGCCATCTAACTTTTTGGATTGTATTTCAGCCACCTGACAGCGCTGAACGCATGGGAAACCTCAACAGCAGCCAGGGAACTGGAAAGCAGATTCCCCATCCCATTCAGGATATCATCCCAAGCTTTGGCTAGGAGGAGAGGAACATGCAAAATCTCCAGGAAGATCCTACCCTGGCAGGAGATCCCAGTCTGGGCGTCGTTCAGAGCCCATCCAAAGGGAAGACCCACATTCTTTGCTCAGTGAGAATGCCCACGTTTCCTCCCAGAGCAGGTTGTGTTGCATCCACAGTTGCCCCAGAGGCTGTGTTTTCCACATAGCTCAGGGCTGCATTGCCAAGCACCAGCTTTGCAAACACAGACTGAGCTTCCCTCCAAATTCCAGCCACAATTTATTGATTGAAAAAGCCTGTCTAGTCAATAAAGGCTCCTATGAAAAAGTTCCACTGCTCTGCACTCACATGCCGTGATCCGTCTGGCTGTGTTAGCAGCCTTGGCTTTTGATGCTTTCTGACAAGATGGATTTGTGGCCTTGACTTTTCCAGATCAGGAGAAGCTTAATCCTAGAGGATAAAATTACAGACTAGTAAAAAAACTCCATGACTGGCCTCATTAACTGCCATGTAAGAAGTTCAGAGCCTTCTTAGCTTGAAGGCAGCATCTACAGCTGTCCTTTGGTTTGAGGGAGAGGCAGCTCTGAGCAGACAGCACAAAGCCCTTGGCAAACACTGTGCTCCTCAAGTGCATCACACACTCGTGGCACCAGCCAGGCTGCTCCATTCTCTGCAGACAGCAGGGAAAGGGCAGACGGCCCCAGGTCTCCACCTATGAAGTGATTTGGGAGAAAGCAAAGATAATGCCCAGTTCTGGCCAAAAGGTGTCTGGGCAGATAAAAATAAAAAAAAAAACCCTGGAACAACCGTATGGAAATGTGAATTAATGAAATTTTTCAGCAACTGACTCAACCTTAATTGAGAGTTGAGAGTCCTCCACCTCCCTTCTGCTTTCCAGGATACAAAAGCGACACTGGTAGGTGGAAATAACTGCAGCTGTCCCAGTGAGAGAGAAATCAGAGCTTCACAGCGAGGGCAATGGCCAAAATTAAGCACTTGCTTGGTGCTATTACACAACACATCCCAGGAAGCAGCTTCCAAAAACTTGACCTTCACTTCAAAGGCCTCTTTTTGAATCATCCTCCCTTCTGCTAACAAGTGAAGTGGATTCAGCACTCAAGAAGGGCACTCTGGGTGTTGGAAACATCTTCACCCATGTGTTAGTTGCAGAAGAGGCAGGGGCAATGTTCACATATTTACCCAGCTCCTGGCTGGACCTCAAGCTCCTGCGTCTTCCTGAGGGCAGTGTCAACTGCTGCAGCCCTCTGTGGTGCCCAGCCTGCTTGGCAGTCAGGACTCTTAGAGATGATTTTAAGGCGTGTAATAGGGGCGCAACGCGGTTGTATGAAGATTGCGCTGACTCCTTTCTGACAGGAACAGTATTTGCTCTGGCCGGACAGTTTTTTCTCCTCTTCCAGCCTACCCCTGGTCTCCACACAGCAGTAGCAGCACAGCTTGCACACAAGAGGGTGTCTGGAAGTGCTGGTTGCCATAGCTATATCCACAGAGCCCCATCCATGCAGACACGTCACAACCGTGCTCCACACCACAGAGGGAAGTTATAAATAAGATACTCTGAGCCTCAACTCAGAGCACAACTTGCAAGTGTACAAAACACTCAGCCTTCTGGTCTGACCTCTTTTGCTTTCTTTTATAGACATGATGCTTTGCACAGACTCCTCTGCAGAGCAGCTCTGCTCCAGGGAAGTCTGCAGCGCTGGCGAGGTGAGGTGCACAGGATTTACATAACCATACCCTCCACTCCTGCACATAGTTCTGCCCAGCCTGTTCTCCAGACACCCTGCCAGGTTACCTGCTGGCTCTCCACACCACAGTCCTCTGCATTGAGGGTCCCAGCACATCCGAGGACTCTGAGCAAGCTGCCAGACTCCACATTCTCCTGCTCTGAGGTCTCCAAGAAGCTCACTCAGCAGGCTGTGTTCCTGTTCTCCTTTCTTTGAGGATTATAAGCTGTTCTGGATGAGGGCTAACCTCTTCTTATGAATGTAATCACTGACCTGGCAAAAAAAACCCTGGAGCAGCCAGGATCCCTTGATGTCATCAGAGAAAATAAAGCCTGGGGGTCTCTGCTTAGACCTCACCTGGGACATGGCATCTCAAACCAAGTGCTGTGTAAAAACAGGTGAGCTCTGTACCTGTTTGTTGTACACTTTATTCACCCCACAATGTCCCCAGCTACCCTCACTCAGCTGTCAGCACACACTGAGCTGTAAAGTACCACAGGAAAGGGGGGAAACCACAGTGTGAGATCCTACACAGAACAGAACAGAAGATGAAGGGCTGGGAGAGGGGGAGAGCCTCCCAATCCTTCTGTGATCTGCCACCAGCAGCACAGAGCCAGCAGTGCATGGTGACAACACCTCATTCACACCACGGGGACGGCAAGGGAGGCTTCGTTCCTCTCCATCTCCCCAGCTCTGCCCGCTTGGGTACTGAAGCACAGGCAGGAGGAGGTGGATTCATGCTCAAGGACACAGCTGTTGCTCGTGCTGTGCTGTGCCCACCCCGGCGGTGGGGAATGACTGGCAGGTGCAGATTGGTTCAGTGGTCAGCCCTGGGGTCCTGACAGAGGAGTGACCACAGGACAGGGCACAAAACTGGGGGATCCAGGGCCTGTACCTGCCTCTGCCCTCAGAGGTGAGTAGTCACCACTGTCCCATGCTGAGGGTCTTGTGCTGAGGTTAATTCACTGCCCAGCTCTTGTGAGGGAAGGAGTTTTAGCTCTGTGTCTTGTTTTGTCCCCTCCATTTGAAGACTAAGGTACAGCCCATTCCTACCTCAGAGCCTGCAAGATCTGACTTATCACCAGTAAAGTTCTTTGAGATACCCTCAAACCACCCCCTCCCCAGCCTCCTCACTGGGCAGGCACTGTGCAGGCACAAGGCAGCCCACCTAAAGCCCCCCAAAGATGTGTGTTCAGAGACCCAGCAGCAGCACAGATGTGGACAGGAGGGGAAGAAAACTGCACCAGGGAGAGAACTTCGAAAAAGGGGCCGAGGAGCTCCCAGAGCCACAAAACATCACAGCAGCAACACGGTCACCACCCCAGGAGTGACACAGCCCAGCCCACAGACCCCAAACCATCACACAGCCAAAGCCCAGCCCCTCATCCTCCCCCAGACATCCCCCCAAATGTTCTAAAACACAACCAAAGTGGTTTTTTATTTCTAAGCCTCACATTCTGCCTGCTCACAGCAGCCTCTTCAGCCCCAGGTGTGTCTGACCTCCCAGGTGGGCCCCAGAGATGGCCCAGGTGGTGTTAAACCAGGCACAGGTCTGCCTGTCCCCTCCCGAAGATTTCACCCTTCAGCTTTCAGACAAGGCCTCCCAGCTCAGCTGCTCAGCTCCCAACCCTAAAACCAGGCCAAGGATCCTTCTGTCTTCCTGCCCAGCACAGGCTGGAAGATGCTGCACTCCCCATGCAGGGCTGGCTCAGGCAAGGGGGGCTCAGCTGGTCCAGGGGACCTCCCAGGCCAGGGCCACAACAACGAGCAATGCCAACACCCCAGGTGCCATGTCCGGCACACGCAGGGACGCGGCCTGGCTTAGAGAATGGAGGCATAACAAGCACTTTGCACCCCAGTCATGTTATCCCCTCATCCCTCCCCCTCATCCCTTTGGAGCTTCTTAACTTCAGAAACCTTCCTCCAGAGGAGTGTTGGAGTGACAGAAAACATTTTCCAAGCCTAATATCAGTTCCAGATGTTCACAGCCATTTCAGTTTGTACCTCACCCTGTAAAACACATTTCTCCCTCTCCCTCTCTCAAGTGCAGCGCCTGCTTGGTCCATGACATAATGCGCTGGCGGGCTCGGCCGCGCGCACACACACACACACACACACACACACACGCTCACGCCCTCTCCGAGAGCCCCGCGCTCAAACAAAGAGCATCACTCAACTACAAAGCCGTCGCACACATGGAGTTATGAGTAATTTCCACAAGTTTTAATAAACAGTTGGGGATGTAATTGCTCTCCGTCTCCCCGGCTGGCTCCCGAGCGCGGAGCCGCTCGCTCCCCGCGCGCTGGTGTTGAAAGCGTGGTTTGTTTCACACACAAGTTCACCTCCTCTTCGCCTCAGATGGGCCAAGGCCTGTGTTTTTCTAAGCACCAGCAACAAGCCTCTTAAAAAACCTCGTACAGCCGCGGGCAGCCGACCCGTGCAGGCTCCTGGCTGCCTCCACCCTGTCCCGCAGCATCCCTGTCCTGTGTGGAGACTGGCAGGGAGCAGAGGGGATCCACGTTAGACCAACCTCAAAACTCCCTCCTGACTCTGCTCCAAGAGGAAGAGGAACAAATGTTTTCTGGCTCAAGGGAAAGGTTACATCTTCCAGTTGCAGAGCAAGGGGGAGGCCACAGAGTTTAGCAAGGGTGAAAGACTGGAGGCCTTTGAAGGGCTGGAGGAAGGCAGAAGGCAGGTGAGGCTGGGGCCAGGTACCAGCTAGTTTGCTATGGGGCTAAAGAACGGGTTGGCAAAACTCCAGCCCCTGCCAGGGCCAGGAACCTCAACAAGAAATGGCTACAACTGCAATAAAGCAAACAAAACCATTGCCCAAGCACAAATAACCCACTCATTTAAACTCAAGAGTTGCAAGGGATGAGTGGCAGCAGCCTCAAGAGCCCTCCAACCTTGGCCACATCCTCCCAACCCTGAGCTGCCACGCTCTGCAAATACCTGTGAGGCACCTCCCAGCAATGGGAACAACCTGCTCCTCCCTGCCAGCAGCTGGGAGACTGAGGGGGAAGGAAAATCTGCCCATATCCCCCAAAAGCCATCCAAATTTCATACCCCACACCCGCCTCCCAAAGACTCCCCCTCCGGGGTTGAGTTATTGTTTTTGTGGATGCTGCTCAGATGGGAGGAGCTGTGGTGCAGCTGGGTGGTGCAGGATGGGTGGGTGATGGTGGGCAGGGGATACCCAGGGCAGGATTTTTGGCTGTAAGGAGCTGTAGCAGTCAGCACCTCCGCAAACCTACACAAGGTATTTGCAGGAATCAAGTCACCTGGCATTAGAGGCCTGTAGGGTAAGAAAGAAATGAAGGCAGGAATGTTGTTTGGTTATAAACAACACAGAAAAAAAAGGGAGAGATTTAGGATTGGCTTTTCTCTTTAATTGTTAATAGGGTCATTCTGTCCCAAACAGTCCCCCAGAGAAGGGAGAGGGGAGGGAAGCTCCCCACAATGAATTCAATTGCCTGTCAAACACATGGCAGTCATAAAAAGAAAATAATAATAATAATCTGTATTTCCTACTCTGGCTGCCAGGCAAAGATCCAGACACTTCAAAGGAGAAACCCCACGTTTCCCTGGTCTGGCCTCACCTGACCGATGTGTGAGCAATCTGGAACCCCCATCCAAAACAAAGCCCCTCCTTTGGTGGCTTGTTTTCTTTCTCCATTACTGAAAGATGTCCCTCCACGATAAAGAACAAGACTTCTTCCATGCCGTGAAACCAGAAACATAACCTGGGGGCCATGGCCACACTGGGCAGCTTTGGATGCTGGCAAGGTGTAGGAGAAAGGTCCTGTGGAATAGGACTGGTGTATGAGCCAGGAACCAGAGCTCCTTCTTGCAGGAGTCTCCACAAACAGCCAGACCCTCCAGGATGTGGGGATCTGGCTCTCTCCAGCAGGAACAGGCCAGTTCTTGCAGCACACGAGTTTTGGATATGGTGGCATCTATGCTGCAGAAACAGAATAGATGGACCTGAGATGAACATAGAGGGTAGAAACTTCCCTGTGGCTGTGAGGTCTGAATGATCTTCCTGAGACTGTTTTCCCAACAGGAAAACACAGCCAAACATCTTGCCAGGATGCCCTGGGAGCCCCTGGAAGTCTTCATGAGTGCAGTGAGGCTCCCCCTTCCAACACCAGCCCTGTGCCAGGTAAATCTCTGCTCTGGCTCCCAAGAAGTCATTTGAGCTTCTTTCAGAAACAAAATCCTAGAGTGAAAAGCAGTAGGTTCTGCCTGGCTTTCCATGCAGCACTGCCATCACTCAAGGTCTCAAGTCCTATTTTCTGAAATCCATCCTTGACTTGCCCAAATCAAGTCCCATCCTTCACAGCCCTCCGCCTTGTCCAGCAGCTCCTGGAGCATGGACTGAATTGCTGACAAAGCCTTTGCAAGGCACAGAGTGCTCAGTACAAGCCTGGGAACTAAAGTCCAACCCAGGGAAGTTTCAGGGAAGTTCCAGGAAAGTTTCAGGTTCCCCTGGAGAAGTTTAGTGCTGTTTAGATGATCTCCCTAAATACTCCAGGTTTTGAGTTCCTTTGACAAGTGTGCAAGACAACTAAAAATGTTCTTTCAAAGGTGGGCATGCAATGCACTGGAATGGACCAGTAAAGCCCTTGAGCTACTGAGGGATGACTTTCCCCCTGCACCCACCATCCTGTGGCATTTCAGACTGATCAGATCAAACACCAGCTTCAGAAACCCCAACTTACAGCTCTCCTGCCCAAAAAGGGCAAATCATTCCCTTCTGCCTCACTGTGTTTTGGTATTTCCCCTTCCCCTCAAATACCCATGTCAGCAGAAGATTCCAGAAACCTCTCCTGAACTGAGTGGGTTTAATACCTCCTGATGCAACACCTTGACTCCATGCACCACTCCCCACCACTGCAGCAGCTCCCAGCCAGGCAGGGCACAGGAAGCATTGCTGGGAACCCTCTGCACCAAGAGGAGGTTGCCCTCCCTCACACCCACCTGTGTAGAGGTCTGTGTCCGTGTACTCATCCACCTTCTTGTGCTGCAGGACGTAGTCAGACACCTTCGTCCCAATGGCAGGCTGCACGTCCAGCCACTCCAGAGACACCACGGTGCTGGAGGGCTCCACGTTCGGGGAGAGCCGCAGGCTGGGCAGGAGACAGCAGAGAAAAACAAGTAAGACATGAGCTCTCTCGCTGGGGAGGAATCCACATCTCCACGCAGCACAACCCCCAAAAGGGCCCACAGACCCCCAAGGACAGAGGGAACAAGGGCAGAGCAGGCTGGTGAGCATGGAAGAACCTCCAGTTGACGCCAGCTGGGTCCAGCCTACAGAAACGTGTGCCCTGAGGAGCCTCCTCCTGCTCCTGGAAAAGACAAGCTCATGCAACCTCAACCATGCAATCCCAAATATCTCGTCTAAAGGGGCCTTCACCGTCTGGGAAAGCTGCTGAACTTCAGCAAGGGAAACAGGGACCAACGCCCCAGGAGCAAAAGAGGAGAGGATCCAGCTTCTTGAAAGCCAGCGGGGCTGAGTCCATGGGAGGGGAGGGTCGGGTCTGCGTCGCCAGCGAGCAAAGGAGAGGGAGGCTGGGAAGGGGAGAAGGAAGGGGCAGATGTGGTGTGAATTCACCCAGCTGCAAACAAGCAAATCTCTGATGGGTGTGAGCGAGAGCCAGAGCGGGGCAGCTGTGCAGGAGCTCCTGCTCAGAGCAGGAACAACGTGGGCTGGGATGAAGGCAGAGGAGCTGTGTGCTCCTGGCCGTGCTAGCGCAGAGGCGTCCGCTCCCTCTGCACCGGGGTAAAGGACAACACCAAGTGCAGGGCTATGGAGAGTCTGGCTCCAAACATGCAGCGTGTTTGCTGGGCTTGGGATGGGAAATGAATCCCCTCTGAGGATATTGGCTCACTAAGAAGGTGTTCTGCTCCTTGTGGCTTGCTGGAGCCAGTCTTCCTGCTTTCTCAGCTAATTCCCCATCAGTTTGCTCCTGATTTGCTCTTGCTCTGACAAGCCACAATGAATTGCACTGTAATTCCATTTCTTTCAGCATTTGAAATCCCATTCTACAAGCCCTGCTAATCAGGTGATGAAAATCCATAAGGAAACCTTCCAGGGCCACAGCCGGAGCCAGGATATCCTAAAGGCATCAGTCACACAGTGAGGAGGGCTGGACTGTGGCCCCAAAGGTGCAGGAGGAGGTGCCCATGGGCTGAGCCCCTGGGAGGGGGGCTGGTGCTGGGGGCTGTGCTCCACGGGGCAGGGGCTGTGAGCCTGGAGGGCTCGCAGGGATACGTACACAGGCGGAGGGAGAGGGCTGCAGTTCGGGAGTCCGTTCTCATCGAAGGCGTTGAGGTCGCACCTGCACCAGTCTTCGATAACATCACCTTTCCCAGAGCACCAGTATGAGCTCATCAGGGCTCCCTTGAAGGCCTGATGTGAGAACAAAAAGCGTGAACACGTGTGCTAAAGGCTCGGTGAAATCTGGCCAGCGGCTCGGCCGTGGTGCTGAGCGTAAGGGGGAGTGTGTGCAGAGCCCTGGGATCAGGAAATACGGGATGGGGGGGTGTGTGTGTCCTCCCCAGCTCTGCCATGGACTCTCTGCATGGCCCTGGGCACATCCCTTCAACTCGCTGGGTTTAACTCCTGTGCTGAGTGATGCTGGTTCGTCCCTGAGTGCTTTTGGAGTGGGGATGGGGATCGCCTGTGCTGGAGGACTGAGCTGCCTGAAGAAGCACAAACCTGAGTCCCTTTGTGACAGTGGACAGAACACACGCGGTACCTGCACCCTGCTGCTGGGTACAGTGCAACTCTTCCACTCTTCCTCCTGCCCTTCTGCCCAGCTGTTTCTGTCCCCACAAGGATAAAGTAATTCCTATATTCCCAACAACACAGAACACTTCCATGCTTCTCACAGGTTTGTTATTCATACAAAATGCCCTCCTGCAAGCAAACTGCTGCTTTACTCACTTCTCTAAGGAACACTCACAAGCAAAACAGCAGTATCTGGAAGGAAAAAGATAAAACCTGGAAAATACTTGCAGGATGTCCCCAGGAACTGCGCTGACTGCTCCTAATAATACCAGTGGATCCCTGGAATAACAGCTGGGGTCAGAATTCCCAAAGCCCTCCAGGTCTAACCCCATGGGGTCTTCCCTGTGCTCATCCTGCAGATTGGGGTGCTCACTGTTGGTCCCCACGCTGTGGGATGGAGCATCTCTCACTCCAAACCCTGCTGCAGTTCAGACCACATGGATTTACGGTGGTTTCTCCCACCACCCTTTGCCGGTAATTAAACCTCCAGCTTCAAAAACAGCATCTCTCCTGCACGCACACCAGAGCCAAGGTTCAACCCAACCCTGCAAAGCCACAACACCCGGATAGAATAATCAAAACACCAAAATACCAGCCACTAAAACAAAACTCTGTAATGCTTTTTGACCTTTTAAGAGTCACATTTTGGAGTTGAAACACCTTCTCAGGTCCTCATCCACACGGATCAGTCTCCTTGTGGCAGCACTGTTCCTCCCATGAACAGCCTCCTGCGGAAGCCTGGCCGTGGTGATACGGCCTGTGCTGCCAGGGCACGCCTAGAGATAAAACTGTGCCCTTTGAGGAGGACAGGGACAGCTCAGGCTGCAGCATTTAGCAGAAAACTCTAGGAAAAGCGCCATCCCAGGGAGGTTTCTGAAAGGAGGAGGTATAAATAGAGCCTGACGTCAGGGCTCCCATTGTCCAGGGTTTTGTAGCTCTCCCCAAACACCCCCAGCACCTCTAGGCTCCTGCGTCTGCAAAATTTTCTGCTTCCAGGCATTTACAAAGTGGGACTGTTTCAGATGGAAAAAAAATGGAAAAAAACCCTGAAAAAACCGAGGAAGGAACAAACGTGAAAGAGAGAAGATGTGACGTTATTTTACTCTGTTCTTTAGAATGTAATTGAAGCGCTGGGCTGGGAAAGGGCATCCAAAGTAATTGGAGAGAGGGATGAAGAGAGGAGTTTATCTGACACCCAGATAAATGGATGCAGGCACACGTCTGCAGAGAGCAGCGGGATAGGAACAGCGCAGGATGTGTGTAGATGGATGGGGAAGCATGTGCTCTCCCCAGGGAGCAAGATAAATGCCTGTGCTGAGGGCACATGTGTGCACAGACAGGCGCTGCGGGTGAAGACAGATGTGGGTGATCCCGGCAAGAGCTGCACTGTCACACTGATGCCACCACTCTGCTTCCCCCATCCCCGACCCCACTGCTCTGCACACACCCTCCCTGCCCCCAGCCAGCTCCTCCCTGCACACCCCCGACCCAGGGAAGAAATCCCACCTGCCCCATCCGTGCCCTTTAGTAAATCCAGTAGTCAGTTCCTTCTGTTTTCCTTTTTCCTGCTGTTGAGCGCGAGCTGGATGAGCAATCCCCTCTGCTCCGCCCGCCCTGCCTCGCATACGTTTTAATTAGATCCTGCAGGTACCCAGCTGTCATCTGCCTCGTGTCACCCTTCACACAAACGAGGTTAGGGGATGGATGCTGTGCTCACTACGGCGAGCACACCTCCACCCTCTAACCGGGTTACCGGGAGCACGGCTGCCCCGGGCCGGCTCCTGCCTCATGCCAAGGCCAGGATGGGGGGAGCCAGGCACCCAGGGCTTGTCCCTCTGTGCTGGGCACTGCTGAGGCCACACCTCGAGTGCTGTGTCCAGTTCTGGGCCCTCAGTGCAAGGGCCCTTCATTGAGGGGTTGGAGTGGGTCCAGAGAAGGGAATGGCGTTGGGAAGGGGCTGGAGAGCCAGAGAAAGCTGGGGGGGGGGGGCTCAGGCTGGAGCAAAGGAGGCTCAGGGGGGCCCCTCTGGCTCTGCACAAGTCCCTGACAGGAGGGGGCAGCCAGGGGGGGTCGGGCTCTGCTCCCAGGGAACAACAGGGCAAGAGGAAATGACCCTAACCAGTGCCAGGGGAGGTTCAGGTTTGGCACCAGGAAGAATTTCTTCACTGAAGGGGAGGTCAGGCATTGGGAGGTGCTGCCCAGGGAGGTGGTGGAGTCCCCATCCCTGGAGGTGTTCAAGAGGCAACTGAACATGGCACTCAGTGCTCTGGGGTGACAAGGTGATGACTGATTAAAGATCGGACTCAGTCTTGGAGGTCTTTTCCAGCCTAAATGGTTCTGTGATTCTGTGGCTCACCTTCTTTTGCTTTCAACTTGTCCTGCAACAGTGACAGCTCTAATCAGCCCCAAAGACTGCAACCAAGTGGCAATCACATGAAAGCCTCTCCTTCCCTTTCTCCTTCCAACATCACAGCCTGGGAGGCACAGGGATGCTCACACAAACCCAGGGGAGCCACAGCTGCCACCCAAACAAGGAGCCCAATGGCACAGGAAGACCAAGAGCAATGGACAAGGATGAAGCAAAGGTGCTGAGATCCACCCATGGAAAGCTGAAGCTTTTGGGAGAGCTTCAGGTGGGAATGACCGCACAGGGACCTTCCTGGTCTCTGGTGGCTGAGGACCACCTTCCCTTCCTGCCTTGGGTTGGGCACTCCACACCTCCAGTCCTTCCCTGCTGCCATGCTCAGAAACATGCAGCAAATGCTCTCCTCCCTGCCAGCAGACAGCACCTAAAGGAGTCCATCCACAACAGGACGAATTCCATTTTGGATGCTTCATCATGGTGGTCACGTTTCCATGGGCCCAAGAGGGTCTGGAACCATGAAGAGCTTCCCAGGAGCAGACTGATCTGCTGGGAATGGCAGTGGCCCCCAGCGCACCGTCCTGCGCTTCTCAACCACTCCCCAGGACCCCAACACCCCTCATGCCCTAAGGCAATTTTATCTTTCATTTAAAAGTATCCAAATTGTATTGTTTCCCTGTGAGTCAGCCCATTTAGTTTATGTCCTTCGGTGCCAGAGGGGAAATTTATGAGATGAGAAACTGGCTCGAAACGTTTATTTTCTAGATGACGAGTCATGCCATTAGATATATAGCTTTATGAATCATAGGAACAGCATCTAATTTGCTCTTAAAGGTATAATAGGTCTGATTCCCCACACCCATGCACACACATATATTGGATTGATAGTTCCCCCCTAGGATGGCTAGTTCATTTGTTTTGACACAAGCAAGACTTACAGGACCATAAAGTCCCATCTTACCATAAGCTAAGCCTATTCATAAAAAAAATATTAGGGAAACAAACTATCAACTAAGCACATTTATCCTACACTCAATTGCATATGGATCTTTCTCCTGTTGTTATTTGTGCTCAGGGGGAGGCCATTTGGCCCCATTTTATAGCTGAGACACTCTGCAACAGAATAGGGAAGAACATTTCCTTTGTCCTCTTGCAGGCCTGGCTGATGGAGGGAGAAGCATTAAGTTATTTCTGACTGTGGGTTTTCTGTTGACATCCCAGGAGAGGTAAGTTATAGGACATGAAGGGACCTTTCAGATCAGCATTTGCAGGACTCAGCACACACCATGAGGGCTGGTGTTTGCAGATGGGATGCTGGAAAGGGCATGTGTTGGGTGATTATCTGGTCTTCTCCATGGCTGACAGGGATATGAAAACCTGGCTCACTGAGTCTAGGTTTCTTTGTGGTTGGTATGCGCACCTCTGTTTCTGGAAAAAAATAAAAAGGAAATATAGGGAGATAAAAAACCAACCACAGGTGAACATGCAGCCTGGACAGAGATGTGCTACAGATAAAGGAGATGATTAGGAAGCTGAAAATCTGGTTCATTTTGGGTTTTGCACTGCTTTCCCCAGTCTTTGTTTGCTAGTTTGTTCTTCTCAACGTAGGAGGAGAGAAAGAACTGAAGCAGTTTGGGTCATGCCAGCAGACAGATTTAGCTCCATGTCCAGGGACACGGCAGCCAACAGAGACATCCTGTCCCTTCCCATCTGCAGGATGGAGATGGTGCCTGCACACCACCACCACCTTCCCTCAGGCACAGGCAGGGGCCACTGGAGGAGGCAGTGGGTGCCTGGTTTGCCAGCAAACCCCGTCACACCCAGCAATGCCACCCCACGTGGTGCCTGACACCACAGGGCCACCGAGCGGAGCTCCCGGACCCTGCGGGCTCCGAGAAGTCTGTGCACAGCAAAAGCAGCACTGGCTGTTCAGCAGGGGAAAGAGCAGGGGAGAGAGCAGGGGATGTAGGCTCAAGCAGGGATTTCACAGCCTGAACAGGATGCTACCACGTTGGCAGGGTGGCTGCATGGAAAGCCTTCCATGCCCTTTCAGCAGTGCTCAGTGCTGTACCCAGGAGATAAATGCTGCTCCTTAGTCTAGACATCTCTGGGAGGGGAGAAAAAAAAGGAAAACAAAAAAGAGATTTCCCAGGCCAAGACTCTTTCCAGGGTCATGCAGCTCGTGTCCGAAGGTCTGCTCCAGGTTCACAGCAAAGGAGGATGAAGTTTCCCTACTGCAGTTGGCAGGTGATCTCATCCTGTGTTGTTCACACCCTCCCTGCCTCCGGCTGCCTCTCCCCCGGGAGCAGCATCACCAGCACTTCATCCTGGAAAGGTCCATCAGTGGTCTGCTGGAAAGGTCAGGGTGCTGGAAGGGACCCAGGGCGGGCAGCATCCCGGTTTCTGTTATTTACGGGATCCGAGGGAGCAGCAGAGGACACTGTAAAACCTGGCAGCCGGGGAAATCAAAGCCCTCGCGCTGCAGCGAGCCCCGTCCTGGGGAGCCGGCTCCGCTTTCACACCTCGGCACAAAGCTCCCCATTATAGCCGACAATGCGGCCATTCTTCCCCTGGAAACGCGAGCTGGATGCGGGCAGGAGCTGCAGCACGATGCTCCAGGGCCAGAGGAGGAGGGCAAGGGCCAATTAGCAGGTATTAAAACAAAGCAGCAACAAATAAAGAGAAGCAACCCCGGACCAAACCAGAAAACTCACCTCAACCACACAAACGCTGTCCCCATTCGCCCGGGCTCCCTGTCAGCTTTGGCAGTGGGAAAAGAAATCCCTGGCGCTGGCTCCCCAGGCCTTCAGGGGCTGCTCTGGGGAAGCTGTGTGTGCGCAGGGAGGGCTTGTGCCCTCCAGCAGCTCTGCCATCGGGTGCTGGACTGGGGTCAAAGTGAGCCCCTGGCCTCGGGGACACCGTTCACCCCGGCCAAGAACACCCTGCCAGCCTGGGGACACTGAAGTGGACAATGGTGGCAGTGTTCTTCTCAGCAGGAGATGGCTCCTTGGCAAGGGGTGGGAAGGAACGATGGGGAATTTTACTCCAACCTCAGCTGCCACCTCAGCTGGTGACCCCGGCACGTGGGGTGGCACAAGAATACTCTGGGACATGCACAGGCAGTGAAGAAGCTCTCACCAAGAGCCCTGACAGGATCATAGCCACATTCCAGGCTCCTGCGGAGGCAGATGGGACCAGCAGCACTGGGATGTGCCTCCCAGCAAGCCCCCACACCATGGGCTGGGCCACGTGTGCTGCGAGGAGGCCGTGGCTGCAGCAAATGCTGCAGAGATTACTCAATTTTCGAGTTAAAACAAGGTCCTGGGGGTCTTCTAAAAATCCAGGCTCCACATCCATTTGTCTCCTTAAATACACACAACAGGAGTTTGAGTCCATTTCCCAGTAGGAGTGAGATTGATCTCTCCTGCCTCCCTTCTCCGCACCCCCCTCACCACACCACCCTCTAAGCACTTCTGCAGCTGGACGAGCTGCTCCGTGGAAGCTGGTTTCAGGGGTTTTTTGGGGGAAAACAAACAGACCACAAACAGGAGGGACCACGCTGCCCAACATGCCTTCCCTTTTCTCCCCTCTGCTGGCCACAGCTGCCCTGGGGCTCCCGTGCATCCCTGTCCAAGGTGCTCCTGGGAGGGGCTGGGGGACGCAGGGCAGCCCCTGCCTTCCTGCAGCCCAGCCAGGGGATGAGGAGGTTTGCAGATCATGCAGATCACGCAGACCTGGGCTCTCGCTCTCAGCCTCTGGGTGGTCTCCAGGGCTGTGCTGGGCAGTAAGAAGGATGCTGCCCACCCCATGGGGTGGAGGCAGGCAGGAGCACACTGAAGGTGGAGGAGGAAGGTCACCACAACCTTGGGGGGGACTCTAACTGGGGTGAGGTGCAGCTCTCCTCTTCTCTGACTCCAGGGTGTTCCCTGGAGGCACAGCACCTGGGATCATGATGTCTCTCTTCTCTCCCACCACATGCACTCAACAGCATCCAGCCGTCGAGGTGCTGGGGACATTTTGCCAGCAGAAAGCCCCACGACAGAGGGAAGCTCTTTGCTTTTGGGCCTGGCCACCACTGATACTGGTGGTTTTCTCCACAATCCAGCAGTGGAAAATCTCCTCCAGCTTCACCTGGAGGGAATGGAGGGACCACTGTGGTGTCTGCACTGCTGCAGAGCACAAAGGAAGCAGAAGAGTTGGCACTGATGAAAACTTGATGAAGGTTCCAGAGAGATCCAGAGAAATCCCTGGAAGGTGAGAGCCAAGGTCACAGCTTCTCTGCCTCTTTACACCTTTTGAGCTCCCAGTGTGAGCATTCAGACTGAGAAGCACTGGAGCCACAAGAGCAGTGGTGCTATAAACTGCTTGGAGAAGTTGAATCCCAGCAGCTGACTGGGACTGAGGGGGTTCCAGCACTGCCTCTGCTCCAGCAAGCAGCCCTTCCTGTGCAACCTGCCACCCACAGCCAGACCAGTTGTGACAGCTACGGAAAAGCCATTCAACAAAGCCCTTCAGAAACTGCTTGGACCTCCAAACACACTCCTTGATCCCAGGAAACTCCAGCACTGCAACAGTCCCCAGCCAGGTCGCAGCAATCAGCAACCGTGCAAGTTCTCCGACCAACACTGACCACAGGCGAAAGCAAAGAAACTTTCAGCAGGATCTCAATCCATAGTTTTCATTGCATACAAGAAGGAGAAGAGGGGCCTGGGACCGGTCCTGATCCTGAAACTTTCTCCCCGCTGCTGGGAGCAGGAGCTATGCTGGGGCAGGGCTCGGAGGACGGATCACACACAGCACAAATGCCTCCAAACAAATGCTCCCTGGGCAGCAAAAGGCAAAACTCCTGGAGCCCTTTACATTTCAAGCCCCTGCTTCAAAGAAAGAAGAAAACAGCAATTCCCAGTGACATGGAAATAAAGAGTTTCTAACTCATTTCACTTGGGCAAAGTAATATATTTGCACCTAATCTCCTGCTTGGAAATGGTCAGTTTTAGCTGAAATCAAACATGCACACACAGAAAAATCACAAATCAGCCCACAGAAGACACCCAGCATGGAAACTGAAACCCCAGCACTTTAGAGTCTGGCAAGGTCATCAGCAACCGAGAACACGGCCTTGGGCCGGGCGGTAGCTGTAAATTTTAAAAAGTGCATAACTCACTGCACTGAGGCAAATGAAACAACAAACCTATTAAAAAAATTCACATCCTGAAGAGGGTAAAATGTCTGTATTTTGCTTCATCTTTGCTGCTCAACTTTTACAGGAAAACTTTCAGCAAAGTTTACAAAAGTCAATATCCACTGTGTAAATCACCTTGTTTTCTATCTGTGCATGTACAGCATTATCTTTGTGGGCATATATGCAAAGAGAACTGTGTTTACAATTTATTACTATTTTTTAACACTACTGGGGAGTTGGGATGTGCCCGCAGCTCCTGTAAGGCCAGCACTTGCTGTATTGATGGAGAATTCTCCACACGAAGGGAGAAAGGCAGGCAACAGAGCACCAAGACTTGGAGATGCTGGACCTGGTTCAGCCCAGGCATCTGAAAACCCTGTTTATGCCATAGGTGAACACCACTCTGCAGTGCCTGGGACACCCCTGGCCTCCTGCTTGGTTCTGGAAACGGGTATTTCATCATCCAGATGGACATGAGATGCTCCGGGTGGCCCACGCTCTGTGGGAGCCTCTCTTGGCGTGCAGAGCAAGGTCATGGTTTAGGCTGGTGGCATTCTGACACACTCACCGCGTGTCTTGGTGACAGGCTGATGTCCCCATGGTGGTGGCAGCTCCTCACCACCCCTAAATCCCTTTCCCTTTCGTGGTCAGATCAAACATGCACAGGGGAAGGCGAGGGAAAGGCCATGCGCCTGTCCCCATGCGCATCCCTCACTCTCGAGCTCACAGTGCCACGAGAGGATGGGGACACGTTCTCAGGTAGCACTAACCCCACACCAAACCAGCCTCTCCAGGGTAGGGGCATGGCCCCATGAGCTCCATCTCCTCCAGAGAGGCAGGTACAACTCTGCCCAGCCCAGGCTGCCTGGCAAAGCCCCGGAGTTGAGAGCCAAGGTTTGTGCCACAGTGGCAGAGAGTCCCTCAGCAGTGGGGGATTTCAGTGCCCAGGCGCTGGGACTCATCCCTGCCCATGGAACCAAGGGCAGCAAGGGAAGGAGAGGGAGAGAATAAAAATCCTGCAGGAGGGAGGTTGGTGGAGAGAAAAGGGAGAAACAAGCTGGGGTAAAGGGATGGAGGGAGCAGGGCATCCAGTCAGAGGTGAGCAAGAAGGGGAAAGGAAAGTGTTGGAGCTGATGCAACACAAGGGATTCATGCTGAGAGAGTGGGAATGGCCAGGAAAGAGAAGGAGGGACAGGAAAGGCAAAAAGCACTCCCTGTGTCCTGTTGTGGCGAGGATGGGGATGGTCTTGGATGGGTTGTAGGGAAGAAGGGAATGAGAGGGTCTGCTGTCAAGAGAAGCCCAAAACAATCAGACCCAGTCTAGCTACGGGCGGTGGTCAGAAAAGACAGTGTGAACCCACCTGCTGCCCACCCCAGGACCTTCTGCCGTGGATGGCACAAGGTGAACCGCGCTGGCACGTGCTGCTCCCTGACAGCTCCCTCAGTGCCTGCTCTGGCACCATCCTCCACCCTGCAGCTGCCCAAATCCCTCACCCTGCCACCTCCAAGCCCAGCCCCACCGATGGACAGCTCCCTGGGGTGGGGGGCAGCAGGCTCACACACAGCAGCCTCACGCAGACTCCCAGGGGATGCCCCTCCACCCCTGGGCGAGCAGGTGGAAGGTAGAGGAGGAGGAGCAGGAGGGATGCACAGAGCACAGCCCCCTGGAAGACGACTGGGGTGTCTCTGGTTTGGTTGCTTTGTTTGTTTGCCGGCTTTCCCGGCGCCTCAGCAGAAAGCACAATGCGGGCTGTGCTCCAGCTGCAGCTGATGGGGCCAGGCCTCGCAGGAGCCAGGGGAGCAGGGAGGGAAGGAGGGAGGAAGGCTGCTGGTGGAACAGACTCCAGCTCCCCAGGACGAGGAGGAGCCCCGAGTGAGCCCAGCAGAGTCAGCAGGGCTGGGGGGACAGGTGAGGAGGAAGAGGAGGAGAGGGAGGGGGAGGAGGAGGAGGGAAGCTTGCAGCCAGGCCCAGAGAGGCAGGGTGGCATTGCCACCTGGGCACAGGGCTGTGGAGGGGAGCTGGAGGTGAGAAGGGTCCGTGGAGATCCTGCTGGGCTCTTCACCGTTACTCCTGCCCTGCTGGTTAACCAAGCTCTTGAATCTCAACAGGAAGGTCTTCTTGCTCTTGGGAAGTGCATCTTTCTTGCTTGAAGGAAACCAGCTTACCCCTGCTCTCCCTGTAGCTGTAATGCCTCATCCCAGCACTGCCCTGGACATGCTGATAACAGCAGGTCAATGTCTACACAAGAATTGCCCAGAGGGAAGAGCAGGCGTGGGTGGGGAAAGAGCGCAGGAAGTGAAAATAGTGGGAGAAAGGGAGTCTGGGGAAAAGAGCCAGAAAGAGAGGGGAGCTGAGGTATGGAAGTCAGGCATGGCTGCATGGAAGAATCAGGAGAGGTGATAGATGGGAAAGCAAGAACCAGATCAAGAGGCTGGAAAGGAGGGATAGTTCCCATAAGAGATTTGGGTACCAGGAGAAGCACAAGGGCTCTTCTCCCCATGGATCTGGGAAGAGGATGAAGCATCATTCCTGGTGGTCACACCTCCACGTGCCAGGATTGTTTCCTGACCTGCAGCCCTCTGTGTCCCACCCACAGCTGCTGCGTGCTGGCTCACTCCAGACATCCTAATCAAGTGCAGGCTCAGTGCTAATAAGTGACTTTAAGCAGGTCTGTCATTTTTGGACTTGAGATTGGGGTCAGAGGGCTGCGGAGGGGGGTGGGAGTGTCAGCCAACCGAGAAAGTGGGAAATCAATCTCCATGGGATTAACACCGAAGCTCTTGCAGGAGCCCAGCCCCGGGGAAGGGTGATGTCCAGCCTGGCTGGTCCCTCCTGGAGTAACAGTGACCTCCTGTGGCTGTGGGACTGTCCCAAGGGGATGGTTATTCCCTCCCTCTGCACCTCTGCAAAGCCACGCTGGAGCTCTGGAGGGCTTTGGCCACCCCTCACACAGGTATGTCTGAGATCCTGGAGCCAGGAGAGAAGGATTGAGCTGATGCCTGGCTCCTGACACCTCTCTGCAGGACACACCCTGCACACCAGCATCTGCTGAGGTGGCCACTGGGAATGACTGTGGCCTTGGCTGCTTATGGCATTGCCTTGACCAGATGAAGGCAGGGAGATGCAGGTCTGAGAGGGCTCTGGGTGGGGGGCAGCAGGACCTGCCATCCCACCTCCATCGCTGACACCATCCCACAGCATTCCCCTCCAAACCACACAAGAAAACACCACCTCACTCCAGGGAGGGAAGGGATCTGAGAGGGGATCTGAGAGGGGGCCACAGGGGTGGGGCCGGTCCCTCTCAGGCTCACTCACCTCCCTGGTGTCGTTGTCCTGGATCAGGGCGTACAGAGGCACCACCCTGTTGATCTCCAGCAGAACGGGAGTGGGGCTGAGCTGCTCCTTGCCCGGGCGCCGGCACAGGTGGCAGGTGGATGGGCAGCGCCCCTTCTCCTCGCAGTGAATCTCCACACCCGAGATGAGGTGGTCGTCAGACAGCATCTGTGCTGTCAGCAGGCCTGACAGGTACGTGATGAAGGGCATGGATTTCAGCTCCTTCTTGTTCCCAAGCTCTGTTGTTTCTGGTTTAGGGAGAGGGAAGAAACCAAACATTAAACAGATCTCGGCACCGTCGTCTTCCCAAAGCCAAACTTTGCTGCAGCCAGGATAAATGCAGCTGCTGAAGGTGTAGGCCAGGTGGGAGCAGGAAAACACAAAGGTCAAGGAGAGAAGGAGAAAAACAGGACTTGCAGGTCACTGCTTGAGAGTTGTGAGCATTTCCAGACAAGCACTTCTAAAGTGACAGAACTGATGGTTCTTCTCTTTTCTAACTTGCGTTCGCCTTATTTTTTCTAACTTGCATATCCACTTTCTGTGCTCCAAAATGAGACCTCGTTGTATCTTCCCTGCCAAAGAAAAACATCCCCAAAGGGACCAGGCCAAAGAGTTGAGAGCCCTTATCCCCACCCCAACACCCACCCCCTCTAGTCCCTGTGGTCCTCAGGTCGCTCTTATGGGTGACACATTATCCAGAGCACTGAAATGGACCCAAAGAGGCTGCAAAGAGACTGCATGGAGGGATGGAGCCCCTTGGCAGGGGGGTGAGCAGGTACGGGAACAAACTCACTGCACGGGGAATAGACAGAGGCATTACCAAAACCAAACTGCCAACATGCTGCTTTCAGGAAACATTCAGGCCTTTGAAACCCACTGTGAAAACTCCTGCTGGTCTTAACCACAAGGCAGTAAACCTGGAGAGCCTTTACTTTGTTCTGTGTTGGTCCAGACCCTCGCTAAGGCCAAGGGAAGTATCACACCTGGTGATACAGCGAGTGGAGGAGACACGACTCCCGTGTCTGTCCTGTGCACTTCCATTTAAATGTGGGTGGGTTGATCCAAGAAGAAAGGCCCAGCTTTTATAACCCGGTGGCAGACCTACAGAAGAAAAGGCTTCCTCCATCTTATGGCTGCTGCCTTCAGCAACAAATTCCCAGTGCTGAGAAGGAGCTGAAGAGGAACGAGGGCTGTCTCAGCACGCTCGGCTTGCAGTGACACGCAGCTGATCTGGCAAGGCACAAGTCATTTAGAAATGCAAGTAAACAGTATTCATTCATGACTCCCAGAGCCCTCGAGGGTAGGGACAGCCCTTCCCTGCTGTCTGGCTGTCAGGGAACACTTCTGTGCACAGGATCAAAACCATCCTGGGAAGAGCGAGCAAATTCCAAGCAACCCATGTTTTAGTGGGATAAAAAGGGGGGCAGTGGCTGTGATAAATTAAAACAAGGCTGTAGGGAGATGTTTCAACATCTAGGGAGACACTGGTGTACACAGACATGGAAAACAGGAGTTGGAGCTGCTTCTTGGAGAGATTCTTTTCTAGAAGACCAGCTCCAGGCAACTTCAAATCTCACAAGGGAAAGCCATGAAGCCTTGAAAAACAGGGTGGCTCAGAAAGAAGGAATTTACAGGGCCATACCATGAGCCTCTTCTCACTTCTGGATAAGAGTAACATTTTTTAACATCACTACTAAAGTACATGTAGAAGAGAAAGCAGATAATTACACTTCTGGGCTGCAAAGCTTCTTCACCAGAGCTGAAGCAGCTTCAGAGACCCTCCACGGGGAAGGAAATTTTGGAGCTATGCTTTAAGGGAGGACATGAGCACAGAGCTGAAGAGACAGTGGAATCAGTTATCTCATGACTGGCAACAGGATATCAAACCTTTCTTCTGAATTATTGGCTTTACAGCTAAGAATTATAGAGCACTATCACCCAATCAGGGGGAGCAAGGCCATTTCAGGGGCAGCAGTGCCCAGGTGGAGCTGCACAGGGGAAAGCACAGATTTCTGAAAATGAAGTAAGGTAGCAAACTGTGAGAAGCACAGCTCCCCTTCCGCAGCAGCCATGGGCTCAGAGACAGATTAACCAGGGAGCTGGGTGACTCATGGCAGACCTGTGAGCAGAGCAGACTTCATAGCTAAGGTGCAGTTAATTGGCTGTCTGTAGTTAATCCTCTTTAGAACAGATCCCAGTTGCATTGGGGAAAAGGATTCCTTTGCAGACTGGCAAGGGATCCCTGGTGTTCCCTTGCACCCAAAAGGTACCCTTTGGGTACAACTCCAAAGGAGGAAAATGAAATAGGACGTGGCTCAGCAGAGGGAGGCTGGCTTCACTGTCAAATTGCCAGCTCTCATCCAGACGAGAACTTGGAAGTCACCAGCACTGGATAGAAATTCCTGGTAGCTTTTGCAGAATGAGGTTGGGGTGCTGAAGTACAGCCCTAACAAAATAACCACCCTGTTTCTGCTATTGGAACTTCTTATGTGGGAGCACCAGCTGCACACCCTGCCTGTGAGCCAGCTCCTCCAGAGGCAGGGAGAGGCAGCAGGGAGGAGATGCTCATCCCTAGAAACCTGGAAACTTCCTTGATGGAGAACTGCTTCCTTCTCATGCCACCCACATCCCCCACCCACCACTCGTGGCATCTCACACAGGAGTTATTCAGATCTGAGAGATATTTTCCCTCCAAAACATATTCCTGTACCTGCCATTGCAACTGTAGTCTGGGAAAACAGGACTGGGGTCCCTCAATCTCCCCCTGTCCCACATGTGAGGTGAGTTTTGGACCTAACAGCAAATTGAAGAAATCCCACATGTTCTTGGAGGGTCAGCCTGGCTTTTATTACCTATAAAGAACAAGATAATCTCCCAGGGCATTCCTGCAAAGCCTCTGCCCCAGTCCTGGGGAAGGGCTTTGCAGGTGACCTCTGTCAGGGCGCTCCCAAGGTCCTGTTCTGGGAGGAGGAGGAGGCTTGGCTGCAGCATTGAGGACTCAGGGATCCCTTATCAGCCTCTGAATCTGAACATGCTGTCACTAACACTGCTGGCAACTCAGCTGAACCCTGGCAACATCTGTTTGGGAGCAGAGAGCCTCGGATGTGGTTAGATGCATCACGGCAACTTGTGGGAGTTATTAGTTTGTTTGTCTGAAATATGAATTTAAAAAAACCCCAAAAAACCAACAAAACAACACCACAAAACAAATAAAATAACAGGCTTTGTGTAGGAAAGGGAGGATGAGCAGCACAGGGTGTGCAGAGGTACCCTTTGCCTGTTGGGGTGCCTGGCTCCGTTTCTGGGCTCCACCAGGATCTGACAATCCCACAGCACGAGGTGACTGCACACAGGGGTCCCTGCTCGGGATGCAGCAGCTGCTGGTGTGGGGAAATGATTCCAGCACTGCCAGCAGCACCTCCTGGTGCCTGGACAAGAGGGAGCAGGGTAATACCACTACTATAACAAAAATAAGAGCATAATACCTAATTTCTCTGTACTGGAGTGCTGTTCTGTCTTGAGAGCTCCCAGGAGACAAGTTTGCTAAAGGTCCAATATTTTATACAGCACCTCTTCCAACAGACTCCCAAGTCATTCCAAAGCTGGGAATCACTCCACTTCCCAGTGCAGCCACATCAGGGGTAGGATGTGATATCTCTCCAAGAGCAGAAATGCTTGGAACAACGAGAGGAGAAGGCTCTCCAGCTGAAGTTGTAGAGGGAACAGCAGGAAAAGACCCAGGTAGGGATTCCTCCAGGCTCAGCAGGTTGATCCCACTGACACCAACAGGCTGCTGGGCCTGATTTAGGACCTGGGTTCCACATTTTATGCACGAGGGGATTCTGGTCCACCTTCTCTGTACATCACCCTCCACTGGACAGACGTCGTGCCACCACAGGCAGGACAGTGGGGACTTGTGGCCAGGACACATCTGCTGGCACAGACTGCCCGTTCATCACCCAGTGGAATAATACCCTGTTTGTTGGCAAATCCATCCAAAGGGAGTTAGAAAGAAAATCAATAGGTGTGTTTGCCTGGGAATTCCTCTTGCACTGAGATATTGTCAGTGCAGTGGCCACCACAGCTTGGACAGATTTCATGCTGCCCACTGTTAGTGATGGACAAACACTGCTGCGGCTGCGAGGAAGGCGTGGGCACAGCACCTGGGGGAGCCAGTGGTGCCCCTCTGTCTTATGTGTGTGGGAAGGATAGGATAGGACAAGAGGGAGTGGCTGACAGGGCAGATTTAGATCAGATATTAGAAAGAAATTGTTCCTGTGAGGGTGGTGAGGCCCTGGCACAGGGTGCCCAGAAAAGCTGTGGCTGCCCCATCCCTGGCAGTGTCCAAGGCCAGGCTGGACGGGGCTTGGAGCACCCTGGGACAGTGGAAGGTGTCCCTGCCCATGGCAGGGGGTGGAAGGGGATGATCTTTAAGGTCCTTTCCAACTCAAACCCTCCTGTGATTCCATGAAGTTCAGCGCCAGCCCCTGCTGTGGGGGAAACACCGCCGCAGGCAAAGCACCAAACCACCACCACCACCCCCGCCCCGGAGCTCAGCGTGGGCTGGGCAAGGGAGCGCTCCCGAGGAACCGCTGCTCGACCTTTTGGACGTGAAACCACGGATCCCTCGTGGGAATTACATCCCCCGGGCGAAGGCACGCGCCCGGCGTGTCCGGGGGGATGCAGGATGCGAGCGCGGAGCCCGCGATGGGCGCGGCGGGGTTTGCGCGGAGCTGCCCGCGGGACCCTCCCCGCGGCGGGGTCCCGGCTCGGCGGGGCAGTTGTGGCCGTGGCGGTCCGTGGGGCCCTGCTGCCCTCTCGTGGCACCGCGGCAGGACGGCGCGGGGATCCCGGGATCCCGGGATGCGGCACACCCCGCCGACAGCGCCTCCCGGCCGCGCTCACCCCGCGGCCCCTCCGCCGCCACCCGCGGGGTTTCATCCTTCCATCCGCATCCCACCCGTTCCGCCTCGGGGAGGGGCGTGCGGCAGCCCCAGCGTGTAGCAGCGCTTGGGTGTCAATGCGTGATAAACTCCCGAGCGTGAGGGGTCGTGACCCCTTTCAACCTCCTGTTTATAGGGTGTCAAGGGGTTGGAAGGGACCTTACAAGATCATTCCAACCCCCCGTGCCACGGGCAGGGATGTCTCCCACTATCCCAGGGTGCTCCAAGCCCCGTCCAACCTGGCCTTGGACACTTCCAGGGATGGGGCAGCCACAGCTTCTCTGGGCACCCTGTGCCAGGGCCTCACCTCCTTCACAGTAAAAAATTTCTTTCCAATATCCAACGTAAATTTCCCCTCTTTCAATTTGTACCCATTACTCCTTGTCCTATCACCACAGTTCCTGGTGAAGAGTCCCTTTGTGTGCACACTGCCTCTGCCCCCCTGCACACCCCCCTCTCCCTGATGATGCTGTGCCTGCTGCTCCCGGCTGATTAACCAAACTCAATTAAACACAGAACCCTGTGCCCCAAAGACCCAGTGTCACGGTGTGACCAGAGAGCTGCACCACGGTGCTTGTGGCTGGTGGCACATGTGACCCCAGGCCTGCCACAGTCCCTCCACCCTGGGGATGATCCCAAAGGCACCAGCAGGGTGAATCTGGAGGCAGACATCTCACCTCACCATCAGACAAGACATTTACACATTTACAAGCCCGAGGTATTTCAGAGACCTCTGCTAACCCTCTATAAAAGGGGGCTCTGCAGGCATCCCCTGTGAGATCTCTCTGCCAAAGGAACTGGCTCTGCAGACCCTGCACAGCTCACACTGCCCCCCCAGTGCCTGCACCAGCTCCCAGGAAGAGCAAACAGAGCCCTGCCCTGCTCATCCAACCCCTGGCAGCATCTCAGTTCTCATCCCCCTGCCTCCAAGACACTTTGATCCCACAAGGATGGCTCCATGACGCCCCATATCACCCCTCACGGCAGCTGGCTCCCTCTCTGCTCCAACACATCCCCTTACCCATGGGATAGATGAGATCTTCCCACACCTGGGATGTCTGGCTACCAGCATGGGGCAGCCCCTTGGGACATGCCACCCTGTCCATGGGTCAGGGTGACCAGGGTCCTGGGCTGGACCACCTTCCAATCCTTCATGTAGGGTCCCCATACTCATACATGATGGGTAACATCATCAGCTCATCATTATCACCTCTAATGAAATCCAGAGAGTACTTTGTTTTCTCCCGAGGATGCACTGAAAGATTATTTCCTACTCCTACCATTGTTTTTCCCTCATACTGTTCATTTTCAGGTGTGGGTGGCCTCACAAAATCTGCCAGACCACCCTGGTTCACTGTTTACATCCATTTTTACTCCCCATATATCAAGGACTGAAAGAGCATTTCCCTGGTGAGGCCAGGAACTGGGAGTGAACGCTGTGTCCCCTCCCCGGGCACAGCAGCACCCCCAGGGAGCCAGTGGTGCTGGAAACAGGGGACTGTAAATCTCACTCATTTTCTTTTGCAACCCTGGTCAGGCTTTGCATCTGCTCTCGCTGCCTTTGAGTACATCCCCTGCTCACCCTGCTGATCCTGACGGCTGCTGGGATGTAGATCCCTTCCAGCTGAACTGTTCTTTCCTAAATAAGGTGGAAAAAACACCAAGGACAGAAGGTGGCAAGACTTGCTGCATTATGCAAGCTCTTTCTTCAGCGCAGGTTGGTGGCGGCTGGAGCAGGTGAGCAGTGGAAAAGCGCCGCAGGCAGAGAGGCCACGTGGAGGAATTTTGGGAAATGGTTAAGCCGAGGACTTGCCCCCTCCCCAGGCAGTGAGATCATTCCAGCCTGACCCTGCAGACCTCCACCCGCCCTGGGCTGACCACGAGGTGCTGCCTGGATGCTGCCGCTGGCACCGCTGGTGTGTGAAGGACACGGTTCCCCTGGGTCCTCCCTGCTCCCACAGAGGAAGCCCCAAGCCCTGACATTCCCCAATCTGTCACAGTAAAAGGGGTCTCTCAGCCGTCTCTAAAGCAGGTTCATGCTGGCCAAGCGAAAACAGGGCTGTACTGGGACCAGTGATGGTGTTACTGACTCCAGGAAACACCAGGCAGAGCCCAGTCTTGGTCCAGTGCCCAAATCCCTGCCTCTGGCTACCACTGCCAGCCTGAGGCATCTGCTCACAGCTGCAGCTGTACCCAAAAATAGTCCTTTTTGTCCTGGAGTCCATGGGCTGCTCCAGTGCAGGGTATGAAATGAGAAACTCGCATTTTCAATAGGGGATGCAAAACCTATCAAACGCTCAGGACCCTGCTGGGGGAAGGGAACAGGAAACGGGAGGAGGAAAAGGGAAGGGAAAAGGGAAAGGGAAGGAGGAAAGGGGACGGGAAAGGAAAAGGGAAGGGAAAGGGGAAAGGAGAAAGGGAAGGTGAAGATGAAGGGGCTGCTCCCACAGCAGCACCGCCTGGTCAGGGAAAGGGCAGTGAACAACCCGCTGCGTGCCGAAATGGCCCATGGCAACCCGATAAAAATAACGCAAACACATTCCTGCTTCCCCTTTTTCTTCCTTTAATCCTCCTCTTCACAACGAGCTGCAGCACAGGCGCTCGGGCCGAGCCGGGCGCTGCCTGCCCCGCAGAGCGGGGTCCATCCCGCGGCCCCTCCGCTCCGTCACAGCCCCCCCACGCCGTGCCGGTGTCGCGGTCCCCCCGCTGTCCCCATGCCCTCCACCCGCCCGGCCCCGGCGCGCCCGGACTACACCTCCCAGCAGGCCCCGCGGCAGCGCTCACGTGACGCGCGGCGCGCGGCGCACGCCGGGAGCGGCGCGGCC